>OX493328.1:13522258-14147258 GCA_950371115.1 Anania fuscalis
CGAAGTAATATATAAGTCAATGCTTTTATGTAAATTTTAAAATGTATCGCATTTCTTCATTAGATTCACTCATCTTGACAGTACGAAAAACAAATGAAAAACACACATTTACCTAATTTGAATTTGGAATTATCTTCTTTAAAATTTAAACTTTTAATGATACCAAATATAATGCGAAAAGACTTTTTCCCCAACCTAATATATATATATTTTTTATATGTATAAAGTCCCCACTTTGCTAGCAAGTACTTTATCATACTATAATCAAGCCTATCTAGGCCAATGAGTAATTTTATTTTAACCTAAACTTATAATAAATTATATCTAAGAAATAAGTCCATTGACTTTTCTTAGTGCTAAATAATGTAAAAAATATTGTTTAAACCTAGTTACAGGCTTTATATGTCTTTAGTTATACGAAAGAACCATCTTTGGTTATACTCACTAATCAACAATGTTATTATTATAAGATAAAGGACTGTTTGTTGCCTTAAATAAATAATAATACTGTTATCAAAATAATAATAACTTCCAAAAATAAATTGTACATTTTATTTTAAATCATTCTTAGTAAGTATTATTGAACATAAACTGTCTCATTCAGAGTGCATTTGCTAGTACGGGTTTAAAGTTATCCCTCCGTTCTAACGGCGGTTTAGCAAAAAATGTATTCAGAGTGACAGACTACGCTTCTTCCCGGTTTAGTTCCGGGGTTAAGGTTGAGAAAAAGCTATTTATTTTTAAACCTGCCCACGGGTAAGTTTAAGGATGGTTTAAGACTTGTTCATGATATATTAATATGTGGTCTTTGCGCCTGTCTAGTAAAAGCGAGTTAGGTAGTGATAATATATTGTGAAAATGGACGATTTGAACGAAATCAAAAAATACGAAGAAAGTATTTTATGTCCCGCTACGCAACCGAGAATAATAGAGAAAGGAAGGACCCATTTAACAAATCTATCTTTGTGATCTTCCTAAACTGTTATAATTTTCCTTTAAGTTCATGATGGTTCATAAAGAGCACTATCATAAATAAAATAAATAAGTTTTTAAACCAAATACCAGAAACTACCATTTGTGATTGCATACTCTTTGACTACCAGCTGAGTAGCCATTGGCATATAATAACTTTTTTTCAGTGATGATGCGACAAATCGAACTAAACGAACGTCTTTTTTCGAAATCATTCACTCTTTAAAGTCGGTGTTGCCATTTTATTCCTTACTCCTGGGATAAGTTTAATCTCTAGTATAAGTGTCATTCTGAATATTAAAATTGATAATCTGGGAACCAGGTTTTCATAAACCACAGTTTTACGCCGGTTTTAGAAAACATCTCTGAATGAGACGGAAAGTGTTTTAGCCGGAAGGCAAAATCAGTAGTTTACAATCCGTGATTTTTGACCACATTACACAATGTTCCATGAAAATTAGGTAAAACGAAAGTCCTTCTGATATCTTTTAGTCATAAGTTCCTAATTTAAAACAGCTTTGGGATGAAAAAATATCTCTCCAAACACAAATGCCAAATCCACAAAAAAAACGTAAAACGTAGCTGTGATGTTGATTAAGGAGTTTAGTATCGTCTTCAGCTTGACACTATTTTTAGGACATTTTATTATGTAGAAAACTAAAGACAACTGAGGAGGTTAGGATCAAAACCACAACTTATCCATTCATGTCAATTGTTTTTTTTTCGATTCAAGCTCTAAAAGATGAATTCTACCATTTAGTAAAATCAGTTAAGTTTAAAACAGCACCATTTTCCTAATAAAATGATGTTTTAAAAAAAATCGTTCAAAACCTCATCATATCCGGGTTAAATTCCTTTTTTTTATTTATTCATAACCGCACATCTCCAATGCATTTTACAATGCTGTAATATATGCACATTCAATACCACATATATCCCATACTTTCACGAATAATCCATAAAATAATAATAATTCGCATAAAACACAAAAAATTGCCTTAGGATCTTGCCGTGTAAACTGGCAACATTATTTTGAATTTAACGTTATCTGCCACAGTCTGTTATTGTCCCCAAATTATTTTTCTGCTGTTCTGTTTGTGGTTCTGTTCAGCGTTCACTCGTTTTGCCATATAGCAGGTACAATACAACACATATCCTAATTTGTCTTCACAAAACAGTTATCCAAAATAATTTTGCCAATTAATCAACAACAGCGTGAGCAATCAAAAAGCAAAAAAATGTTTTAATTGCCGATTTATCTTCACATTAATATGCCTTTTTTTTAAATACAAAAACATTGTCTCACAATTTATAAAGTTTTTTTTAGATTTCTGCCATATTGACAAAAATGGATATGTTGTGGTTTTGATCTTAACCTCCTCAACTATAATATACCTCGGCCTGCATACTTACAGATAAAGAAGTAAGAAGTGTTGACTTATTTCAGACAACCAACCATACCGACGGCACGGTGGAAGTTATCTGCCAGCACGGAGCACTAGAGTGCTACGGGAACAAGCTGCACGGGTGTGCCCTCGACATCATAGCCAACGCCACCGAGGCATTGCTCTTCAATGCCTGCATGATTCAACAGCACAGTGACGACAATAGTGCCGATATGGTGAGAAGTCATCCAGTAGTAACAATATCATAAAAACTTAACTATGTAACAAATAAGGGCATTAGCTCAATAATCAATAATCGGAATCTTGTCTCAAATGTTTGGACCGTGTGTTCGTATCCTAGCTCGTACCTCTGGGATTATGAAACCCGTAAAGAATAATAATTCTCTTGCAAATATTTTTTTAACTGCCTCAATCCACACACAATCTTCCGCTATCCGGGCGACAGCTCCAGCTCCGATTACAGAGGACATAGATCTATGCTATCTAGTCATAGTATATTCTAATTCTTGGATCATGGTCAAGCGTACCACGTGACGACGAGTTAGGAGTAAGAAGAGTCGCCTACATTTTAATTTGAATAAAAGATGTACCATATTTATTTTAAAGATATAGGCAATATGTAAATTACGGGAGTTAAAAAAAATTACCTTTCATAACATAAGTTGTTTCTGATTTCATTTTTAGGATCAGAACGAAATATGAATCTGAAAATTGAAGAAAAAAAATTTGCAATCGTCTCAAATTCGTGTGTTAAGAGTAAAGTTTGAAATTAATTCTTTTTGCTTTTTTATTTGTGATTTAAATTATTGTTACCAATAGTATTGATTATTGGTCTTTATAACTCAACGAAAGTTGCGTAACCATAAATATGGATACTTCGTCCGAACAAGCCGCTTGAATCAACGAACGATTGCTTGAAATTTAAATTTAAACCAGTCTACGGTTTCTGGAGTTTACCGAAGGTTTGTAGAGACAGGTTTTTACAAAAGGAGGCCCGGTACTGGCAGAACTTGTACAACCACCCGTCGTGATGACCGATTTATTGTTCCACCAACTTTCCTACGAAATTGTTTCCTCGCGTCCGTAAACATCAACGCAGAGCTGAATGAAGTGCGTAGAGTAAACGTGAGTGCACGAAAAATAAGAAGGAAGCTTAAGGAAGCGGCAATCACCCCTTTAGCTTTGAGACCAGCTAATGGTCCAAAGCTGTCTGCAGCTCACAGACAAGTTCGATTAAGATTTGCGCATGAATATCATAATTGGACTGAAGAGCAATGGGCCTTCGTATTGTTCACCGATGAAGAATGTCTGTCAGAAGAATCTATCGTCGACGTGGGGTGAGATATACTGAAAGATGCATTGAGGAGCATGTTTCTTTTTCGAGGCGGTTCGTGTATGGTATGGGTTGGCATTTCGATGACCGGGCTAACTAAACTTGTGTTCATCGAGATGGTTAGTCAAAACAGCAGAAGCGGAGGTTTGACGGCACAACGCTAGGTATATAACAGAAGTATGTGAAGCTCACGTGGTACCTTACATGGGATTAATAGGCGAAAATTTAACTCTAATGCAAGATAATGTCCGACCCCACGCCGCTGCATAAGAAATATTGCGAAGAGGTTGGGATACGTACCATGAATTGGCTAGCACGCAGCCCGGATCTGAATCCCATTGAGCATGCTTGGAACAGTTTAAAAAAAACTGTAATATGTGAGAAATCTTATGCTCACAACAGTGGGTGGCAGCACTAAGAACAGTTGTTTTCACAATAATGAAACAATATTCCACAAGTCCGTTTAATAACACTAATCAGATCTTTATGCGGAATCACATAAGAATCTGTAATAAGACACGTGGAGGCAAGACATCTCATTAATAGAAAAACTGAGCATTTTTACTGTAAAAACCATTTTTTTATAAAACCAATTTTTGTAACATTTATCGTTTTTGTTAATAAAAAATGGTCCTTTCCAGTATGTATATATTTATATACATACTAGAATTTTTTATGTTTATTTAAACATACACAAAAGGATATGATAACGTTCTTATGAAGTTAACGAACTAAACTTTAAGTTTCAATATAAAGGACAATGCTAAAAAAACCAGCATCGATTAAAATAATTTATGTGTAGCGTTGTAGAGATTAATAGAAAGTCTTAAATACGTAATTTCTTTTTCTGAAAACCCGAAATCCCATACTGGACCCCTAGCAAACCACGTTTCAGAACTGGTTTACATTGTTTTAACTAGTGAAAAGGAGACGGGAAAAGGTTTGTTAGCTGCTTTTTTGACACATTGGTAGTCTTACATCATTAAACGTTAATATATCATCACTATCTTATTTAATACATGAGGATTAAAATTGGCCACCTCTCGTGTTAGAGTTCATCAAGCCGCCTGAAGGACTCTGACTTAGCAAAACGACTGTTATCAAATGACAACAGCTGGGGCCGACGTTTTAACGTGCCCTCCAAAGGATGGGAATGCTCAATCGTAATGCCACTTAACGATCACCATCCGATACCTGACCGGACAGAGCGTTGCTTGATCGTATCAGATCGGATACGATCAGTTTGTGTCAAGCTTCGCCATGAGCGCTTCGATATCACTATTGTTACAACGGTAAATATCTTTTTTTTTTATAGGATAATACCTACTAATGCTTTGAGGACCCTATATTTTTCATTGCATCATTTTAATACTTAGGGATTGTATTAGTGAAATCAAATATATATAATTTGACGACCTCCGTAGCCGAGAGGCGAGCACGTCGGACTATATGGCGTCGCCATCTCCGAGGTTCCGGGTTCGAAACCCGGGTCATTGTAGAAAAAGAAACTTTTCTATATTGTATCGGGTCTGGGTGTTATGATACCGTCGTTGTTTCTGTAACACACGTGCTTTAGCTACTTACCTTAGGATCAGAGCAATGTATGTAATGTTGTCCAATATTTATTTATTATTTAAATATCATATTCCTAACATACCTACTATCTATGCCCTGTCTCCCCAAACATAAATTATTTTAATCGACTCTGGGTTTTTGGTCCATAGGTTTTTAGCATTGTCCTTTGTATTAAAAGTTTGAATACTTGGTTAAAATGGTTATTTCAAAGGCTTCTTGAACATTTATGCAGTTCATGAGTCAGTCAGTGTATTTTACACGTATTGTGCATGTAAAAGCAGCCGAG
This sequence comes from Anania fuscalis, assembly GCA_950371115.1. Classification (NCBI taxonomy): domain Eukaryota; kingdom Metazoa; phylum Arthropoda; class Insecta; order Lepidoptera; family Crambidae; genus Anania; species Anania fuscalis. Next base: position 13,527,831 of record OX493328.1, read on the forward strand.
TTAAATACCTAGGTAACTTTATCTTTTCCATTTTAGTGTAGGTATGAAAAGACATAAAAATAATTATTTAAATATTATAGGTGGCATGTTAAAAACTTGATTGACAATGCATATAAGCAGCACTTACATTTGACAGAAAAGAATATTATTGACGACCCAGCCAAATTCTGGGATTACGTCAAGGATAGGAAGAATATCAGGCGTCGTATGAACGTTTATTCTGCTGGCGGTGTCGAAGTTTCTGGGCAAGCCGCAGCCGACGCTTTTGCGGATTATTTTAGCTCGGTGTATCAGAGTGAGGTGCCTGTATTGGACCATATTGATGCAGTGCGTGCCGCAGATAGTCAATCTGTCGTCACTAGTATTTCTATAAATGCCATCGATGAAGCCAGCCTGAAGGTAGCTGCAAGGCGGTTGAAACCTAGATCATCGGGTGGACCGGATGGTATTCCTGTCTTTTTAGCAAAGGACTGCTTATCAGCATTCGAGAGTCCGCTCTTATACCTCTTCAACCTGTCACTGACTCACTCTAGGTATCCAGAAATTTGGAAAGTTTCTAGGGTCACACCAGTTCCTAAAGATGATAGTGGAAATGAATTTTTGAGATAGTGTTATGCCAGCAAATCAATAAACAAACTGCTAATCTTTTACATGACAGTCAGCATGGTTTCCGCAATGCTCGTTCTACCACTACAAATCTTGTGGCTCATCTTGACTATACTTACGCTGAGTTAGACGCTGGTAGGCAGGTGGATGTGGCATATTTCGATTTCAAAAAAGCGTTTGACTTGGTCGATAATGACATCTTGTTACGTAAGTTGGCGGTAGTGGGCTTTGCACCCGAACTCGTTGAGTTTTTTTCAAACTACCTACGCGATCGACGTCAATTTGTCAGAGTTGGTGAATTTGTATCTACTGACTACTTTACGAGATCTGGTGTAAGTCAAGGTAGTACGCTGGGGCCACTGCTCTTCTTAATTTTCATTGATGACCTGCCAAAAAGCGTTATTGCCTCCAATTGCTTGTTGTTCGCAGATGACCTCAAACTAAGCCTAGGTGTAAATGACCCTTCCGACTGTGAAGCATTGCAAAGAGACATCGATGCGGTTATGAATTGGAGTGGCCTAAACCGTCTCCCCCTCAACAATAATAAATGTAAAGTTATTACATTTACTCGTAAACGCTGTCCACTAAATGTGGCATATAATTTATCTGACACACCCTTAGAAAGGGTAAGCGAAATTTGTGACTTGGGATTAATACTGGACTCTAACTTAGACTTTCATAAACATGTGACCACAGTATGTAAAAAAGCCAGCAAAATGCTTGGCTTTGTCATACGTACTTCTGCTCAGTTTGATGGGCTAGAGGTCGCTCGGGTACTCTACAACGCATATGTTCGTAGTACGCTTGAATACGGTGCCATCGTATGGAATCCATATGAGGAGAAGTATATTCTCATACTAGAAAAAATACAGCGCAAATTTGCACGTTGGTTGTATAAGAGAAAGTACGGTTATTACCCATTCCTCTATCCATCCTTATTTGTGTCGGGTATGGTGGGATTAGATACCCTTAAACTTAGGAGGGCTATGCAAATGATAATGCACTATATAGCTATTATACACAATAGGATAGATAGCCCAACGATCCCAAGCAAAGTAGGGCTATTAGCACCGAAACGTCTGGGTTGCGATGAGATGGGGACGGTGGCGCCACGGCGGCGACCGCGTCTGCTGTGGCAGCCGCCGACGCGCACCAGGTACGCCGCACACGCGCCCACTAATAGCGCTTTACACCTTATTGGAGACATGCTTGCCCACGACTATGACATAGACATATTTGCAGATAGTTTCGGGCAATTATATAGCAAGGCCCATAAATTTCTGACATTTTGTTTTTGACACTGTATTTTTCTGTATTTTATATTTTGACATCTTGCTAAATTGATAGGTAGGAGGTGACGACCTTATTGATATTTTGTTTTTGTGTTACAAGGATATTTGACATCTGGCAAAAATTAAAAATTTTGAGATAATAAATCTCAAAATTTTTAATAGTTTCTCGACATGTTCTGTTAATTTTTATTTGATTCCTACTTTAGTATTATTACCTTTTGACATTGTATTTTGACTGGTAAATTTATAATTGTAAACTAGCATGCTGGCGTTTTGGACAAACTGTAAGACAGCATGTTATCTGTTTTATAATAAATAAATATAAATAACCCTCCGTATTTCTGTTCGGTATCACCACCATAAAATTCCTTAAGATATTAAAATAAAGTTTTTGTTTTCAGTGTGGAGAACAAATGAACATCAAAGTAGATTCAATAAAAGAATGTGCTAAGGGGAAGAAGGGTAACGATATCCTGATACACTATGGGGAAGAAAGCAAGAAAGTCGGTTTTCAATATGTCCCGTATGTTCTTCTGAATGGAGTGGAGTGGCAAGAGAAGGACCTCTTTAGCGATTTGTGTGCAGCTTTCAAAGATCCGCCTGAACCTTGTAGGCAAAAATCGTAAAATGCGTTTAGCTAATTTTATTCATTATTCCCGGGTTTGATTCACATCTTCAGTTTTAATAATATTATTTTATTTCAAAAGTCTGAAACGATCCCGTTGTAGTCCTAGTTTCACTCATTAGGTACTTATGAATCTACTGGTATTTTTTGTAGGTACTTCAGCAAAAAAATCCGCATGAGTATAGTCTTTAATATAGTATACGATAAACATCTGTATCCGCAGATGTTTAAAATTCTGCATTCGTAACACCTGCACCCTTGTGATTATCAGTACTACGGCACACTACGAATACGGTGTCTATAGATATTCAAGTAAGTTAGGGTGCTGAATTTTACAATATAAAATTGTACTTTAATAAAACGAAATTAACAAATTACAATGGATTTCAATTTTATAAACTTGAATGATTCCCATTACTTGTTTGAACAAACAACAATAACAAATGTTGTTGTTTATGCAGATATCTAGTCGTGCGAGGTTGTTGATTTTTTTCAATTAAGCTGTATACATTGTCTCTTTCACCTAGTGCCTTGAACCGTTCAAAGGAAGGGCACGGAGATGCATCGATTTTTTAGTAATAATATTTATTTATGGCAGATTTGATCCCATAAGCACCAAATTTTTGTGTGCTGAGAAATGCAAATGGTTAGCATTTCAAGAACCCACCAATACAGTTCTAATGAAACCATAAGTAAGTAGTAATAATCTTGATCCACTGGTTACATAATCATAATCTTTGTTTCAATACAAGCACATGTTTTATTATTTTACTTGGTAAATTTTCTGTCTAAAACCTTTGAATACTAACATAAAACCAGGAAGAAGCCGTGAAAGTATTATTGGCCGAGCTGTAGCGGATGCAAGTTATATTATTATTATACGAGAACTTCAAATGCGAGCCTTGCAGGTGATTCTACCGACTTTACCTATCAACATCTTAGCATATTGCAGTCCATCCACTGCTGGACGCAGGCCTCCTCCAGCACGATCTTCCGCTTTTTTCATCCATCCACTGCCAGCCATCTTCCTAAGCTCATCGGTCCATCGAGCTGGGGGGCATCCTACACTACGTTTGTCTAGGCGTAGTCTTCACTCGAGAACCCGTTTACTCCACCTTTCATCGGTTCTGCGACAGATGTGGCCAGCCCACAGCCACTGAAGCTTGCTACATTTTTGGACTATGTCCGTTACTTTAGTCCTCTGACGACGCACTGATCGAATACCTTGCTCTTCAGGCATTGTAGCAGTGGCGACGAGAAGATATGACGCAGCTTGAAACGCTGTCCAGCCAAGCTGCATCCTCCTAGCGATTTCCCGCTCGAAGTTGTCTCTACCCAACTGCATCACTTGCCCGAGGTAGACATACTCATTGACAACTTCGAGCGCCACGCTTTCGACGGAGACCGGTCCGGGGATGGCATGATCATTGAACATGACTTTGGTCTTGTCTAAGTTCATCCCCAGGCCTTTACCTATGTCAGTGGTTGAATATGTGGATTTTCGCACTGAACTGTATAAAAATGCCCGAGTAAATAAGATTTATCTTATCTAGAAATTATAAGCTGCATTTTGTTTTATACAGATTTATTAGGGGTTTCTCTTATGTTTGAAGCTCTTAACATAAAGCTTCTTTGCAACCATAATGCAAAGAATAATAAATGATAAATAAATATACTGCTTATAAGCTACATACCTATGCCCACCGAATGAAACTCTAATTTTTATATAAAAAATAATTACCTCTTTACTATGATGAAAGCAAAAATTTTAGTGTGGACGAAGAATGCACTTCCCGGTGGATAAAATAAAAAAATATGCTGGAAGCGAAAAGTAAAATACTAGTACATTATGATACAAGTGTGCAAAGTGCACACGAGTTCCATACGACGTTTTGCAACACAATTGCGAGGAAAAAACCAAACTAAAATCTAAAATACCTTCTCCGTTTTTGCTGTTTTTCTCTGGATTTTGGCGGCAACAGGCTATCACTTGCGTTTCGTGCCTCGATAAGTATTTCCGTCGGGGTTGAATAACATTTTACTCGTCTTCACTATTTAAAGTAGACATTTTTCATGGTAATTATCCACACAGCAACAACTTTACCAAATATTTAGGGAAAATGGCACGTAAGTTTTGTTTTTTTCGCGCGCCGCAATTTCGATGCGCTCGCAGGTTCAATAGTGGCATAGGATGCATAGGAAAAACTGGCTGTTCAGCCGGAGTAGCAGCAATTTAAAAAAATAGAATAAACTATAAATTATTGGTTCTAAACATGATAGATAAGTTAATTTGTGTTTATTAATATACAATTTGATAAAATGAAATATTTATTTGTCATCTTAACCCTAAAATAATTTAATATTGGTAAAATATTCAATGTTCTTAGACATAAACTTAAGCTGGATTTAAAAAGAAAGTTTACATTACCGCACTAGTGCGATAATGTTATTACAGCACAAGTGCGTAATATGATGGATTATGAAACTAAAAACGGTGTTATAAGAGTCAATTTACGAGCAACTGTGTTGAAAAACCATTAAAACAATAAGCTTTTTTACTGCAAGCAGCTTTTGTAGGTACCTAATATGTAGAGAATTCGAAACAGGTTACCTATACCAGCTAGGTATGTGCCTTTGTAAAATTAATAATAGATGGATGGGAATGGGAGTATCATGACAGATATATATGCACGGCATAAAAAATCCTCCTGGATCTTGTTTAACGGGATATATGTATAATAATGAGGAATATGGCATTCCCATTACTTTAAAAAAAATGTCTTATTATCTGTACTTCTTAGTGTATTTGTATAGGTACTATAAACTACGTGTGCTTATTTTATTACCAGACAAAATTAAATTAGTTTTTACTAAGTACAGTAAAAGAAAATTTGACAATGACCCATCCAATACATTCTAAGCTTTCCGGAGAAGTAACCACGTTTTTCTTTCACCCTAGCCAGGAATCTTGCCAAGCCAGTCATTGTTCCCAAGTGTAATGATGTTCACAGTATCTCTTTCAACTTCCTTGGAGAATATAAAGCTATCGTCTAACATAAAAAGATGTCCCTGCAAATACCTAACAGCATTACTAACACAGACAAAAAAAATATAAAGCAAACAGATAGTCTTTGTACTAAAGGAAATGTGTGTTTTAAGACCATTCATTCACTTTGCCGCTACCCAAATACGAAAAACATTTATTATATTCTTAGCCCAAATAATTATCATTTCCTTATGAGTTTTATCTAATGGTCAGAGGCTAGTAGAAACTCAATTCTGTTAATCTACAATTAGTGTTCGTCGAGTCATCTTTCTCAGCGGTAAAAAATTTAAAGTGAAACTGAAACTGAAAGTGTTAAAATGAATCTTTTAAAAAATATTTTAATTGTTTTGTTCAGTGTTGCTTTAAGTGGAACAATGGAAATAAACAGTGATTCTCAGTACTACGGTAAATAATAAATTATAAGATGACTCGAATATATTCATTTTATTGCTTACCAAAATTATAACGTAGGTACTATCTTATTTTAGAAAATATTAGGAGACACATCAATCAGAAGAAATCAAAAAAGGTGCGTATAATTAACTTAAGTACTATAAGGGTGTTTAGAATAATGAACGTTTATATAACTTGTTATAAATAATATACAATTTTGAAAAACAAACAAAATTCAAGTACCTACCTACCTACGTGTTTATAGTTGTAATCCAAGGTGAAAGAAGACATAAGCAATATCATGATTTTTTAAGAATGTAGGTATTTCATTAAACCAAACACCCTGTCTATGTAGGTACTGCATATTGCATATTTTTCTGAATAAGTTTTTTATTTTAAAGCTACCGCAGTCATTCAATATCAAGTTTGATCAGGAATACCTATAACAATAAATTTCATAACATAATATCTATAGTCATTTAAAGATAACACAGCGGTTTTAGTGGAATGATTAATGTTTCTACTTACGTAGGGTTACTGACATTATTTGTGACTAGTACCTATCTACTGTCGTATCACTTAAGTATAGTATGCTTTCAGATCACATCAGACCACATTCCGGGTAATAAAGTTTTCATTAAAGTGTACTACGAGTCCCTTTGTCCCGGCAGCATCAACTTTTTCACGAATCACCTCCGCCCCGCGGTCGAAGCGCTCGCTCCGTACTTGAACATCCATTTAGTTCCATACGGATATGCCAAGGTATTTACTTAAAAAAATATATTTTATTTCATATTTTTTTTTTTCGCAATTTTTGTATTTCCTTAAACCAATAACGCAGTTTTAACTTAATAAGCAAGTTTCCTAAGCACTTTTTGATTTTACGATTTCAATTGAGGAGCGTTTTCACAAAGCGATACATCAATCATTTTTTCAAAATCCTTTTTTTCTGTTTCATACACCTTTCCTAGGGCTAAACAAGTTGGCGCTATGGAATTTTCTGTAAGCGATACAAAAACCATCTTAATTCTATTGATAAGTTGCTCAGTTTTTTCAAAGTGATACATTTACGAAAGAGGTGTTTTCTCAAAACAATACATCAAACGGCACATTATTGTTTCTATCCTTTTTAAAAAATATGATGAAATGGATTATTTAAAAAAAAATGTCTCATTCATTACGTAGCAAGGCAAGCACGCATATTTGCATAAAAAACATGAATAGTGGCAAATATAACTCTCCAGATGTAGAAGTTGACCGCGGTAGAAAATCGAGGCGAAATCAAAAAAGTCTAAGGGCTTCTAAATATTTAGTGGAAGGCAAAGATGATCCCGATTTGGACTATGATGACCATAAAGCGATTGCAGGTGCTAATAAGAAAAGATCATTGTGCCAAGCATTCAAACTAGTTATGACGATATGAAAGACCAAACCAAAGATGATATTGAATTCTATGTTTGGTTAGAAAATCAAAGCGGGTGGGGAGCTAATGGAGTAGCCTCGGCGATTCAACATAATTAAACAAATAAGAATTAAAATGCTTAAAAGCGAAGCCAAAGGGTTTGAAGCTTGAACTGTATTCTGATTCCTGTAGCGTCTTAATAAAAAATTTCGTTATGTCAATTATGTTAGCAAATTTTATGGCTTTAGGAAGTTGTTAAATAAATTATTTTTATCCTATTCGAAGTCATAGCTTCAAGCCCCCTGATAGGGTATTTGGACGTGTGATGTGTGATTATTGTTGATGTGTATTCTGGAGCACCAGTGACTTTTGAAATTAAAAAGAAAGGAGTCAAGACGTTTTCAGAGTTTGAATGTGTCCAGTTGTAAAAAACTAACATAACTTCTTCTAAAATAAAACAGACGTCGACAATCTTTTCAATTTTACGACATTTCTGAGGATCCGATGCTCAGATGTTTTATGATGATGTGCTCCAGATGATGATGCCTGATGATGATGATGATGCCGAAGATGATAATATCGATGTACTTATGATGACGAAGCACCTGTGCTATAAGGAACCTCAAGTAAATTAGGTAAATGTATAGGGGTTTCTTCAAAACGAGACATCATCAATTAATGTACCAAAATTGAAAAAAATCGGCATATTGCGTCCCATTTTTTTAATATAAGTTTATGCTATTCTATGTTTTTTTATTATGATAAGTTATGGGAAAGTTAAATTACTATCATAATAATAAAAAAAACCTTAATAAGTCTTTAAAAAAGCCGATTAAATAGTTAAAACCGTTTGCTGAAAAATATATTGTTTTATTATGTATCGTTTTGTGAAAACGCTCCTCAATTATGTATTCAAAAGTGTTTTAATATAAACTATACAGCAAGCAAATATATAATGCAACTGATTTTGTCACCTATTTACCATGGTGAGAGGAGACCATTTTCTCGTTTTTAATAAATTCAATTTAAGCTAAAATAGTGTAGTTCAACAATAAGTGATCAGCTACTTACTTATATCACACGACGACCTAACTAACAAAATGTGATGTACCTAGCTACAACATGGTTGATTCCTAGGAGAGTTAAGCTTAACTATGAAAAATAGATGCTTTTTTTCAGACGCGCGAAATATTTGACCGGTATTCATTTGCGTGCCAGCATGGGCCTGAAGAATGCTTTGGCAACCGACTACACGCGTGTGCTGTAGATGTCCTAAAGAATTCAACGCAAGCGGTGCTCTTCAACGCCTGCCTCATGCAGTACAGCAAGTATAGGAGGATTGCGGGCTTTGATTATGCGGTCGTGGTTAACTGGGTAAATTGCTAAAAAAATTATGTCATGCCACGTTTATATGCGGTTGTAGCTCCCTTTTGAGATGAGAAAACAAAACAAAATCGTTTTACTTATTGTGTAATGTGACTGGCGTACGTGACTAATGGAGATTATTCTGTCTAGGAAGCACCGGTTCAAAAGTTTTAAAGTAAAAAAATATATTATAAAATTAAACATAACTTTTGTCATTACAATCGAAGAATAACAATACCTATTAAAATGGTTTCATACACAGAACGAGTAAGATACGCTACGCCGCGCCTACGTTTCTTAACGCTGTTTATTAGATTTACACACCACGCCAGTGCTGTGTCACTATTTCGCTTTATCTTGAAAACATCCACGTTTCATGATATTTTATTCATGTGATAAAGTTTCAAAAGACCCAGTTATTACTTAAAATTTTAAGAACCAATGAAATGTTTTTTTTTTCAGTGCAACTATAAACAACAATCACGAACCGAGGGTATTTGGGCGTGCGTTAACGGTGACCAGAGTTCTGCCCTGCTCAAGAGTTACGGGGAGGAAACGCAAAGACTTAACCCTCGATACGTCCCATACGTCATAATAGGAGATTCGACAGACCAAGACGAAGGTGGTGATTTGGTATCAATGATATGCCAGAAGCTAAACCCAGCACCTCCACCTTGTGAAGGATGGAGAAATATATTCTCGTAGATTTTTACAACTTGTTTTATTACCACATTTACCCTAATTTTATTATTCCGCGTCTGGCATACAATATGATAGATTGATAATTTGATAGCTAATAAGTTCGTAAATAAGTGTTAAAATCATGTTCGAGCAAATTTTTAATTTGAACGTACATTCTGTCGAAAAAGTTTCGGGAATTGATGATTTGTTTATGGTTCCAAATTCAAAATTATATTTTTTTTGTTGTTGTTAGATTAGCACAACTGTTTTCGATTTTGGCGCGGAGTTTGAGTTAAATCTGATAATTAGATTAAATACAGTATTATATTCTTTTAAACTTTCATGGTCACTAACATTAGAATAGTTTGTTACGGGATTGCTACCATGTACCTTATTTTTGAGTTCCCGATATTTCGGCACTGTTGCAAGCGCCATGATCACGGAGTAACTGAAGATCTTGCGGTAAGTTGTTAAGGGCAAACATATCGGTCTACCCTCTTTCGCAGTCTTTTATTGCACGCGTCGGTACCATTGTCTACAAACTCACTATTTTCTCGCACCTGTTCTCGACACACAACACTAACAGTATCTGACCGCGACACAGCAGTTTGTTGTTTTTTCCGGTTTTTGCACATACGAATCACTGGATTCCAGACACTTGACAATTTAAACCCATCCTCACGATTGAAATTTTTGTACTTTGTAATTTCAATCGCTTCCCTGACCATTCTTGGTATGTAGTGGCGTTCTGTCGAAATGATCTGAGGGTTGTGAAACTCAATCCAGTGATTGAGACCTGATTCCAACAAATGTTCCGCGATTGCCGATTTCTGTTTGTCGTTGTTTTTGACCGCTTTTATGTGTTCCTTCATTCGGCACGCTATGGTACGTTTTGTTTGGCCGATATATGAACTGCCACAGCTGCAGTCAATCTTATAGACACCCGGTTTCTCTATTGGGAAACTATCTTTTGGAGATCGTAGACATTGTGTTACTTTTCTTAATGGAGTGAAGACAGTATTAAGTGAGTATTTATGAAGTACGTTTGAGATCTTGTCTGTCACTCCTCTTATGTATGGCAAGAACACAGGTTGCCTGTCTACTGTGTCTTTAAAGTGTCTTGATTTGTGTCTAGATGGTAGCTGCCCTCTATATCCATTATTCTGTAAGACTTTCTGAACATGTTCCAACTCTTGGTTTAAGTGATCAAGGTCACACAAGTCATAGGCTCGATTTGTCAGTGCAGTTACTACAGAATTAAGATGTCGAGGGTGGTGATGCGAGGTTGCGTTGAGATAGCGGTCAGTGTGAGTGGATTTTCTATAGACAGAGTGACTCAGTGAACCGTCACTCCGCACTTCAATCTTCACATCCAAAAATGCTAGGCTTCTGTTTTCTTCTATCTCGCAGGTAAAATTTATTTTTGGATGGATACCATTTAAATATGACAGGTGAGTTTCTACATCTTGGTTGTTTCCTCTCAATACACAGAATACGTCGTCTACATACCTCTTCCATAGTTTGATTTCGGTGCGGGCGGTGGCCAGGGATTTTTCTTCGAAAAACTCCATCCAAATATTAGCTATAACTGGAGCTACGGGGCTGCCCATCGCGACTCCGTCTATTTGGAGATAGTATTGACCCTGGTATACAAAGAATTTCTTCGACAAACAATGATGTAGAAGTGTGCCATATTCCATCGGGATGTCATTATCTTCCAACTTTACCTTAACCACTTCAAGACAATCTGCTACTGGGACATTTGTGATTCTACGTCAAAACTGACCATCAACTCATCCACATCAACCTTGTTTTGGTGCAGGATTTCAATGAAGTGACGAGAATCTTTGACAAACGATGACGTACGGCCTACTAATGGTTGCAAGACTTTAGCTACGTGCTTGGCCAGGTCATACGTAGGTGAGTCTATCTGACTCACAATCGGTCGTAGTGGCACGTTCTGCTTGTGTACTTTAGGCAAGCCATATAGTTTCGGGGGCTGGACATTTCTAGGCCGCAGTAAGTATTTAAAAGTCTCGTCGTCGAAAACGTCCTCGCACTGTCTAATGAGTGAGCGAGTGCTTCGATCCGTTCTCGCCGTCGGGTTGTAATTTACCTTCTTGTATGTATTGACATCACTGAGTAGATTTTGGATCTTTCTATCGTACTCAACGACATCCATTATAACAGTCGCGTTCCCTTTATCAGCTTTTAGAACCAGTATTGTTTCATCCTTTCGGAGTTCATTCAGCGCAGTTGATTCAGAAGAAGTGATATTCGGTTTTGGTGGTGCTACGTGGCGTAATATCACGGCAATATCCTGTCTTAATGTATCCGCGTCTACAGATGGTATTTTATTACGCACGATACATTCTTCAACCGACCCAATCACCTCCTCATAGGGAATACGTTTAGGTGTAATGGCAAAATTCATCCCTTTTTCTAGAACTGATTGTGCAGCAGCAGACAACTCGACACTCGACATGTTGACTACCGTTCGAGTTGCGATCGAGTTCTCGTGGTAGGCCGCTGGCTTTTGTTTTCGTAGTAATGATTGGAACTTACGATCCTGTTTCATAGCACTAAGTTCTCTAGAGCGCTGAGCTTGTAGGTAGGTAACACGATCACAAGTATCAAAATCACTTTTAGAAAGCAACTCACTGCACTTTTGATGTATTTCGTATAACTCACACTGAAACTGGTCAAGTTGGTACCTACAATTGCGTATTAATTTTCGCAATAATTTTACTGCTATCTCAACGCAACCTCGCATCACCACCCTCGACATCTTAATTCTGTAGTAACTGCACTGACAAATCGAGCCTATGACTTGTGTGACCTTGAACACTTAAACCAAGAGTTGGAACATGTTCAGAAACACTTACAGAATAATGGATATAGAGGGCAGCTACCATCTAGACACAAATCAAGACACTTTAAAGACACAGTAGACAGGCAACCTGTGTTCTTGCCATACATAAGAGGAGTGACAGACAAGATCTCAAACGTACTTCATAAATACTCACATAATACTGTCTTCACTCCATTAAGAAAAGTAACACAATGTCTACGATCTCCAAAAGATAGTTTCCCAATGGAGAAACCGGGTGTCTATAAGATTGACTGCAGCTGTGGCAGTTCATATATCGGCCAAACAAAACGTACCATAGCGTGCCGAATGAAGGAACACATAAAAGCGGTCAAAAACAACGACAAACAGAAATCGGCAATCGCGGAACCTTTGTTGGAATCAGGTCTCAATCACTGGATTGAGTTTCACAACCCTCAGATCATTTCGACAGAACGCCACTACATACCAAGAATGGTCAGGGAAGCGATTGAAATTACAAAGTACAAAAATTTCAATCGTGAGGATGGGTTTAAATTGTCAAGTGTCTGGAATCCAGTGATTCGTATGTGCAAAAACCGGAAAAAACAACAAACTGCTGTGTCGCGGTCAGATACTGTTAGTGTTGTGTGTCGAGAACAGGTGCGAGAAAATAGTGAGTTTGTAGACAATGGTACCGACGCGTGCAATAAAAGACTGCGAAAGAGGGTAGACCGATATGTTTGCCCTTAACAACTTACCCGCAAGATCTTCAGTTACTCCGTGATCATGGCGCTTGCAACAGTGCCGAAATATCGGGAACTCAAAAATAAGGTACATGGTAGAAATCCCGTAACAAACTATTCTAAAATACAGTATTGTTTTTAGTTATACCAAATCTAGTGTGTATTGCGAATTTCATAATGGACAAAAACATCGAACAAAAAGTTTGTCTTAAATTTTGCATCGTCCATGGGATTTCGTGTTCGGAGTCTCACTAAATGTTACAGAAGGCTTACGGTGAATCGACTTTATCAAAAACACGTGTTTATGAGTGGTACAAAGCGTTCAAAAGCGGTCGAGATGTGATGGAAGATTTGCCTCGCTCAGGTAGGCCATCAACGTCTGCTACTGAATATAACATCGCAAAAGTGAAGGAAATAGTGACTGAAAATCCTCATTCAAGTTTGAGAGAGCTAGCCGTCGAACTTTTTGTGTCACACGAGTCGATTCGTACTATTTCAAATAATCAATTGGGTATGAAACATGTTGCCACTCAGCTAGTCCCAAAAGACCTGAATTTTCTTCAAAAACTCAATCGCAAAAGAGTCGCTGAGGACATGCTAGAACGAGTCAATTCCGACCCAACATTCATGAAACGCATTGTTACTGGTGACGAGACGTGGGTTTACGAGTTTGACATGCAAACTAGTTTGCATTGCAAACTAGTCAACAAGCTTCGGAGTGGCACCTTCCAACTGAACCGAAACCAAAGAAACCGCGCCAAACTCGATCGAAAGTCAAAGTCATGTTGACTGTTTTCTTTGACTGTCTATAAAAAAAGAGTATTATTTAGGCGTTATGCGACGTTTAAGAGAGCAAATTAGAAGAAAAAGGCCAGATTTGTGGAATGAAAATTCTTGGATTTTGCACCACGATAATGCGCCTTCCCACAAGGCCATCATTGTGAACGAATTTTGACCAAAACTCAACAAATACCATCGAGCAGCCACCTTATTCACCAGATATGGCTCCAGCCGACTTCTTTCTTTTTTCTAAACTCAAATTACCACTTCGTGGCACCCGGTTTCATTCGGTAGAAGACATAAAGGAGAATTCGCGGCGAGAACTGAACTCGATTCCGAAAAAAGCGTTTAAAAAATGTTTTGATGTTTGGATTATTCGTTGGCGTAAGTGTATCGCTTCTAAAGGAGCATACTTTGAAGGTGATAAAAGAAATTTGGATGAATAACTAACATTTTGTGTATTATTAATCTTTTCCCGGTACTTTCTTGACAGAGTAGTATGTCGCGTTTTAAATTTATGTATCTGAAACAATTAATACAGGTTGACTTTATTTATCACCGTTCACCTTCTGAGAAGACTCCCGTGATACAGACCAACAACTCTTTCTATTGGACCAACACCCTAACTCAAAAATAAAATTTAGCTGGTCCATATATTTTGGTCAAATGAATATTGATATTTTGTATGGAACAGCTGATTTTTTTTGCAAGTAGAGAGTTGGTCCAAGAAAGAGTTGTGAGTCTTCCCAGAAGGTTTGGACGGTGATAAAAAGGTCAACTGTATATGTATACGTATTGTAAATTACTATTAATTTAGCCAGACTAAACTTTATTTTTATCCCAGTATATTTGGGACAAATTTATATAGGGACAAATTGTTTGCACAATGCGCTCAATAATATCCAAAGGCTACGGAACGCCTGTGTCTAAACCAAAGGCAATATCCGGTTTAAGGAGCTTTCTTTGCACAGTAACAGAAATCCCAGTGTTCACTACTTTACTGCTGACTTACAGCTAAAAATCGCATCGGAAAATGCATGTTACAGAGCATTTTACAGGATTTTCCGTCGTCTCATTTACCGCTAACGTGTAAATGGTTTCAGCATACATTTTGACTGCAAAAGATAGATGGTCAATATTAGGTTACACTGTATAGTGCTATTATTTACTTAAAAACGCTATCTTTAACTACCCTCTGTTATAATAATCTTCAAATAATTTGAAAATGACGAAAGGTTCTTTCTAAAGATTTAATCTTTTACGATCCAAGAGGTATATAATATGTATATTTTAAAAACCCATATTTTGCTTATTTATTTGGCAATAGTTTTTTACTTTTTATTCCCCTACATAACTTTCGTCTATTCATGTTAGCTATTACAATCTAGCGTCTTAAAAGAGCAACGGAATCAGAAGCCATCCGACGTAAAATTCTCAAATACTGGAATAGTCCCAAATCTCCGAACAATAGTTTCAGCATTCACCGCTACCATTGTCTCGGGACTTCAAACTACGCGCCCCCGAGGTATAAAACATATACGGCACACGTGGACAATTCCCACACTAGCCAGCTCATGACAACAGTTATTTATATTCCCCTTGACTCTTAAAGTTTTGCTGACATTTAAAACATTTTGTCAGTATTTAAGACGAAATTATTTAACTAGTAAAAATACTGACAGCACTTCTTGAAATGGCCATGTTTTAGTAGAGACTAGGTACTCTTTTTAGCGACTCTACCTTCTCATCTAAACACATAAAAATTAAAAATTCTTTATTTTCTGCCTAACCTGCCCGAGGTATACTTAAATGATTTGTGGCGATTGGCGAACTAAGGTTGCTTATACAGTATCAGAAGTTTTACTTTATACATTTGTGATTTTGAACAGTAGCCAAATTTAAGGAGGCGAATGTGTTGTTGTACAAACAACTGTGACTATAGTGTCAACATCGAAATCATAAAAATCATCATTTATCATTGTAGCGATAGATCTTCAAACGGATCAATGATTCCATAGATAGAAAAAGATTTTCGGATTGACTATGTACCTATTGGCAAACAAATTCACCTCCTTATATTGGACTCACTGTATAAATGTTACTAAAATATGTTTTTTTTAAATATAACTTTAGGGACAGTACAACATCCAAACAGTAGGGAACACTTACTCGGTAAGCGATAACAGCGTCATGCCGACTTCCGACTTCGTAATTACGCGACATTAACAATGGGGAATTTAATTTGCATAAGCAATAGGCCTGACAATACATTGTGCCTATATGGCTAGCGGCGAATGTTAACTACCACTTACTAATTACATACAGTTACAAGTTTTATGGGCTTTAAGTAAACGAGTAGGCCCCATTACTATAGTAAAACTGAAGGTTATTTGTTTTTAAACAAAATAGCATTTAACCGCAGGCCAAAATATAATTTCAAAACATACTGTCCTACGAAACAGCCCCTTTTCCTTAATCATCTACCGATGAAATAAAAAACTGCTCAACTCCTTAAGGTTTTGTAAGCACTGAAAATGTCGGTTCTAAGAAATAAAGTTATTGAATGGGCGTAGGCGCTGACTTTAACAAATTAGAAATAGAAATAGAAAATCGTTTATTTGGTACAAGACATAAACATATTTAAAAATCGTATCATAAAACTTACAAATAAGTTGCGTAACTGTGTGTAGAGTCAAGTACCAAAATAATATCCGCTCAGTATAAGGTCGTGACAGCAGAGAGCACGTCGCGACCACTGGTATTCTGCGGATTTAATTAAAAACAACATTTTAGTTTTATGAGGGATCTTAAAAATACCATTTTTATGGACAGAGCTAATAAAAATAAGTATTATTAACACTGTATACAACACGGGTATTGATGCATCATACCAATACAATACAATAAAATGAGGTATGTTGCATCAATACCCTTGTTGTGTAGTGTTATAATTAAAAAATGTAACAAGGAAGTTTAAAACTAAGTATTTGTACCTAATTTTCAACTCTTTACATTCATGTAATTTTTATCAATTTATTTAGTGTACAATAGGTACATTTTCATTGTAGGAAAAAATCTAACAACATATAATAGTCTACCGGCCAACTGAGAAAATTCCGTCTCTAAACCGAATATCGTCGGTATCTCTTGTGTATACCTACAACAGGTATGAATGTGTTCAGGACATTGTGTAGATCACGAAACTGCGTGTTGTAATGTTTTTTAATGGTGGAGGGGATAGCAGTGACGTCATAAACATGGCCTCGGTGGCCATGTTTATGACGTCACTGCTAACCCCAGGTTTTGTTTTTCTTTAATTACATCGCACCTTTTGAATCTATTTGCTTGTGTATGGTGTTGTTAGAAAGCTTATTAAATGATAATTAATTTATTCTTAGACACCTAAAGCGTATCTATTATATTTGAAAAAATAATTGACAAAATATGTTTTTTATTAAAGCGATTTCGAAAATATTATTTTTTTACTGGAAAACCGGTCATGATATCATGGTCATGGTCATTGATACAAAAAATATGCAAAATCTTATAACCTATTTATTAATATCAGTTTCATTAAAACAGGACTTAGAACGACTGAGCTATGTCTAGTTTTGTGGCGCAATGAGCATGGTGTTGTATTGTAAATATGTAACAAATCTTACCCATTCATGTTGATAACTAAACGTGCTTTCTTTATAATGCTGCCTTAAATAAATTACAAATATAATTAGTCTTAGGCCATGTTAAGAGTGATCAATCAAAACAATAAGTTAGGTAAGTACCTACTGTATTTAATATTTTTAATGCGAAAGGATCTCGGTCTCTGTCTATCTGTTACGCTTTCACGCTAAAACTACTACGAACGATTACGACGAAATGTACTACAGACAGCGGGTCTAAAACGGCCGCATTGGATGTTTCATTTTTAATCTGATTCATTTAGTGAAATGTAGCGGAAATGATTTGCAAACCCTAAAACGGCCACATTAATAAATTAATCATATGCAATTCATTTCATCAAATGGATCATATATGATGACGTTAAAAAAATATAGTGACGCGTCCAATCTTACTTTACGGTTTTCGTGAAAATGAATGTTTTAACAACACAAAGGAACAAAATGTTTCAAAATACTCAAGTTTTGTGTGTTCTACAAATATCAATACAAAATAATAATAAAAATAACATTAAAATGGTGGTTCACCAATTTGACATTTAATATGAATTACTCTTTTCATAATAAGTGGACCATATTACGAATTTCCATACAAAACTGTCAAATTAGATGAACTGCAAATATGAAATGTCCGAGGCTCATTTTATGATTCATCAAATAACATTTCATTTTAAGATTTGCTAAATGAAACATATTATGAACGGAATATGAAACATCCAATGCGGCCGTTTTAGACCCGCAGATCTAGATAGACTACATCTTGAGAAAGGACATATGCTACCTTTTATCGCGAAAAAAAAAGTTTGAAGGAGTTAAAAAGGGGTTGAAAATTTGTATGGTAACTGGGCATTTCTAAAGATAAGACCATTATACGCTATTTCAACGCTCTTTAGAGCATATTGCACCTCGCTTTATACGTGCAGCCTGTGGGCTAATTATACAGCGAAAAGCTACAGCGCCCTCCGCGTCCAGTTCAACAATGCGTTCAGGGCGGTGATGGGGTTGCCCCGATTCTGCAGTGCCTCGGGTATGTTTGCGGAAGCACGCGTCGACTGCTTCCACGCAACTATGCGCAAAAGGGCTGCATCTTTGGTACGCAGAGTTTGAGCCAGCTCCAACACCGTCCTGGCGATGATAGCTGCAAGACTGGACTCGTGTAATATTCGGCATTGTTGTAAAAGGCATACTAGTGTGCCTTTACCAAAAAGAATTTATTAGCATTGTTTACCAGTTGACATTTAATTTTAATTTGCGACATTTATTTATTTTTATTTACTTTTTGGCTAAATGTATTAATATTCATTCCAGTGACATTTATATTATTTATATTCAATACTGATTCTAATGAAATTGTATGCATTATTTTAATTTTTATAATCTAATGACTGAAATTTAATTTGATTTGTCAATGTACGGGTGTAATTTGCCTGAATAAAGATTAATCAATTTATTTATTTATCTATAATATTTTTTATTTGGCACTGGGAAATAAAAATGTGAGTTTTTGAAATTTTAAACCATGTGGGAATAAAATAGGGGATGAAAGGTCGTGTAACAATTCAAACAATGTCACGCCTTTACGACTGACTTTGATAAATCCAACCTGGGAATTTCAAATCTAAAGTAAAAAGGTATTTTTTTGATAAGCTTGCTTTATTACAGACCACATCGTTTGCTATTATGAGACATACCAAATATTCTGTAGCGAACATAGTCATAGGCACTGCTAGTAAAAAATATTATTTATTAGTCATCATCATTTTTTCAGCCACAGGATGTCCACTGCTGAACATAGGCTCAAGTGACTTCCTTTTAGAAGCGGCCTGCATCCAGCGGCTTCTTTTACCAGATCGTCTGTCCACCTTGTGGGTGGACATCCCACGCTGCGCTTGCTGGTATGTGGCCTCCATACCAGAACCTTTCCGCCCCATCGGCCGTTAGTTCTACGTGCTATGTGCCCCGCCCACTGCCATTTAGCTTGCTAATCCATCGGGCTATGATAGCGACTTTTTTTCGTCTACGGATCTACTCATTTCGGATTCGATCTCGCGAAGAAACACCGAGCATTGCCCATTCTATAGGGTGCTGTGCATTTTTGAGCTTCCTTATAAACCCCATGGGGAGAGCCCATAAGATATTTTTTTAACGCTCTCCAGCCGAGTTGGATTTGTCAACTGGATTAGTTGTCCCAGGTAAACATATTTGAGACTAGAGCTCCAAACTGGCACTGGGTAGGGCGCAACATGAAAATTCGACATTACCTTTGTTTTGTCCATGTTTATCTGAAGCCCCACCTGTTGGGAAATCTACTAAGACCTTTGAGCATTTTGCTGTGTTCTTTTTTTTCAGCGATTCTGCCATGACCACATTATCTTCGCAAACCGAAGGTGAGTAATGTAGGCTTTAATATTGATGCCGAATTCCAGGAGTTTAAAAGCATCTTCCAACTCGGTGGTGAACAGTTTCAGAAAAATAACATCTCCCTTTCGCCCAGTTGCAGAGGAATAGCCTTCGTGCTCTGCTTCTGTACTCGAACCGACATGGTGGCGTTTTATATAAACACTTCAGCACCCCGATGTACCGATAGTCAATATGGCACCGCTGGAGAAACTATAGCACTGACTAAGTCTCCGTTGAATCGAAGGCCTTCTCAGTGTCCAAAAACACCAAGCATAGTGGCAAGTTATACTCTTCGGTCTCGGTCTTCTGTATAATTTGTCGCAGCATATGAATGTAGTCCATGGTAGGTACTAAAGCCTTTTCGGCAGGGTGGAAGTCATCGAACCTACGCGCGAGACGATTCGTGTTGACTCTCGAAAACAACTGGCTTAGAAGCGAGATAGGTCTGTAATTTTTCAGTAGGTGTTATAGATGATTTCTCGCTCTTTTGAGCCATATCCGAATCCGAAAATCCAAACTCTTCCAAGAAATTGTTATTATTGGTAAAAACTTTGAAAAGCCTGATAACGAACTTGTTGTATCGCAACTCGCAGCCTGCCAGAGATCGTTCGATCGAACGATCTCTTGGAAGGGTTGGTCATCTCATCAAGATGGCGAGAGGTTGTCACAAGTAACGAGCTTGAAAGTGCCTATTTCTTTAAGCTATTCGCCTGAGTCCATTGTTACATTGTTATTCAATGCACGTTAGGTAAACAGCATAAATGGGAAAGATTTATATGACTTAATTACAATACAACACCATGGTCCTTGTGCCTCAAAATTAGACATAGCTCAGTCGTTTTAAATTCCATTTTGATAAAGCTGACATTTATATAAATAGGTAATAAAATTCTGCATATTTTTTACATTTAAAAAATTAAGGTGACCGGATTTCCAGTAAAAAAAGATTATTTTCGA
Organism: Anania fuscalis; assembly: GCA_950371115.1. Classification (NCBI taxonomy): domain Eukaryota; kingdom Metazoa; phylum Arthropoda; class Insecta; order Lepidoptera; family Crambidae; genus Anania; species Anania fuscalis. Next base: position 13,548,628 of record OX493328.1, read on the forward strand.
AATCGCTTTAATAAAAATCATATTTCGTCAATTTTTTTTTTAATATAATAGATACACTTTAGGTGTCTGAGAATAAATTAAAGATCATTTAATAAGCTTTCAAACAACACCATACACAAGCAAATAGGCTTATAGGTGCGATGTAATTAAAGAAAAATAAAACCATTGGCGGCTTTGTTTATGACGTCACTGCTATCTCCACCTCCACCACTAAAAAACATTACAACACGCAGTTTTGTGATCTACACAATGTCCTGAATACATCCATACCTGTTGTAGGTATACACAAGAGATACCGACGAGATTTTCCAAAATCTGGTCTTGGCCGGTAGACTATAAATACCGCACAAATAAATTAACTATGCAAAGTCTGCCAATATGTAGATTTTAAAATGATTCCAGTCTGACACAACTTTTCGACTTCGACATTAGTGGAAGCGGTCAGTAAGGTCCAAGTGAGAGGTTCGGTATGCAGTTGCTATTATGCAGCGATGAATCACGGAACAAGCATCTGGAATATTTGTTTCTTATGACTAAGAGTCGCTATATTGAAGGTACTCATTCCAGCCATAAAGTTTTATATTTAAAACCAGTTACGATAATACTCAGGTGTATTGTACAAAACGGCATATTGTATTATATTTAATGAGGACTTCAATCATGTCTTTGTCAATCCAGTCTAAAATATGCATTAGTCAAAGGAAATTTTTACTTTCACTTGCAAATTCCGAAGTCGGTCCCACGACCCGAGAGGATAAAACTAATTAATACTCGGGACATTGCTCAAACACCGTTGTTGCTCCAGCCGACTTGTACCCTAAGGTCCAATTAATTCCGATCCAGACGGTATTGTAATGCAGTTACGGATGTCAATACTTAGTGCTGAGCGGTTTATTAGCTTTATCATTTAAAAATTATGGTAATATACCTAAAAACTAATTGGTAAATTAACACAAACTTGTCTTGTCTACCCTAACAACCTATCTCAGCAAGGCTTCCTAATTTTTATAGAGAACTGCGAAACCTAGCACACACTGCTGTGTGTGACTTTGGAGTACTCAGTCTCTGAATTGCAGCTCTAGTATTAAGTAAGACTAGAAGCAAAGCTTGTACTTTTTCGACTAGGCATTTGATAAATACATACTAGTTAAACTTTTAGGTATATATTTTGTCTATAAAAGTTTTAAGACACAGTTTTTAGGTTTCTGGAAAAAGCACCAAAATACATTTCAAGACCCGGTTTTGAAATATATTTTGGTGCTTTTTCCAGAATCCTAAAAACTGTGTCTAAATGTGATTTTTCTTTATTTCCGTAATAAGAAATACAGGCTTTCCAAGTAATGATTAAAATACGATAATTAGAAATAAAAAAACTATTTTTATATAATAATAGCTATATCATCCTGCAGTACCTACGTTCTACTATTATCAGTTGTACCTACAGACTCTTGATGGATTGGGAAAAAGTTGCTTTATATTATTTTTCCTTATAAGCACAACAATAACTTATTGAAATCATTACACAAATAAACAGCAATATCTACGTTACGTGTCTCCTCACAATAAGGAATTTTAGCTACAATATTGTAGACAACAACACTAGACCAGTCCCTCTAGCACGAGCAACAAAACACGATATGATACGATATAGAGATATGTCCGTCAAAGTACAAAACCACCGAACAAAACCCATCCAGCTGCTTCGAGGTGTTAGACAGGGAGATGTTATATCTCCGAAACTGTTCACCAACGCACTGGAGAGACGCTGGATTGGAACGGACTGGGCATCAATGTAAATGGCGAATATCTTACGCATCTTCGCTTTGCCGATGACATAGTTATTATGGCAGAATCGCTGCAGGATTTGCAAGAAATGCTGCACAGTCTTAATGCTGCCTCGAGACGTGTGGGGCTTGGGATGAATTTGGACAAGACAAAGGTAATGTTCAACGAACATGTCATCCCGGAACCAATTTCCGTCGAGGGCACTACGCTCGAGGTTGTCCAAGAGTGCGTCTACCTTGGACAATTACTACAGCTCGGTAGAGACAACTTCGAGCGGGAAATCGCCAGAAGAGTGCAGCTTGGCTGGGCAGCATTTGGGAAATTGCGTCATATCTTCACGTCGACACTGCCGCAGTGCCTGAAAAGCCGGGTGTTTAACCAATGCGTCCTACCAGTTTTAACTTACGGAGCCGAAAAGTGGAACATGACAGTCAAGTTGGCCCACCGACTTCACGTCACTCAGCGTGCTATGGAAAGGTCAATGTTGGGGATCTCACTAAGGGATACGATCCGTAACGAGGTCATACGACATAAGACTAAGGTGACTGATATTGTAAATTTGTGTTTTTAGCAATTTCATGCAAGGTTTAATTGAAGATAAATAACACTTGAAAAAAATCATATCGACCTCAGGTGGGACTCGAACCCACGTCCCATCGCATGCCGGTCGAGTGCTTTACCAACTAAGCTACCGAGGACGTCACGTGACAGGATGAAATTCCTCAAGTGTTTTTTCTCGCTGTCAAAGCCAGCGTATCTCTGATCAATGTTGTAGCTATATGTATAGCTGAGTAGTATACTACCGTCAACACCCTATAGAAATATTTTACAAATATTTGACTATTGGTTAAGATCAGAAATGCTTAAACATTGTAAATTTTTGTTTTTAGCAATGTCATGCAAGGTTTAATTGAAGATAAATTAACTCTTGAAAAAAAATCATCGACCTCAGGTGGGACTCGAACCCACGTCCCATCGCATGCCAGCGACAGCGAGAAAAAACACTTGAGGAATTTCATCCTGTCACGTAACGTCCTCGGTAGCTTAGTTGGTAAAGCACTCGCCCGGCATGCGATGGGACGTGGGTTCGAGTCCCACTTGAGGTCGATGATTTTTTCAAGTGTTATTTATCTGACTGATATTGTCCAAAAATGTAGCAAGCTGAAGTGGCAGTGGGCTGGCCATGTCTGTCGCAGAACCGACGAGAGGTGGAGCAGGAAGGTTCTCGAATGGAGACCATGCTTAGGCAAACGTAGTGTAGGACGCCCCCCGGCTAGATGGACCGATGACCTGAAGAAGGCAGCTGGCAGCGACTGGATGCAAAGGGCGGGAGATCGTGCGCTGTGGCGCTCCTTGGGGGAGGCCTATGTCCAGCAGTGGACTGCAACAGGCTGATATGATGAACCGTCATCTTGAACTTTTATTGAAACAATGAGCATGTCCGTGCCGGCGACGTCACGGTTATGCTCGCTTTTTCGGTAAAAGTTCATATTTTAACAAAAAATATGCATTTAATCGCTATATCATATCGTGTTTTGTTGCTCATGCTAGAGGGGCAGGATATAATGCGAGCAGATATGTAAGTACTAATAGGTATAAGTAAGCGAGGCAATAAACACATCACATCTCTACATTATTCAAACGTTCTCTACGTGACTACAGCACGCTACGATAAATATTACTACAACGATTAATACACATGTAAAACATTTATTATTGTCTATTTGTTTTATTGTTTCTCGACTTTGGAGTCAGGTTTATTTTTATCAATATGGGGCATGGCCATACTGAAAAATAACAAATTGTTAATTTCTTACTAGCCGAAAGCCGACATAAATTGGCCGTATAATGGGTCGCGAAATTGGTACTAAAAGGTAAAGAAACGAACGTTGTTAGGTAATAACAAACTTTTGGTTATACTTAAAGTCAACCAAAATAAGTGATATAAAAGTTAAAATAAGGTATAAGTTTGCTATAACTAAGTAGTTAAATAATTTAAGTTGTAATGATTTCCTGCATGCGTACTGCATGCAAGATTATTTCGTTGCTTCTGATTTTTATAACACAAGTGCTTTATCTACTTACCTCAGGAGCAGCAGAGCAATTTATGTAATGTCGTTAAATACTTTTATCACCTTTAATTAATATAAAAACCCACAGAGTTTATGACTTAAATAATTTGGCACGCGTCATAATAACATAAGCGTACAACTCATTACGGTAGGTAAGTATCCTCTCAGGAACATAGTTTCCTATCTATTTCCCGCACTACACCAACTGAATTGAAACTGAATTGAATTTGTAATAAAGTTTGAGCCGTCGAAGTTCTGGCAGAGCTGCGCCAGACACCAATTATCACATGCGCTTACATGTACGGTTTTCAGGAAAGCAGGTAATTTATGTAAGTTATTTAATTCCCTGCACGAATAGACTTATCGATTTAAAAAGCCGCTAGGAAACTGAACTTGATAATATATTGTCCAAATAAAATATATTATAAATATTTTTTACAAAAAAAATGTTTTTTTATTATTTTAATAATCGACCGAGTGACTACTGAAAAAAAATATTGCCATTTGTCTTCCTAATTTATGTGGCCATTTTTGTAGTACTTATAATACTTTCTTTTTTCAAGGTAGGTATAAAGGAGTAGTCACAAAGACATAGTAACATATTTACTATATTACTACACATACTTATAGTACACATAGGATAGGTAGGTAGTAAATATAGGAATAGTAAAATATAAATATGTAGGTCCTACTATTTATTTCAATATTACATATTAATATTCGACAAAATTTACTTTTCAACTTGATAAAGGTTTCATACAACCAACTCAGTAAATATTAGAACAGGCTATGGAAATCTATCACACATCGAGCCCTCGCTGAGATTTAATATAAAGTATTGATTTGCTAATATACATATTAACCCCAAACTCAGTCTGGACTAGATTCGTGAAATATCATCATCATTATCATCAGCCACAGGACGTCCACTGCTAAACAAAGGCCTCCCCCAGTGACTTCTAGATCGGCCGATTGGAAGCGGCCTGCATCCAGCGTCGTCCTGCAACCTTAACAGGTCGTCTGCCCACCTTGTGGGTGGGCGTCCTGCATATGCACAAATGTTATTGAAAATAATACGCCTGAAACCCAAACCGAAATAACTTTACTTATGCTTTGCTATGCGACTATGCAATTGAGTTTGCTTATGTACGATTACGCACTCACGCATGCACGCGAAGTAGAATACAACATTAATTTGCAGCAAAAATATTCTTATTGTGTTTCAAATAAAGATTGATATCAAATGACTGTGTAGAGGCAGCAAAGGAATATTTATATGTGTATTTCAGGTGTACCCTTAAGTAAGCCGTCGAATGTGTAGCCGTAATAATTTGCGAGCCGACTACGCGCCTGGAGCTTTGACAACCCTTGCGTATAAATCAAAACTTAACAACACTAACTACGTAATAACTTCGTACGCGATACTCAATTCGTAGTTAGGTTAACGCCATGGGAATGCAGGAAGGATTTTAATATAATACACATTGTATTAGATTACAACGTCTACACATACTTATAGTACCTAGCGAGTTTGCCTCTTCAGACTCGTCGTGTCGCTGGCTCCTAGTTAATTGTAAAACAAAAAGTTTCAGCCGTCAGGTAAATACTACGTGTAAGTATTTGCGGCTTTCCCGTTATTACCAAATTATAAAACTTACGAATATACACCACCAACAAATAAAAAAATAAAAGAAACATGTATGCAGTTTTACAATAAAGAGTCATATCGTTATTTAAGCAGCACAACAGTAATGCAACTCAACATCATAATAAATGTTTTGAATAGTTCTCATAACACCCTAAGGGAAATACTGATATGTCTAATGATATGAGTTAAATATTAGGCATTTGGGTATTATTGTATCTGTAACAATGGTAGAACGTCACACTGACATTCGTCTACATGAAGGTCCCTGGCTATTCACTAGTTTACGCTATAATAGTTCATTATACAACAAGCCTTGACTCCGCTATTGAAATTGGACACTGCCACCGCAAAAACTCGGTAACTAAACGGAATAATATGCATAAGTAATAATGAAGTATGATATTATACTCGCTTCACCATCAGGTACGTACATTAATTTATGCTTGCTGTCATTAGATGCTACCATATATTTACTTGTGTAACAGATCTTTACGTATTACTTTATTCCTGTGGTATCTTAATGAACACATAGGTACTCTTGTTTTCTTTTCATTAGAATGATGTCAAACGTTTGAATATGGTTTTTCTGAAATGTTCAGCGCATCCCACAATATTTTCAATTAAGTTCCGTCGTAATATATTTTTCGTGTAATTCATACTTCGAACATAATATTCCTAAGTATGAAATGAAAAACCGTAAAAAAGGTGTTTCGTCCTTGTTACTTCATACATACCTAAACAATATTATCAAATTCAAATGAAATAAGTAATGCATTCACAAAAACATCCGGTGTGCTATAAAAATTTTATTAAAAACTTGCACGATTTTCAATAATTTGTGTACCAATTACTTTATGTAAAAGAAACTAGCTCTACCATATTTCCTCTTTTGTCATTTAATTAGAAAATTATTCGATCGCGTGTCGGATCATTAGCAACTGCTTTGAAAGTCATTGCGAACGACTTCAGTTTCCCTATTCACGGCGGTTATTAGAAAAACCGTCTGAAGGTTAGCAGAAACGAGCGTCCATTTTTCACGACATTGACGCTGGAAGCGCACACGCAAGGCCAAGGCTTGCGCTTTGTGTTGCAAATCATGGTGTTTGTATGGGACGCGATAATTGTCACGCTAATGTGACAACTGCATGACCACGATGTCTCTGTTAAGTGAGCTATATACGTCCATATTACACTACATACGTGATTTCGTAAATATTTACGTAGAATAAGTACTAAATAGTTGCGATAAAAATTATTGAAATGAATATTACCTACATAAAATATCAAGAACATAATGGAATTGAAGATTTACTGTAAAATAACACAAATACAGACAGGGCAACAAGAGGTATTTAAACCGTTTTAAAATAAAAAATCTCCCTGGAGATTTCCCAATTTTTGAAAACACTGGGATTCACCACGAAATGACATTCGGAAATCTAGATATGAAGCCCTGCTGCACAGCGACCTCCTCACAAGTTAACCCATAACTACGTTTCATTGTTTTCAAAAGACTCAACAGCGTAAAACTAAACCTGTCAGTAAAAATGCTAGTAACACTAGTCTCACCACCTAAAAAAAAAGATGGAATACTTGAAAATAAAGACTAGGGCATCTGACCTACCTAAGTAAATGCGTAAAGACAAGAAAGAATCATAATATTCAATAACTCTATTAGATGTAGACAGCGTCTAGTAGACACAATATTGTGTATCAATAAAATGGATGTAGATAGGTAGCTGAGTTAAGTTAGTCTGTTAGAAGCAAGTTTCCTAGATACTAAAATGTCAGAATCTATAGTAAACAAAAAAAAAAAAACTTGGAATGTGGCGGAATCGCGGAATGATACGTTTTTGCCGCCAGAGCTGTGGAACACGTCTTGAAATGGAATGGAAAGTGAAACTTTTACTCTCATCCGAACGAGGGACTCGACCATTGGGGTTGTTTTCAAACCGATCAGTGGATGTGTTGTCAATACATAGAAACAGTTCGCGTCTCGCTCACACTGCTTGGTTTGAATAGGTGTGAAAAAGGCGACACTATCGGCGAAATCCGCAACAAAACAGGGGTGTTATACCCTTGTCTGGCATGGATTTGGCAAGGTGCCCGTTGCCCGACGACCGTGCCAACCACGTGCCGTCAAACAATGAGTTTTGCCTAGGGTTGCCGTTTGTCAGGGCAGCGCGTGACCTGTCGAGCGAGCATGCATGGACCAAGATAAGGTTTTAATAAAGTACCGGCTTACACAATACGTGTCTGTAATTTCAAAGCTACATGCTCCTTAATTAAAGGCAAATGTTTGACCTATACCTAATTTCGGCGATTACTTAACAACATATTAATTATGTTAATCGATAATATTTGCATATAAATAAATACACAGACAGACCTACATGTTCAACAAAAACGGACAGTGAATATCGCGTGTATATAGTAATTTGATTTAGCGCCATTGATGCTCGTAGATCAGTTTGAGCTATCAATCAAGTTGGCCTCATTAACGAGAAAGGACTTTCACATCACATTTGCTATCACAACAAGTAGGTATCATATTTAATATTACCATCAATTAATTATTAATGCAAATAAAAACACATGCATGGACCATATTTGAAAAATAATTTCATTGCACGATTTATTTGAAACTTTTTTCTAGAAAATAAATTAAATATCATAGAAAACAAAGCAAAACATACCTGAACATAAATTATTAAATACAACTAACCCTGTACTTGTAACAATTGGTTCTAACTATGACATTCATATTAATTATGTTGCCAATATTTTTATATGTTTGCATGAATAAATAGGTACCTATTCTGTTTTAGCATAATGATATAAAGTTATAAAGTCTCATTATAATACCAATTTAAATCCAAGCTAATTATATTCCATTCGAATACCTACCTACTGAAACGCTATTATAGCTTTATCCTTGCAGTGGCCTTGGGCATAACCATAAGCTCTTCAATCAGTATTACTTACTTTAACCTTGTTTTGTTTTTTTTTCTGTATATATTTAGATATAATATAAAACGGCACTGCTAAGTTTAGTTACTGTTTAGTTTCCAGGAAGGTATCAATTTAGTTTTAAGAACTGGAATACAAGTCGACACAGCTACAACTGTTAAATTATTAATTACGTGTAACTATTGACCACAACCATAAAGGCTTTTAAGGTGAAAATTTGTTTGTGAAATTCATCAACATACCAAGATAACAATTCATAACTAGATTTGTTTATATAATTAAAAATACATCATAAATTTATATTGCAAGTTTCGTCTACGTAAATAAAATGTGAAGATATTCTGTAAGCAGTTGTTTTAGTATATCAATAATGCTTATCGGCTCGGCACATCAAGAAGTTTAATACTTAATAACAAATAAGTAGCTGACTACATAAATCATAAGCAACATCAGTGCAGTGTGAATCTGGGTCGGACGTGGAAAGGTCAGTTTTCATTAACGCCTGTTTAGCGGTTAATCATTCCTATGATTCAAGGTTTTAGGAACTGGCGCTGCATAGGCAATTTAACGCATTAACAGTTTACACAAATACATAGTTTGAATTTGAAAACATAGGAATTAAGAGTCCTCTTAAGCCTATCCTAATACCCAATCCACAATCACGACACGAAACTTAAAAATGCACAGATAAATGATAAACACAATGTAAATAATACCTACCTTAAATGGTACAAGTGACAAGACGATTAATCATTTGCACAACAAAATAGCGGGTTCAATATTAAGGCATGTTAAAGACGATCACCATCAACATTCATCAACACCATCTTTATTCACATGGCGGTGGAGACGACAGGCTTTATAATTTGTTTATGTAATTATGAAACGCTGATAACTTGTTATAATAAAATAATACAAGTTTGTGTAAAATTTGTTATTGGATTCGGTTACGCTTAATGAATAACGATGTAATGGAACGTTATAGAATGTTGGGAGGACGCGCCTCGGGGATGACGTCTTGGCTGAATGAATCACTGGTCAAACGCTGCCTGCGCCCGCGCCTGCAGAGGGCTACTGTCTTTTTTTTCAAAGTTCGTTTGAAATAAACTAAATAGATTGAAAAGTGGAGTTTGTTGTATAATATATTTATTATTGTATGAACATATAAAACTCCAGCGCCCCATCACACGACAACTCTTTACTTTATACTATAAGATTCAACAGTGTTACTAGTAAATTTTGTTCTAGTTAATAACACTCTTGGTCCAGGTCCACCAGGTAATAACAATTTCAAAATGACTAATTTGTTTCAATATTTAAAATTAGTAGGCAATATTGATAGTATATCTATTTTTACCCGACTACGGCGAAGCCAAAAGGAAGGGTAATGATTTTGGCAGTCTATGTATGTATGTAAGTATGTATGTATGTATGTATGTATGTACGTATGTATGTTTGTATGTTCCACCGTAGCGCCTAAACTTGTAATAATGGCCCGGGTAAAATAGGCTGTATATATTTTATCAAAATTGTCTCAGACGAAATTAAAACGTCAGATTTTAACCAAAAAAAAACTTAAATTGTGATAATCATCACGTGTTTGGTATCAAAAGAAAGGTCTTGGCTAGCACATTACAAATATGTACATATATCATATTGTTTCAGTCATAATCTATACATTTAAATGCTTTGTCCTGAATGACTGCCTGACGGATCAACGCACAGCCTAAGCCGCTGATCGTTAAGACCTGAAACTTGGAGTGTGTATTTTTTGTATGACGTAGGCTTTCGATAAGAAAGGATTATTCGAAATTCAACCCCAAAGTGGGTGAAACGGGGGGGCAAAGTTTGTATGGGACAGCGTGATTCCATGGTCCAATCTACTTCAAAATTTGCATAAACATTCTTTAACAGAATTGATGGAAGACATGTTTTGTATTTTATTGAAATGCATCCCCTAGCAGGGTTAAAAGGGGTAGAAAGTTATTTTGGGGGTGATTTGCTACGAAGTTGATATCAACACTCCTTAGTGCTATAAATAAAGAATAAAAAATAATTTATTTTAAAGACGGCTGTCATGTCATTGTTATGTAGTGTCAAACATTATTTTGATGTGCAAAAACATTGAGGTATATTGTACATTGTACTAGTGGAAAATAAAAATATGTTCTTATTCTTTATATATAAAATAAAGTCGTGTTTGTTACAACACTTATAACTCGAGAACGGATAGACTGATTTTCATGGTTTATAATTTGTTGGATTTGTCTCCGCCCCAAACAGTTGAAAAAAAAAATCTGACGGAAAAAAAACTGTAATGCGTTACGAAGTTCGCCGGGTCAGCTAGTTATTAATAAAAGTAAACTAACTGAACTGAAGACTGGAACTACAAGATTTTTCTATATTACTACAAAGTTCTGACGGTACGAATGGAGGTAGTAAAAGGCGGTCTAGAGACCATTATTTGAAGCAGGAGCAGCAGGTGACGCAATCATTGAGGATAATGTACTTGGACGTAATTATCATTTGGGTCTAGCCAAGTAAAATAGGGCGGACTGCAGCATCGCTCTGTTAATTCTGACCATGAACATGACAGAAGAGACGATACTAAAAACTAATACCTAAGATTTGAGATAGCGCAAACCAAGATACCTACTATACCTTCAGACAATGATGGTGTGATAATGATGTGATGACTGATGGATATAGGCCTCTCCCACGACAGTGATCCCAATCTTTGGCTACTTTTTTCCATCCATTTCCAGGTTTAGGTAGAACATCGCATTACGGCGGCAGATTGTATTAATTATAATTTTAAGTATTGAGTAGAGACCTAGGTATAATGTTTTTATGTTTAGTGTATGAACATTACTAAAAATAAATTTCTTTTCTCTTTTTTTGTCTTAGCTCTTTACTTAACTTATTTTACTATTGTTATTTACAAAACCCTCCTTGACTGCAAATAGCCCCAATAATAATGATGGCGCAGCGCGCGATCCGCTCGCGAGCTGCACGCGCGCAGCAAGCGTTCATCCGCTCGCGAGCTGCACGCGCGCAGCAAGCGTTCCGTTAATGCAATAGTTTGGTGCGCCTCCTTAGCGCAACTCATGCAAGGATTTACAGAGTGTGCGATCTGCGCGCGTGCATTTCTAGTTCACTTTCCAGGTAGCTCACAGTTCGCGCGCATCGCACAAGCATAAAATCCAGGCGTGCGAGCTGCGCGTTCGCGGCGCATTCGCCAGACTTGGACGCCGCCTAGGTTTAAGTGGGTCTACGCTAATGAGCCGAGCACGAGCGGAGCACGAGCCGACCCAAAATTCGTGTAGTGTGGACCGTCTTCGAGTCTCGAACGAGCGCGCTTAGAACATTTGACTCGTGTTCGACTGTGCTCCGCCTATTGTCGGTTTTTTGACGAACACAAAGAGATTTGCCGCGAGCACACTGCGGAAAACTACGTTCGAAGAAAGTGATCGTTGTACGTCCACACTTGACGCCGCGAACGAGACAGCCGGAACGGCTCCACTCGTGCTTCGCTCGTGCTCGGTTCGTTAGCGTAGACCCTCCTTTTTACGTCCAGATCTGGCGAACGCGCCGCGAATGCGTCGGTCGCGCGCAACGCGCGATCCTCTCGCGAGCTGCACGCGCGCAGCTAGCCGCGCGCGCGCTGCCTGTGAGCTACCTGGAAAGTAAACTAGATGCACGCGCGCAGATCGCGCGCAAGTCGCGCGCACTGTTCATGCCTTGAATGAGTTGCGCTAAGTATGGAGGCGCACCAAACGATTGCAGTTAAGCTTCAACCAAACCAACGCGTTCAGCCTGCATATATGCATGCGCGTTGGCGACTTCTCGCGTACAAGGCCAGTGCACACCAAACGCGCGGCCTAGGTACGCAGTTCAGTCCAGTCTACGTCTGCCTTCCGTTCCAAACATACTCCTAATGAATTTGGTGATAAAGAATGATAGCGAAACTAAAATCGAAGCTGAAATTATTCTATTAGCAGCAGTTATTGAAGATGAAAAAAATTAAAAGAGTATCATTTGAAATAAATATCTGAACGCCACCGTGCACACCATCGCGCACGCAGGATGAACGCGTTGGTTTGGTCAACGCTTAACGGATCGCGTGCTGCGCGCGTGCAGCTCACCTCAACTTTTTTTCTTAGAATGCTACGATGTAGATACTACACGGCTAGTGTATTTGCTCGTTCGGGAAACGGAAAAATATCAAATAAAAAATAAGTTTAAAAAACTATTACCCGACTACGTAAAAAAAGTGCTCTCAAAAGGACGAAACAAGTAAATAATTCAGATAGAAATCCAGAAATGCACTGGTACAAAAATGGTCAAGGTAGAGCCGTGGTCGTACCCACTGTATACTTACCTACTATGATTATGTGGGTGCCAGGAACACTTCCATTGAAAAGACATGGTACTGTGATGGTAGGTTACAGTGGGTGCGACCACGGCTCTACCTTGACCATTTTTGTACCAGTGCATTTCTGGATTTCTATCTGAATTATTTACTTGTTTCGTCCTTTTGAGAGCACTTTCTTACGTAGTCGGGAAATAGTTTTTTAAACTTATTTTTATTAATACTCTGATAGTTAGTAAAATAACCACCTAAAGATACATGCGTAAGTCAATTACATAATGGAATAAATCGTGTAATTATTCTTATGATTAAAATAACTTAGTATCTGCTCTTACCCAAGTAATTTAATGAATGTTTCTCAATTAGGCTCGTATTGTTTACAAAACTAACCTACTTATGACTATGACTTACCATCAGGTCGTATAATATGATCTCCGCGCACGGTGCAGTTGCGGTAAAATACCTGTGAGCTGTGATTATAAATAATCGTAATAATCATACTTAAGTATAACAAACGACCTTCCGTTTTCATTGATCTCATATACCTAAGTATCGTCTACGAATTGAACGCTTACAAAAATTTATAGTCAAAGAAATTATTTACTATTTTACTTGAAAAAATTACAGCTGCTTTTTTAACGAATTCTCCCACCAAAGTATGGTCAAAATGTTACAAGTGAAATGTTATCTGTGATATTTAAGAAAACTAGCATTAATGTGAATGCAAAATATATTTGTTCTAAGTCACTATAATATGTGTTAATATTCTGTGTGTACGATGAGCTGGCCGCTGGCTGCCTGCGCTTACGCATTCTACACCAAGCATCTGCATCCTTGTCTGCCATAACCGTACACCAATAATGAAGTATGTAGCTCGGCGACGCTATGCCCAACACTATTTAATTACATTCGAATAATATGTAGGTATCGACAAAACTGTCTTAATCTACTATTTTGTAAAACGCTATTAGTCTTGTGTTATTCGTGCTGAGTAACGTTAATTCTATTTCCTTTTATATTCACTTAATCATATAAACAGTAAATTATAAATAATTTGCAAGTAATTTTATACAATCGCTAAAGGAACAACTATATTACGATAGAATGCTAGAACTCATTGAATTTTCATTTTCATCGACTATTCTATGCCGAATCAACCTTCAAGCTTACAGTCAAACAAGAACGAGAGTCGAGAAGTTTCTATCTGTTACCTGCGCAATAAAGTTATTAGGTATACTTATTATCTAAGCTCGTAATTTGCTATCTTTACATTCATTTACTGTACACACATCAGCAGAATCTACGGATATTTTGTATTTTATCAAATATCTAAAAATCTATAAAGAATTTTCTGATATAGTAAATGGAAGATTGATAGCTTATTTTAAGGTCTTTAATAAAAAATAAGTTTTAGAAACGCCGTAGAAAATTTGTATAAAAAAATATTTATTTCTTCTTTAAGAAAATTATTAAAATTCTTATGAAATCTGATTATTAATAATCAGTGTTGCCACCTTTTACATTAATTACACATCGACATCGATTGTTCATACTTAAAATTAAATTGTCAATGTCTTGTTTCTTTGCAAGTGTTCGTAAAGTTGTTGTTCCGTCGTCAAATTTGGCGGGAAATCTCTCAAAGCTCTTGGTTGTAACATGTCCCAGGTAGGGAATGCAAAACCGGGATACCAGGATCCCGAAATACGCACTATTTTTGCGGGACCAGTCCCGCACATAAATCGAGCGGATAAGCGGGACTGCACAACGTCTTCTATCTCCACTCAAGATCATGATGATTTACCTCTTGCTACAGTGGCCGCAATGATGCAAGCTGAAACTACGGAGCCTGAACCGATGTCTTTTCGAGATGAACTTGAACCAACTCGATCGAGTTTAAAACTGCGTGTCGAACTAATTCTAGAGTTCATTCACATCGCCTTGGTTAGAGTGGACCTCCTGAGGGTGCCGTAGACGGCTAACTCTCCCTGGAGTTCTCCAAACGCGTGTTCTTCGTGAATCCGGATGAAACCCAAACCGGGACTCATCGGTGAACAGCACCCAAGACCATTGTTGACCACTCCATGGTAAATGCTCCCGAGCCCACGAAAGCCGCCGACCGCGATTGCCACGTCGCAATGCTGGAACACGTAGTGGTCTTCGAGCATGAAGATTAACTTCATGCAACCTTCTTCGCACGGTTTGGTCGCTCACCAGCAGCTGGTGGTCCTCCTGGAGCCTTTGTACTAGTTGCATCGCTGTGATATTGGGTTGTCTTCTGGCAGTCATTTGGAGAAATCGATCCTGTCTCTGCGTAGTAACACGATATCTGCCTTTGTGCCGTTCAGTCACACCCTCAGTAGTGCGATAACGTGCCCACAATCTTGATATTTTGGAAGGTTAAGGTGTACCGGCATCTCCCATGCCGGAATCAAACTCCGTAAGTATTCAGATGGCGTGTCGGTTTATTATTTGCCCAAAAAAGTGATTGCAGATCACTGTACTTAATTAGTAGTCTTTACAAACGGTTGTAATAGGAATTGGTAATAATTATACGCCACAATATCACGTTCTGACTGGTGTGTAGGGCCTCAGCAACAACGCGGTGAATACCACTATTTTCCAACATGCCCACGGCTCGTAACGTTTCATCTCGACTCAAATGACGACGTGTCACGTGACATGTCTCTTAAAGCTCACTCGGTACGTTAAATAAAAAAAGAAAGACAATCCAATCCCTTTTCATTAATTAATATCAAAAAGTAAAATTTAATTTTTCCTGAAGGAAGGAATTACATTATTCTTTCTCCAATGAGGATTTAAATACTACGTAATCAGAGTCGGCATTTAGCACTAGCCACTGAACCGATTTATGGAAGAAAATTGTACCGCACTGGTAATTTAAACTTGTACCAACATTTAAAAACACAACTGCCACACTAATTGACAAGCTAGGGCTTGACGAAGCTGTATCGTTCTTATCTATCGATATCGATAAATCCGCGATCAATCGGTAGGTCGGGTGGGTACTTTTTACCATTAAGATTTATGTCAGTTGTATGTACTAAAATAAAAACAACAATTAAATTAAACGTATTTATTACATTATGTAATACAAATCATACCAAAGCTATTTTCTTTTTTTACATTAAATGAGTTATTATTACTCTAATGAATGGTGAATCTTCGGCGCATGCCACGCGAGCCGTGAAGCTCACTCGTTGTAAAAAATCGCTGTCGGGGCAAAAGCGCGGCTGGTTTGGAGAAGGGAGAGAGTGGGGAGCTTGATTTCTTTCCAACCCCATATTTGGTTGACCTTAAAACTGAAAAATAGATAGTCCTCTTAAGTAAGCTTGTACAAAATATCATCCTACATTTTTATTCTTGAGTAGAATTAATCCCTTACTTGGAAAGTAACAAACTCTTACCTCTTAAAATTAGTGGAGATTTCCCAAACACTATACACATTTTGTTTTCGTATAGACCGCAGCTAACACAAATTGCAGTTTAGTATTTACATCGTAGGTACAACTATTGCTGTATGTGTATAATTATATTTGGTTGACCATGAAACTGAAAAATAGATGAGTCCGTTAAAGTTAGCTTGTACAAAACAACCATTTATCCAGTATTATTGTCCTTGAGTAGAGTTTATCCCTTACTTGGAAAGTTACAAACTTTGACCTCTTAACATAAGTGGAGATTTTCCACACACTATACACATATTTTGCTTTCGTATGGACCGCAGTTATCAGAAATTGCAGTTTAATATTTACATAGTACAACTATTGTTGTAAGTGTATAATTATATTTGGTTGACTTTAAAACTGAAAAATAGATAAGTCCGTTAAAGTTAGCTTGTATAAAACAACCCATTATCCAGCATTTTTATCCTTCACTTTTCCCTTACTTAATTTAGGGACATCAGCTGTAAAAATTTAAACTTTCTATCACGGTTCATGAGATACAGCTTGGTGACAGATGGACAGACAGAAAGACAGACAGACAGACGGACAGCGGAGAAAACAAACATAAAAAACAAACATAAAATCAAATAAATTACCTTTTTTGGTTACCACACAAAAAAAAATCATTTAACTTTTGTATAGGTAAATAGGCAACATCTTCGTTTCCAGTTAATTTTACCCATAAACGGCATCTAAAATAAATAGTAAATATTTTGTATCGTCAAATTAAGTAAATGTATTGGTGTACTTACAAGATAAATTTTATTTATCGATAATTTAATTTCATCACTATCGTTTCAATGATAAGGCACGATTAATGCGGATTTATGAGAAAATATTTTGATATTTTCTCATAAATCTCATAAATTTACAAATCTAGGATTGCACTTTGTCGTTGCAAATTGCTATTAACACGGTCAAAACAATACATAAGCTCGAAGGATAAGAAATATTTTAAAATATCGCATATTAACTAACCTGGTAGGGTCAAGTGGAAATCTGGCCTAAATATATATTACAATCACTTTTATTAACGCGTCTGATCCCACAAACTTCACATTTTCGTAAAGACTTTCCCATTTTGTATTGATTGGCACGAAATTTAATAAAATCTTGAAATAAATCGCAAACAACTCAAACAATTATCCAAAATTGGCGCGACGATGACAAACTTCTACAGATTAGTCAAAGAAACTTCACAATGCTACCAACACTAAACATAATTATTATAATAGGTCTAAATTTAATAGTAATCATGGAACTTGTAAGCTCAAGGAATCAATACTCATTTTATTATGATAGGGTATTTTTATATCTCAATGATAGGACAAAGTAAGTTCATAAATACTACTAAAATTGCGATTAGATGGTATGTCGACGGCCTGTCTTTCTCTATGGAATTACTAACAATTTTGCCGCCGTATTTTGTTTTTCTTTTTTTTTATTACATTTCAAATTTTGAAAAAAGAATAAAAGAGGTTTCACTGTATATAAACTTTTTATGGAAACTAAAAATATTTTTCAACACAGTTGCTCGTAAATTCACTCTTATAACACCGTTTTTAGTATCATAACTCATCATATTACGCACTTGTGCTGTAAAAAGATTATCGCACTAGTGCGGTAATGTAAACTTTTTTTTAAAAAATCCAGCAAAAGTTTGTGTCTAAGAACATTGAATATTTTACGAATATTAAATTATTTAAGGGTTAAGATGACAAATAAATATTTTATTTTATTAAATTGTATATTAATAAACACAAACTAACTTAACTATCATTTTTAGAAACAATAATTTATAGTTTATTTTATTTTTTAAATTGCTGCTACTCGGCTGAACAGCCAGTTTTTCCTGTGCCATTATTGAACCTGCGCGCGCATCGAAATTGCGGCGCGCGAAAAAAACAAAACTTACGTGCTATTTTCCATTATTATTTGATAAAGTTGTTGCTGTGTGGTTAATTACTATCAAAAATGTCTACTTTAAATAGTAAAGACGAGTAAAATGTTATTCAACCCCGTCGGAAATACTTATCGAGGCACGAAACGCGAGTGATAGCCTGTTGCCGCCAAAATGCATAGAAAAACAGCAAAAACGCCAAGTCATATTCGGAGAAGGTATTTTAGATTTTAGTTTGTTTTTTCCTCGCAATTGTGTTGAAAAACGTCGTATGCAACTCGTGTGCATTGATCATTATCACACTCGGCTTCCTTACCGCGCTCGCCTGCGGCTCGCGCTTATAATAATGCCTCGTGTATAATGACCAACGTAGCACACTTGTATCATAATGTACTATTTCAACACAGTTGCTCGTAAATTCACTCTTATAACACCGTTTTTAGTATCATAACTCATCATATTACGCACTTGTGCTGTAAAAAGATTATCGCACTAGTGCGGTAATGTAAACTTTTTTTTAAAAAATCCAGCAAAAGTTTGTGTCTAAGAACATTGAATATTTTACGAATATTAAATTATTTAAGGGTTAAGATGACAAATAAATATTTTATTTTATTAAATTGTATATTAATAAACACAAACTAACTTAACTATCATTTTTAGAAACAATAATTTATAGTTTATTTTATTTTTTAAATTGCTGCTACTCGGCTGAACAGCCAGTTTTTCCTGTGCCATTATTGAACCTGCGCGCGCATCGAAATTGCGGCGCGCGAAAAAAACAAAACTTACGTGCTATTTTCCATTATTATTTGATAAAGTTGTTGCTGTGTGGTTAATTACTATCAAAAATGTCTACTTTAAATAGTAAAGACGAGTAAAATGTTATTCAACCCCGTCGGAAATACTTATCGAGGCACGAAACGCGAGTGATAGCCTGTTGCCGCCAAAATGCATAGAAAAACAGCAAAAACGCCAAGTCATATTCGGAGAAGGTATTTTAGATTTTAGTTTGTTTTTTCCTCGCAATTGTGTTGAAAAACGTCGTATGCAACTCGTGTGCATTGATCATTATCACACTCGGCTTCCTTACCGCGCTCGCCTGCGGCTCGCGCTTATAATAATGCCTCGTGTATAATGACCTAGCACACTTGTATCATAATGTACTATTAAACTATAAAGTCGTAAATAATTGAGGATTACGGTATCCCTAGATTCTGTTGATGTGTGTACACTGCATGCAACGAACTGGTGGACTATTCAATGAACATTGGTACTTGGATACAGAGAAATAAATAAACAATAATGCCTAGTCCGGACAACGAAGCAGCAACATGTGGCCAACAAACGACGAACAATCACAAAAGGTGGCTCTTGTTAGCGAATCCGCGCACGTACGCAGAGGCGCGCGGCTGCCATCCGGCTCGACTCCTGCCTTCAATCAAATGTAGCAGTGTAACTGGCATTAAAAAAACACATTCTTATTTCGAATCACAGAATGTACAAATGGACAGAATTCATAAAACTTTTTAAGACAATCAAATTAAGAAACAATAACGGCAAATAACACAAACAGCCAGCTTACTTTGTTAAAAAAGGTTCGTGAGCTCATGCATGCCGAGATGCCATTACTCATAAATATTTATCTATACTCAAAACTCGTTAAAGACTAGGTTTCAAGAAAGATCAGCCTTTCTTCTAAGTTTTTAGAATTAGATACAATTGGAACTTTCCATAAAATACAGATAAAACCTTGGGATTTCTCGCTGGAAATTTATTTACATGCAGTAGGAGAAGAAAAAAGGTGTTTTAGCTATGTTTAGTAAAAATATTTTTATACATAGATAATAAGTATGTAAATAATCAGGCTTGGATTTTTAGATAAGATATTTTTTTACCGAATTGATACGATATATTCAAAACGATTAGATTAAAACTGTTAAAGTGTGTATTTTCAATCAGTGTTAATAGTTAGTATTGTTTTTTTTTAATATCGCAAAGGACATGCCATTATCATGTTCACATTACGCCGACTACTAACTTCTGCAATAGTTATGACTTATGATTCATGATCTATGAACAATTGGATTAGAGTTCAACAAACTTCATGAAACTGTAGAATAATTAAAGTGCAACATAAATTAAAATACAACATCTCCATCCTGTTCATTAACGCTATATCAGTGCCACATGCCAGGGACGCATTAATCAATACCGTGATAAGAAGTTCAGTGCGTGCAATGTGATTGTTGTAAATCATTCGTTCGCTGTTATTGCAACTCTAATGACTAAATCAACTTTCGCTTGCAGTGCGTTAAAGCAACCGTGTCATCATTACTGAAATCCACTAACAATTATGATGACTCGAAAATAAGTAACGCTTGGATTAAATGATTTTTCATTTCATTTAGAAGAGCTTGTTGAAACGCCCGAACGTTTCAATAAGCTCTTCTAAATGAAAACCAAGGCACACGAGTACCTACTCTAAGTACACATAAGTATCTACCAGGAGCTTTGAACTCTGATGTTTGCGAAAGGAAAAATCTGTCAGCATCTCAGAGATAAATATAATTTTCTAAAACATTGTAAGTATAAAGTACAAAGGAGTGATAAATAAGGATATACATTCTGTCAAAAAAACGGGAATTGATGATTTGTTTATGTTTTCCATTTTGGCGCGGATTTTGAGTTACATCTGATAATTAGATTAAATACAGTATTGTTTTTAGTTATACCAAATCTAGTGTGTATTGCGAATTTCATAATGGACAAAAACAACGAACAAAGAGTTTATCTTAAATTTTGCATTGCCAATGGGATTTCGTGTTCGGAGTCTCTGAAAATGTTACAGAAGGCTTACGGTGAAACGATTTTATCAAAAACACGTGTTTATGAGTGGCACAAAGCGTTCGAATGCGGTCGAGATGTGATGGAAGATTTGCCTCGCTCTGGTAGGCTATCAACGTCTACTACTGAACAAAACATCGCAAAAGTGAAGGAAATAGTGACTAAAAATTCTCATTCAAGTTTGAGAGAGCTAGCCGTCGAACTTTTTGTGTCACACCGTCACACGAGTCGATTCGTACCATTTTAAATAATCAATTGGGTATGAAACATGTTGCCGCTCGGCTAGTCCCAAAAGACCTGAATTTTCTCCAAAAACTCAATCGCAAAAAAGTCGCTGAGGACATGGTGGCGCCTTCCAACTGAACAGAAACCGAAGAAACCGTGCCAAACTTGATCGAAAGTCAAAGTCATGTTGACTGTTTTCTTTGACTGTCGCGGTTTTGTGCATTCAGAATTCTTGCCAGAAGGCCAAACGATAAAAAAAGGGTATTGTTTAAGCGTTATGCGGCGTTTAAGAGAGCAAATTAGACGAAGAAGGCCAGATTTGTGAAATGAAAATTCTTGGATTTTGCACCACGATAATGCGCCTTCCCACAAGGCCATCATTGTGAACGAATTTTTGACCAAAAACTCAACAAATACCATCGAGCAGCCACCTTATTCACCAGATATGGCTCCAGCCGACTTCTTTCTAAACTCAAATTACCACTTCGTGGCACCCGGTTTCTTTCGGTAGAAGACATAAAGGAGAATTCGCGCGAGAACTGAACTCGATTCCGGAAAAAGCGTTTAAAAAATTGTAATTTTTTTTTTTAGCAATTCCATGCAAGGTTTAATTGAAGATAAATAACACTTGATAACCAATAGTCAAATATTTGTAAAAATATTTCTATAGGGTGTTGACGGTAGTATACTACTCAGCTATACATATAGCTACAACATTAATCAGAATACGCTGGCTTTGACAGCGAGAAAAAACACTTGAGGAATTTCATCTTGTCACGTGACGTCCTCAGTAGCTTAGTTGGTAAAGCCTCGCCCGGCATGCGATGGGACGTGGGTTCGAGTCCCACCTGTGGTCGATGATTTTTTTCAAGTGTTATTTATCTTCAATTCGTTTAAAAAATGTTTTGATTATTGGATTATTCGTTGGCGTAAGTGTATCGCTTCTGAAGGATCATACTTTGAAGGTGATAAAATAAATTTGGAGGAATAACTAACATTTTGTGTATTATTAATCTTTTCCCGGTACTTTCTTGACAGAGTCGTATATCGTGAATACGACGCGGAAAATGTGTTAAATGTGTGTGTGAAACATCGTCACAATCACAAAGCATATTTACAGTTAACAGTTTGATTATAAAAATAATAATAGATTTTCGTGAAAAACATGCAATAAATAACATTTTACTATTCATTTTTTATAACGTATGCCACTCGTATGCAGAATTATTTGATCGTCATCTGTTTCTACCTATAAAAACCATCAAAGTGCGGGTTGGACTCGCGCACGAAGGGTTCCGCACCATTATCTATAAAAAACAAGTAAAAAAACATGTATGTACGCATGTAACATTTGTATGGCAGCCCCATTATATATTTACTTTATTCTGGTTTTTGTTTTGTTGTTATAGCGGCAACAGAAATACATCATCTGTGAAAATTTCAACTGTCTAACTATCACGGTTCATAAGATACAGCCTGGTGGCAGACGGACAGACGGACAGACGGACAGACGGACAGACGGACAGACGGACAGACGGACAGACGGACAGACGGACAGACGGACAGACGGACAGACGGACAGACGGACAGACGGACAGACGGACAGACGGACAGACGGACAGACGGACAGACGGACAGACGGACAGACGGACAGACGGACAGACGGACAGACGGACAGACGGACAGACGGACAGACGGACAGACGGACCGACGGACAGACGGACAGACGGACAGACGGACAGACGGACAGACGGACAGACGGACAGACGGACAGACGGACAGACGGACAGACGGACAGACGGACAGACGGACAGACGGACAGACGGACAGACGGACAGACGGACAGACGGACAGACGGACAGACGGACAGACGGACAGACGGACAGACGGACAGACGGACAGACGGACAGACGGACAGACGGACAGACGGACAGACGGACAGACGGACAGACGGACAGACGGACAGACGGACAGACGGACAGACGGACAGACGGACAGACGGACAGACGGACAGACGGACAGACGGACAGACGGACAGACGGACAGACGGACAGACGGACATACGGACATACGGACATACGGACATACGGACATACGGACATACGGACAGACAGACAGACAGACAGACAGACAGACAGACAGACAAACAGACAGACAGACAGGCAGCGGAGTAATAGGGTCCCGTTTTATCCTTTGGGTACGGAACCCTGAAAAGGACTAACTAAACAAAAGAAGCAGTGCAAATAAATTGAATTAAATACGTAGATAGAGCAGCGGGGTAACAATGAATCCTAAAAAAAAACTCAAATCTGTCATCTATCTGTCTGTGTCTGTCAATCAATCAGATTTGACAGATTTGAGATCATAGTTACCCCTTAGATCATTGTTCTAATTTCAAAAGCTGTTTAAAAATAATGGGCTCTCTCAAAATTCATCTGTAATCGAGTAATGAGAAAGATACTGTTACGTGCTATAATATTTCTAATTATAATGTGCGCAGCTATCAATCATACGTAAATCATTAAGGCCGCGCTCGGTACAACACGTGTCGAGCAGAGCGAGCGGTTGGAGCACCTACAAACAGCTGATAAGAGCCGGCAGTAAATCATAGGTTCATAGCCGACGTCCTATGACCCTCGTTAGTATTTGATACTGGGGCAGCTGGCCCAAATTGATGATTAAGTGATACCGCCTGCCACTTCAGTTTTAAAATCGGCTATTTGTTATTTAACAGACACGTGGAGAGCAGGGGAGAACAGTTTCCTGGCTCTATGTTCTTTTGTCCAGTTAGCTCGTAATTGTTTAATATGAGTACATACTTAACTAACAACGTTTTATGTTCTCGTGTAAGTGCAATATTGAGTAGTAGTGACTCGCTGATTGTCTGTATGAATAGACATTAGTCGTTAACTCATTCTTAATGACTCTACATCTGCATAATATGATTACTTCTCTAAGCTACATTTTTCTGCAGCGAACCTTGAACATATAGACACATATTTTGGTATAATATTATTTTATCACAGGTTTAATACCTGTGATAAAATAATATTTTTTCCTGGGCATTAATACAAATGGCGGTTAAATTTCTTAACTAGTTTTTCGGTCATATAAACGTAAAACACAATATGCATTGGTTTGTTGTATATCAATTAAAACCGTAGCATACAAATGAAATTAATCATTAAGTAAATAAACGTTTGAAACTTTAAAGTTATAAATAAAAAGTTTACAATTTCTATCTGTAATCACGCTAAAATATTCAACCTAATAATGCATACGACTACATTCGGTCGCGGCGGCAAATGTGTAACATTAAACGTTTAGCGCAAACAATTACAGCGACGATGTTATCGTTTACAGCAATTTCTCGCGAACAAAGCACCAGAGCCGTCAACATTCGTCACGATTTTACAACGGTGTCAGTCGGCGCGTTGAC
The DNA here is from genome assembly GCA_950371115.1 of Anania fuscalis. Classification (NCBI taxonomy): domain Eukaryota; kingdom Metazoa; phylum Arthropoda; class Insecta; order Lepidoptera; family Crambidae; genus Anania; species Anania fuscalis. The sequence continues at coordinate 13,573,350 of OX493328.1, forward strand.
CACCGCTTCCTGCGATAGCCACTACGCTCCGCGCCGCACCGCACCGCCGATAAACGCGAGCGCTTCCGCCCATCGTCATAGTCCCGTCCTCCCTACGAACAAAGAGCACACATTTCTCAGTACTCACAAATAGATGCGACCCAGCCAATTAGAATTACATATTACCATTTAGATTGACGGCATCATTGTGCATCTTATTCAGAATTCTAAAGGAAGTATCTTTAAGGTACCTTTATCATCTCGGGTGGATAACATTTGATTTAGATCAGTCAGATTTTTAGATGTATAAATAAAAATAATAAAATCGTATTATATATTTATTCTGTGCATGAGCAACGACAGACATTCATTTAAAAAATATTGCTTAACCACTGTCACCCGTAGAAATAAATTACAAAAAGTTTACCGTTTTGCTGGTAATAATTTAACGCTATTTAAAGTACTAAAAGAAATAATCTGACGTCTTTACGCATCCATACGCCCAGCAGAAACCAAAGCAGCCCGAAACGCGCTGGGTAATCTTACTTGCTTTCCGAAGTGGTTAGGATCCTCAGACATGAGGATACTACGAAGAAGAAGACGTACTAAAACCCAAGTCTGAAAGATCTCAACTATAGATTTTTATAGTTGGCGGGCGGTTGTAAGTATATTTTACGATTTAAACTATAGTTTTTGTATTTACATTAGTGTAATTTATAACTTATCACAAAGGCAAGCGGCAACCTAAATGGATTAAAACGGTATTGAAATATTCTACGGGCGACGGCCTACTTACAAAATTTTGGCTTAATGTGAAACATTTTACCGATAAGGCTCTATATACCTTTAATAAAAACCCAAAAAATGTAGATTTGCTATAGAATGAGGGCGAACAATGCAACTGGTATATAAAATCCAGGCTAAGAAAATTCTCAGAACGATATAGAGGAGTACAGTTACAAGCATTTTCCAGAAATTATTAACGCATACCCAAAACGTTTCGCCTTGAGGCCTGCAGACTTGCAGAGCTCGCGCCGAACCGATTTGCCAGACACATTGCACTCACGTTCCCTTAGTCCATTTCGTGAAACTGCAGTTGAAAACTACGACATCAAGAATACAAATCGACTATGATGCTACCGACTATCCTTAGCATTGCAACTAAACTTTGAAATGATAGTGAAATAAACTTAATTGAACCAAACCCTTACCAAATGACTCATTTGCTCTCTAAAGTGTATAACCCAATTTTAGCGATCACGATTTTCTTACAAATTAATATTATTTACTGTGATTTGCTAATCGATTTTAATAAAAACGAATTTTTTTGTGCGGTCATCTTAACTGTCAGATATTTTAAAAAATCTTACAATCTTATATCGTCAGAGCCGAGCATTCTGGATGTTAAACAGATTCAATGCTTGTTTTAAAGTGTTTCCACCATTTATTAATTACTGGTCATCTAGTAAACGAACCCAAGCATATAGGCCAGTGTAATGTCGACCGGCGATAATTCGGTGTCAACAGATATTAGGGTCAATTGCCTAGCTCGGCATGTTGGGTTAGTCTTTGATAACACTATTTAAACAGTACTGTACTACTGTCGATGTCTAAATAAACACACTAAAATTATCATCACATAAATTATCGTTGGCACCATTTAAAAGTATATAAACAAAACTGTAGTCGTGTATCCCAAGTAAACATTGTCGCGACTATTAACTAATTTAGAGCTGATAGAGGGTGCTGTTTACGGTTCTTATCGAAATTACGAACTGCATTATCAGTAAATATATATGCCCTATCAGTTTGCAGATGCATTACTTAGATACAGAATGAATTAGAAGAAACAATAAATTAACTAAATAAGTTAGCCAGCCTCCAACAAAAGTTTATGGTTTTTAGTTACTCATCATTCGATTCGGCAGGAAGAACCGATTGCATCATTGTATACGGACGCTCATACCAAAATTAAGATTGACATTAGTTTCGTAATCAATCTCAGTTGTGTATGCAGAATACAAGATTATAAAATACGTTTGGTACACTTGTTGTACAAGTAGGCAAAGACTCTAAAAACGAAATCAATATAAGTGAAACGCCTTAATTTTTAATAACCAACATAGATTTATTATCTGACAGATGATAACGGATTCACTGTATTGTGTTATTATTTTGTTCGATATCACGAGTATAACTTATCCAGACCACACCAGACCATAAACCTTAGCCACAAACTCACTTTAGGATTTCACGTAAAGAGTCAGCGAAGAGCTGGCGATAAAACAAAAATACTAAGGATGAATACTCGAGCAAACATTGGCACTTTAAAGTTTAATATATTTCAAACGGATCCCTTAATCGAAAAATTATCTGTGCAACCCCGGCGTCATTTTAAAGGACCTATTCAACGATACCCCAATCGATGGGATAAATGATGAAAAAAAAACCTCACACCACGTTTCATGAATGGGAAAAAAATTTTTTCAAACTTTTATTCCACCGTTTTGTCGGCGTGATTGATATACATATCTCCACAAAATTACAACTCTCTAAGGTCAACAGTCTCCAAGCAAAACCTCGGACGGACAGACAGACAGACAGATGGACATGACGAACCTATAAGGGTTTCTTGTCAGGACTATGGAACCCTAAAAATTAAAAAAGATGGACCCAATCAGACAATTTCTGACAGTCAACAATGGGCTAAACCGAAATATTTTCTAGGCGTTGTGACATAGGACCAGCCACGTACATATCAACATAATATATTTTAATATAAAGATACACACAAAACATAGAATAAGCTAACATTACTACTCGTATATCTTAAAGTTAGTTATCAGACAGCTTTGTCCACTATGCAAACGAAATCAAGATTAGCACTATTTGAGAAGAATAATTTTTTACCCTTGAGTGAACCCAACTCACACTTGGCCCATTTTTTGTACTAGCTTCCTGCTCATAGCATGGACTGATTGATATTAGATACTTACGAACCGGTTTCCACCTTACCGGTGTTAATAGCCCGTTGTTTAAGTCGTCCATCAATCCAGATAGATACTGCAACATACTCGTGATGCAAATTATAGGTGATTAATCCAAATAAATCAAACGTCTCTTAAAAAAAGCAACAGGTCAGTGAGGTAACGAAATGTATGAGCTGAACGATTGCTCATGTCACGAGACTTTCCAATTACGCTTACTTACCAAAAAGCGTGACTCATTGACTCATGACTCATGACTCATTTCGAGAAAACAATTGTTTTTTTTTTGCAATTGAAAATACTGTATATCACCAGTAGTATTGAATGTTTGCGGAAACTACTTAGTACTTACAGTACATGATTTTCAAGGATCCTAAAGAAAGGTAAACAAAGCGAGAAAAAAAAGTAAAATTGTAGCAAGCAGGTGAAATCGTTTCTTAACGTTTAACTAGGCTATCTTTTGGACAGTGTCAATAAAATCTATTCTCATTACTTTTTCAAATTAAGCATTTAGTATTTTATTACTTACGCATTAGGTACTTTACTATAACACAAATTTTATCACTTTTTATATAAGACAAATAAATAACTAAGGTGCTTTGGCTGAAGAAAAATTACGGTTATTAGCAGATTTACTATGAGTCATCTATCAATCACGCGCGCGCGAAGTTTTCTGGTAGTTGAAATTGAAAGTCAGCGGCGTCAGTGCAATTCATCATAGGTGTCGCTCTGGCGCCGCGGTGTCATGGTCACGCGCGTTGCATCACGTCACCGAGACTCGAGCCTGCTCCACTGCCCCCTACTGGACCAAACTAGGTTACGAACTTGCGATCATTTGTTGATAAACCAATCAGATCGATCAGTATCAAGACCAGTATGTTGACTAATGTCAACACTCACAGGTGATGGCAATTGTGCCTCTTTAAGAGTTCCTATATCTGGGAGCAATCAATTACAACAACCTTTTCTGTTTTTTCTATATTGGGTTTAACCCAAAAACAACTGCTTAGGTGCTATTGAGCATTTAAGACAGGCCACTTGCAACTATAAGCTAAAGCTATAATAACTAAAAGCAATGGTTACAAAGGGCCGTCAGTACCAGAAATCGATTGGTTAATAATTGAAATGAGTAAATGATCATAACCTCAGACGAAGCGACTATAAAAATGCAAGTACCTACATGCATGTTTTCGTATTCACGCATAAATGAGACCTATACCTATTTCGACTCGAAACTTTCTCAAGAAAATTAAAGGGGATATCATAAGCAAACTCGCGCCAAATAAGGCTCCACTGAGTTAAGACGATCGATGCACGTTATTTCTGCGCAATTAACATTCGAGGACAAAATGGTATACATATTGCAATAGCTGTCTTTATTATATTAAGCATATAATTACGATTTTCCAATACATAACACCTTATCGGCTGTAATCGACATCCGTATCAGAAAGCAAGTAAATTTCTTATCTAGAATTCTACAGTACCTCTGATTACTTGTTATCGGAAGCAAAGTCTTGTTCAGGCATTTCGTTTATTCCTAAGTTACAGCTAGCTATAACGATATCTTAACACCAAAACCAAAATTATATTTGACGTCAGCCAAAAATAGTTGTTTCTTGGTAAAGTCTGATACAGGAAAACAATATTAAAGGTGCTTAAACACAAAGCAAGCGCTTAACTCCTGCCAATCAGTTCATAATTATAAATCTACAAGTTGTTCACGTCAGTCTTGACGTCATTATAAATGAATCTCCCGTTTTATTTGTTAATTGTTTTTCACTTGTAACGTTTTATGTGATTGTAAGTTTGCGCACTCTTTGTCTATGAACATAGCGAAATTGACGTACCTAACTTATTTTTTTAAATTACTGTATATGCCAAAATAAATTTAAATAAATAAATACATCTCACAACTTTAAGACAACTAATTTCGTGTTTTTTTTTTCAATTCGTCTTGTCATAAATTAAGAACTACGAGCATTTGATAATATGCTGTAGGTACTTAGGCCATGAAGATGTTGTTGTGGTAATGACCACAGGTAAATGTACCTCCTCCAGAAAATTAGGTATGATTCTAAATAGCTTTCTGGGTAATCTACTCTTAAGTTAATTGTTTTTAGGATTTTGTTTTTATCATAAACATTTCATGTTACTTATATCAAAATGTAATATATGTTTAGTGTAGATATAAATATTACCAATAGATTTTTTACAAGGCAGCTTCTGACCCGGTGGGCCGACGACATTAGGAAAATGGCTAGTGGCTGGATGAAAAATGCGGGAGATAGTGCTCTTTGGGAGAGGTTTACGTCCAGCAGAGACAGACCTTCTGACCCCCTTTCAGCTTTAGGGGTAATTTGTGACATTCTGTATAATAGCAAGCGTTTAGTTTTACTTAAGGCACGTTTATGATATTATTCGAAGAGCTCTCATTTCTGCCAACATCCCATGTGTGCTTGAGCCACCTGGTCTTAGTCGGACTGATGGCAAAAGACCTGATGGCCTTACTCTAGTACCTTGGGATAAGGGTAGATGCCTCTTGTGGGATGCGACCTGTGTCAGTACTTTTGCTGCTTGTCATTTGTGGCGGACCACGTTGGCGCCTGGGGCAGCAGCCGAGACAGCGGCTCATAAAAAGCACTCTAAATACAGCGAGTTAAAATCAGCCTACCATTTTGTCCCCATTGCTTTTGAAACTTCAGGCTGTTGGGCTTCAGAGGCAAAGAGTTTTATTGCAGAAGTAGGTCGTCGCCTTAGAGTGAGGACCAATGATCCACGGGCTGGGTCATTCCTAGTTCAGAGGATAGCCGTAGCCATTCAGCGGGGGAATGCTGCAAGTGTTATGGGCACTTTCCCTCCGGCATTGACATTGTTATAATTTATTTGTTTTTTTTTATTATGACTTAGTAATTGTAATTAAATTTAGTATTAATAATTGTATTTAATTTATTGTAATTTTTATTATTTAATTGATTTTTATTTAAATCATTTAATTATTACTTGTAACTTTATAATATTGACATATTACATTAAATCTTAAGGCACGTAAGTAATGATAATGCCCACTAAATCATGGCTCTTTAAAATGTTTGCCGTGTAAGTATGTATTATAGGTTACGATTATTCTAGGTAGACTTTAAAGTTTCGGATACATGAGTGAATGTTACTAAATAAGCAAGCAGCTACTAATTAAATATTAACGAAGTTGATTATTTTACAATATTTCTATTAGCAAAATTAGCTCCGCTATATTAAACATCATTTTGATTGTGTCGTTATTTTACTATACGATTACAACATGATGAATCATAACATAATATAAAGCATGACAAGAATTTACTTATTATTTAATAAATTATGTATAGGTATGTATGGTTTGTATTTTGTTTTGTTTTAACTTACCCTGATAAGCTACTCTTATGTTGAAAACTCAGGCGAAAGAAGTTTCGAATAAAGCTTTTTCCCGTATAAAATGCTTACTGGTTTCCTGTCTGTGTGAATAAGAGTTGAAAGGTTTGCGTTAGTTCGCGTTGCACATCGCTGCCAGTTTACATCAAATGCAGCTCTAAACACATCGTGACTTCTTCCACTCTCCCAGTCGGATCAAACCTGTCGCTAGTTAATGCTGTTCGGAGCCAAACAGATTTTCCAATAATTGATTCAGAAGCTAACGTGTTTACGGGCACTACGTATAATTACGTTTTCACCAGAGAGAATTTGAGATGATACGTCTGTATTGAATTTCATTTCATTATGTGAATGTAATGCAATATACAATGGTATTTAATCTAATACAGTGTATATTATCTTGACTAAAGAAATAATCAGACACGTGAATACATCAATAGTGTAATACAAGATACTGTTACTGCTATTTCAGACAAGTCAATTGATTGACTATTATTTTTTTACACTGTTTCATGATTACAATAGTGACTAACGAGTAACGACAAATGCTTTATTTTATAAATAGACATTATGCAACTAAATCTCTAATAATGTGGAAAGGTTGCTACAGCAAGCCTTGAACATAAACACATACTTATAGAGGTGATGGTATAGCTTGGATTCACAAGCCACAACCCATTATTTAAATCCCCTTGGACGTGAGTTCCATTATCCCAGCGCAACGGGCCCAAGTGGACACGGGAGAGCTGGCAAATATAACGTCGATCAACAAAGAAATAGCCCCTCTCCAACTCAAAATAGCCACTCGTGCCTTTTACGCTACGCATTAAACTTGTAGGAACACTTCTTTATGGCATACGGCACTGAAAGCACGCACTACAAATACTATTACGCAAAAAAACCTACTGGTAAGTAAGTGAGAAACTGGAACAATTTTTAAGCAACTAGACTCAATCAAAGTAATAGCAATTTGAAAATCGAAAGAAGAACGCTTTATTCTACGGAATTGGAAGGAAAAGTTCGATTTCAGAATACTCAATTAAGTTAAACGTATTGAAAATTTCGGTAACGGGTTCATTGAAAACGGTCGGGAATCAACTTTGGTCGCTTTGTCGTTTACTTTGTAGGGTTTTTGTTTGTAGAGCAATAATAATTAATTAATTCACGGAAGGGTGACGGGCGCTGCCAGCAGACCGCCTCTATTTACAACTTCCTTTCAGGAATCGGGAGACATCAGACACAAAGGGACCACTCAATTTAGACTCGAAATCCGTATCAAAACTCTAACACTTGTAAGAAGTTTTATAAATTAAACTTTTACCACTAATTGTCAATAAATTTCACCAAATCTCTTACGAAATAATGTTATTTAATAAATACAGACATGATTATAACAATAACATACACGTTAGGAATATAACAACAGTTTTTGTACCGTTGCATTGGATTACTTTAATAATTTTTGGCAATAAAAATAATGTGACAACCTACGATACAAAAGATATAAAGTAAAAGTCTCACCGCAAAACAAAGACTAAACGTAAACATAACAAATAAAAAGTTGGTCTTAAATCTTTGGTGTCAGGCCCAATTCCGAGTAAAAATGAATTGTATACTGTGAAAGGTAAGGGAAATAATGACGAATACCTATGACGATTAAGACACCACATTTTAAACGAACTTCATATTTAAGGTTTTTCTGGTATTCAAAACTTAACTACACAGGTAGAAAAGACACTTTAATTCTTTAACTATTTTAGATCACCAAATCGAATTAATTGTGAGATATTTATATTGTTCGATACTATATGAACTTGGAAAAGTCGTAAATTCCTTAAAGAAGTTCCAGAAAGTGACATTGATTGAAACCAAAAATAGAGTTACAAAATGGGAAAATATAGGTAAAACCATCTGCCGGTGTGTTTAATATGGCCCTCCCGCTGCATCAATCACCGAGTCCCGTGTGTGCGTGACCCGCCCGTGATCAAGCATCCGTAGAAAGGATAATGTCGCAAAATTTTACGTTGATTAAAAATTCTATCTTACCACAGATTGAGCTATTTTTCCTGGGATCTCTATCTCTACTCTAAAAATGTTTTAGGCAGCAAGAAGTTAAAAATAATGTGGGCTATTAAACTGAGTTGATGTAGGCATTTATATATTAAAAGGCGTCTCAGAGCATAATCAGGTCTTATCAAATAAGTAAAGCTATATTAATTGTACTTAATTAATTAATCAAAATACATTTATGTATCGTGCCTACATTTTTCTTTTAGGGTACTTTGTAAAGGAGTGACTCATCTGATTCCAAATATTGATGGTATATTCTATGACCAAAGTCGGTGCCACAAAGTGTGGTAGACTTGCCTAACGAAGAGCGTCTTATAGGCACTCGTGTCGCAAACGCCACCAGGGATCACATCGCTGAATATTTAACGGTTCGCCTTGGAAACTAGATACAGGCCGGCCCGCGTAATATTAATACATCGTTAACCTTTGCCCTGCCAAGCCACTACCATCGATCGACATTAGGGAGAACTACTTTCACCTCGTACCTAAATGGTTATTGCGAAAATATCTTTCTTACAGAGTTAGTTAATCTAATCAGTGAACTATTTGGCATCTGACCAGACACAAGGTCAAAAGTTAAACGAATGGTTTAACTTTTGAATATGACCAAATAAATCCTTCCGTCCAATCCAGTTCATTGTAATAAAAAGAACTTTAAATCGCCAGTTTAATAAAGAATACCTAACCGATTTATTTGTCACAGGCTCACTTTAGTTTTGATGTTGATAACATTTTTGCGAGTATTTTTAAGCTATATCTGAGTATTCTGTTCTGCATATTTAGCTTCCATTCTAAATGTACGTGTTTTGTTTACGTCGCGGGATCGTGACAAGTTGGATAGAGATAGGCATACCCTGAATCTGAATCTCAGTATAACGATTATATATGACGGATGAGACTAATCGCCAAATTGATATCGCACCAAATATTTAAACCAATTTTTAATCTACAAAGTATTGGAATTTCTATGACCGTTTGTATGGTTAGCTTTTAGCTTCTGCGCACGTCAAAGTCGTATGTTTGCTGACGAATAAATGATGCTTCTAATCTGTTCATTCATGCGCCGCAAACCGCAATATTCTCATGTAAACAAACAAATACTTACCAAAAATCCAAAATATACTTTTAGTTGCTTGTATTTATGCATATGTTGATGGCCTAAAAAGCATAGCAAAGCGCATGTTGTCCCGGGTTCGGAGGGCAGCGTAGGCTCCGACTCCGAGCGACAGTAATTATCGCTGTGTCGACGACTCCCGGCAGATCGTTCACCCCGAGGGTCGAGAGTCGGGAGCTATCGCCATAACGCTCTCGCTGCTTTAACTGATCCTTTAGTAGGTTTCCATGTCATCATTCCACTTGCGAACTTGCGGTGTTATCGTGCCCAAAATCCGACCCGTAGTAATAAAAAATGTGCGTCGGGAATTCTTTGGTCAGCTACCATATCTAAAATAAAAGAGTGTGAAAATATGTGGAATATTCTGGTAATTTTAGAAAAGTTTGTTACGAGATTGCTACCATGTACATATTTTTGAGTTCCTGATATTTCGGCACTGTTGCAAGCGCCATGATCACGGAGTAACTGAAGATCTTGCGGCGGTCAGATACTGTTAGTGTTGTGTGTCGAGAAAAGGTGCGAGAAAATAGTGAGTTTGTAGACAATGGTACCAGCGCGTGCAATAAACGACAGCCAAAGAGGGTAGGCCTATATGTTTGCCCTTAACAACTTACCCGCAAGATTTTCAGTTACTCCGTGATCATGGCGCTTGCAACAGTGCCGAAATATCGGGAACTCAAAAATAAGGTACATGGTAGCAATCTCGTAACAAACCATTCTAATGTTAGTGACCATGAAAGTTTAAAACAATATACATATTCTGGTAATTTTGTATTGCGAATATTTTCTCTCTTTTATAGTTGATTTTATAACACTATCGAGTCTATTAAATAGATCATTCAAGTATCAATTAAAATACTTGTACAATTTAAGTACCTTCTGATAAATATCTTATAAATTCATAAACAGGGCGTCCCGTAAATAAAGGCTAACCATGGAACCACTGATGAACAACTTTTGTTCTGTTACTTTTGCAAACTTGCATAAAAATTTATCGAAATCCCATGCAAAATTAACAAACAGCCAATTGATATTGTAGTATAGCAAGAAATGCAAAAAACGCAAATTGTAAAAAGTTAAGTATATCAAAAGATACTTGTTTACTATGATGATTAGATTAGTTTAGAATATGTGGTTACAATGTTATCCTTTATTAACGGGACACCTTGTATTTCAAGTTACACTAGTGACACCCAAACATTGCTATTCTTTGATTATTATTAGATAAAACAATAACAGCATCATTTGTCTTTGTAAGTATAACTAAAAACTGTTACTCCAGCAAGTATTGTTTCAATTTTGGCTAATCATTGTTCGAATGCTTAATTACTTAGTAAAATTAAGAGAAAGAACCTTTTATATAAAACTCAGTGCTTAACACTTAACTCTTAGGATGTACTTTAATTTTGATTCACATCTCTTTACCCGGGTTCTTTAAAATTGTAAAGATTACGAAATAAATATAAGCATAAAACTTTTGTTAAGGTATTGAAAAGTAACTCAGCTGGTAAATAAGGCGGCTGTGTCATTTAGCATTGAGTGAGAATAACTGTTTATGTTCACTTAACGGTTATTTAACGTTTCCTAATTTGACAGTTGCGATATGTGCTCACGCAATGAAATCTGAGCGTTTCTGATTTCAGAAACGCACTTCGATCCGTTTGATTTTGTAATAAAAGTTGTTAATATTATGATATTGCCTGCCCCACCTGCACCCCTACCATGAAGGCTAACCAGACGTAAATGAGTTGTTTTTTCGCCAAACTTTATAATAATATTAAAAAAAAAACTTAACTAACAATGCTTTACAATATATGCAAAATGCCTTCTGTTAACCCTTACCGTAATTATGAGCTCAATAAATCGAACAATCATTTTATCTCTGTTAAGAGATAAATGATCTTTGGCGCAGCTGATCGAACCATCAAGCTTATGATCAAATTGATCATTCAATATTTTGGTGCATTGATGTAATGACATTTCGAGTTAGTGATTTGTAGATCTGATGTTCCATCGAGTTTATTTTTTGCGCAATTCCTATTCGATTTAGCGGCATTCGATTTCAGAAAGGTAACACGAACTTTATGATTATAGGTAAGTAGGTACTTGAAATAAAATAACTGATAAAGAATTTACATAAAAGTAGTTGAGGTTAAAAAATTACCAATTGGTTGTTTGTTGGTTGGTTGGTTTGCTTTAAAGCAAACGAATTTTGGGAAGATACCTATTCTAGTCTGTTTTTATTCCTATTTTCTTTAACCTGCTAAAAATGAAAATGCTACACGAATTTACTGGAAGTTTCCTCAAATAAATTTATCTGCAAGTTGACGATACGAAGTAGGTAGGGCTACACAAAAAACTCACCACCGACTGGTTGATCAAGAAACAATTACTGTAAAACGAATTTAAAATTAATAACTGTACAATTTGTTTCATCAAAATTACAATTCACTGCAAGTCAACGTTCAATATAGTTTATTTACTTATTAGTGAATCATATTGATTGAATTATATAGGCCGGTTATTTTTTAATATAAACTTAGTGAAAGTTCTTTTAGTATTTAAGGAGCTTGCTTGATTATCAACTTTTGTCTAATTTTAAACTTAAAACTTTTCCAATGCTTTCGACGACAGTGCACAGTAAAAGATTTCACATAGATCCAGGATCAAGAAACTATGTCGTGGTTTCCATAATAAAGTTATTACCTCGCTAACTTACCTTTAGCCGTGCTGTGCTTGCTTGATTATCAACTTTTGTCTCATTTTAAACTTAAAACTTTTTTAATGCTTTCGACGACAGTGCACAGTAAAAGATTTCACATAGATCCAGGATCAAGAAACTATGTCGTGGTTTCCATAATAAAGTTATTACTTCGCTAACTTACCTTTAGCCGTGCTGTGCCAAAGTAAAGCTGCATATTGTAAGGTAAGATGCACATCAGTGTTCAACTGCCTATTTGTATATAGAATAGATGGTATTACGTGATAATTATGCACAAAATTTAAATTATAATAGGTAATTATTAAGGTAGGTATAGTTTCGCAATGAGACGGGCGAGGCCCGGCTAATCGTGCAACTGCCTGCTCACGGCCGCCCGCCGCCCACTCCGTCTCCAGTTAAATCCATATACAGTATAATACATATATACTACCACTCTTAGCTATAATATTCATATTGTTTATAAACCCAAATGAAGAAATATGCTAATTGAGAAGCAATTACACTTGATATTAATTTAGGTACACTTATAATATTATATTAAATGCTTTAATCATTTTCCGCGTTGCGTCGACGACCTTGCGTTGCAGCGTTGGCCTGCAAATGCAAGTACGCTATTAACCATATGTTACGTTCAAGTAAATTGGTAATAATCGTTGTTTTCTGCAAATAAATACATAAAATTAAGCTTCAGCTACATGTCACTCATGTTTCCTAGAACATGCAACCACTGGTAAATGAGCGGAGTAAAAATGTAATTAACTCCAAGTCAAGTAATAGAAAATGTATGTTTTCGTTGCTGTTTTTTTTGTATTGCTCCCATTGCCATATTAAATAAACAAATAATAAACTATTTAGCAAGATCAAGCAATTAAATTCTTCTATGTAACAAACAATTATGAGTTTTTAGAACGTAATATTCAGAAATGTACAATGCGTTGAAGTTAATACTCGTGCAAGTAACTACGGTGTATGATACATGCTGCACTCGCTTAACAAGATAGTTTTTCTTTAGCAACGACTAACACTAAAGCCAACGCATTGTTCTAGCCCTCAACTAGTTTATCAACATTCCGCATTGAATGTCTGACAACCTGTCCTGTGGCACTTATGTGGGGAAACAGTGGTTGTATCGCTATAACACCTAGGGTAAATCGATATTGTTAGGAAATAGGAGCTGTCTTCATTAGAGCCGTGATTGTGTTAGAACAATGCGTCATTATGTCCCCTCCTTGTACGAATTCCCGCGATCTCATGCGTCTCTACCTCTACGAGTAATTACGTCTTGCTCGTAGTGAAAGCTTCCTTGTCGCCTCCGACTAAATGTTCACCCTGTATAATATACCTTTGTATTTTGGAAAACACGTAACGGTGAAGTAAAATATTTAGTAAAGTCATTTTAATTGTATCCATTTTTCTTGGTTGTCGATATCCATGCAGGTTTTTTATTTTTAGTAGAGATATCATGATACAAGAATTCTTTAATGTATGTTTTCGGTGCGTTGGTAAACTGTTTTGAAGCATTAGTAATTTCAGCTTTTTTTTTCAGTAGTAAAACCAACGTAGCTATATGTATCTACGACTAAGGTACGACTATCGAGCTTCATAAAACAAAATTATACTTTGTAGAAAGCTTCTTTTATAGACCTTTAATGTTTTTCTTTCCGATGATCCAGCCACAAAGTTTCTGACTTAAAAATAAAATGCTATGAGCGACGACGAAGGCGCTCTATAAAGTAACCTGTACAAAAAGCTAACCTTAGCTTCTAGGTGCAAAGGGTACATTTGACCGCCTTAATGAGTTTTCCCAGAAAGCTCTCTCCCGCTTGCAGGTCAGTGGAGACAGAACATTTCATTTAAATTTTAGACCCCATTCAGGAAACAGCTCTGAACATGATATTACAATTTCTCTGGGAATTTATTCTAATATTATTGCTTATTTTGCATTCAGGTAGGTCGTACAGTATTTAATAATATGGATGTAAATTCTATCAGCTTTTTAATGTGATGCCATAGGAACCCAGTAAATATGTTTATTTGTGTGTGTACTGTGCAAAAAATCTTACTGATATGTCGTATGATAAATGTGAAAGTTTCTATGTTAATGTTAATGATAGTCTCAAAATAGCTAAAGTTACTCCAGTTTATAAGTCAGGTAGCAAGTCGAATACAGAGAATTATCGTCCCATTTCAGTACTCCCAATCTTCTCTAAAATTATTGAAAAGTGATCTATAACCGCATCGAAGAGTACTTAACATCTAATAAAATACTTTTTGAGAAGCAATACGGTTTCCGTTCAGGAGCAAGCACTCTGTCAGCATCCATAGATCTTATCACAAACCTTAAAAATAAAATCGACCAAAAGAAGATAGCACTAGGACTATTTATAGATCTTAGGAAAGCATTTGACACCATTAGCCACACACTGCTTTTGCGAAAGTTGGAGGCCATAGGAATCAGAGGCACAGTCTTAAAAATGCTTCAATCTTATCTTACTAATAGATATCAGGCCGTCAGAATTGGGAACGACCAGAGTGACTTTGAGCGGATAACGTATGGCGTACCACAGGGATCAATCCTAGGCCCACTATTGTTTTTAACGTACATAAATAATATAAGCCAAATAGGTCTTAAAGGCCAAATCTCTTTGTATGCCGATGACACCTGCTTGTTCTATTTTGGTGGTGAAATTGCTTCGTTAATTGAACAAGCACAATCTGATCTTGACGCACTTTTCAACTGGTTCCAATACAACTTACTTACTATGAATGCAACCAAAACCAATTATATGATATTTCATGCACAGAATAAAAAAATACCCGATATTGCACCGCTAAATGTTAACCATGAGCCGCTTTCAAGAGTATACTCAGAAAAGTATCTCGGCCTGATTCTTGATACTCAACTAACTTGGAAACCCTGCGTTGAGAAGATTCGGTCTAGATTGTCATCGTTAATGGCAGTTCTGCGCGGCAATGTTCGCTGTTTTCCTAAATCAGTGCGATACACGATTTAAAACACATTGGTGAAAAGTCACTTAGACTACCTTATCGAGGTATGGGGTTGTGCTGCAAAGAGTAATATCAGCCCACTTCAAAGGGCACAAAACAAAATAATTAAACTGCTATTTCACTACGATTACCTTACCCCAACGTCTAAAGTCTATAACGAAACTCGTATCATGACAATCTCACAAACATACAAATATAACACGTGCATACTGGTACGAAAGATCCTGAATCACAAAATTATTTCACAAATTAAATTCACTAAACGGTATGAAATTCAAAACCGTGTTAGTAGGCGCGCCAGCAATATCATCCTTCAGATCCCCCGTACTAAATACTTCCTTCTTGATTCTTCTTCCGTCCTTGATTCTTTTCCTCTAACTTCGCCAAAAATGACTTTACAGCAAAGTGACCTAGACAAATGTTGGTCTTCTGTGGACCACCACTTCACCACACTTCTGTGGTCAATTTTTCGACGAAAATTTTTGTCTTAAGGAAATGGTTTTTCTACACTCCAACCAGAACGGCGGCTATTTTGGTGTCGTTACCATAGGATAAGGTCTTGCGTTAATTTTTTTTTTCGTTACTGGGTGTGCGGATACGCCCCCAGTAAATAAAAATTGGCGGTCTGGTACCTCATAAGCTCCACGTCTGCTCAACACACTGTGAAATACGTTCTGTCGACAAATTGCAGTATTTGCAGAGTTCTGTGGCTTTCATCATCAGCAGTGGTCAGCAACATGACATGATGATTACCAGACCCAAAAATCAGCATTGAGTCAGAAAATATATGCAAAACATTATGGGTGCCTATAAAAATTGAGGGTTGCTCTCGATTTCCCAGGGATCCCATCATCAGAATCTGACTTGGTGTAAATGGGACCACTTCGGGAGTATACCCTTTCAAACTAAAAAATAAATTTTGAAATCGGTCCACAATTGACGGCGTAATCGGGTAACAAACTTACAAAAAACAACATTCTGTCGAATTGAGAACCTTTCCTTTTTTTGAAGTCGGTTAAAAATAACTGAAGTATTTATAACAACAGGCCAAATATAAAGTTTTGAAGGTTAGTGATACTAATTTAAAAACTCTAATTTCTCACTATGGAAATCGATACGCTAGTAGACTGTTAACTATTTGTTAACACATGCTATAAGCCTCTCACAGTTGTAGAGCTTGTTTTCAGTCAAATTGAGCAGATTTCCGCTAAAGTTCTCATTATTTTATAGTCCCTTCAATAATATAGTTTAAAAATATATTGCATTTAAACGAGCCGTAGACGTAATTACCTGTCCCATGTCCCGACAACACAAGTGGCATTCACTCGACAGCCAACAAAGCATTACGCGAGTATGTCTGACGATCCTTTCTAAAGAAGCTTATCCATTTATTAGAGTGCGTATCGCCGTATCATCGTCTACCTGATATTTTAAAGACTTCTTTGTTTGACAGGTCGTTGACCTCATTATCTACGAGCGCCCTAATAGTCGACTTGTCGACACAACACATTTTTTGAAGTAACCATATCTTCATTGCTACATTAAGGTAATGTATTACATTGAATATTTAGTTTTGTCGTACGTGTAATCGCTATTTCGATAAATAATATGGATGTCATAATTTACGAGCTTTCTCTTCGGAAAATAGGTTTAAATATGAAAGCCTAAATAACGATCGACGATTTGAACTTATATGTAAAAGCATAGAGAAATAATAATACGGTAAAAGTGAGGGTAATAAATTATAATGCTGTACGTGACGATAATGCCGGTAGCATGCATGCTATACATGCCGGTGTTAAAAACAGTGATGTAACTACATAACTTCGTTTTTGAAAGTTATTAAATCTAAGTTAGTTTATAATTGAGACGGATTATTTGAAGACTTTTTAAGGGACTTCAAAATCTGAGTAACAATTTTTCCTAATGTTTAAAATGAATATAAGTACATTAGGGTTTAGGAATTGCGCATCTTAGCAGTTGTAGCCATCAGTTTTTTTTTTTTGTGTAAATTCCTAACCTATTTAAGGTCATTACTATTTAAATTTGCTTATAGTGATTATTAACGGACGGCGCAGGTGAAGAGACAGGAAGGATTCTAGCATTTTTGGTGACAAGGTATGTCAGTTTAAGGTTTTAGTTTTGGCTGAATGTCAAAATTTTACCACATAACCAACCATTCAACTACCATTTTGAGCAATTTCATAAAAATAAATAGTCGAGCTTTTTACGTGGTAGTATTGCACTATTTTTTGGGCGTGTATAATTGCCTGGAAGAGGAAAAAGTTTATAAGCATAGTCATTAATATTTTACCTTACAATTTTAGTGGTCAGTTCGAAAAAGGTTACGCGTCGTCTGTAAACTACATCACTAGTCCGAAGCTACAATGTTTATTTGGGCGGGCGGGACAGGGCGGGGAAAGGGCGCGGGGCGCGGCTGACTAGCTCCTGTCTAATAAACAGAGCTTCATAAATGAGTTAATTAATCATAGTTAAACATCGCCTAACTCCAGCGATATCAGTCCGAGATATTCGTACCTTGGGTAAGATGAAGCACTTGTAATTAGGAATGGTCTGCATAGCTCTGTAAAAAATAGTAGCAAATCCTCTTAGTACTTACTACAGGCCGTCGTGTTACTTAATCTTTAAAATTACAATAAGAATGCACCGACATCAGCTGGGAAGTCGTTAAAAAATGGGTATAACAGTTTCACCAGGCAACAGATTTGTGTTTTTGTTCATAATCTTTACATTGGAATTATCTTGTCTCTGTAGAACATAAACGCACTATGACTATTTCATATATCCTACTAATGACTATTTATTTTGTTTACTCCGTGACTTCTTTCTCGTCGTCTTCAGTAACTCAGTCTAATAGAAACAAAAACTTCTTTATAGATTCACCGCAATCTAATTAATGGTTAAGGATCCCATACGAAATTACAATGATACGGTACCGATACGGTCACACCAATCCGACTGACACTTGGCCGTATTTAAATTATTAGGCAAAACATCAGCTAATAGTTTTATTATGTTTATCTGTAATTATAATTGTAATATTATTAAGAGAGCAACAATAGAGCTCCTTGAAGAACTCTATTTTTCATCACAATGTCAACAGATTTGTTACCAAAATTAGGCGGTCGCGGGTAGTTTATCCAAGGGACGGAAGGGGCGCGGGGGCGGTGGGACACAAATAGCCGAGTGACCCGGCCATTGACTCGGTTTATCCTAATCCGGCCCACTACTCTAGTTCAGCAAGACGGTTGAAGGCAAACGGTTCGCTTATTCAATCAATAATTGAAAGCGTATTATTAGTATGATAATACTTAAAATATTTTGTATAAATATTATTAAGGCGCAATAAATACTACATTCATATTAAATTAACGCCAGTATACATACTTTTTACCCATACCTCTTGCTTCCTAAAATATCTTAATTAGCAACTTAAGACTCTATTATTCAACCCGTACTTCTTGTATTTTAACTTATTGACTTTTTAATGTTCCTGAACCGTGGGTTAAAACGAATAGCTACGAATTTCTAAAGCCCATATAATTTCTGCTGCAGTGATAACTAAATCAGATTACTTTTATTTTTACAAAAACTTAAAAAAAGGGCAAGTCCTTTTTGATGATAATGTAGTCTAGTGATCGTGATAGTGACATACCTTTCGTCCATGGCGGGTTTTGAAGAGAAAAGAGAATGAGACTTGAAGATTTTTACCCTTTCAGTACCTATTTCTTAATTAACATATTTATTTGTGCTCTGTACTTTTGATTTTTTTTCTGTCAAAGGGAAAGTTTTCATTTCTTTGTAAATATCAAACTAAGCGGCATAATAACCAGCCGTATCTTTAGATTGCGTGAACTTACAAGTTTGTTTATAAAACACAAAAAAACAACTTGATACCTCTACGCTTTCCAGAACCATGAACACTTAAAACTATCTCAAATCTGTCAAATTTTGGGGTAACCATGAACTCTTAAAACAATCTCAAATCTGTCAAGTTTTGTACGTAATGAAGTATGAAATGGACAGATTTGAAAGATTTGAGATTGTTTTAAGAGTTCATGGTTACCCCGCTGATAATAAAATTAATTAATTTAAAAAATCAAAGAACCCGACTGCGTAAAAAGTAAACTTAAAAGTTGAAAACAAGATTTAAAGAATCAATTTTCAGTCTGAGGCATCAAATCTATGTTACTTGATTCGACTTTTTCTACACGGATTTAAATTACTTAATTAGGTACACTAACGCAGTGCATACGAAGTCAATCATCATTATGTTGTTAATGGATTTGATGCCTCCGACTGCAAATTGATGCTTTAAATCTTGTTTTCATCTTTTAAGTTCACTTTTTACGCAGTCGGGTTTTTTGATTTTTTAAATTAATTTATTTTATTTTTGACTTTTTAGTTTGTAGTGTTCTACTACTACTTTTCAATGAACTATAAAGCCTTATTTGTAACTCTTCATTGAGAAAAAAAAAGGTTTTAACTCGAGTAAGTAGTGAAATCGGTTTTTCCCGTTTCATTCATGTACCAATAGGAATTCCAGGTAATGACATAGCCTATGTCACTCTCACAACTGAGACGAATCTAATGACATATCATATTTTGAAATCCATTAGACGGTTTTTCCTTCCTATTTTTTCAGTGTATTTTTTTGCCTGTTCCCGTAGGAGTTTTGGAAAATAAAGTATTGAATTAACACTGAAAATATGTGACCCATAGTTAATAAAAGAAAGTTTCAAAATCGGTTTATCAGTATGGCAGATCCGTTTTTCCCGCGTAAGTTCTGTTCCCGCGGGAATTTCGGGAAATAACATACCCCTTGTCACTCCCACTTATATATATTATACTTTTATATCTGTTAAACGGTTTAGGCTGTAGGGCGTGCCAAAGAAATGGACATACTTACATACATACATACATACATACGCTCGACAAACATAACCCTCGTTTGGCAGTCTGGTAAAAAGAGCTTTGACAGAAAGACATAGCAGAATAACGAAGCGACTGCGATTACAAATACAGTTTGTCTCTTTCTCTTAGGTAAGGAGACCCAAAAAAAAACAAGAAAAAACAAATGATTTCTGCAAACATAGAATAAGCTCTTTTACGTCCCTATTATTTTTTCTTTCCTACCGCAACTTCGGTAAAATATTGCAATAGTTTTTTTTTTCTTTTCTATTTGTATGTTATTCTTACGCCTTACACGTGTCTTTGCTCAGAGTGGAAGATCTATATGAATCATTCTCATTACTTTGATGCCAGTCTAAGGTTTTTCTAACACAAAACCTAATCTATTTGAAATTCACGGACGTCGTGTCTAAAGCATAAAGACTGAAATGGATTTGCTATAAACATTCGACTAAAATACATTAACACTTTTACATGACCTAATATCGCACTGCACGTGGCACCATCTGCAATAACCGAAACATGCGTGGACCAACCGAAATTCAGAACACAATTTAGTAAACTTAATTAAACTAATTCTATCTGCGTTTCGGTGGTGCCTTTCAGTTTGGGTATAGCACTTTAGTAAGAGCTTACAAAATTTCGTTTAGTACTACGATTTTTATTTTAATATGTTCCTACATAACACATAGATAATAATTTTGGGGACAAAATATTAAATACACATAAAGTACATACGCAATGTGTAAGAGTACCATAAATTTTAATTAAGATGCATAACCAGGGTTTCATTATTAGGATTGAAATGAGGACGAAGTTCAATTAATGATGAAACGATCGCGCATGTAAATCGTTAGTCTGCCACGGCTGCCAAATGAAAATAAATATCTACTCATGGACTGCGTAAACAAACACGCACCTAACCTACTTTTATATTTAGCCACTAAACACTTGAAAGTTTTTCCTCGTATGTAACAACTACCATAAATCCTGTTGGAGCGTGAGTTGGGATGCTCGGAGCACTCACAAATGCTAGTCTTTCATTCCATGTTCATTATGATGAGGACTTGAGGCTCTGGCGTAATGAAGCATACCTTGTTGGTGCAATCCCTTTCAGTGTAGTATAGGTGAGTGCCATAATGTCGGATTATGCTAATGTCCAGGGCCATAACCATGAACTCTTAAAACAATCTCAAAGTGGTCAAATCTGTCAATTTTGGTACGTCATTTCATACAAAATTTGACAGAAATGATAATGTTTGACAGATTTGTGATTGTTTTAAGGGTTCATGGTTAGGGCCCAGGGCACCTCAATGATTACGACGGTCGCCTGCGGTATCCGTAAAAAGGATAATACATATTTATGTTGGCCCGAAATTCTCTGTCTAAATTGTACATGAACTTCAATGCCGTTGACATTCCGATTTGAATAGCACCTTAATACAATAACCTTAGGTAAGGGTTAGGTAAGCCATGAGTTTTCAGCTAAGGTACTAAATTATTGGATATTTGTGTTATTTACCAATATTATATAGGTACAATAATTGAATTTATTTTTATTCATAGTACTTTTTTTTATAAGTTTCTTTCAAAATATGATACTGTAAGGCTTACTATTGATCATGACACCTTAGCATTAGTGATTTAATAGCAGTTGTTTAATAGTCTAATTTAAACGGCGAAGAGATGAGACTGATTTTATACGCGTTTCTACTATTAATTACCATAACTGTCACCTACATATTGCAGCCACCCACTAAACTGGCTGTTTAACGACTATAGTCTGTAATGCACTAGACATGCCAGCAACAGGGCGTAAGTCGACACGCGGTTGAGTGACGACAAGTCAGAGCAGTTCGGACAATGAGCTACAAGCAACACCTTCAACAACCATTTGTTATGTACAGTTTCCAACACTTGCAGCGCGAGCCTGTAACAGTATGTAGGGCACGCACCGCTGCTGGCAATCAATATCCACAGCAGCCGGCTCGCTGTTTATTAGGCAACATGTCAGTTTTCGCATGTTAGGTACAACGTATCATTTGCAGATCCTCGTTCATTATCTGGCTCCTGTTGCCGAGTTTAGCCGCTGCCAGACGCACACTTTCAACTTGGGGTTCACACGCTTTGTTCGAATACAATACTCTCTACGTTCTTTTTGTTTTCATTCAGACGACCTTTGTTGATAACAAACAATATCGCGACTTTAATGAAAGAAATCATGTAGCGTGAGATTTTTTATCATTTATTTTGCAACAGACGCGTTGTGAGTACTGCTGCAACTTCGTATTAAATTTTTTGATGAATTTCGTAATGGTTTAATTTTGTGTGCATGGGTGTGTCGTAAGATATTCTCGATACACCCGAAAGCCATTTGCCGGCATGAGCGAGGATGTCTGCGAGTTCCCACGTCTGCGTCCGTCGACTTGGTTTATGTCAGTGCGGCGTCCATTACTTCCAAAATACCCCAGCGCCGGCTCTAATTGTTTAAAAAGCATGTCAATCAATTTACATTAAGCTTAAAACAATGGGACTACCACTATGCGTATTTGCGGAAAATTCAAATAAAACGATTAGGTTATAGATCAAACAATGTAACTAAAGTTTCAGTTTTATTTGATAACTTTCGAAACGTGGTAGATCTCTCAATTGCACAAAATTGAGTGTGATAAAACCCAGCAAGTTTACTTTTGGAGTGGAGTGTTCATGTTCTTCCCAATAACAGCAGTGTGCAGCAATAATAACATATTGCTTCATTGTTGCGCTCCATTATGTAAGTCGATTGTGTGGGGACAGTGCGCGTGACATATACGGCCGGGGAGCGAATCGCACGCAGCCTCCGCGGCTCACACTTCGCCTGAAATTGACTTTTGGCCTTCGCTCCGCTGAAGTGGGCCAACCATTGCGCGAATCCCCTTTTATTTCATTTATTATTAGCTCCGTAAACGTACGATCACTAAGCCCACTTTACACAGTCAAACCGAAGATTTACATGTTATTTTATTAAGAGAGACTTGGCAAAATAAGGGAGCCCGAGTGCGTCTCAGGTTGTAAACTCAGCAGTCAATTCGACTTACATTTGTTCAGACACCGTTTTCGCTGATCAAAGAGTTCGTTCGAGACATATCGAACGTGTTATGAAAACGACAACCGGTTACGAAAATATATCAACTACATTCGCATTCGCTATTGCAGAGTGCATGTTTAATACATATTATAATGCGCCTCTGACTCTTACAACATTCACCGAGGAACTTGTTAAATGACAGATTATCTGTCTGCGTCACCAGGCCCGCCAGACACAGCCACCTTCGTATTGGTCTTGCTGACTTGAGACCTTAGATTACGTCAATCTTTTCTCGTGTCATGGATTGCAATATTGACACTTAAGGTCCACTAAAGTTTCCAGTTATCTGAGAAAGTATCGGGTCGGTAGTTACTTTCGTGATTTTACGACCATCGTTTCCTTTAAAACAGGAACGAGTAGCACTGGTTTTTTTTCTGTCTATTGGGTAATTTGCATAACAAACTCGTAGTGATTAGAGTTGCATAATCACTAGAAATATTTAATGTGTTACGAATGTCATAATGTTGCATACTAATTAATTTGAATGGGCAATTTCAAAACGTAGGTTAGCCATTCATGTTTTTTTCTCAGCGGTAATGGGAGTGTGTGTATCTTGAATAATTCAAGTAAACCTGAGTCGTAGCGAGGTATTTACGTTAGCCGTCACCTTTTAATTTACAAGGTAAAATTTGATTACAATTATATAGGGCGTGTGGTTTTCCTTTTGTGTATATATCTGTCATATGCGCATGCGCACAGACAGTGTAAAAATGGAATTACCGTTAGACATGTGTCATCGCGTCCTCGTTACGGCTAGCACTGCGGCCCACGAACGAAACCTGTTCTTGCTCGTACTGCTCGTACTCGTATTCAACTGTGCACAATTTTAACGAATTTTGTGATCATTACAACATTTATTTATCGATCACTACGTCTACCTTACGTACAGGAAATAATCTATTATTGGTATCTATATATATGTATATATATATATATATATATATATATATATATATATATATATTGGTATACATATAGAAATATGACAATGACACAATAGTAGCAAAGGCGACGACAGACTTAATGATGCAGCCAAGATTATGTCCGTATGTAAAAACTCCTAAACAGTTTACTTAAAGCACTGATCTGCCATATTGTATGAACATACTTACACATTTGTTTTAATAAAAAAAACAGCCAAGTCCATGTTGTGCCACGCGCAGTGTAGGGTTCCGTAGTTGCCCACCGTTACTATTACTTTTAAACTAACTGATCTATCTTAACCGTTATGATTTTCCTTAAAAGTTCATGAAAAGAACTATTATCAAGAATTTTTACAGATAATAGTTTAGCTTTTAGGGCGGACGCCCTACTCGAACAAAAATTGGCACTTTAAAATTTTAATATTACATTTAAAAAATCGTTATTTTATTTTACCGCTTTGTCGGCATAATTGCTATACATATCACCACAAAATTACAGCTCTCTAGGGTCTCTATGAAAAAACCGCGTACGGACAGACAGACAGACAGACATGACGAAACTATGTATAAGGGTTCCTTATCAGGACTACGTAACCCTAAAAAATAATACTAATAATTTATTTTTTAACAAAATAATTTGTTAATTAAAACACCCAAAACCAACCAAAAGGCACAAAAGAAAAGTACAGGAGTCATTTATGGTAGTAAACTTAGTGAGCCCTGTACGTAAGCCCTATTTCAAATAGCTTAATTTAAGGAGATTCTATCATAAGCCTACTTAAATCTTTACTGCTTATCGCATTGGAAAAAAAAAAAAATAAGCCTAACATTACATAACAGCAATCTTTAGACAAAACATATTTGGTAAGGCACCACGCATTCACAAAAGCTGCCACAAACCATAATACATAATGAAGACGTGTTATATTTTAGTAAATAAAAACCCTGTCAGGCGACGGTCAAGAGACACGATGATTTTTTTTTTGTAATGGACCGACCGGATGGTCTTTGCCGCTTGATAGGTTAAAGCATTTTGGTTAACGCACTACTACGTCTACGAGATAATTTACACATGCCTTGCTTTGCAGGCAATAAGTGCAAAATAAAATATATTTAAAATTTCCCTTGTAACATTTATAAATGAAGTAAGTTGTACAATCGTTTTAAGCTTATGAGTCTCGAATAAACCATTTTCCTTGTAGCTTAAATGAAAACTTCCCTTTTGGTGATATATAGAGATTGGAGAGAAGAATGCAGCGACTAGCACAAAAAATATCCATAGTCGTATACGTAACCTCACACGATTTCCCAAACACTATCGTGTTATTTTGTACTTAGTGCAACTGAAAGCAAAATATCATTACACACGTAAATACACTTGCCGAGGGAATTGAGAGAGCTATTACCACAAGTACCAGGATTAGGTACAAGTTAAGTAGCGACATCCGTTAAGCCAATTACCCACCTAAGGGTATAATTTACAGACTATTCGTTAAATGTAAAATTATTCTGACCCGAATCATCTGCACTTTCAGGTTTATTAAATTACAGTCGTAGATGATGGTGTGGGCAGATGCATGGCCCCTGCGGAAAGCAGCAGATGTATGGGAAACGGTGCCAAGTAACTATTGTTATCTAATACGACGTTGGGAAATTATGGGCTTACACAAAACTATCCGCTGCTAATTTCTTATTCGTCGAAATTAAAAGTGAAAATGTTTCAAGATGGCAAATACCTAATAACCTATTAGCATCTAATAGCCAGGTAGGAATCAACGGTCAACTAATATCAAGTATTTTTAAATGCTATTTTATTCTATTTATTTTATTTTATAAACATTATTATTCGTCGTATTCTATTTTATAAACATTTATGGCCACATAAATCACGAGAAAACTAAAGTAGTACAGCGGGGTCACCATGAACTCTTAAAACAATCTCAAAGTTATCAGATCTGTCAATTTTGGTACGTCATTTCATACAAAATTTGACAGAAATGATAATGTTTGACAGATTTGAGATTGTTTTAAGAGTTCGTGGTTACTGCCCTGGTAACATTTCAGAATATGCAATTTAGTAAATTCAGAATAGGTTACCTACCTTAGGATCTTTCAAGTTATAAAGCTCTAGCAAGCTTTGTAAGTAGTTTTGTTATATAAAGTGGATAATTCGATATAGACATCACGTTCAACTGCCGACTTTTGCTCAAAGGCGTCTATACAACGGCTTTAACAAACGTACCTGTTGAGAACAACATAAACAATAAGCATAGCTTAATTGTGTCAGAGCCGTAATTCTTTATTTTCAAAAGTTGTTTTTTGCATTGTCTATGCCTCTGCCGGCTTCCCTTACTGTCTGTTCGATCTAACTGCGGTTTCGTGCAGGTCGGTCTCGGTCAATATTTATTAAATTAGTTATATTTGTGCGGAATAGACATTTTAACTTATGTATTACACGTTATTTACGTTGTGAGCTATCATAAAAGTGTAAATTTGTATTGCTAGCAAAGTATAAAATAAATGACAGTGTTGGTGTTGTGCAAAAGGACATTTTTATTTCAACTGCTTGCAGCCCTTTACGCCCCCTGGCATACAGCACACGCATTTTAAGTGGACAGTCCGTCCAGTACCCATGTTAGATGTTTTATCTCAGACTATTTAAATTCGGTTATATTATAATGGTATACCTTGCACAAAAATCTGTTTAAATCATTGTGTAAATAATTACGATTGAGTCGTTTTACGGAACACATGACCAATCCAAAAAATGCAACAAATTCCCAATAAGTAGTACATTATAGAAACGTATTTAAATGCGCCTTTTTTAAAATGTGTCATTATCAGATATTAGTCAGTTAGCTACATACTCAGTTTTCTAATACCTAGATCAATGACCAAAAACCGAGTCGAATGAAATGGTACTATGAAAATAGGATGTTAGGAGAGATGAAATACCCAACTGAAAAATGAAAACAATTGAAACAAAGACCAATGAAAAAATGAAAACTGACTTTTACAAAGGATTACCTACCTACTAAGCCATATTCTTTATGCTCCCTAGCTTCAAAAGGTATTTCAGTTTGTCATTATGGTGACCCATTATTTGAGTCGGCTAGTATTTTCCTTTTTGTCCGTTGCACGTTTATTACAACCTAAACGTTTTGATCTTACTTTTGTTGTGCATAGCAGCTATGTGATTTGTTTTGTGCAATTTCGAAAATGGTGGCGGTCTTTTGTATTTATCTACATAATATCCGCAACAGTCTTGTTTTTGATATGTTTATACACCAAACGATACTTACCCTAATAAATTTATCATAATTTTTTTTACCTACTTACTATAAAAAAACCAGAGCTATTTTGAAAGGTTCCAGCAGTAATAAAATAAATAATTAATATCTCGCTTAGACACATAAGTAAAACTAAATAATTAGCATAATAACTTGCGTCATTAGTATTATTATGACTGAGAAGTCCAAAGATTTTAACTAAATCTGAGAAAAATGTCATTCGTTATTCATTTAGGTGCACGCCTGGTCGGTTGTCTTGTGAGTCAACCAGTAATGACGGTAAGAAATAATGACTCTCAAGGTAAGCAGACAATGTGACCAGCACAACTAGCTATCGGCTATCGTGCAAGTAAACAACGATTCAACAGTGGCCTAAAGCGACGAGTAATCGTCTACAAATTCGTCAGAATGATGGTTGAATCGTTTAAAATACATTGCACACGTAACGATGTTTTCAAGCTAAACTGAGTCATGTTTTGTGGTAGTTATCTAATCTGTCAGTTTCCTCTACTCTGCAATTTCGCTATCAATCGTTAAATATTATTCATATTTAAATTAATATTGTGATTCATTTGTTATATCTTTCTAATAATAACAGAATTCAATAGGTACTCTACTACGCTTATACGGAACACTGATGAAGATTCATGACAATGTGTCCCAAGCGAGTGTCTCATGTTATGCCTCTGACACGCATGTGTGTACGTGTGCGTTTATGCGTTATTGTGGTTGTATTGTGTGATGTGATGGATGTGAACGTGCGCTTATCGCTCGGCAGGAAGTGGTTTGGTTTATTATTCGTGTCGTGGTGTCGGTGCGGCTGCGTGCGCCGGCGCAGCCGTCCTCGCCCTCGCCGCAGGATAACCTACGTACGCGCCTGTCCAGATATCTACGACAGTAACGGGACACGTTGATAATATCTCTAATTAACAGAGAAAATCATAGTTGACAACGTTCAAGTAGTTATACTGTAAACCTTCTGCTGCACTGGGTTGCTTGCTACAGAAAAATCCATAACAACTCTATCCGTATTCATAGATACCTGTTTGCTGTGCATGTTTTACTAGAAATTACGATGATTTTAAGTTTTACTGTAATTTGTTAAATTAATTTAACTCGACGCGCTTATTAGCCAGTAAGTAATCACTTCAAGCATTATATTTTTTATTTTTACATCTATCAATTAAGCATTTATATTTTTTCAAATGCTACTTTGTATGTTATTAGGTGTCTAAGTGAGGTCTAGCCCTAATGGTGCACTAACGAGCCAGTTTCATCATTCAGCCGCGCCGTCAACTTAAAGCTGATAAGAGAGTCAGGTTGCAACTGCACATAGTTATTTGTAATATTATATATTAGTATACTAGTCCCAAAGAGACCTTGTACGTAAACTTTTTTTTTATCTTTGCGGTATCTACGGAAGAAGGACACGACTTGCAGCGTATAATGTGGGGATTTATCAATTTACATTTAGATTGCAGAAATACGACAAGAAATAAGTCCCGTTGAGTCAAAATTAATTTACAGTAAACATTTCGTTTAAAAAAACTTGAACTAAACTACTTACAACGAAACAGCTACCTACAAATGTTAATTTGATGTTTTAACATTTTTTTTATAATTTATCTGTGTTAATTAGTAATATTATTGTTTAACTTGGCTAGCCCTCTTAAAATTGACATGCCCTTGCAGGGCGTCACATTAGCTACTATCATATGTACGTACCTACTATCTTGCCCTACTATTAATGTGACATGCAATAAACTATTTGAATTTTACACATCACTGCTGAACATTATGTACCTACCTATACAATGGTAATAATCATGAAGTCGCAACACAGGATGCACATCATGCAGGCCACTATGGGATGAGTTCATTAAGTACCAAAGAAGAAGTAAAACAATCCAAACCAAAAACCATTATTACCTAATGTAATATTAGGTTTTCAAAAAAGCCATTCATAAAAAAAAACTGAGACCTGCATTCCGTTTCACGGCTACTTATTCACTTCCAGTCTTGCAACCGACCATAGTTAATAGGGGATATTGAAATGGGAAAGACAACTGGAATAACCCGAGCTATTGTTTTATTGGGAGCGAGTATGCAATGGACGAACGAGGCGCACTGCCTGCGTTCCGGACTGCTTACAGGGACGCATTCAGAAGTTTTGTTAAGTTGCATTGTTAATTGTTATAGCCTGTAAGGCGTGTGCGTGGCGATTTTATGACTTATTAATTCGTTTAAAAGTAAAATTACCATCTTCTAGCTGGGGTTCAAGCTCCCAACATAGAGGAAGTTATATTTATTAAAATACTGAAATACGTTTTTTTTTAACCAAAAATGTTAAAAAATCAAAAGCTTTTCAGTTTCATTCCACAAAAAGCTACATATTTTCAAAGTAAAAGAATATATTAATAAGTTTAATTTTTAAGACGGGCCAGTTAATTGATGTTAAATTTCAAATCAACTAAACTACTGACTCATTTCAGAAGAAAGTCAATAAAGGCCGAGGACACACTGCATCCTGAATGCGCTTCTGCCTGCTGCAAATAACTGGTTTGACTGGAGGGTGCAGTGCGGGTCAACAACTCACCTTACTGATCCAAACACGTAGGCTGATCCGCGAAAATGCAACGCCTACGCGTATCACCTTCTGATTAGCATCGAGAAAGGCGTCCAATACAGGTAGCTCGGCTGGTCGCACTTTATTAAGTACACATAAATAACTGACATTTATTTGTTCGAAAGTAATTTTATACCACAAAGTAGTGCTACCTAAGCCACAACAGGCGAGACGATGAATGCCTTCGCATGGGAATTGTGATCAATGAATGTCTTTAGAAAGAAAGCCTACACGAACAAAAATTTGCACTTTAAAGTTTAATATTTAGCAAACGGATCCCTAAATCGAAAAATAGTCTTAACAACCCCTAAGTCATTTTAAAGGACAAATTCAACGATACACCATACGATGCGGTAGACAACGAAAAAAAATCATCCCCACGTTACATGTATGGTATATCACGGGAGCTACCATAAAAAAAAAATCTACCACTTTGTCGGCGTATTGATATCAGCTCTCTAGGGTCAACAAACTACAAGCAAAACCTCGGACAGACAGACAGACGGACATGACGAAACTATAAGGGTTTCTTGTCTGGACTACGGAACCGTAAAAAGCAGAACAAAATAAATTAGTAAGGTGCTCCCATACAACAAACGTGATTTTTTTTACCGTTTTTATAAATGATGGTACTTCTACCCTTCGTGCGCGAGTCCAACTCGCACTTGGCCGGTATTTTTTCAGAATTTTTCGGTATTTTTCTATTCAGAATTTAAATTCAATAGTTAATTCATTTTCCCTTGCAGAAACTGTTGATAGGTAAACCAAATAAATACATTTGACGCCAATAATAGTGCGGTTTACCCTTAAATCTGTGTGATAATATACTAAGGAATAGTGTATAAAACAGCGTCGATAATGAAAACATTAAAAAGAAATACCAATGCGCTTTTTCCAACACAAAGCCGAGCTTGACTTGTTTAAAATTTCAATGTTTCTCAATTGCAAAATAATGGGAGGCACTTCAATGAATAGGTTGTGGAGTGTATAAAAACATCTTTGTAAACGAGATGAGCGCCATTTGCATTTGCCATTTGCACTTAGCAGGGATGCGAGGAGCAAAAAGCATAAAAATAAGTGAAGTAGTTACTCCTATCGCGGGCCGTGGTGCGCGAGCGCACTCTCTGGCAACTTTGTCGGGTGCTAGAAAACGCTAGAAGCTTACACAAAATCAAATTCAAGCACAAAAGTATTATAAGTATTATCACTTAATAAATATTTGATAATTGATAATGATAATTGTATTAAATACACAACTTCAATACTTACATGATAATTGATAGATAAAACAAACAAAGACAGTAAAAATTTAAGCACTACTTGAAACTCTATTTGAGGAAATATTTTTAATTATTTTTATTTGATAATTTTATTAGACTTTTAATTATTTATTAAATCAACAGCGTTACAATAAAACTTTCTAACGTTGATTTTTGAGGCTTATATCAGTAAATGTAAAGTGGCCTAATTTTATAGCAGGCTAGTTTAGAACCTTTAAGGTATAATGTATGTTTAGAATACCAGTAATTTACAATATATTATTATAAACTGTAAAGGAGTATTCCTGTACCAAAATCAGCTTTTAATTGATTTCTCAAATAATAAGGATAGCACCTTATTGATATAAGATAACAAACCGATCGACAATCTGTAAAGTATAACTTAATTTGTAGCAGCCACAAAAAAGTATAAAGACCTTTTTAAAGAGTTGAGATATCTACTGAGAGAACCGGATGAGCCAATAAGCAATACGAATATGAGTCACACAAGCTGCCCGGCTCCCGGCCTATAGCCCCTCGGTGCTACAAATGTCTGTCTCTGCCCAGCCAGCACAGCGTCCTGCATCTCTCTCGCACTTATGCTCGGACTTCACCTGCGTCTAATGCCATTAATTTATGCGCTATTTGAAATAGTACGATGGTGTGGACAGTGCTTTTGGCCCGTCTTAGCGCGCTAATTTCCTTTAGACATAAGACGTTAGGCGATAGCTAAGACGGCGGTAACTTTCGACAAATCAAAAGGATTTAGTAGGCGTCTAGTGCCTTGTTGTGGCTACTATTCAAAAACTCTAAATAAATGTTAAAGTGCGTCGTAATCATTATGTTAGTAGGATGGAGTGGACAAAATGAGAAAATTATTGAGTTTTTATAAGCTTTTTTTTTAAGTTTATACTAGTATACACAGATCACGGCGTTTTTTGGACGTTAAGCGTCACGCAGTGGAAGCCCGAGCCTAATAATTGTAAATTAATATTTGAATTGGAATTTGAGTAATGGAATGTAATGTTATTTTAACTATAATTTGATTAAATGTTTAATTCACAAATGCCTCATGGAGGCTGTAATGTAACATATTTACCACCTGTATATTATGCTAATGTATATTTTTACTACCACTGTTACATTATGAAGTGAGTAAATGAATGAATATGAATAATACATCTTCAATTACGACAGCCGTGGACCCGAAGATCAACATTACGATAGCGATGACTTCAGGCGTATCATATAATCTTGTCCTTATGACGCGATACGTCTGCGCTGCAAGCTGCAGCTAATCCGGTAATAACACCACTTTCACTTCTAGGAGGCACTTCATTTTGATAACGAGTGGAATTTACTTGATTGCAAACATACATCAATAACTGAAAACGATGATTATACTACCTGAAAATATTTATAACGATAAACATACATTCGAAATGATAATCTACTAAATTGGCTTCTGAAACAACAATTCCATTCCTGAAAAAATATTTTAATTAGCGAATTGAAACAGTTAACTAGTACGGATATTCGTTTTATTCATAAAAACATACAGCGAGAATTATTATTTTAAATTTTCAGGCTCTGCAGCGACAAAAGGTTATATTGAAGTTAATTGGCTAAAAACCAATTTACTATTTCTGCGTTTCACATGTAAGGTAATATTTTAAATATCCGCCTGCATACGTGCTGCTTAAATACATGTACTTAACATTAAAATACAATACAGCGCTCTTATTATGGTCCTTCCCAACTAATTAAGTCTCCGTTGCGAAATGTCTAAATTTTTACTTCACCAATTATACCGAGCAATGCGTCTACTGAAACTATGAGCCTTTTTATAAAACTGTTAGTAAATAGCCGTTTTTTGCAATCAAACTAACGTATTAGTATTTCTAAGAATGACGTGTGCAAACTGTGCAATACAACACTCTATTGCATCTACTTAACGGCTGAAGCGGGCAAGATGTTTGCACGATCAAACGATACGTTTCTTTTACTGTTAATGAAATGGAACCGACTTCTCGTAGAGATGTTGCGCAAATCGTTCTTGAAATCGCTTTCTACGTCGCGTCACGTCGCGCGGTGATAAGCCGACCTTATCTTACGTAAATCGCTTGGTAATGTATAAAACTACCTTGCTGCCACCTACGTCCCACGTCACCGTTGACATTTTATTGCAGTATTGCCTATTACGCAGACGCACTTCACTAACTTTAAACTTTATTTGCAACATTGACGATGGAAAGACCGAGGCCTCCAGGGGGGTAACCATGAACTCTTAAAACAATCTCAAAGCTGTCAAATCTGTAAATTTTGGTACGTTATAACATACAAAATTTGACAAATTTGATAATGTTTCACAGATTTGGGATTGTTTTAAGAGTTCGTCGTTACCACCCAGGTTACTCCGCAGATCTAAAATCTATCTAAAAAAAAAGGTTCTTAAATAAACATCGATGTTTTGTAGTTTTGACTTAGCATAATGTTTTTTTGTAAACGCGAAGCTACTTGCAACTATGATATAACTTTTCAGTTATTAATTATCAGACACAAAGACAGTACCTACTCATCGTTTGAATTTAACTAAGCAAACTGTCATCAAACCATCATATAACTTCGCATCTCCGAATTTGTCATCATTCATTAATGTTCCATGGTGTAAGATAGAGTAACAGCAGGATGTTTGAATAATAACAACAAATAAACTATTAAGTACTAAATAAATATATTTTCAGTGCCGTTATATATACTTTAACAGTTAAGGTAACACTTCTGTTTCATTTTTAGAAACGTGCATTTGCGAAATTGCGATGCGTCATTGATTACCTAATGATTATCACAGTCATAATCACACATAATCACACACCTTGCAAATCATTATAAACAAGATTACTTCGGAATATTTTTTCTTTTTGCACTTTGGAATACCAGAATGAGTAACTTCATTAGGTCAATTTTATCACGTACGAGTACCTTGCATTGAGGCGCAGTTAAGCATGGCAACGCATCTATTGTTACAATACTTTTTTTAAATATTAAATATAATTAGGTTCCTCACCGTCGTTCTATTAGTTTTTAGGTCATTGAACTAGTAACAAATAAAACTCAGCTCAATTGTTAATGAAATAATGATTTGAATCCGTAGGTTCTATTGTTGACTATGAAAAAGAGATCAACTTGAGAAGCGTTAAAAATACTCGTACATTAATGACCGTGAGCGGGCCGCGTCACCGCGCTATCAAATTGACTGTAATTAGAACATTTGGTTCATCTTCCGCCTCGTTAGCGCCGACGGCAACCTTACACATGCAATACAATTGTGTCTTTACTACTATTCGCAATATTCGTGCGATTGTATTTGACATAAACTCATTACGATCATTCCGTGCTACTAACTAACTAGCCTCAGCTT
Source organism: Anania fuscalis (assembly GCA_950371115.1). Classification (NCBI taxonomy): domain Eukaryota; kingdom Metazoa; phylum Arthropoda; class Insecta; order Lepidoptera; family Crambidae; genus Anania; species Anania fuscalis. The sequence goes on from OX493328.1 coordinate 13,608,220, forward strand.
TAAATAGATGCATCTACATTTTTGCATTGTTGCTGATAGAAAAAAAAGTGAATCACGAGGACACTATTCTGTAAATTCTATCTGGAAGATTTACTTACAGTGGCGGGCATTGGTTTTATTTCGAGGTAGGCAGTAGATACTTACTTTAAATGTATTATTTATATAATACCTTATTTCATTTACCAGGTAGGCACTGCCTAATTGCCTATATGCACCGCACGCCCCTGGGTGGACGGCCCAATTATTAATCGTATACATATTTTGAATGTAGTAACTGGTATATTCAAAACTAACCAATGATTAAAATGATTTTAAAGTGCCATAAAAATCCTAAAAAATATAGGTACCTACCTACTTAATTATTTGAAGTTTATCTGGATAAGTGAACTGGAAACTGGAAAGCCACAATGTTTTTATATAGGTCACTTCTGCTGCTTATGTTACAGGTAATGTATGAAATCCGTCATTGTATACAATTCCTAGGGATTGTATAAAATTCCTAAAATCATCCGGAAATGTGTGATGTAAATTATATTAGACACACTTCCTAGGAAATTTATATATTTCCTAAACAGCAATCGTAAATGTAATATATTTAAGAATTCAATGAATACGCGTGGACATGCGGTGCTTTGAGCTTTATATGAAAATATAGTAGGTTTTGTGATAAATGGGCCTTAAGAATCAATAAATAGTTAATTAATTAAGCTAAAATTAGTATATTATATTATACCTTATTGTTGTAATAAAAACTCTATTTTCTAAATTATCAAGCAGTATGAAGTTTTTTTTTATATACCTAAAATTGGCTAAAGCACTTGTGTTATAGAAATCAGAAACAACGACGGTACCACAACACCCAGACCCGACCCAATATAGGAAAGTTCGTCTTCTACATTGACCCGACCAGGGATCGAACCCGGAACCTCAGCGATGGCCCGGCGTGCTCGCCTCTCGGCTACGGAGGTCGTCAAATATTATAATTTATAAACCGTATGATTGCTACTTGATTGTCTCAATGAGAGCTTTAATAAAAACTCTGATTCTTCATTTAAAAGCGTGTTTTATTTATTTTATTCACACATAGCGTTCGTTTTATACATTTCCTAATACGATATTGGGATTCTATAAAATTCCTAGGAAATGTATACATTATACATACACATACATAAGTAATCTCTGAATCAATATGTATACATTTCCTAAATAGCTTTGGAATTGTATACATTTCCTAGGAGTTGTATACAATTCCTAGAATTCATACATTTCCTGTAACACTTATATTGATTATAAGCACGATATTGTAAGTAGGTACAACGTAAACACGACTGACGCATATGAAACGACCAAAGGAATCTCAATGCAAGAGCAAACGAGCGTAAGGTAACTCGATTAGGATGTAAAATGATCGCTGCAACAAGTGTTAATCTTCCGTAATCATATAAAAACAGTGACGACTATATGTACGACATGATTCATCAATCAAGGTTGTATCATAGTGGTTGGTCAGTTGCTGCGCGGGGCAGGGGTGAAGGGTATAGATACTAGCGTTGACGTCACCGCAGACACCGCACCAACGCGTGCTGGTGCTCCCAGGCGGCATGCACGTTCACTTTCTGTTACGCTATCTTTTCGGTACATTAACGCTAATCTTCTCAAATATCTGGGCTCTGAATAACCAGTAACCTTGGATAGTTAAGTAACTTCTTTAGTAAGTACTAAGTGTTGCAGTAACAAACAACTACAGCATGCAAAGTTGCAAATATTATAGATACACTGCAAAAGCAAGACGCATTCGCAATGTTTTATAAACTGAATCGTTTATCCACTTTTTGAAATATTAAACCCTCTAAAGTTTTTATTTAATTATAAGTACAATAACGTTTAATAAAGTAGATGTCATTTGATGGCAGGTGGGTATTAAACTTGTGTAGTTATATTAGGTTGGGGAAAAAGTCTTTTCACATTATAGTATGTATGAACTTGTAATAAAATCTCTTTAGCTGTACTATTTGTATCTGGCTGGTTTTGGTATCATTAAAAGTTTAAATTTTAAAGAAGATAATTCCAAATCCAAATTAGGAAAATGTGTGTTTTACATTTGTTTTTCGTACTGTCAAGATGAGTGAATCTAATGAAGAAATTCGATAAATATTAAAATTTTACTACAAAGAAGGTAGAAATGCAACGCAAGCCGCGAAAATTTTTTGCGATGTTTATGGACCTAGTGCTGTGTCTGTGAGAGTAGCACAGATTTGATTTAAGCGTTTTCAATCCGGAAATTTTGATGTCAAAGATGCACGTCGCTCTAGTCGCCCTATTACGGATGAAATTGATGCCATTTTTGAAAAAGTAGAGCAAGATCGGCTAATCAGTAGTTAAGATGTAGCTGAAGAACTGGGAATTGACCACAAAACAGTTTTGTCGCATTTGAAAAACACTGGGTGCACAAAAATGCTTGATATTTGGGTACCCCACGAGCTCATTGAAAGAAACCTAATGAACCGTGTACTCATTTGTGATTCTTTATTACGACGTAATGAAACCGAACCATTTTTGAAGAAGCTGATAACTGGTGATGAAAAGTGGATCACGTACGAAAAGAACGTGCGAAAAAAGGCCATGGCCAAAGGCCGGTTAGACTTCACAGACTGTGGCGAAACCCGGGTTAACTGGCAACAAGGTGATGCTGTGTGTGTGCAGGGGCGTGCGGTGCATATAGGCAATTAGGCAGTGCCTACCTGATAAATGAAATAGGTAGGTAGTAGGTACTTACAAATGTGTATTTATCTTCAATTAAATGTGTATTACTTATGAAAACCACTGATTTTCAGGAAGGGCAGTATTCATTATGAGCTGTTACCACCAGACAGGACGATCGATTCTGAACTCTACTGCGAACAACTGATGAGATTAAAGCAAGAAGTTGAGAGAAAGCGGCCGGAATTAATCAACAGAAGGGGTGTGGTTTTTCATCATGATAACGCTAGATCTCACACATCTTTAGCCACTCAGCAAAAATTAAAAGAGTTTGACTGGGAGGTGTTATTGCATCCGCCGTATAATCCTGACGTTGCACCTTCAGATTTCCACCTGTTTCGTTCTCTTCAGAATTCTCAAGGCAGTGTCAGGTTAACATCACGAGAGGACTGCCAAACCACTTGTCGCGGTAATTTGATCAGTAGCCCCAAATTTCTATAGCAATGGGATCATGTCCTTACCTACAAGATGGCAAAAAGTTATCAAAAAAAATGGTACCTACATACTTTAGTTAAGTAAATGTAAATAAACTATATTAAAAAATGTTTTGAATTTTCTTAAAAAATGCAAAGAAACTTTTTCCCCAACCTATTGATTACTTTTTTACAATTATTACGAAACTGAAGGTGTTCTGGTTCTGCGAACCCAGTCCTTTAGTGTGTTCTCTGACGAATTATCGTCTGGCTTAAATATGTAGTTTGTTTCTACCATTGAGTTAAATGTATATATACAAATGGTTTCTACATATTTATTACTACTACTTATTTTTACGGAAGTGTCGGTCGATCACTTTCAACAAGATTACACCAAAATGGTATTGTCCTTCCGAAGGAAAATTCAGTTTGCATTGGTCGATCGAGTTTGTAATGACCAAAAACCGATTTCACAGTTGCTGGACTGTGTAATAATCCATAATATTTTCATCGCTGAACGCAGCCATCCAGGCTTGTTTCAGTTTGTTTGATAAAAATAAATTATCATGAGCAATAAAAGTTAGCTGCCAATGTTTTAGTTTTTTATTATCTAGATAGCAAGACAGCCGATCAATCGAGATAGCAGCGTTTAAAGAGAATTTATATTCAAAGAATGTTCAATGGTACAATGTTATAAATCAGTAATCAGCCTTGCGTAAGAGATGGCGAGTAAAAGTCGAACTGTATTATAGCTGAACCTACGACGAAACTGATCATCGGGAGTGAAACCATATCAAATTGTTTATCACGAACGGGTCGTTTTGTACGTGTCTAGTTATTTATTATGAAGAGTTTTTGCTTGCGTGCGATAAGTACTATTTGTAACATGCGAATACGCAATACCTACGCCAGTAGAACCGTGCTTCATTTCTTTAATATAATTTAATTAAATCTTTATCACAGCATCAATGCGTGATCGTTAAATTAACAAAAAATTAACTACTGTCTACTTCACCCACCTACTGACGAAGTCTAAGACTAAGAAGTTAAATGCAAGTTACAATTATACTGGTAGGTAATCTTCCGAACATACCTACTTATGACTCCAGTCTACTGATTAGACTCAATCTGGTTTAGTTTTTTAGCGAAAAATGCGCTTTAAATGAGGGTCATACTTAAACAGGGCATATTAAAGATTTTAGTTATAAGTAGGTAGATAATCAACGAAAAAGCTTCGAAGCTATATTAAAACAAAAAGTTGTTAAAAAGCGCTCATCGATATTCCGCGGGCATAATTTATATAATAATTCTGTTTTGGTCCTGAAATAATGAAGGGATGTAGGGAGATATTGCTGAGCTCATTCATAAAACATGCAACGAGACGCACGTGGCTCAGGGCGAGGGTGTGGTATTGTCAGAGTTCCTTTGGGGAAGTTACTTTGTTTGGTAACACGACGGAGTCCCATTACGCTCTCGGGAATTATATAACAATACTTCCACTAAAATGGTTCAGGTGAAAGAAAAATACTGTCCCGTCTGTCGTCGATTGCGTATTTGGGGTCTTGCCAATTTCTTCGCGTGGTAGTACGCAAAGTTCAATGTTGAACTGAACGCCTTAGTTTTTACTGTTTGTTGTGAATAAATTGTACATTCGGATATATTTTGTCCTGGCTTGTTTCACAATGTACGGATAAAGTGTCAAACAGATAAAAATATTTAGAGGATAAAAGTGCGTTATATTATAGCGCTATTTGACGGTCGTGAAACGCAAAAATAGTGTCATCATAAAGATAGATAAGTAACAAATACTAACTTAGCCTAAAACGAACTTATCCGTACATTGTGAAACAAGGCCTAAACTGCGAATACTTACCCAAACACACATTACCAAAGTTACCGTTTTGCATAGAGTCATACATATTATTAACTACACAATAGTATACATTTTTGAATATAATAGACTAAGTGACAGTATCAGTGGTTTGCTCTTACCTACTGCTTAAGGCGAAATAGCCTTGACCATTCAATGATGGTCATTATATTAATTAAGGTACCAAAATATACTTGACTATAACAAGTTTAGTACAAATTTTATTAATAAGTAGTAGCACACACACGCTGCTAGCTTGCTTATCAACCGACTCAATGACTACTAATCGCTGTCAATAGGTACACTCCACGTCGTCACGAAAACAGATTTTTCTCTTACGCCTTTGACGGTATTTTCTAATAGTAACAAAGGTCATTGGGAAGTGGCACAATTTTTTTTACTGTTCTTTATCTTTCGTCGAATCAAGCGAAAGGTATCATCATAGTGCCGCGTTTCTCGGTGAAATCGCTTGTTCTCACACGCGGCTAGCAAAAAATCGCCCGCATGGCTGCGAGTATCTAATTGTATTGAAATATGCGGTGACGCCTTAAACGATCTCGAGCTCGAGCGTGCGTGTGATGTGGAGTGTTCCGCCGAGCAGCGCAGGCATCGCGATGGCACCCGGCCAACGTTTCCGATCCTGACCAGCACGCCACGATCAATGGAAATAGCCGATGTCAACAATCTGGCGCAATTCATAGGTCTGCTTACCAATGAATTACGAGAAAAGATTATCACATACCTATTTACCACGAATAAAATTGAAGCATAGTACATGCTTCATCGTTCTTTAGGTATTTTGCTGAAAACTATATCTGAAAAAAAACCGGCCAAGTGCGTGTTGTGATCGTGCCACGCGCAGTATAGGGTTCCGTAGTTACCGGTCGTTACCACAATATATTTCAGCAATTACTTCATTTAAGGAAGGTTTTCCTCTAAGGAATTTTTGAACGACTATTTAACTACTGGTCTACCTTAACCGCTATGATTTTCCTTGAAAGATCATAAAAAGCACTATTATCATGAATTTTTATAGATTTTTTCCCTGGGGGATAGGGGGGACGAACTACTTAAGCAAAAATTGTCACTTTAAAGTTCTATATATCGCAAACAGATCCCTAAAAATTGTCTTAGCAACCCCTAAGTCATTTTAAAGGACCTATTCTACGATATCCCACATGATGGGATAGACGATGAAAAAAAAATCATACCCACGTTACATGTATGGGAGCTAGCCTGAAAAAATATATTTTTCAAAATATTTTTTTACCTTTTTATCGGTGTAATTCATATACAAACTTCCACAAAATACAACTCTCTCCAAGGTCAACAGTCTCCAAGCAAAACCGCGGACGGACAGACAGCAGACAGGTAGACGGACATGACGAAACTATTATATAAAAGTTCCTTGTCAGGACTACGGAACCCTAAAACGTTTAATAACGCGTTTTAGTCTGTGTTATAAATGCTCATTTTCTGTCAGGCAGGTCCTTAAGGCGCTCAGGAGACGACTCGACGCTCTTTTTGTGGCCCTGCGTGACTCGTGGATCCGTTTCTTGCTGCCCGCGGCTGTCATGTGCGTGATCGATGTCGAAGCACACCACAGAAGATAATCTGACCCACGGTTTTCTAGTTCTACACAGGAATACAGTTAAGATAGGAAATTGTAACCAATGGACTGTTATACTTTAATGAACAAACATACAAATATAAAAACTGCAGGTTACCGTGGCCGCTATTGATGTAACTCGTGTGCGTGTATACTTACCAAAGGATCCAATGCACTCACAAAAAAAAATAGCTGCCGTCTGCTGAGCCCCTAAATGTTTCTGTTAATTAAGGTTTATTAGGTAAGTAATGACTGCAAAAGAACTAAAGGAAATCTTATATTTTTGCGTATGTTTCCTTTCTATATTTATTCCATTGACATCAAATTTTCCTACTACAATATTCTCATAAAAACAATTGAAACTTATAACTAAAACACCATAGACAAAGTATAATAAGGTTTCTCTGCATCATCCCCCCCTTGCGCTTGCGCAACTAAAAATTGTACACAAAACTTGTATTTTTTTATAAATACAGACGAGCGGGAACGCATACGACCCGTCCGGATCGTGTTTGAGTCCCGGGTGGAGATAGCTCTTCAGCAAAAGACGAGTGAACCTCTAGAGGAAAAAGGCGCTGCAACGGACGCATTAGCTCTCCGTGTGCCGTCTTCAAACGCGCTACACGCTCTTCTCCATCCACTTCAGGAATGAATTCCAAAATAACCGCTAGAGGCTCATGAATCCTCTTGGCCTCACTCTGAATGAGGACCACATCTCCAGTTTCGGTTTTGCCGAGCCCAGCCGTTGTTTTTCCAGTTTATCAATAGTCCCAAATATTCGTTGCCAAATCTTGTTTTAAAATCCTCTTTAATTTTCTGTATGTATTTTAAGCGGTTATTCAGCATTTGTTCAACGGCACTGGTATGGTGTATTGTTGGTTGTGCATTGTTATGTAAAAACATGGAAGGCGTGAGGGCCTGAACACCAGTTTAAATTAAAGCAGGTTCTCCTCCGTTTCATCCTGGACTTTTCCAAATACGGATTCATCTCTTTCTGCGTCATTGTAGAAACTTTTTTTTTAAACATATTTGGGTCTATTCCAGTTAGGATTGCTCGCTTCTCCTGTTAATATTCATGCTGAATAGCTTCGACGATATTCTTTTTCGAAACGGCCTCCGCCAACTTATTGGCGGAGCAGGTAAAATACCGCTTTATACCTATTTGAGCGTTCAGTTTTGAGCAAATCCATTTTCACGATTATTGTAAATACGTTATTAAGTAATCACGGTCGCCACATAAAGGAAAAACTTATATTTTTGCGTATGTTTCCTTTTTATATTTATTCCATTGACATCAAATTTTCCTACTACAATATTCTCATAAAAACAATTGAAACTTATAACTAAAACACTATAGACAAAGTATAATAAGTTTTCTCTACAAGAACTATAGACAGCCCGATTATAATTTTATGTAAGATTGAAATAGCCATCAGTTGGCCGAAAGCTACTGATAAGGCTGATTCATTAGAGAACAATGTATTTTAGCATTTGCTCGCAGTAGTCCTTACACTGCTGATAGTGGTGGTGACAGACGGACTGCCTCACTTTTTATAAAGCAGGATTTGTCTGACAATTCTGACATACTTAGATTATCATCTTTTAAGCCTATTGCAGTCCACTGCTGGACGAAGGCCTCCCCCAAAGAGCGCCAAAGAGCACGATCTCCTGCTTTTTTCATCCATCCACTGCCAGCCATCTTCCTAAGGTCGTCGGTCCATCGAGCTGGGGGGCGTCCTACACTACGTTTGCCTAGGCGTGGTCTCCAATCGAGAACCCGTTTACTCCACCTTTCATCGGTTCTGCGACAGATGTGGCCAGCCCACTGGACTATGTCCGTTACTTTAGTACTCTGCCTGATGATCTCATTTCGGATTTTATCCTTTAACGAAATCCCAAGCATCGACGATTCCATAGCTCGCGAGTGACATGTAATCGGTGGGCCAACTTAAGATTTATGTTATTAAGAAACTCAAGAGGAAACAACATGGACCCAATGCTGCTTCGATTTGTTTCGGGCTAAGATAGTACGTAGATAAAAAACAAACACGAGTCAGTGACTTCATTCTGCAGTTACTGACTGTTATAAAATCGGGTGCGGCCAAAGCGCGTCGACCTTCTACGACGGAAGCAGACTGTCGATGAATGTGGCGGTCTCCATAAACGTAAACACGTAATTTATGTATGGCAGCAGTACCTCTACATTTACATGCATACACACCAAGGGTCGGAGTTACTTAGATATTGGAGATTATTCGTGGCTGCACACATTTCAACCTAACATAAACTATGTGTGGCTTATTAGGTGAGTATAATATATTTTGTTGTCTCATGGAAATTCCTATGTTCATTGCCTCCAAAGATGCAATTATATGCATCGAATAAAACAATAGCACTGCATCGTGTTTATTGTCTTCTTTGGACTGTTGGGACTCTATGGAGTAATTTAAAAAAAAATACCCACAGGGCATCCTCATCCTTTATCTCTGTGCAGTCCTTCTGTAAGTAAAGCCGTAGATGGATCTCTTTCATATTTATTGATGTACATTTTACTGTAGTTAGTCGCATTACAGTTTATTTCCGTTCCCAGTTACATTAAAAAATCAAAAATCGGCCAAGTGCGAGTCGGACTCGCGCACGAAGGGTTCCGTACCATTATCTATAAAAAGGGCAAAAAAAATTACGTTTGTTTTATGGGAGCCCCCATAAATATTTATTGTATTCTGTTTTTTAGTGTTTGTTGTTATAGCGGCAACAGAAATACATCATCTGTGAAAATGTCAACTCTCTAACTATCACGGTTCACGAGATACAACCTGGTGACAGACGGACAGCGGAGCCTTAGTAATAGAGTCCCGTTTTACCCTTTGGGTAGGAGCCCTAAAAACGACATTCTAGTATCGTAAACCCAAAATGTATGGTCCATAATGTGACTGAAAATAAAAGAAACCAATTTAGGAAGTAATTTTTTACCCTTTTCAGTCGCATTACAAACGTTTTGATAATTTTACAATAAATAACCTATAAACCTTTAGTTTACGACAATACCTTTTTAGACTATCTAATAAAAGTACCTAATGTTACTGGACCCGATTGATACTAGAATGCGACTTATGTTAAATTACGGAAATTGCGCTTCAGGTTTAAATACATTAAATAAAAAGCAGTATAGACTAGGCACGTAGGTAGGTGCCCAAAGCACTTGTTCCTTTATTTTGGTTTTAAAGCGATTTCTGTTCAATTTTCTTTTACTTTCTCTGCATTTACTTCTTTAGAGCCTACATACATACTTACTGCTCTACCAGGCAGGTGTAATAGGGCCGATCAATTCTTTATACAATGCCACCAGGCCATGAACTAATGACTAGCAATATTCAATTTATAATAGTTTCATTAAAAATAAAGCACTTTCCGAAGTCGAAATGCAATTAAGTAGGTAACAATTGGAATGTAGGAAAAAAGACGTGAATGAACGCAACGGCCCGCAACGCTCTCCGGAGACAATGACTATCATGTTGTAATGAATTAAAGGCAAAGCTGAACATTCTCCCCGCACTGTCTAAACGGAAGTTATCTTAAATTGAAACCTGTTCACCACGTGGCCAACCCGAGTGCCACAAACAATGCACATCTCTCATTTTGTTATTGTGTCGACCGCTCGGAAACGCAGCACGTGTTGCGTATCCCACCCGCCGACTTAAACGTATTTAATACAAAACCATCCCTAAATGAATAATGATAAAATTGAATATTGTGCTTGCAAATAATGCGGCAGCAGCAAATAACTATCTGCAGAAATTACAAACCTAACGGCAGCATCAGAGAGGCTAGTTTTCAGAAGCACTCTCCGAGCAAAATTTAAGTACTTTTATTGTGGAGGGAAGACGCTACCGGGAACGGGAACTACTAAAAGGGCAAAAACTCTTATTTAAAAGATTATTGTTTAAGATGGATAATATTTAAACTACACAGCACTACACATTTAAGATTATGACGAACTAGCTGTGCCCGCAACTTCGTTTGCGTGGACTACAGGAATCGAGTGGTATTGCCTTAACAAACAACGATGTGGACTGCGTAAAGCACTATTTATAAAGAAAAGAACCTTTTACTCCCGTTTCGACTGAATCTTTTTACGGTGCTGTAGGTACTTTTTACTCTTCTCGTTTGGCGGTGAAACAAAGTTATAAGATGAGCAGCTCCTTTGGCTGTCTGTATTCGAAAAATAACAGATAATTTGGACTAATGCAGACTGGTCACTGCGACAATGTTGCTATTTATATTGAACTAGCAGCCCGTCCCGGCTTCGCACGGGGTAGACAATTATCGCTAATAGTTTCGGCAGCGCATTCGACGAAAGACATTTTAAGACTCATTTTTCTACACCTTCGGTTACATTGTTCAAATTTTACCAAGGATCCCTAATTTTTTTCAATATGAAATGTAGCCTATGTCAAATTGGAAGAATGTAGCATTCTATTGGTAAAAGAATTTTTTAAATCGGCCCAGTACTTTTTGAGCCTATTCATTACAAACATACAAAAATAGGTACAAATCTTTCCTCATATACATTAGTATAGGAGCATAGATATAGATAAGCATTATGAAAATAAAGTTAAAAAAAGACATGGAGAGATAAAATGTTTTAAACGCACCGACTCCAAATATATTAACTAATCAATGAGGGAGTTTTAACCAGTGTTTAACTGTTACCGCCTTCACCGCGTGGAGGTACTCCCAGCTTATGTTATTATTTGTACGTATTGCATTTTTAAAAGTATAAATACCTTATACTACCATATACTTGACTCGTCAATTCGCTGGTGTTCCCTATATTCCTGTACGGTTCCGAAACATGGACCATCAAAGCCACTATGAAGCTGAGAATCGACGCATTCGAGATGTGGTGCTGGCGAAAGATGCTGCGAATCCCGTGGACAGCCTTCAGAGGGAATGAATGTATCCTGAAAGAGCTAAAAATCCCTATCAGACACTTGCCGCACCCGCATGTTCAAATTTCTCGGCCTCATAGCGCGGAGAGAACCAGAGTCCCTGGAAAGGACGATACTGATGGGCAAAGTGGAGGGAAAAAGACAAAGGGGCCTAGCTCCAGCCAGGTGGTGTGACCAAACCAAACTTCTACAACTAAATCTGCACGATGCTGTCCACGCCGCCGCTGATAGAGCAACATGGAAGAGCTTAACTCGGTCCCACTCAATTCTGTCCTGACTTGACCTCCTGATGGTCACGATCCCCAATCCCTGGGGTTAAGACTGAGAAGAAGAAGAAATACCTTATTAAGGTCAAGTAAATGTTTCCACGTATTCTCGCAATTGCGAAAGTAGTTCCAAAGAATAGCAATCTTGCTAGTGAAGTAAATATGTCATAAACATGTCAAAGCTATTAGAATTAAAATTTTCTTACGTTATCAGAATGAGTTCATTATGCTGAACAACCTTTCCTAAGATGTTATTTTAATAGCTCTCAAAGTTAAGCTGGTCGGCTAGGGTTCCACATCAGGTAGACCAGACCCTCGTTTTTCTTTATTTCAACCAACAGTAAATGCTGTTGACGTTGACTAACTTTTCTTTAGGCGCTATATAAATTCCTATTATAAATTAGACGGGCCACTGGTGTTCCACGTTAGGTATTCAGACCTTCAAAATAAATTATAGCATTTATGTTGCCGAGGACTAATAGCTACCTATATAATAAAAAAAGTTTCATCAAAATCCGTCCAGTAGTTAATGCGTGAAAGGCGAATAACAGACAGACTGACAAAAGACAGACAGACAGACAAAAATTTCACAAACCATATTTTTGGCTTCTGTTGGTCATATGAAGAACCTTAGTAGTATTTTAAAATTATCTTCTATGTACAGAATTTACCCTCTCTACAGTTTTATTATATGTATAGATGAACACTTTTTGTGTCTAGCTAGACCTACTTTGATGTTACGAACGAGTACCTAGATCAACCTAATTGGGTAAGTAGCGCAATAGATTTCCTGAACATATTGATAGGTTTAAAATTATTTTACTAAATTTCATACTTATTGGCAATTGATATGACGCGATGACGGTGCATTTTTAGGTCAGATACAAAAGGTAGATAGAACATTACTCACATGTTTAAAAACAGGTAAGGTAAAATAATTCTTGCTTTTTGATAAGGAAACACATCCCATGTTTGAGTGTGTGGAACTTACATGGTGGGGTGCAAGAATGCAACTCAAGGTGAGCTTTCGCAACTTAACTGAGAACGCACGGTCAAGCTTTGTTGATACTAACTAAGATAGATCATGTTATGCAATGTAACCACATGGAACCATAATTTTAGTGTCAACTAACCTGTTAGTATTCTACACTTGCTCCTAGTACCAATATTGATCCTACAAAATAAAAGTAAATTGAAATACTTACTTTTATTTTATTACCTAAGAAAATTCCTACACCGACAGTAATTTATACTATAAAACGAGAGAAACATTAAGATTTAGCCATGTTTTGGGATATTGTTGTGCCCATAGAACTTGACAACTGTGCGTAAGGAACGTGAGTAAAAAAAATGTAGGCCCTCTCATACTAACATCCCGGTCAGTTGATCGGACCTTATGTTATTAGTATGGTTGTGTCTTAGAAATTAAGGCTAGATAATGAACACATAGATGTAAGTAGTTATTTAATGTTAATTTAGTTAAGAGCGATTGGATTTAAAATGCCACTGCACCCGCATTGATTGTTTCCATGTGAACGCTCGAGCCATGGGAACGGGGCAGAGCACCCAGCCATTCATGTCGACGTACTGACTCTGTATAAAAAACTGCACTAATACAATTGTTACTTGCTTGATATAGGCAGCCCTCTTGTTAAATGTAACGATATTTCTGTATTGTGTGTGAACCACCGTCACATTTACTCGACTCTTATATCGGAACAATAAGTGGGTAATTGTTTCAATCTCAAAGGCCCTCTACTATTGAAGATATTTATTATATTGGTTACCTTTTTACAATTATATTGCTCAACATTATATAGAACGGACGTGCAGCGTACGTTATAGAGTATTTATATCCGCCCCACACGCAGTAGTATCGCAAGAGGTGCGCGGGAGACGCTCGCCTCTCGACGCTTCTATTCCAAGCGAGACCTTGCATACCCCACCGCCACACAAGCACAAGTACATTTTAGTATTATGGAAAGATATGGCTGAACTTACCCTTAAGGTCTTTTCCAATTATACTTTCCTTGATATTCCTTATCTATAACCTTTGTGAACTGACTGCTTTATTGCGTTACACTTCTCGTAATGTATACCTAAATAAACTGGGTCATGAAACGACCAACCTACCCTTGACATCCAAAAAATTGGCAAGTGTTCCTATGAAACTAGAGAAGGTAATCGATAGCAATGTGCATCTGCAAAATAAGCCAGTGTTCGGCGTGGCTCTGAGGCTGAGTTAAATGCAAATTCAGAACTTTCCATGAATAACAAATCAACATTTCCTACTAAGTTAAGATTTACTTAACCGCAGCAGTATCAAATCATGTAAGTAACTGTACGAATAATTATCCGACAGAAGAACGGGGTATATTATTATGTTTGTTATACAAAGTGTTGTTTTGTAAAACAACGCCCATCTCAGGGGTGGTAAAATACACGACACTGATGCCAAAAAAGAAATTTCTAAAAATCCTTAATTTTTTTATGGAAAAAGGGAAATTATGGTATTATTACGCGGGCGAGCTATAAGGAGAGGGGAATCAAAAATTTTGCAAAATAGCCTTCGTAGCCATCGAAGCGTATTAGCACTAGTAGCATTATCGCCTCCCGTGCGTGTTGGTGGTTCACTACGTTATTTCGAAATACGTTTCATCGAATTACAATTGATCGATGACACCTCGCCGATTACTTACTTTATCGATGACTTAATTAGACGAATGTCAATTACATCGATGGTTCATTTCATAGAATTTTAATTGGACGAATGTTATTACTTCGATGTTTCATTTCATCGAATTTTCTTAGTCCATGGTTTATCAATTATTATGAGTCGATATTTTATTTCATGGTTTTTATGGTCGCAGATCCATAGAAAGACCCAAGACAAGATAGGAGAGGAAGTATCTACTGAACGACATGCGAGAGTGCGAGGTATCCGAAGACTTCTACTGTACTAGGAAACATATAAACTTTTACATTTATAACATATCGACTTGACTATTTCGATTATTTACTAAGCTATGGACTAAAGAAAATTCGATGAAATGAACCATCGAAGTAATAACATTCGTACAATTAAAATTCGATTAAATGAACCATCGATGTAATTAACATTCGACCAATTAAGTCAGCGATAAAGTAAGTACTCGGCGAGGTGTCATCGACCAATTGTAATTCGATGAAACGTATTTCGAAATGGCGTAGGGAACCCGTTAGTCACACGCCTCAAAAGTTTTAGAATACTTACTTTTGAACAAGGTTTTTTACTAATTAAGTAATAGTTAAATATTTGTTTATATTTTTCTTGTAGATAATTACTTACATGTGTACTATCACCCCTGTGTCGAGCGTTGCTGTTCAAAACTACTTCCTGTATTTAAAATAGTAACGCGCCAGGTGAATAATTATCAAGCTAGGTCTAGACACAAGTCGCGACCAATGTTTTACACCTCAGAGGGTTAGTCCGAAAAAATATTTTATTCTAAAACTACCCTTTTAAGTTTTTCTGTAACTATAAATTAAGATAAGATTAGATTCAGGCACAGATTCAGAGACAGATAGAGACATCGATTAGAAGATAAGATAAGATAAGAATTACTTGAAAATAATCGAGCAAAGCGAAGCGCAAGGGCACTACCTACCTTTTCTCGAAGCGACTCGTCGGTTTTTTGAACCCTTACAACTTGGGGTTGGATAGTACCAGATCATCGAAATTCTCGAGATGTGTTGCCAATAGCAAACTTGATAAAAATATAAAGTTTCAATTTCGTAGCTCTTATACTTTAGATTTTATTAATATCTATTAGGCTGGGGAAAAAGTCTTTTCGCATTATATGTATGAACTTATTATATGTATGTAGTATGTATGAACTTGTAATAACATCTCTTTGGCTGTACTATTTGTATCTGGCTGGTTTTGGTATCATTAAAAGTTTAAATTTTAAAGAAGATAATTCCAAATTTAAATTAGGAAAATGTGTGTTTTTCATTTGTTTTTCGTACTGTCAAGATGAGTGAATCTAATGAAGAAATTCGATACATTTTAAAATTTTACTACAAGAAAGGTAAAAATGCAACGCAAGCCGCGAAAAAAATTTGCAATGTTTATAGACCTAGCAGTGTCTGTAAGAGTAGTAGCACAAATTTTGTTTAAGCGTTTTCAATCCGGGAATTTTGATGTCAAAGATGCACGTCGCTCTGGTCGCCCTATTACGGTTAAAATTAATGCCAATTTTTAATAAAGTGGAGCAAGATCGGCATGTCTGTAGTTACGACGTAGCTGAAGAACTGGGAATTGACCACAAAACAGTTTTGGCGCATTTGAAAAAAACTAGGTACACAAAAAAGCCGGGTTAACTCGCAACAAGGTGATGCTGTGTGTGTGGTGGGATTGGAAGGGCATTATTCATTATGAGCTGTAACCACCAGGCAGGACCATCGATTCTGAACTCAACTGCGAACAACTGATGAGATTAAAGCAAGAAGTGGAGAGAAAGCGGCCGGAATTAATCAACAGAAGGGGTGTGGTTTTTCATCATGATAACGCTAGACCTTACACATCTTTAGCCACTCAGCAAAAATTAAGAGTTTGGCTGGCTGGCAGGTGTTAATGCATCCGCCGTATAGTGCTGACCTTGCACCTTCAGATTTCCACCTGTTTCGCTCTCTTCAGAATTCTCTAGGCAGTGTCAGGTTAACATCACGAGAGGACTGCCAAAACCACTTATCGCGGTATTTTGATCAGAAGCCCCAAAATTTCTATAGCAATGGGATCATGTCCCTACTACTCCCTACCTACAAGGTGGCAAAAGGTTATCAAACAAAATGATACCTACATACTTTAGTTAAATGTAAATAAACTATATTTAAAAAATGATTTGAATTTTCTTAAAAAATACGAAGAAACTTTTTCCCCAACCTATTAAAAAAACCCTAATTTCGTCACTGTCTCACTGCTAGTAATCAAAATTCTTAGGGTACTTCCTAATGGCCTAGAAAGCTGAATTTTTTTGTGTAAGCTAATATTAGTACACAAACAAAAAAAAATTATAAAACATGTAACTTGTAAACCCTTAAATTAGGGAATGGGAGTTTGTAGTATGAGACTTCCTCAAGTAATCTGCTTCGAAAGTGATATCAATACTCCTTTAGTGCTTTAATTTACATAAAAATGGTATATTTTAATGACAGTTGTCATGTCGTACATGTCATGTCATATCAAACATATTTTGATTGAAAGTAAGTTCAATCTAATTATAAAAATTACAGTACGAGTAATACTGAGCAGAACTGGATTGAAAATTGGATTTCTATATTACTAAGAACGAATTACTGACGGTACGATTGAGGTAGTAAAAGGCAGTCTGACGAGACCAATACTTAAAGCAGGAGCAGGTGACGCAACTGTTGCTGCTACAAGCAGTTTATTGAAGCTATTCAAGTGAAAGAAAGCGGACTAGACGGAAAAGTCGTTATTAATACAAAACGGATGAGATTTGAGACAGTATACCAGCAAACCCAAGAAGGGTGTAATGAGTATGTGATAACGTCAGTCCACTACTGGACATAGGCCTTTCCCAATGCACGACAGTGCAGATACGTATAACATCGCATTATGGTAATCGATATTAAGGTGAAAGTTAGATAAGAAATTATAATGAGAATAAAGATG
Source organism: Anania fuscalis (assembly GCA_950371115.1). Classification (NCBI taxonomy): domain Eukaryota; kingdom Metazoa; phylum Arthropoda; class Insecta; order Lepidoptera; family Crambidae; genus Anania; species Anania fuscalis. Next base: position 13,625,767 of record OX493328.1, read on the forward strand.
TAAAAATAACAATGTTTAGAACATACCAATAATGGTTTTGTGTTCAATGTATGTAAGTAATGTGTCAAAATAAATGATTATATAAAAATTTCACCGTCACCTTTCTTCCATCGGACATCCAGACGCACGGCCGGCTACCATCCGTTCTTAGTTGATATACCCATAATCCGCACTAAGCGCTTCTCATCATCTTTTATAATGCGCACAGCTAAAGATTGGAATTCCCTGCCTGCGTCTGTATTTCCGAGTGCATATAACCTGACTCTCTTTAAGTCCAGAGTGAATAGACATCTTCTGGGCAAGCTCGCTCCATCGTAGATCCCATCTATGCTCTAGAGCAAGATTGGGGTCAAGAGTAAGCCCATCTTAAGTAAAAAAAAAAAAAAAAAAAAGTTTATATCCTCATTTTTTTCAGTCTTTTAGGGTTAATTACCCAAAGGGTAAAACGGGACCCTATTACTTAGAATCCACTGTCGTTGTCGGTCTGTCCGTCTGCCACCAGACTGTATCTCATGAATCGTGATAGTTAAGGTGCCAGTTCGTAGACGACTCTACACAGCATCAGCAGACGACGTGTCATTGCGACACCTACTGGTTGCTATGAATTTCTATGAAACTCCCTTCAAGGCAAGCGACTCGAGGCTAGCGACGCGTCGTCGGACGGCAGACGACACTGTCGTCCAACCGCAGATCAGTAGCGCCGCTGACGCTGGAGGGGAGGGACGATCACAGCGACATAACGTAACGACGTGTCGTTACGACATGACGCAATGACACGTCTTCTGCTACTGGGTGGAGTCGGCTACGAACTTGCACCTTTAGACACATAACGTTTGTTTGTCCATTTTGATCTGAAGGCCTACCCGTTTCGAAACTCTGTTAAGGCTATCAAGCATTGTGCCGAATTGCCGAGGTCTTCCAGCAATTCTTTAACGAACCAATATCGTTGGCAAATGAAAGGTGAGTAATGTGTTCGCCGTTAATGTAGATGCCGAATCCTTCCCATTCCATGAGTTAAAATGTGTCTGCAAAGCCGGCGGTGAACAAGAGGAGAAATATCGTCTCCCTGCTTTACGCCTAGCTGAAGAGGAATAGCCTTCATACCCTGCTCTTGTACTTGCTTCGACATGGTGGCGTTTTAATATAAGCACTTCAGCACTTCCATGTACCGATAGTCAATATGGCACCGCTGGAGAGACTGTAGCACTGCCCAAATTTCGATCGATAGTTTCATTTAAACAATTTATGTTATACCATAGCATAGGTCTGCCTGTACCCTATGATATAAACAAACCTAACAGTTTTAGTGTTATTGTACCCGGAACAAAATACATAGCAATGACCAAGGACAAATCCCAGTATTGTAACCTTCGCGACTTAGAAGTGTGTGATTTAGTGGTCCCCGCTAGTTATATCTGTGACGTCACAAATATCTACACCTCAGACGCGAAACCCAGCTGTGAAAGTGAACTCCTTACAAAAGTGATTAGTGGCATCCCGGAACAATGTGAAACTAAATTTATATTCGGACATTTAGACATTTGGTATTATCTGTCCAACAACAAATGGATTTTTGTTCAATCCGTAACTTCAAAATTATCGATAGATTGTGTAAACAATAATTTATTTGAATCTAACATACTGGGAGTAGGTATTTTATCTATGCCCAGACATTGTAAGGGTTATTGTAAAACAACAACACTTGTATCTAAGTATTATGACGTGTTAAATATTACGTCACCGCTAAAAATGTTTGAATTCAATTTAATAAATGACACTTGTTGTAACTTTGATAAATTTAGAAATATCGTAAGTGATGTGTCTCCTACTCGATTGCAAAACATAGATTTAGACAACATGAATTCAGAAAATGATCGGCTCACGAAAATTCTTATTAACATAGATAAACTAACAGAAGAACCCCACATTATAAAGTATGGGACACACTACTCGATTTTAACAATTTGTATTATTATAATTATTTTAAGTTATCTTACATATAGAGTGTATCATTGCGTAATTTCACGAAAACCTGGGAGTCGCCAGCGCGTTAAAAGTTATATCTTTAAACACAAATCAGAAGAGCTTGAAGCCACTGAAACGTCAAGGCCACAGCCACAATCTAGTAATATCAGTAATTCCGAAAAACAGATACTTCCCCCCTCTATAAGGGTTATTAAATAAATTAAATTAGATAAGTTGATTTAAAAAATAAGTAAACTAAATAAATTACATAAAATATAAAATAAATTAAAAAAAAACTTCGTGATTCTGACCTCGAAGTTTATTCTTAAGGGGGAGGTGTTATACCCGAGCTATGTATGGGGATGAGCCATGTAATCCTTTAAAGTGATTACCATATGTTTATAATTGTATTGGTTCATTTTCATACATCACTCGGGGAGTCTGTCGTTAGTCGTCGCACCGAACGGCCGCTCCCGGGTCCCGTCTTTTTTATTATTTCTTATTATTCAAGTGTAATCCTGTATACCTATTCATCGATTAAAGAAAGCCTTTTTTTTAAAAAGTGTTTTCCTTGGGACCCGATAACAGATCGAAGGCCTTCTCATAGTCCAAAACGCCAAGAATAGTGTTGTTAGACAAGTTATAAGATTCGGTCTTATGTATAACTCGCGTGTAGAGCCAAACTTCAAACTCCACACGCCCTTACTTTACAAAGCATACAATAGTATACAATAGTTCTTGTACTAACGAAACGGCCAAGCCACATATATTTTGACTAAGGTGTAGAGTTTATGAAGTTAGGCCTTGTAGAGTTAGGGCGTGTAGAGTTTAAAGCTTGGCTCTACATGAGATCTGATAACTTTTTGACAGTGCGAGTAATATGGTCTCGTCTTGGCCACATTTTACATGAAAATGTTTTTGGTGGGATTAAGATTTACTTGAAAATAATACGTAAACACGTCACTCAGCGTGCTTTGGAAAGGTCTATGTTGGGGATCTCATTAAGGGATAAGATCCGGAACGAGGTCATACGACATAAGACTTAGGTGACTGATATTGTCCAAAAATGTAACAAGCTGAAGTGGCAGTGGGCTGGCCATGTCTGTCGCAGAAGCGACGAGAGGTGGAGCAGGAAGGTTCTCGAATGGAGACCACGCCTAAGCAAACGTAGTGTAGGACGCCCCCCGGCTAGATGGACCGATGACCTGAAGAAGGCAGCTGGCAGCGACTGGATGCAAAGGGCGGGAGATCGTGTGCTGTGGCGCTCCTTGGGGGAGGCCTATGTCCAGCAGTGGACTGCAGCAGGCTGATATGATGAAAATAATAAGACAATAGGCTACTTGACACTTTTTAGAAGTAGGTCTTAAATTGTTAATTACTGTTCCATTATACCGAAAGAAATATTATTAGGTATATTTTTTTGAGACTTAGAAAACTACGAAACTTGGATATTAAAATAATGTTTTTAGAAACAGACAAAAACGCTGCCGGCCATGTTGCCCTATAGATTATATTCTGTGCTTTGACGTCAGTTCACTTAAAAACAAAAATGCAGTACCTACCTACGATAAATTTCACAGTATTAATTTTGACACGATTCCTAATAGTTAACATAGTAAATATAAGTTTGTTTTTGCGAAGATCACTTTGATGTAAGTAGATACTTACTAGACAATTATTTTAATACCAGTTAATAAAATACCTACTAGTTTGTATTTAGGTTATGTACCAACAAGGCTACTTACTAGTCATTAATGTTTGATATCCTTATTAACAAGTAAAACGCAAATTTTGTGTTAAGTTGAATACAATTTTAAAGAAAAAGACGAAGATAAACATGGGAATAATGCGAATGTTATTATGTTTCCGAAATTTCTCACGTCACAATCGTCACGATCATGGCGGAGGGCGTTTTGGGGTTTTCAAATTATAGATTTAATATATTATTTTAAAATGGATTTTTTCCTTTTATTGAAATAATTATTTGTTTGATAAATTTTGATATTGAGTCAATTAGCCTATTTGCATATTCAGATATCATGAGACAGAGTATTTTAGTGATTAACTAAAAAGAAAACACAATTTTCAGGACACAAGACACAAGTACACAATTTTAACTCTCTCTTTGCTTAGGTTTTATTCAAAACCAGAGCAAAGGGGGATAGCCAAGAAACTCTAAAAGAAAACGACAGTGCATATCTGTTAAATCCGTGTTCGATCCAATTACCAGCATAAGATACCTACCATCAACTACAACAAAGCGTTACCAAAAGAAACATTACCGTCTTGTATACATTTTAAGATATTTTTTTAGTATGGTCATAGAATTCAAAGGACGACTGGACGACCGCATGCAAATGTGGGGTTACAATACAATGCGACTTGATTCCATCTGAATGGATAAACAAGTTGCGAGCTCAAGTGCACTCTATTGGTATATATATTAGTTTTCTGTTCGGCCGACTCGCGAAGACTGGTGACGCAGACGGCAAAAACAAACCCATGACTGAGTATCATATTTTATACCTGCAACTATTGCGAGTCGGAGATGTTTTGCCTGTGCGTTACTCATTTTCTTACTTACGCAAAAAAAAGTTTTAAAAAACTAAGAACGGACTTCAAAAATAAACTAAAAAGCGTAAAACAAATTTCTAAACTAAAACATACCTGCTCCATGGAGAGTTAAATGTTTTCATTAATCGCACCGACTCCAAAAAAGGTATGTTTTAGTTTAGAAATTTGTTTTACGCTTTTTAGTTTTTTTTTTAGTCGGTTCTTAGTTTTTTTAACTTTTTTTTATTTCACCATTTTTAGTGTAAGAACTTTAACAATACTTTCATATCGTCCAATTAAGGAACTATCATTAAAGAAGTCATTTGAAAATATCGTTATTAGCAGAAGTTTACGACAACCATGGGATAAGGTCTTGCGTTCAATGCCTAAGTCAATTTAAAAAACTAACAAGTATATTTTTTCTCGTTACTGGGTGTACTGGTTTACGCTCTCAGTAAATAAAATTACTCTCTGGGACCTCGTAAGCACCACGTCTGCCCAATACACTACGAAATACGTTCTGTCGACAAATCGTAGTATTATCTATTGACTCCTAACCGTTAATGAGTTCTGTGGGCTCCATCATCAGCTCAGCAGTATGATATGCATACTAAAACCTTCTCTAGAATGTAACAAATACTTTTCTGAAAACCGCATCAAAATCGGATGAGCCAAACGTTACAAAATCGCGGACAAACATACATTCATACAAACATACGGGTCAAACTGAGAACCTACTTTTTTTTGAAGTCGGTAAAAAATTGAATAAGAAAAGTCAGTATCAAAAAATTACAGAACTGATAATGAAGTCGTTGGCATTTTACTATCGAAAACTCTGATGTATTGACCAACCGAGGGTTGAACCGACCCTTTGTTTATGCAGTATCAACCTAATCAATACTACGTCCTGTACATTCCGCATGTCGCTGATGAAAACACCTAATAAAACCACACGCCTAATAACAGCAAAATTATATGCTGCTATTAAAAGGGAAATAGGGTTACAATAAACATTGCAAACTGGAAGGAAATAACCAACATTATCTATCATGCATGGCAGCTAGCTATTTTCGGAATGATTGTGTAATGAAAATCTGGTGTATTAAAAAAAATACATTGACTACACAAGCTGCTAGTTAGACCTAATATAGTTTGTTGAGACGTGGTAACAGAAAAAAACAACATCGTTTTATTTTACGCAGGTGCATAATACTTATCCCTCTAGCGCAGCAACGGCTATTATAATAATCTCTCTCGAACTATCCTCAGACACGAACCGGGAGCAAGAAGCGAGTCATTAAATGGTAATAAAACTAGAGTCAACGGCATTACGTATTTTCTCGGGGCATCAATTAGGTGCATGTGCGTAGTATGATGACGAACTACTCTGCAGCTGCAACGACTACTTTTAACCCACTGGGATAGTAACAAATTGAACTGGATACTTCAATATTAAAAACAATTTGCAACAATGTGATGAGCTCAGTGCTGCACCGATCAATGAACAAACCTACCCTCAAAAGGGTAGCCAAAATAAGCGTCCGTAGGAACAAAGGGGCCGAGCAACAAGCCAGCTGAACACACAAAGTAAACAAGGCATTGCAACACCCTATGTATCGTTAATGTCCGTGCGAATTAGCTCTATTTGGGCCAGTAACGGCACCTAAACAGTGGTAGCGCACAAAACGACCGAGCAATCGAAGCATGGCCTTAAACTCCACTACGGGCCATAACCAGACTATACCGCCCAACAAACACTATCTCAAAAAGTAAAACGTACCATTGTACGAAAAGCCAATGAAGTAATTTGGTTTCGTTCACTAGCACTTCTATGGCTTCTGTAAATCTCACGAGGGCAATACAATTCGCAGACAGAAACAGCTATGTTTGTGGCTAAAATAACGTTACCCGTTACAGTGGAGACCGTGAAGCAGGTAAAATCATTACTGTAGCAGGTCAGGGGTCGGACATTGAACCATGGCCAGGCCTACAAAGTTTAATCGTATTATTGAGAATAAAATAATGTAACTTTTGCTTATTAAATGTTTAATTTTGCATAGTATGCTTTTACTTATGGCTTTAGTTGTCTAATTATTGTTAGTACCCTGACCTAAGCGTTCTTGATGATCCCTTGCGTAATTATAACAACAATAAGGTACGTTGCCAGGGGCTTAGAAATAAGTAAAAATTACTAAGATTTCTTAGTCCGAAACTAAATAAAACTGACGTGCGTGGGTCAGAGAAATCGAGTTCTGCATGAGAAGATTATCGCAATAAAGTACTAGATGGGTGTTGTAGAAACCGATGATGGTTGCGCCGTACGTCACGGTCCAACAGCTGCTACCGTTTACCAGCACGCGCGCAGTCGTTTATCCGTGGCGATTGTTCCAAGGAGACAATCCCGTTACAGCACAAACATTTATTTACTCTATGCTGAAGTCGGTTAAAAACATGTTACAGTTGCCTATTATGTCTTTAGTTTTGGGTTACCAATGAGGAGATTAGCGTGATATAATTTTCTTTTTAGCACAGAAACACAGTACACTTAAGGTGCTAACTTTACTTTAGACAGAATTTTATACAGCTGTTAATATTTAAGATAGCAGTACTAAAAAATATTTACGATTAATAGGGATCATCTGTAATGACAGTGTATAAAAAATACTGTATAAAAATTCACATGAGACCGAATAACAATTACATATCAATTGTGTCAACCTGTGATTTTAACCTGTAATTGTGTTAAACATGCATCTCACTAAAATCAGAGAAAACTATCAGGAGACTGAGTTAAAAAATATTTTTGAAATCTTTATTTACTTTCATCAATCTTCTCTTTGCTAATTTTTATATTTTTTTAAACTAGCAAATTGAAAAGGGAGGTACATAGATGTATAATGTAAATCAATTAAGTGTCCTGCATAACATTTTAACGACAGCATGCCAGCCCAAAATCAGAATTGAACTTGATAATAATATAATTAAGGCCAATTTTTTAATAGCCTGCGGGTCTAAAACGGCCACATTGGATGTTTCATATTTCGTTCATAATATGTTTCATTTAGCAAATCTTAAAATGACAAGATAATGGTGAATCATAAAATGAGCCTCGAACATTTCATATTTGCAGTTTATCTAATTTGACAGTTTTGTATGGAATTGAAAATATGGTCAACTTATTATGAAATGAGTAATTCATATTAAATGTCAAATTGGTGAACCACCATTTTAATGTTATTGTTATTATTATTTTGTATTGATATTTGTAGAACACACAAAACTTGAGTATTTTGAAACATTTTGTTCCTTTGTGTTGTTAAAAACATTCATTTTCATAAAAACAGTAAAGTAAGATTGGATGTGTCACTATATTTTTAAACGTAGCAACATTGGCATCAAATATGATCCATTTGATGAAATGAATTGTATATGATTCATTTATTAATGTGGCCGTTTTAGGGTTTGCTAATCATTTTCACTACATTTAACTAAATGAATCAGATAAAAAATGAAACATCCAATGTGGCCGTTTTAGACCCGCAGATAACTTCTAATGACTACCTAATTAGTTTGACAAGTTGACAGTATTTGTATATAAATGTAAGTTATATTTGTTGGTTAAAAGTTATCTTGTTTTCGAAAAATTGTCACATAAACATACTTAGGATAAAACAATTCTATGTGAAAGCCAACCTTACCCATTTTTCATTTAATTTGGATATACTTTATTTTTTACACCGGCACAGGTGTATTGGCAACAGAAGGGATAACTTAATAGAGCAGACCAAAATAAAAAGTTACTGTGCTAAACTACAGATACCTAAGCATAATAATAAACAGACATGGTTACCTTTGTGTCCAGGAATAAAACTTCACTAGTTAATCTCCCACTTAAAACTTTTATTATAGATACTTTGTTATATGTATTATCACAAATCCTGGTAGACTTTTAAAACACAATCACGCAACTGATAAAACTTAATGTATTTTCTTGATTACTGATTTTTCTCATATAAACATAATTTACACAACAAAACACAATCTGCGACATGACTTAGGTGTAACTCTTACTCATCGCACTTCACTACACAAATAAGTTTATTGCATATTTGGATGGCTTTTTAATTCTCTAAACTGTCCTTGTCCTTCCATATCGATAATCTCATGAAATTATATACAAAGTTGACTAATATTAATTTACAATACATGTTTTTTTTATTTAATTGATACAGCTTAGCATGCATCCTTGTTGACAATGTACAAAACCAAGCTAATAATGATTTTCTGTTGTATGAGCATGCTCCTCATATCCCCCCATAAGGATGTCTGAATTCACATGATAATGATTACTGCGGGAGTATCTACCAGTACTAAAGTATGAAAATATAAGATAAAGCACCTCGATTGGACAATGGTATGTATCAAAGATATTAACAACGTGATATGACGCGCATCACGACCGCCGGGGAACCAGCGGCCGGGGCCGGCGCGCCGCCGCTCGCCCTGGAGCCGGGGCCGACCGGTCGTCGGGCCGAGGCAGGCACGCTCCCGCCTCACCCTTGCAGTCTTACGAGAAATAAATGCCACATTACACTCTAAATATTAAAGCACTGTACAACAACAATAAGTTTTCTTTTCTTTTTCAGGACTAACGTTCATTTCGCGAACTATTTCCGCGAACATTTCGTTGACATTGGTGCGGCTTTTTGCAGAAGCCTCCACGAAGGGGCAGCCCCACATCTGCGCGAGCGCCGCGCCCTCCGCCTGCGACACCTCGCGCTGGTGCTCCAGGTCCGCTTTGTTCCCCACCAGCAAGATAGGCACACGCTCAGAGCCTTTCACGCGCGTTATCAATTCCTTCATTGGCTTGATGTCTTGAAACGTTTGGTGATTAGTTAATGAATATACTACGACGAATCCTTGGCCATTCTTTATGTACAGGTCTCGCATCGAGGCGAACTGCTCTGTGCCGGCAGTATCCAATATTTCTAAAACACATGGCGAATTGTCTACCTCAATCTCTTTCCTGTAGAAGTCCTCTATTGTGGGGTCATATTTTTCCATGAAACATCCGGACACAAACTGTACAGTTAACGCACTCTTTCCGACCCCACCCGAGCCCAGCACGACCACTTTAAATTCGCGCATTATTGTGCTGTTTTCACACTTGCTAGTCCTCCACAAAACGTTTATGAAACGTAATTTCACTTTGTGCTATAAAAATGTCATTTCTATGTTGGTTTATTATGACTCACTCGGATGCGATCACAGAGGCACGGTCACATAAAGAAATCTAATTGATAAACAGCGACGCCATTTTAGTGCTAAACAACTCCGATAGCATCGCGGTGCTAGTCACTTCGAAGTACAAACGCGGAAGCGAACAACTGGACTGACTTGCTCCCTGCCGAAAGTCGTCGACAGCAGCAGCAGGTTGGTCAATGCACTTTAATGCAATGGCCTGATTGGTGAATGGAGAATAGACCAGCAGGATTTTAGTGTTGCCAAGTAAGCATCATAAAAGTACCCTAAAATTTAAATCTAAAAGTTGCAACTTATCATGTTAATGTCTACACCTAAGTATCATAAAGATATTCTGTCGATTTTAGAATTTAATCCTTAGTGCTCGTTGGTAAAATAGTCGTCAGCAGAAAAATAACAGTCCAAGGTATTGAATAAAATGTAAAAATATATTTATGCAAGCGATCAGCTGAATCAGTTTACCGCAAAATTATACAAAATTGACGAAATAAATCGACGCAAAAAATATATTTTTAAAAAACGACAGTATAACTTAATTTTTTACAGCAATCAATGGACTACTTTCATAAAACGGCAACATAACACCGGAAATGTGTTTTTTCTTATGGTTGTCATCATTGATATGTGTCTCTCCCTCCACTAGTTTCCTTCGTTTTACGAATAATGTTACGTCTATGTTTTTTTAAAAACCGATAAACTGAACGTGTAATAACAAACACAAATTGACATTATATATTGACAATCAATGACAGACGTTGAAATAACAGTCGGCTATGGTGGGTGGCGGTTTGCTGTAGCGGTCTGTCGGAATTATAAAGTTTTTATTTTGCTTCGTAAGGGAATAAAAGGAATCATCATAAAGTTAGGGTAAGTTTATTTACATATAATTAGTGATTTAAAATGATATCACACTTGACTACTTTTACCACTCAGATGTATTTCGAGTGTTGTTCTATTAATATTACCGCCTCGAGAGTCCGTGCTCTTGTATATTTTTTCCCACTCTAACAATAAGAGTATGGACAGAGATGCCAAAAAAAACATTGTTCATAATATAGATTCAGACTAGTTTTTGGGCGGGGCAGGCAGCGGATCTGGTCGACTCCATTGTATTGTTTTGTGTATCCTGTACCAAGGAAGGTCATTAAAATTCTGTAAAAGTACTCCTTTAAAGTTACTTAAGCAATTGCCATATATCACTCATATCAGTCGGATACACATAAAAATGCTTTTCTTTCTTTCTATAACCAACCAACCTACTAATTACATAGGTACTAACATACTAAAATGTATAGATCAGTGGATTTAATTAAGCTGTGCAAAATGCATTATCTATCTGTAAATCAGTATGTACCTGACCCTGTGTATTATTTGTATCACCTAAAGTTGTGGAATTTGAAGTATATTAGGAGTTTAAGACTATATTTCTTACATATTATTTAGTCAGTTCTTAGCTCAAGTTGGAGAGTTCATACTATTATTTTAAAACAATTGTCTACTGACAAGGACAACTTTGTTTAAGTATTGCTAACTAGGTATTTCTACTAATGTTAAAACTAAAAGCATGACTGCCTCTAAGCAACCAATCATGTTAACCTAATGGTCTGATAATATAATTATTATCAATCATTAAGCAACAAAGTTTAACTTTCCCTAGTAAATAGACATGAATTCTTAATTAGAAGTTTGATTTATTAACAATCATAATAGGCTCTTTGACACTTTTGAAATAGGTCTTAAATAGTTAAATACAGCTCAATTAGACTTAAAAAAAATATTTTAATATTAATATTATGTTTTTTAGAAACAGACAAAAACGCTGCCGGCCTTGTTGGTCTATAGATTATTTGTGCTTTGACATAAGTTCAATTGTAAAAAAACGTGTATTATGTACAAACTATTTTAACAGAATTAATTTTATAATGATTTCATAAAGTTTACATATTAAATATAAGTTGATTTTTGTGAAGATCACTTCGATACTCATTTGACAACTATGTTAATGCCAGTAATTTAAATACTAGTATTTAGGTTATGTGTGCCAATAAGTCTACTTAATCATTATAAATGTTTGATTACCTTATAGTTACAGGTAACAAGCAACATTTTGTGTAGAATATGGGTAATGGGATACAATTTAAAGAAAAAGACGAAGAAAACATGAGAATAATGCGAAAGTAATTTTGCTTTCTATATTCTGCTGACGTCACTATAATCACAATCATGGCGGATTGCGTTTTCGGGTTTTCAAATTATAGTTAAATATATTATTTTTGAAATTGAATTAATCCAGTCATCCTTTAATTTTGTGTATTAAAATCGATGTATTAAGGTTCCTTAAGTCTAACACATTGAAATAATTATTTGTTTATTAATTTTTGATATGAGTCGAGTAGCCTATTTTCTATTGTTATTAAAAGGCTAATTCAATAGCCACAAATAAGAGTGATACTAATAATTATGCAATTTATTATTTCCATTAGTTTTATTATCATTGCAATTTATTATTTTTAGGAAAACAAAATGTCACACAAACCAACGCCTTATTCACCAAATTTTCCTGCCAGTCAAGGGTATGCTCCACCTCCTGATGGCAAGCAACAGGAGAAGTATCCAATGAGTCCACAGTCTGGCTATCCAAACCCTCAAACAGGCCACATGAATCCTCCTGGACCACCATTGCCCCCAGGAGCTCAACCACTGCCGGGAATGCAACCTGGGTTTCAGCCAGGCTACCATCCAGGATTTCAACCAGGCTTTGCACCTGGTTATCCTCAACCTCAGCAAGGATATCCCCAACCACAACCTGGATATCCGCACCCTCAACCAGGGTACCCAATGCCAGTTATTCAACAACCAGGGCCTCAAGGTCCACCTGGTATGCAATTTATTTTTATAATCATTTTGTAATATATTTATACAGAATGTTAATTAATGAAAGGCGTTCCTGTTAACCCGTAACAGTATAACGTCAGTATAACGTCAGTACACAATAAAGAACAAAAAAAGAATGTTTAAAACGATCACAATAAATAATTTATAGATACGTAAAATTAAACACCCTATTTATGCCCACTTTCCTCCACTACCGCCAAACGGCAACGTCACAATACTTATGAATGGGATTTGAGCAGCGCAAATACGATAGGTACTATTCCGCGCCACTATTTTAGTTAACGGGAACGCCTTTCGTTACTTAACATACTGTATAAAGAGTACAAATCTTCACCACCATCATTTCAGCCATTTTTTAAAAGTAAATATTGAATTTATCTATTTCGTCACCAGCAGAGCTCTTGCTCATAATATACGCATATCCGCTTTCTGAAAATTCTTTTGGCAAGCGAGCTAACCCGGCACATCGAGCCACGTGCCCTTTTTTCACTTGTGTGGTTATTTTTAACTGCTTTGCTTTGCGGTACAGGCACCTATTATAATGGTAGAAACATCCTTTGATTTGAATTGTGGGATAAGCTTCGCGAATCGCATTCATCGCTGCTAGCTCATAGTCGATTGTAACCTTTTCAATTTGCCACGAAGGAAAAATCAACCTTATCAGCCTAAATACTATATTGTAAGTAAGTACGTATATTACGGCTTTTGTCTGGTGATAGACAAAAATCAATGGTCGAATTAATTTTTTTTCGCAACCATGAATTGAGTAAAGCTTCGGCCAAACCAACGCGGGGGCGTGGGCGTGGGCGTGGGCGTGCAGGCCAGTTCACACCAAACACGCGGACACTATGCTTTCAGGAGGCCTAGCACGAAATGTATCTTTCGTTCGACCGTATAAACCTTACAAGAGATTAGTCATGAATGAAATCAAGAAGATTAAAATGTTGTAGAAATTATGATTTAATAATTGTTTAACAGATTATTTGCAGATATACTATGAATATAAAAGCTCAACCCTTTTACTAAATAAACAAAGAATTTTTGTAGAGTTTATTTATTTATTTATTTACTGAGTTTCGCATTAATTAATTCCAACGCGGTTACCCGAGCGATGCTATTTTTACTAACACTATATGGGCTTGTATGTTAAGTTGCCCGCTAGTTGTGAAGTTTCTGAGTGTGTCTCCATTCATCATCTTATCAAAATGGACATCAGAAAGTTTATTGGTAAGTTATGTACTCCTTTAATCTTGGACTTGGAGCTAGTATTTTTATTTTATTTCTCTTAGCTAATAGCTTTGGTAACGGATATACTAGCTAGAGACGAATAAAATCGTTAGGAATAACATTTTTAATTTTATCTGGCATATTTTTGATGTGGAAAGAAAGGATCGACTATGTGGAAGGTAAATGTAAAACTATTATTTTATTAAAAACGAGTTTATTGATTCAATCTCTATGAATTAAACGTTAACCAAACAGTGGTTTCATTTTTAGTGATTAATTATGAAAACAAAACATATATTATATTTGAGGTTTAATTTAATACAAATTAAAACACATCCTTGAAACATACTCTCCATGGTTGGTATATTCCAGGCGCCAAAAAGGAGCATTTCGTAAATGTTGTACGTTGTTCCAACGAAATCCTAATTCATTTAGAGTCATATTGGGTTTATTTACTATAAGGCCCTTTTGCAAGTTCAAAGATATTCACGAGCAGTGAAAAAACCACATTGAAGCCCACTTCCATGTGGAGGAATTGAAAGCTGCTAATTTTTTTCTTGAAGGTCGATTTGCAACTGATCAAATATTCCCAGGGAATTAATAAAGAAAATCGCAAAATTATAAAATTATTTTTTCCTGCATTACGTTTTGCGGGTCACATGACTTAGCACTGAGAGGTAAACATTATGGTGAAAGTATCCTCGAGGATTTATACAGGCTGCGAATTGACGCTGGAGATTTAATTTCAAAGAAACACATTGAGCATGGGAAAAAGAATGCAAGCTAACATTCACATCACATCACACATCACCAAAAGGACACAGGCCTCTCCAAAAGGAGGATTTTGCCATAATCGCCACGCTTGGCAGGCGGGTTGGCGATCGCAGTTTGGCCAATGGTGGAGAGGAGACGCTGCTGCCCGTCTTCTTATGGCGGTTCTCCTGTAGTCGCCTATTACGACACCCATAGGAAGAGAAGGGGTGGTGCAATTCTTTAAACGTGCTGGCACCACACGGCACATTAAAAGCTACCATTCAGTGGATATTCAAAATGAAATTATTAGTATTTGTGGAAGCGTTATTAAGGCTGATATTATTAAAAAAGTGAAAGAAGCAGCAGCATATAGTGTGCTAGCAGACGAAACAGCTGATATTTCTGGCACTGAACAACTATCGATTGGGATGCGATATTTTGATGAAGAAACACAGAAAGTCCAAGAAATGTTTGTCGGATTCATTGAGCTAAAAGATTTAGATGCGAAATCGATTGCACATAGCATAGATGAGTTTTTAACAAAAGAAGATCTGAATATAAAAAAATGCGTTGGTTTTCGTTTTGATGGTTGTTCAACGATGTCAGGAAAAGACGGAGGGGACAAGATCTTACGCAAAAGTACACCAAAGCCCTCTACTTTCATTGCTAGTCCCACAAACTGAATCTAGTTATCAATGATCTAAATTCACTTTCTAAAATTAGAGATGCCATGGGAACCACCAAAGATACTATAAACTTTTTTCGGAAATCAGTTTTGAGAAGGAAGTTGATACCTAATATTTCCAGACTTTGCGAGACAAGATGGAGTGAGAACCACCACCACAACCATCAGAGTTTTTAAAAAAATCTTCCAGTAATTCTGGAAGCCTTGCAAACATTATCTCAGGTAGGAAATAGTGCAACTCGGAAAAGTGCCTTCCAACTGCATGCGGCTACTTACAGAATTTCTTTCATTCTCGGGATTATGTTGGTAGCCAAATACTCGGCTTTGATTGAACCCGTTGTCAACGTACTCCAATCTGTAGCTTTTGACGTGGTCAAAGCCTCGGAACATGTTAAAAGGATTTTACTTTTCATTAAAAACCTCCGTGAAAATCCGGAAAAAGTGACAGACGAAATTATAAAGGAAGCTACTGCTGTTGCGGAGAAAATCGGACTGAAGGAGGTCATTACATCATTGCCGCGTATTACGGGGAAACAAGTCATAGAAGCAATCATCCAGCAGAAAGCCCTTCAGAATACTGGAAGAGGTCTTTAGTAATACCATACTTGGATTCAATTATCACCTCCCTTGAAGTACGTTTTGCTGATGGAAACACGGCATCATTCGCATTATCTAAGTTACACCCGGCGCAGATGCAAAAGATGACAACTGAAAATCTGGAACAAACTTGTGAATCTATTGCCCAGTTTTATGATTTACCGAACATAAAGAATGAAATCTAACTTTGGCAGCAATTATGGCACGATAGGCTTAATCTAACAAATCTAACAGTTGTTGATGTCCTAAAAGAAACAAATTCCTTCTTTCCCGAAACGGAAAAAGCATTAAAATCCGTTTGCTGTTCCAGAGGGACACCTCCATCACTACATTCACCGGATGGTATCGTTTCGTCTAAACTTTCAAGATGTTCTCCAATTCGTTTAAAGCAAATCACGATGTTCTCTACTAGCATCAGCTTCAAGTTGTAGTGCTCTGTATCTCATGTTTTAAAAAATTTTTGCTCTTGAAGCTGATAATAAGGCTATTCACCTCCTCTGTTTCTTGAATGCCGTCAACCGTTACCAAGTTGTTTTTTACTTTTTTAGTTTGATCCTATGGTAAGTAGCTAAAGCACTTGTGTTATAGAAATCAGTAACAACGACGGTACCACAACACCCAGACCCAGACAATATAGAAACAAGCGTTTTCCACATTGACCCAATAGGACCCAGAACCTCAGAGATGGTGGCAACACCCAGTGCGACATGCTCGCCTTTCGGCTACGGAGGTCGTCATGAGTTATGTTATGAAGTTATGTATATAACATAAAGTTTGTTATGACAATATAAGTTATCGAAGTTATGTAGTGCATAATGCCCGAGGCAAAGATGATTTTCAACTTTTAGCAAAATGGCAGCCTTTTTCATGTTGCTCCCTGCGTCTGTCACTAACACAACCTTAGAGTGTCCAATCTGAAAGTCTTGTAAAATTTATTGTATGTCATCTTTTTATGTTTTACCTGTATGTTTTGAACCGACTTCAAAAAAAGGAGGAGGTTCTCAATTCGTCTGAATGTTTTTTTTGTATGTATGTTACGCGATAACGCCGTCAATTATGGACCGATTTCAAAATTTATTTTTTAGTTTGAAAGGGTATACTCCCGAGGTGGTCCCATTTCCACCAAGTCAGATTCTGATGATATGATCCCTGGGAAATCGCGCACACCCAGTAACGTAAAAAATTTGAAAGTTCCTTTCTTAATTTAACCTGTTATTTAACGCGAGACCTTATCCTATGGTTACGACACCAAAATAGCCGCCGTTCTGGTTGGAGTGTAGGTAAACTCTTTTCTTTAGACTTAAAAATTTTCGTCGAAAAATTGACTCTTTATAACACCTTATTTTTATCATACCATTGGATGGGGGATCCATAGAGGACCAATATTAGTTAAGGTTACTTTGCTGTAAAGTAATTTTTGGCGAAGTTAGGAGGGAAAAAAAAGAGGACTTACCACTTAAAATTGTAAAATAAAAAAGTTTAATAAAAAACTAAAAACCGACTTCAAAATGAAACTAAAAAGCGAAAAATAATATTGACTAAAACATACCTAATGCTACCTATACCTAATTTGAAATTAAATTTCCAGCGTCAATTCGCAGCCTGTATAAATCCTCGAGGATACTTTCACCATAATGTTTATTCTCAGTGCTAAGTCATGTGACCCGCAAAACGTAATGCAGGAAAACATAATTTTATAATTTTGCGATTTTCTTTATTAATTCCCTGGGAATATTTGATCAGTTGCAAATCGACCTTCGAGAAAAAATTTAGCAGCTTTTAATTCCTCCATATGGAAGTGGGTTTCAATGTGGTTTTTTCACTGCTCGTGAATATCTTTGAACTTGCAAAAGGGCCTTATAGTAAATGAACCCAATATGACTCTAAATGAATTAGGATTTCGTTGGAACAACGTACAATATTTACGAAATGCTCCTTTTTGGCGCCTGGAATATACCAACCATGGAGAGTATGTTTCCAACCAAGAATAATTAAATTTTCTCTTTCGTATTTTGCATCTTCCGCAAAGTTATAGCTCGCGGAAGGGGAAAATCAGTTTTCAATCAATTCCTTCTTCTTTTCGGTTGATTACATGTGTGCCCGTCCAACATATCGCCCGATATTATTTTCATTGCAGTAATCCATCAATGAATCAGGATTCGGGCCAGATATCTAGAGGAACTACTGTTACTGTTAATTAACCATCCACAATTTTTTGTAAACACCCTATTTAAAGGCAAATAAAGAATTTGATTTGATTTGAGGTCTAGTTCCTGCGGCTGAATATAACCTGTTGTGGTTGTGGTGACCGATGAAGACACATGCGATATTGTGGTTACTTTGCCCCGGTCATCGCTGACGCTACTTGATCCATCAGTTTTTTTTTCGTTTTAAACTTCCTGCAAAACAAAACGCTTTGATAAAACTGTATGTAATTAATTAAATTTTTGCGGGAGAGCAGTTGTGTTCAATTACTTATAAACATTATCTCAGGAAGCTTTTTTAGCTTTATTTGAAATATTAAGCAAGGATATGTTTTAATTTGTATTAAATTAAACCTCAAATATAATTATTGTTTTGTTTTCATAATTAATCACTGAAAATGAAACCACTGTTTGGTTAACGTTTAATTCATAGAGATTGAATCAAAAAACCCGTTTTTATAAAATAATAGTTTTACATTTACCTTCCACATAGTCGATCCTTTCTTTCCACATCAAAAATATGCCAGATAAAATTAAAAATGTTATTCCTAACGATTTTATGCGTCTCTAGCTAGTATATCCGTTACCAAAGCTATTAGCTAAGAGAAATAAAATAAAAATACTAGCTCCAAGTCCAAGATTAAAGGAGTACATAACTTACCAAAAAACTTTCTGATGTCCATTTTGATAAGATGATGAATGGAGACACACTCAGAAACTTCACAACTAAACACTGCGATCTTATTATTTAATAAATATAAACCAATATTGACTAACACAGGCAACCCGGTAGTCTTATATTCGCTTTGTAATTCGCTTGTTTCGTTGATCGCTTCCATTCAAAAAGTGACTCGCTCGCAGCGGCTTACGTTTTTATATACCCAAACGAACATTATACTAGAATGTACGGTAACATTCTACCTGGTCTAGTAACTGCAACCTTATTCAAGAGAGTTCATTGAACAAGCGCTATCTAGCGTCGAGTAGCAATACTAGGTTTTACAAGGATTGTAGTCGATTTATTCAACTGTGGTAGGTGTTTCTTATGAATACTTACAGATGGCACTGTCCACAAGACAAAATAAAATTGTATGTTCGTAAAAATAATTCCTACTTTAGGTATGCCGCATACATATTATACAAAACTTTACTTTATTAACTTTATTATAAAAAACAAGGTTTTACGCATTTAAACGCGATAATACTACTTTATAATGCGTTTGTTAGGAGTCATCTCGAGTGCAACGCATTTATCTGGTCCCCGCATGAAGAGAAATACAGTCTCATGCTAGAGAAGGTACAGAATAAATTTATTAGGTACATATATTATAGGCAGTACGGGGTATATCCATTTTACCCGTTGATGTATCCAACTTTATTTATTTTGGGAATGGTAGGGTACAACAAACTCGAAGTTAGAAGGGAAGTAGGGTTAGCGTTGTACATTTTCAAAGTTTTAAGGGGGAAAATACATAATCCGGAGCTACTTAAGCATATACGTTTTAATGTCCCTGACCAATACGCGGAGAGAAGACGGCGGCCGCAGCTGCTGGCGGCGCCGCGCGCGCGCACTCAGATGCTGAGCAAGACGCCGTTCTCGCGCGCCACGAGAATCATTAACGCGATCGCGACGGAGGTAGACTTATTTGCGTGTTGCCTGAGTGAACTCACAAGGGTTGCATTATTTATATGTAGTTATAGATTAGATTGAATTAGGTATTAAGTAATAGAGTTAAATTTCTTCACTATCGCATTGGGCATAGTCCTGTAATGATAGCTGTAAGTTTTGTTGATAAATAAATAAATAAAAAATACAGTCACTTTTTAAATTCTAAATTCCTAGAAGCACTTGATCACCCTGGGACTTGATACGGCGCCTACGCGAGACACGTTCGTTACTCGTCACAGAACGTACCTAGCGTATACATACGAACAATTAACTCTGTATGTATGTAAGGCTGTATCCCTAGTGCCTAGTACAAGTTTTACTTGATCGCTTTTGCTGCTCAAAGTTAAGGCATAAGATAGTTCGTTGATGTGGCGGCATACCCCTAGGTCCATACAATACAATTGCGTTTGATCAGAACGTCAGTATGATACAATTTCACGTTCACTTTTTGATCAATTCTATAATATTTTTGAAAATTTCGATTAATTAGTTATACCACATGATGGAGTTTTTAGGAAAGTTTGAATCTTTACTAAAGAAACCATTTAATTGAGCTGACAGGTCGCAAGGTATGAGGCAACATGGTATCCTTTTTTGGTCGTGCCTTACCTACAAAAATTAAAATCTAGTTTTTAATAATGAAACCTCATAACTGAATATTTGTATTGTTTGCCCTTGTCTCATTCATATTATTATCATTGAGCATAACAAGTTAATAACTTATTAAACAGATAACAGTGTTTACTGTGAGTTTAGTTACTTGTGATAGGTCGTAATGATTATTGCAGTATTCTAGGTGGTTAACTCTACACAATCAGTTTATTGAGTAAATTAAATGTACTGTGACGGTGGGCTTGTTACAAATTATAAAAATAAAATCCTTTGTAATTTTCGTCAAAAGAAAAATGTACTCCTTTTTCGAAGAAGATAACTCCAATAATTTAAATGTTTACTTTGAAGAAGCTATTTATTATGAAACAAAAAAATCAGGTTCTACCAAGTGGGCAAAGTTTAAAAGATATGTTGCTAAGAAATGTATTATCAAGCCAGAAATCAAAGATAGGAAAGTTTATTTGGAAACTTTAAGTGTGGTTAGTGTGAAGAGAACATTAAATAGATTGTGCAATAAGGTCTTCAAGTCCCCTCATGCTGGCTACCAGAAGTTTCTTTCTGACGAAGAAAAAAGGTTTATCTACACTGTAAATCGTCACAGTTTGGTGGAGGGACTCGCTAATTAACATTTGTGCTGTTAATTTGTTGTAGTATAATCATAAGAGATATAATTTAATGCATTTTACAGCTCACATATTTTTATTAGACAGTAAACGTTTATCGAACTATGCGTATATATTGAAGCGTAAGTATTATATACAATTATTATTATTTATTTCTTAGTAAGTATAATATTACTTTTTCGATATGTACCAAAAATATATTATGTATGTAAATTAAAACGAAACGCTGTGAGTAATAATCTGTGGTAACTAAAACTTACATATTTTGATAATAGGTCCGGTCGTAGCCCTATGACTGTGTAAATTTAATTGGGATTCGATGTTTTTGTGTACCTACCTACCTACGCATATTTATTTTTAACTAGCTGTTGCCCGCGACTTCGCTCGCGTGCTCTTTAGTTTATTCCATATATCCCACTGGACTGGAACATTTAACCAGGATAAAAAGTTTCCTATATGTTAATCCAGATCATAGTATATCATTTTAAATGTTTTTTCTTTGTACTGTTTGTTTTGTGTGGTGTGCAATAAAGAGTATCTATCTAATATTATATATGTAGGTATGCAAAATTTCATCCAAATCCGTACAGTAGTTTTTGCGTGAAAGAGTAACAAAGATCCATACATTTTTACAAACTTTCGCATTTATAATATTAGTAGAACTAAAACTGCGTTACTCAAACTAAATAGTATACAGAAAATACTACGGTCGCTAGTAGCATTATCTGCCAGTCAAACTTTTGGCCTCTCAAAGCTTAGAATAGGCTAATATCTATACATCTATATCTATCTATCTATAAGTCCATATATAAAACTGTAGAGAAGGTAAATTCTGTACATTGAAGATAATAAAAAAAAATACTGCTAGGGGTAAAAATACTTCATATGACCAACAGAAGCCAAAAATATGGTTTCTGAAATTTTTGTCTGTCTTGCTGTCTGTCTGTCTGTTGTTCGCCTTTCACGCAAAAACTACTGGACAGATTTTGATGAAACTTTTTTTTGTTAATGGCCATTAGCCCTCGGCAACATATAGGCTATAATTTATTTTGAAGGTCTGAATACCTAATGTGGAACACCAGTGACCCGTCGAATTTTTAATAAGAATTTATATAGCGCCTAAGGAAAAGTTGGTAAACGTCATCAGCACTTACTGTTGACATAAAGAAAAACGAGGGTCTGGTCTACCTGATGTGGAACCCTAGCAGACCAGCTAAACTTTGAGAGCTATTAAAATAACATCTTAGGAAAGGTTGTTCAGCATAATGAGCTCATGCTGATAACGTAAAAATATTTAAATTCTAATAGCTTCGACATGTTTATAACACTACTTCACTAGCAAGATTGCTATTCTTTGGAACTACTTTCGCAATTACGATAATACGTGGAAACATTTGCTTGACCTTAATAAGGTATTTATACTTTTAAAAAGCAATACGTACAAATAATAACATAAGCTGGGAGTACCTCCAGCTTATGTTATTATGTGTACCATTTCCAGTGAAGGCGCGTAGGCGGTAACAGTTGAACACTAGCTAAAACTCCCTCATGATATAGTTCATTAGATGCCTTCGGGCTTATGTTGTTTTTGTGGTTTACGTACCTATAGGTTTGATTTGGAAGTAGCCTACCCAGTAACGCAGGGGAGCAGCCAACAAATCGTTATAGTCCTTAACAGTTCTTGAACCAAGCTTTATTGTGACAAGAATCATAATGCCTAGGCGAAAGAAAACAAGTCTTTCTCAGTATTCGAGACACTCTAATCGAAATTTTGACTTGTATGGGGATGAAAGGTATGGAAGTCCAGAGTTACGCTTTTACGCCTGTTTGTTTTTTGTTAAACACAACCGGTGCGTTTCCAATCCAAAGTAAAAGCTCATTTTTGATGCGTGCTTCAGCGCAGAGCACAGTAAAGTATGCCTATATACGTCCCACTGCAGGGCACAGGCCTCACCTCAACTATGAGGTGGTTTGGGCCATACTCCACCACGCGGGCCCAGTGCGGATTGGTGGAGGGGTGTTGTAAGGTTAGTGACTAAACCTTACTATCAGATGTTATCAAGCCGCCTTAAGGCCTCTGACTAGGCTTCACGACCAATATCAAGCGATATTGGCCGGGACAAACTTTTAACGTGCCTTCCGAAGCACGGAGATGCTCGTGACAAATGTCACTAAATATGGTCGGAATGGTCACCCATCCACTCACGACCGCGGCGTTGGTTGCTTAGCTTTAGTAATCGATACCAAAGCGCTGCCGCCACTGAGCTACGAGCACCTTGAACACCATGAACTGGATTAGAACATGTGCTAACTAACTAGGAATGTAGTGTCGTCAATTCCTATTTCTGCCAACAGCTAAACTTAGCAAATATAGTGCCGCATCATGTCTAGTTAACAGACAGACATGTTAAAATATGGTTACATAACATAACAACCATAATTCGGGTGGGTGCAAATGCACTTCCTCATTACTAAAACATTTGTCAACCAAACCAATATTTACTCTACTGAATGTCTACCTCTTTACTTGTTAAAATTTCCATAACATGGTGATTAATTATAAATACAATTAATAGCTTACTTTCCTACAATAAGACCAAAAATTTGCAAATCACACACACTCGCACGCGAACACACACACCCGTGCGTACACGCGGGCACAGGCAGCATACATATATATTGACTAAGTAATACATGAAAATCTGTCAGTCTGCTACGCTTTCACGGCAAAAACACTAAACTATTTTTTGCAAAGTTTGCTATGACAAATAAGAGGTATCCCAGGCTTTACCGGAATGAATATCTATTATGATTTATGAGTTGTATTTAAGTATTCCTTATTATTTCAGGTGGCTGGATGAGTATTCCGCAAGGAGTCAGCAATTGTCCTCCAGGTTTGGAATACCTATCTTTGATTAACCATCTGTTAGTGCACCAGAAAGTGGAACTTCTGGAAGCATTTGTTGGGTTTGAAACAAACAACAAGTACACCATCAAGAACAGCGTCGGACAGAAGGTGTATTACGCCGTTGAAGATAACGACTGCTGCACTAGGAACTGTTGTGGCCCTATGCGACCGTTTGATATGAGGATTATGGATAACTTTCAAAATGAGGTAAGGAATTTCTGTATTTATTATTTAATTAAATTGTTTTCGCGCAAACCAATACTTAAACCAGACGGTTATCAAAAAAAAATTGCCATAAATATTAAGATCTATCGCATAATTAAATTGGGTTGGGCATTGTTTTTATACAGGTTGTTTTATACTAATCCACATCTAACGACGACATACATATAGCGTGTCCCGTAAATCAAGGTCAACCTTGTAACCGCATATTCTATACATCATGGTGAACAAAGTTTGTTTTATCACTTTTGCAAATTTGCATGAAAATTTATCGACTTCCCATACAAAATTAACAAATTAGTCAATTAAATTTGTAAAGACGGTAAAGAAAAACATATGCATAATTTAAAAAGTGATAGAACAAAAGTTGTTCAATATGATGTATAGAATATGTGGTTACAAGGTTGACGTTGATATACGGGACACCCTGTATAGAAAATATAGCTTTAAAAGTTACGAGCTCGATTCTCGGCGAAAATCTAAACTGTCATTTTTATATTTTTAATAATAATATATTTTACCAAGGAATTGAAATTCGTGATTTTGCAAAAAAATATTATTTAACCCCCTACCACATCAATATTAATTTCATGAATCCATACTTCCTATGAAGTATAGTCCCGTAATATAAGTCAAGTCCTATAACTTTATTTATTTACTCGTTAAACGTCCAGTTACAAGTACCACTTAATATTATTTGCCAGTAGGTACCTATTTAATCTCGTGTAGACAAATGTATACAAGCTATGCAGAGTTTGGAATGTGGCAAATAAGATAAACGAATAAACATACTTAGTTTACTTCAATACATTTTATGAACTTATATGATTCAGGTTCAAAATATGCTCCTGCTCATCGCATAAACATTTCCCCTTTCGGGATTTTTAACTTTGTACGAGGAGTGATCAAAAAGTAGTGAGTATGACCCTCTTGCATATCTCATATTTTATTCATTCATACCAATAATTGAATATCATTTCATTTTGAGGGTAGGTACAAAAAATTAAGTCATAACTTTAAGAAACTCAGGAGCAGTGTCCAGTTGTTTGACGCATTCCGGCGCAAAGCATCATAATAGAGAAAAACGAAGTGAGAGCCGTTATTAAATACCTCTGTTTAAAAAAGTTAACGACACAGGAGATTCATCGCGATTTGGTGAAGACTTTAGGTGAATCTGCTCCGCCATATTCTACTGTGGCCAGGTGTTCGGCTCAATTCAAGACTGGGAGAACATCGACAGAAGATGAGCACCGCTTTGGTCGGCCATCGACGTCAGTTACGCAAGAAAACATCGAAAAAGTCGAAAAAATTGTTCTAGACGACCGTCGAGTTACAGTGCGTTATTTAGTGCAGGAGACCGGCATTTCATATGGTAGTGTTCAGTCAATATTAAAAGATTATTTAAAAATGAGAAAAGTCTCCGCGCGTTGGGTACCCAGAATGTTAACAGAAAATCAAAAGAAACTCAGGCTCGATCTTTCAAGGCGCTGGTTGGATAGATTTCATGTGGACCCTGATGATTTTTTGGCTCGATTTGTCACCATGGATGAAACATGGGTTCATCATTTTGATCCAGAGATAAAACAGCAATCATTACAGTGGAAAAGACCGTCCTCAACAACTCCAAAGAAATTCCGAACCACAGCGTCGGCAGGCAAGGTAATGGCCTCAATTTTTTGGGATTCCGAAGGAATACTATTAATCGATTATCTTCAGAAAGGACACACAATAACAGGCGTTTACTATTCAGCTTTAATAAACAAATTGAGGGAAGCTATTAAAAGAAAAGGCGAGGCAAACTCAAAAAAAGCATTTTGTTTCACCAGGACAACGCGCCCGCTCACACTGCTGCTGTTTCGCTGGATGCTATTCAACAAGCTGGGTTTGAATTAGTTGATCACCCACCTTATTCGCCAGACCTAGCCCCCAGTGACTTTTACCTCTTCCCAAAGTTAGAAGAATACTTGCGTGGTAATAGATATGCCGATAACAATGAAGTGATTGAAGCCGTGGAAGAGTTTTTGGAAGGCCAAGAGAAATTATTTTATTTAAAAGGGTTAGAAATGTTGGAGAAACGCTGGACTCGGTGTGTAGAGAGTGATAGAGACGGAGACTACGTTGAGAAATAAATTTTTGTTTTCAAAAAAAAAAAAAATCTGCTTCATTCTTACTACTTTTTGATCACTCCTCTTAGTGCGGGTTGCGAACCACTAGACCAGCCCCCCTAACATGAGTCATGACTAACCAAACACGAATTGATATAGCGATTTATCGCCACCCAACTGACAAAATATGAACTTTTATCGAAACAGCAAGCATGGCTGTGACGTCACGAGCACGGGCATGCTCGCTGTTTTGATAAAAATTCAAGATGGCGGCTATGTATATCATATTTTTTTCAGACATAAATCGCTATATCATATCATCATAATATCGTGTTTTGTTGGTTATGCTAGGCTTGGTTACTTTGATTTAGATTCTGAAAAGAACTAGAATCATCAAGTGGCATGTCGCAGGTGATCCATCTCCACCGCCCTCTCGCATGCGACTCTTGCTGGTGCCCGTGCTGGCTGCAGAGCATGGAGGTGTCGGCGCCACCCGGCACCGTCATCGGCTCCATAGAACAACAATGGTCGCTGTGTAAACCCTGCTATGACATCAAAAACGCTGCCGGGGATGTGGTACTCAAAATCAAGGGACCTTTTTGCACATACTCTATCTGTGGAGACGTCGAATTCAATGTAAGTTCACAATGGAAATGCGTTTAAGTTTAAACCAATAACAATTATTGATTATTACATATTTAAATAGCTTAATGAAGTAGTTAGCTAATACTGTATAGGGCGTTAAACTCACGAGATTATAGACTGCTTGACCTGGATTATGATAGTAAACTAAACTCTCTATTTTAATCACAACTTGCAGGTATACTCAAAAGATGGCGAAACAAAAGTTGGTAAAATAACCAAACAGTGGTCCGGGTTGGCGCGGGAGGCATTTACTGATTCCGATTATTTCGGAATTAATTTCCCGATGGATTTGGATGTTAAAATAAAAGCTGTTTTGTTGGGAGCATGCTTTTTAATTGTAAGTATCTGTTATGAAATTTAGCTTACAGCCAAAGTATCTTATATGAGTTTTAGGGTGCAAAATTCATTAGAATATTTTTGCCTCTACCCTTTGTTCCTTAGCGTCAGACACTTAAAGATTGGTTTACTTAAATGATGCAATTTTAGTAATGTGCCAGACAGTAATTCCACAAATTACGTATAGCGGCGGTGCGCTAGACAGATAGGCCACTCGGAACTAAGCGCCAAAATCGTAACGCAGAGATTGACAATTGCGTTTACATGCAATCTCGGACGATCCGGGCCAGTACTACAGCGGACTGTCACTAACGACAGTTTACTACGCCTTGATCATTGTTACGTGCGAAAAATGGATATATACGTTTTTTTTTATATATACGGTATGAATACAACACAAAATTGTGATTACACGTTCTTCAAATTTCCAAATAATTTTAAAGGGTATATAAAACTGGGTTCTCTTGTTAGTAAAGTAAGTAAGTAGTAAAGGGTAAATATAAGTTTTGATATGCGTGCCTTCAGAGTCCACGTTTCCAAAGTGTAAAGAAATATAGAGAAGATCATGGTTCACATCAGCTTAATTTTCGTTCATCTGATCATACCTCTGTTCCTCCAGATCTTCTCTAGCCGCTTCACCGCTGTCTTTGCAATCTGCGCTCTTCTTACGGGCGGTGCGGACCTCTTTTTCACAGTCACCGTCCGCGGCAACCAGATATCCGAGATAGACAAATTTGTCCACAGTATCAATGTCCAATAGCTCTCCTGTTCCTGTTGTAACGTGCCTGCGCGATCCACAAACATGAGTTTTGTCTTTGACCGATTTATATGTAGGCCGCACTCCACGCTCACTTTTTGGACCCCTTGCAGAAGCTCAGCTAGTTCAGTTTCGTTTGAGCTTATAATGGTAGTGTCATCTGCAAAGCGTAAGTTATTAATGAGGTGCCCTTCAATCCGTACGCCTCCATTCCAATCCTCCAGAACTCTTCTCATGATGTGTTCACCTACGAAAACCACCTAAATAGTTTTGGCGAGAGGATACACCCTTTGTCTAACTCCACGGTTGGTCTGAAAGGTCACTTCCTTCGTTTGTTGGGAGTATCTGCTGGTTGAATAGTCGAACCAGACGATTGCAGCATCTCTTGTGTTTCAAATTCTCAATTGAGAATCGAAAAGTTTCTTGTTCATGAGCTTCCAGTGAGCTATTTAACATAGTTTTCCAGCTCGATCAGTTGTTAATTTGTTTCTTTTCTGGGTGTGTATTAAAGAATGTCGAAAAGCTTCTTTCCACAGTTGCCGAAGTTAGTAGTATTATATTTTTCAAGCTGCTCTTCCCATATCTAAGTTGGGAAAAAAATAAGTTCCACCAAGTAAGATGTTAGCGCCCGCCGCGCCGCGTCACCGTATGCACGAAAAGTGTGAGTGAGGCAGCGATATCTCACTCACATTTTTATGTATTGTTATTGACGATTAAACCTAATTAAATTACGCAAAACAAGCTCTAGGGAACGCGAGGTGAATAAAAACATCAAAATATTTAACTAAATTTATATGAAATTGCCAACTGAGAATGTTGAGAATATTGCCGAGAACGTTTCCAGTTTGCCGAGAATATTCTCACTGGGAATATTGCCGGCAACGGGAACGTTCTCAGCGGCACATCACTACCCGGAACCTCGACGGAGATAGCGACGCCATATAGTCCGGCATGCTCCCGTCTCGGCTACGGAGGTCGTTAAATGACCGTGTGTCTTCCGTATAGGCATGGAAATGGTTGCTATTTTTGATTCATTTTCATTTCATGAAATATTGATTTTCATATGAATTCACCTGTGAAATTTCCTTGCCAATGATTTTGTTATTCTAGTTTAAAAAGAATATTCCTTTTTACATAATACACACTTAGCCACAGTCTTTTCTGGATTTTTTTCGAAATGGTCCCATATTGATGCACTTATTGTTATTAAAGTACTGCGTCAAATAACTACGAAACTAATTTACACTATTAAAAACTTACGCTATCTTTAGTCTACTAACATACATTTATTTACAATGCCATACTCGTAACAAACAAAACATTTTTAATACACATAGCACAAAAAATATGTAACGCACCTATCAGTCATCACCGGGCGATAAGTAAATTTGAAAACTTCATCTGTCTTAACAGAATTCTATTTCGGGACTAAGGTTAAACCACTGTTTTTTGACGTACAAAAATCAGTGGTTTAACCTTAGTCTGGACTAGTAAATGCACTCTGAATAAGACTTTATAAGAATAATGATATTTCATTGTAAACAAAACGAGCTCGACGTGCCCTGCTACAAAATCATAACAAGGTAATCTAAATCTTACAACGCTCAGCATAAAATTAGACAAACAAGTAGGTTCAACCTGCTACTCGTAAGAAAAAATCATGACAAACGAATCTAAACTTTACGTCCTTAATGTCAAAGTTCTTAAAATGCCCAGTATCGTTATCGTTCGTCACCTATGATGGCATAAATAGCACTAGCATGTTTGTCTTTTTCTAACACGCACCTAGATCAAATCATTCCTACTCGCTCGCTCAAGGACTTCGCTCGCTAGACTCGCTCTGCTACATGTATTCATTAATGAATGAACTGAAATTTTCACCTGCTGTTAATGAAATCGTCCATGCCTACTTCCGTATGCCCGTCATCCTAGCGAGTAATTTATAATAATAATAATAAAGCCTTTTTTATTTCCTCTTATCTTAAAGTATTACAATATGTTTCCTATCTCTGTGTTATATATTATCTCTGAGTGCAAGATAATAATTTTGTATTTTCTTAAATCTATGTGAGTAGAGATCATGTTTTTTTTTAGTATGATATATAGATAAGTACTTTTTTTATATAATATATATTTTTATTTTATTTTATAAAATCGGAACCCCTTGATAGGGTATAGGCCTCCTCCAATTGCTTCCACTTTTTCCTGTCCTGTGCTATTTTTACCCATGTTTTCCCCGCTATCGATACTATGTCGTCCGCCCATCGTTTTTTTGGTCTGCCCACGTTTCTCTTTCCTTGTGGGCCGGTCCATAACGTGCTCTTAAGAGTCCATCGCTTGTCAGTGCATCTCGCTACGTGGCCGGCCCAGCACCATTTGAGTTTTAGTGCTTGATGTAACGCATCTGTCAGCTTTGTCTTTTTTCTTATTTCTAGACTTCTTGTTTTTCGAATTTTTCTGAGGCGCAACATGCTTCTCTCCGTTGCACGCTGACAACTTCTTACTTTGTTAATTATTCTGTTTGTAAACGTCTACGTCTGGGAGCCATAGGTCAGGTAGGGTAGAATACAAGTGTCCATGATAGTCTTTTTCATATCTAGGTCGTAGATGCCTTTTAGTATTACCTTCTGGGCCCAGTATTTTTTCCAGCTGCACGCGACTCTTCTGCTGACCTCGTCTTCGTTATTTGTTTTAGAAAACGAAACTTGCTTTCCCAAGTAAATGTATCGCTCTACATACTCAAGTTCCACACCATCTAGCATTATTTTTCCTTTTTTGCTGTTTGTCATTATTTTTGTTTTGCTAAGGTTCATATGTAGGCCTACATGTTTGCTTTCTGTATTAAATTGTGATATCATGTTTTCTATCTTCTTGTGAGTTTCAGCAAAGATTGCGATATCATCAGCAAATCTAAGATGGGTGAGTCGATCAGTCTAATTTGGAAAACACACACTGCAACACAGCTATAAATAATTTTGGAGATAGTCGGTCTCCCTGTCTGACACCCCTAGCTATTTTGATTTCATCACCTCGAGACTAGTTTCACTCTGCTCACGCTGTTCTGGTATATGTTTTTATAGTTCTTATGATTATTGGGTCAACATTGCAGTTGTGTAGAGCTTCCCAGATAGAGTTATGGTGAAGACTGTCAAAAGCTTTTTTGTAGTCGATGAAACCTATATAAAGGTTTTTGTTGATTTCGGAGTATTTTTCGATGACTTGTTCTAGCGTGTGGATGTGGTCCATAGTCGAGAATCCGGGACGAAAGCCCGCTTGCTCTACCGGTTGCTGATTCTCTATTATTGGGCTAATTTTGCTATGTATAATAGAAGTAAACAGCTTTTACACACTTGACAGTAGGCTGATCGGGCGGTAGTTAGCGATATCTAGTGGGTCTCCTTTTTGCTCTGGTATTATGCCTGTCTTTATTACCAAATTTAATATGCGTGTCAGTGGTCCAGTGAGTAGTTCTGCTCCCTCTATTAATGCCTCGTTCTTAAGACCGTCAGGCCCTGGGCTCTTCTCTCGCCTTAACTTTTTAATGTTTTTCCACACGTCACTTTCTTCTATTATGTTTGTATCGTTGACGGCTGTCTGTAGCCTATTTATTTCTGTGAGCGAGGTCTTGTCTTTTACCTCTGTGGCATATAAGTCTTTGTAGAAGTTTGTTGCGCATGATATTAAATCTTTTCTTGATTTTGTTTCATTTTGTCCATTTTTTAAGCTCTTGATCCAGTCTGTATGAGTAGTTAATTGCTTGTAGGCTCTTTTGGCGCTTCTATAGTGAGTTATGTTATTTTCTATTATTTTTTTCCTGTGTCGCTTGTAATCGTTTCTTATCGACTTGCTTGCTTGTTTTAATAGGGTTGACAGCACTTTTTTCGATTCTTGTGATTTATTTTTAGTTTTTATGAGTTCGGTACGGCGCTGGATCAAAAGTTTGGTTGTTTCGCTAAGAAAGTAGCAAGTATTTTTGTTGTTCTGGTTTGCAGTATCCGATTTTAGGCTATTTTTAGGGAGAGTCCGAATTTGTTATAAGTGGCCTGAATGTTATCTTCCTCGAAGGTTGGGTCCGCAATGTTTGTTTTCAGTTTGTACAGGTATGTCTTTATTTCTTCGTCTGTTTTCAGCGATGACACGGAGTTTTGGAAGTACCTTCTGCACTTTTTAGGTTTTAGTAGATCTAGAGTTGCTCTTACTATTCGATGGTCTGATGGGAAATCTACGTTCTTTAAGACCTCTATGTTTGTTATATTTTTGGGACTATTAGACATGATAAAATCAAGTTCGTTTTTCCGTCTGGAGAGATCCAGGTCCATCTTTGACTGTTTTTCTTTTTGAAGATCGTATTCATGATGCTTAGTTTATATTCCATAGTATATTGTACCAACATTTCTCCTCTTGTATTTGTTTTCCCGTATCCGTATTTTCCCATGTTAGTGAGTAATTTATATTGCCGACAAAATGACATTCTCGCATTACCTAAATCTAGCCTACTTTTAGTCTTTCATTAGTGGATATCATTCCTTAAAACTTTTTGGTTTATTTCTTACATAAATACTTTTTTATGTTTCAGGATTTCATGTTCTTTGAAAAAGCTGGAAATAAAGAATCTGATGGTGCGGGCATGCTGTAAGTCTTTCAGAAAAGGTCCTATTTTGCTGTTTTATTTTTGCAACACAATTATGATGTAAGCTCAAAAAATGTTTGCTATATTTTGATATGATTTACCATTGTTGTTTTTATTGATATATTTTAGGTCATAAGCACAAAAAATGTGTTTGGTATTGTATTTACATTATAATAAGATAAATCTGATTGCGCACATATTCATAGGAAACATACTTTTTGGACGGGACAGGCACATAGCTAAATAAAATGTCCCGTTTTCGGCCCACACAATGTACACCATCTAAAAAAATAGCGATTTTAGGAAAAATACAATCAACTTAATTAAATGCATAATTTAGAGGTTCAAACATAAAAACAATTCAATAATTATGACTTTCAAGTAGGCATACAAGATGGCGTCAACATGGGCGTCACACAATTTAAAAAAAAGAACCATAAACTGGGTGCCTATACTCCATTCAGGATAAGATGATCGCTTTGACACTTCACACGTTCCGGTTCACCCATACTTCTTACGAATTGATAATTTAATATTTTATTTAAAACCATTTTTTATTTTAATTGAAGATCATTGCAAAATTATTTAAAACATTGCATCTAGAAATCTAAGTGATTATTCAATTCATTATTATTGCTTACGAATTTTAAAAATAAGCGAACAAAAAATCTCTTAAAATACTTGATGCGTAAAACGCGTAGAATGCTTTCTCAAAGAATCGGTGCAGTCGACAAAGCCTATGCTTTGTCGTCAGTAGGAGTGCGTCTGCGTTTTAAGTGGTTTTTGTTGTGCTTCAGAGTAGTTCCGGTTTTGCCTTATAACTGTTTTTGTTGAGTTTTTCGTTCAGATTTTGTTATTCTTTTGCTTTTTAAGTTTGTTAAGCTTTGAACAACATGCCAAAAATCTGTTTCCGGCACTTAGGCAAGAGAACATTAGCAGTATTTCTTCATATTAGAAAAAATACAGTTAAATAAAAAACGATTCAACTTTCTTTATTTTCGAAAAGAATCGATTAGATTTCGTTGGGGCGCAACACTATAAGTGTTAGCTGTCATGTCTCAGAGCGATCTTCATAACCTGAATCTACTATAGTACAAGATGCTCAAAACAACGAAGTCAATTTAATCTCGATGGAAAAGTAATACAATTAACATTGACGTTACGAAAAAAGTAATGCTACCAATTTGTTGCACTCGCACTAGGGCCGCTGTCAATGTCAGTCGCTGACAGATTTTTTAAATACCCGCCGCTATAAAAAAAACAAACGTCATCAAAATGTCATCATCTTTCGCCATGATGATGAAGTATTGCTATTCTATTGTTTTTAAATTGTTTCTTCCAAGAAACGAAGCAATTCTAGAGAAATTTGATAATAACAAAGTGTTACTGATGTATGTAATTACCTAGCTTTTGGTAACTGTACAGATTCTAGGCCGGGGGTCCATTTAATTTGGAACATCTCCTTTGTACAGTCTCATTTTAATAGGACTTCGTTTTAAAATATATTTTCCTCCTCTACAGTTAAAATGACAATGTAACAAATTGTTTTTATTACTCATTTAGGCATTACTTTTTCATATTGGAAATGATACATAGTATATCTGTATGTAAACTACAGTTAATATTACGATTACAGGCAAAGCTTTCATTTAATACAATACAT
Organism: Anania fuscalis; assembly: GCA_950371115.1. Classification (NCBI taxonomy): domain Eukaryota; kingdom Metazoa; phylum Arthropoda; class Insecta; order Lepidoptera; family Crambidae; genus Anania; species Anania fuscalis. Next base: position 13,660,078 of record OX493328.1, read on the forward strand.
TGTTCAAGTTTTTCAGTTTCATAAAAACTAAATAGATAATTAAGATTGTTCACTAAGAATTTTGATGTTGTTACTGTTTATGTAGGTATATTTATCTCATGTAAGTTCGAAGTAAATCGCATGAAGTCAATCCTAATTATACAGGATAATATATAAAATGTAAGTTAATTAAGTAATCATTTGACGATTGCAAAGCTGTGTTACATTAATAATTACTTAAGAATGGAAAACTTTTTTTTATTAAAAATCTTTTGCCACATTTCGAATTTTTACAGTTTTATGAGCTTTGTATTCGATAAAATACGATACTGCTAAATTAAGGAAAGATAATTCAAATGAATTAAAACCACAATTAATATAAGTGATGTATGTGATACGAAAGTTGTGAACTTAACAGTTGTTAAAAAAATAAATAAACAGCATAACAAATATATGGTAGCTTTTATACTGCGTATACAACTGGGCTCATCTATTTCATATAAAATTGCCTGGCTCGTTAAAATATTTACGTAAATATTATCAATGAACCGTCATTCTACTGTGTATAGAAAAAAGTGTGCACTTTTACCACTGCACTATGATATTATTTTACTGGCTCTTACTCTTAGAGCATAAGAATAACTACCAGAGAAGATCTAGAGTACTCTCTCGAATTGAATTGTTTGTATTACATAATATATTAAAATAAGAAGTTAATGCAAATTATGTCATCAAGACTTATTTAGTAATAAAAAGGTCATTGTATTCTAGTCGGTCTGTACTTCTCTATTCAGTAAATGGTTGAAGCAATCTAAAAGATTTATAAAGTCCAACCTTGCCTTGGCTTATCTTAGAAGTTAATATATAGATTTTGTATTTAATCAAATTTTTTATATAAGATTGTAGCTGTGCTAATTTTGGAACTGACTCGAAATTGTGATCCTAACTTGTTTATACTTGCAGTGCAGAACAATTTTCATGCAAGTACATATTACGTTTTTTGTAAGATTGTGCTGAATTGGCACACCTAAATTATAGCAAATATATATTTTTGAATCTCTCCGCATTTATTATTATTATTATTTATTGAATCACATCGGACAACGCAGGTCCATTTTAATTAGTAAAAAGTAATCTTAAAACTATATTAGTAAAACAAAAACAGACAAGTTGAGCAATTATACGACCAGGCGATAATGTAACACAGATGGCAGGAGCGGGTTAATCGGCGTTCCTACTGACAAGCACCCTGGCAAGATTGCGAAAAATAGGGGAGTCATATCTTCCCGCTATGGTCCTCAGAATGGAGTTGGAGCTGGCCCGTACTCTGCAGAGCAACGACGCTGCTTTTTTACGCATGATGGCATAGAAATCGCTAGTGCGTGCCTCAGCAAACATCCCCGACGCACCGCAAAATCGGGGCAGCCCCAATTACTTTCTAAAGCCATTGTTATATTGGACACGCAGAGCATTAACGGTCTTTTGCGTAAAGCTGGCCCACAGGCTGCAGGTGTAGAATACTTGACAGTAGGCTTTAAAAAGAGTGATCTTCACTGATTGACTACACCGTGCAAACCTACGCACCAGCATGTTACATCTGACCGCCAACGCTCTACGTTCCCTCCATATCTTCATGGTCTTTAAGGTCGTCGGTTACTAAGTGTCCTAGATATTTAAATTTTGTAACTCGTTTGAGCTCAACACCGTTTAGCTTTATAGTCGGAACAGACTCCGGACACCTTCCACCGACGGCCTTAAAGACCACGAACTCACTTTTTTAACATTATATGTCAAGCCATGTGCTTTAGCGTACTCCTCACACACTTTTAGGAGTTCATTTAGCGCTCTGACCGTCGGACTCAGCAGCACCATGTCGTCAGCGTAACTGATGTTGTTTATAGTAACATCGTCCACACGACAGCCGATGCGTTTGCTACTGAGCCGAACGATCAGGTCATTAACATACAGGTTAAACAATTTAGGCGATGTAAGACCTCCTTGCCTCACTCCGCAACTAAGCCTGTATGAGTCGGAGAGTTTATCGGCCCATCTCACTCGGTTTTCCTGGTTTCCGTACCAATACTGGAAGATACGCAGCAGCTCCGCAGGCACATTTCTTTCCCGTAGCTTAGCCCAAAGCACACCATACGAAACAGTGTCAAAAGCCCGCGACAGGTCTAGAAAACACGCGTACACTGGCGTCTGACGCTGCGTGTAGTACTGTACGGTGTGCTTTAGACCAAGAATCGCACTTTCAGTAGACAGTCCGGGGCGAAACCCGAACTGTGCATCGTGCAAATCTAAATAATTATCGAGGAGGGAGTCCAGCAGGCTGTCGAGTACCTTCGCCAGGACCGTAGCCAAGGAGATGGGTCGATAATTGCTTTTATCAGCAACATCTCCAGACCTATTTTTAATAATGGGTACTACAATCGTCCTCACCAGGTCACTAGGCAGGTGAGAGTGTCTCATGCACAAAGAGTAGAACATGGCTAGCACACGAGGCAAGTGGACACCGGCATGTTGTAGGTGCTCTATACTTAGGCCGTCGTGACCTGGGGATTTACCACGCGTCATTGTACGTATAACTTTGGCAACTTGATTCGTAGAGAATGAAACCAGGTCAGAGTCCCGACAGGCACCCTCATCAACCTTCTGAGAAGAGCATCCCAGCGGCGGCTCCACGCTAAAATGTTCAACAAATGCATTTGCTATCGACTCCGGCTCGTTTGCACTCCCCACGCTCACAGGTAGACTCGGCCCTAAAGTTAGTTTGTTAGTCTCTTTCCAAAATTTATTAAAGTTGTTATTCGCGTGATGAGACGTTATTATATCTAGCCTTATTTGTTCTTGTGTTTTTGGCACCAATTAAGCTTACTTTTAAATATCTTGCGTGTTTTACACATTTCCTCAAAGACAAGACCGGATTTAGGCATGCCGTGCAGGAGCCATGATTTGTACTTAAGCCTAGCTTCCGTATACGCGCCTTTAACATGCCGGTTCCAGCCCACCATTACAGAACGCTTCTTTCTATTGATATTATTAGAATAGTCTAAATGGGTTTGCTCTGCAGATTCAAACAGGATAGTAGTGATGTCCTTATACAGTTTATTAAGGAATAGCCTATGATCATGTAAGTTACAATGTTTATCCGCACACTTAGCAAACTCCTGTGGAAAATCAATCATTCTTAGCCTACTGTTACATAATTCGTGAAAATTTGCTATTTGCGTTCGATCTCTAGAGCCCCAAATTACTTTATTACAGAAAGAATAACGTTTACTTATTTTAGGTTTAATAACATTTAGAAAGCATTCAACAAAAATTGGTAGATGATCAGATACATATAAGTCTAGAGAAACATTTATATTAGCAATAGTTTGCCATGCAGCCTGTGTGACGACACAATGGTCCAGCCAGCGACGGCAACCGTGTACTTCGCTAACGTAGGTGTAAGAGTCCGCTGGTAAAAGTTCCAGGTCCGCACACCGCCACTTTTGTTCCGCGCAGAATTTATTTAGTTCATTAGTAAATGGCTCACCTGGATGAGCGTTTAGGTCGCCCAGTACATACACGGCTTCCACATTGCTGTCCGCTACAATCGCGCCAATATCGCTCAAGCAGTCCGTGAACGCGGGTAGATTCTCGGTAGTATCGTTTGGCATATAAACACTAAATACCAAAATAAATTTGTTATTACCTAAAGACGCTTTAATACCCGTCAGACGCGCACTGTCGCACTTTACCACTGACACCGATTGAAACAATCCCTTACGCCACAATACCGCCACACCGCCGTAGGGACGCCCTCGTAGAATTCCCACAGACGCATCTATAGGTGACTTTCCGGTGTACTCGAAGTCAGTATGAATAGAGCCTAAGTATGGTATATCGTCTGGAAATAGCCACAATTCCTGTAAAGCAACTAGGTATGTCCGCAGACTTGCACAGAGATCTGACGTCCTCAATCGATCGCTTTACCGATTTACAGTTGTAGCTAACCATTTTACATTTAAATTCACACTGCTCCATAATGTTGTGTATTAGGTTTTAGCTCATGTATGCTTTTTTTCTTTATGAATTTATCACGTACAAAACGCCTATAACTAATTCCGGATGGCCAAAACGAGTCTTCCAAGAATAAATTTAGTTTCTGCTTTGAGACATACAACTTAAAGGAATTGTATCTTTTTTCATTCTGTCTTTTAATTTTATACAGCTTAACTTCCTCCTGAGTCTTATCTTTAATGTAGCTAATAATATCGCTTTCTGTCGCATCCTTAGAAACATTTGAGATAAAAAGTGGCACCATCGTTAGGTACGGACGCCCTAAACTTAATATCTTCATTTATATCCGCCTTACCAAAACACTTTGCATTCAATAAACTTTTTCGCTTTTTTCTCGGCATAACTACAGACCATGCATTTTGTTCCCCTACTAGTGGTCTGTAACTCGACTCGCCACGGTCAGCCGCGCAGTTGATAATACTCATTGGCATTTGCATTGGCACTTGGAACTCGGACAAAGATTGCCGTGCGACAGTATTGCTATTGAGACTTGTTTTCGTAGTAGTGGCATTCGCTACTGCACCAGCGTCGCTGCCGGATTGCGAGAATGAGACGGAGCGATTCTCAGATGTTGCGCACTGATCCATGGGAGGAGGTGAGATATCGATAGTCTCATTATTTCTCGCCTTACAATCTTTGCGATGGGTGACGTGTTCGCCGTTATTTGCGGTTCGCTCAGCTGTTTTCCGTAAGCAGGTAGTTGTGTTGTTTGTTGACAAACTATGAAGTGGGCTACCTACAGTGATAATTAATGATTTATTTGCTTCGTCACAGGGACGATTATTTTGAGTAATATCTAAACATGAATTAGTAGGATCGTCCACCGTCTGTTCTTGGGGAATTAAAGCAGCCGGTCCACTGTCATAGCCATCAGAGCAGTTACGCCAAGCGCCTCCGCGCGATTTATTTACGTATAAATCAAAAGGATTGTGAACCACAGATGTATGCTTCAAGTTCTCTAACTCGGTTCTCAGATTTGCGATATCTGCGATCAATGCACAGTTTTCCCGCAGGTACTTTACTTCTTTTTGTAAAAATACTACATCCTTAATGGCTTTTGTCGCGTCCAGATGATCCCACGTAATAGGTGGCAATTTATGAAGCTCCCGTGCCACAAACACAGGAATGATGTCAGGCTCCGCAGACTTAAGTAAGTTGATAATATCGTCTATATTACGAGCATTCTTGCCTTTGTTTTTCCTAATCTTCTGTTTGGCGTTAGGAATGGAATTAAAAAGTAACGTCTTCGATTTCGATATTTCTTCCTCGGAAAAATTTTCACAACACAATTGAGTGAGAGATATCTCATCCATCACATCAGCTTTGTTTTGAATATAAGCTAGTAGTTCATCGATGACTACATTACAACTCGCGCACTTAACGATATTCGAGGTCATTATAACACTCAAGAAATCCGTTGGCTTTTACCGCACGTCCGCGCCGTACGCGCACGAAAGGTGACTTTATAATTGATTATTATTCGGCATGTGACGATGCACAGCATCTGTGAGAGAGCGTCATACTTCCCCATCCATTTCCGGTCAATTGCAGTCCTTTCCGGTCCGTTTTAGCCAATCAGCGTTGAGTAAAATGTCACGTGGTCTCCGTTGGCCGCTTGCGGTCGGTTTGCACCGATTTGAATCATAGCGTCGTTTTTCTCCAAAGAATCAACATCAATTGCGAATGTTACGGTATTATTTAAATAGTTAATATCGTAAAGTATAAAGTGATATCGGCAGTTTAAATAGCGGTTCTTTCAACGTTTCACGATGAGTGATCGTGAATATAGCGATTATGAAGGCGTCCGCGTCACGCCCCTGCCGATGTCCGAGCGTGCCGATGCGCGATGGTGGGTCGCGGACCCGCCGACCCTCGGCCTCCAGCGCTTCCACTGAGTCGAGTTCTGCAGAATCGGAATATTCCTAAACCCCAGGTGAAACGAAGCCGACGCGGTAAGTCGTTTATTTAATTTAGCTTACCAAGTAAGCAACCTTATAAGCTTATTGTGGCATAACTACGTTTTGGACACGAACACGCCCCTGCTGCCGCCCGCCGCGCCAGACGCGCTGGCGCCGCTCGCGCACGCCGCGCCCGCCGCGCCGGCGCCCGCCGAGCTGGCGCCGGGTGCGCTTGCGGCTGGCGCCGGGGCCCAGTATGCACTTTGACCTATACACTGTATCGCCTAGCTGTCGCTACTTGCCCGCCCGATACTTAGTTAAATTTCGGTTCAGTTAATACTATCGTGAAGGATTCTAAAGTACCTTTTGCGAACCCTTACCGTGTTAAGCAACTCGCAGTCCTCCAACGATTTAACAATCCCGATTGTGCGGAAAGCCAAATAATAAAAATAATTCGTTTCCGTTAACGACGAAACGAATTCTACAAAGAAGTGTAAAACTTCTCTAACAACGCTTAACAATCTTTTTCTGCCAGGTCCAAGCAACCTACAGGAAGGACGTTCAGGCAAATAAAAGTAAAGTCGATCAATGACTCGATCCCGCGTTCGAGCAGAAGCGGGTTCTACGGGGGCTGCCTGCGAGCGTATCGCAGGGAGTGGCTGGCGCTTTGGGCTCCGTAGGCCCTTCTCGATCTGATTACGGGAATGCGTCTGCCATCTACCCCCAAACCTCTGCTGATCTATCCATCACAGAGATTGCTTCGCCGGTTCGAAACCAACCAGTCAGCCGAAATGACGCAACAAATCGAATTATTACTCCATTAAGAACATCTGGCGCGCGCAACGCCCCAGTGTTTTGTCGACCACGTCCCCGGCAAAAAAGAGCGACGTGGGCAACGGGCCAAGATTCAATCTCAAAGAACCGAACCAAAGCTATTCAAGCTAATATCTCACTACCAAATACCCCACTTCCTTCAGGAGAGTGGTAAAAATCGATTTGTCATCAGCGTATTTCCATGTGAACATCACAAATTGTCTGTCTCAGGACTGGTATACAAAAGGCGAGTTCTACAGATGACATGTTTACCATTCGGTCTGTCATGTGCACCTATGTGCTTCTCTTCTCTGACGACCTGGATGGCCCAGCTCCTCCGTTCTCAAGGCATGCGGACCATTGTGTATTTAGACAACTTCCTGATAGCCTGCCAGTCAGAGAACCTGTTACTATCACAGACACAAATAGCCTTGGACACTCTCCAAGCACTGGGATTGACCATCACCAACGAGAAGTCTGTGCTAAAACCAACACAGGTAATAGATTATCTAGAGATAATCTAGAACCCGCAACAGAACTTCAAAGGCCTGCCGCTGAAGAAAGCTCAGGCGACACTATTAAACTTGTGACGAGCCGTCCTCAAAAGGACGATGGTCTTGAAAGGGACTCCGAGCCCTGCCAATTTTGTTGTGGTAATTGCCTGCACTGTGGTCATCTACAGCTGTTCTCGAGGGACCTTCATAAACTATCACCACGAAAACAAGTACAGCTGCCGCATTCCGCTGTGGACCATCTGGAGTGGTACGAATAGCCCCAGAAACATCCCAAGAAAAAAAAAATGCAGCTGGTCCCCGAAGTTAACCCAGCATTTTCTGACGACTGATGCATCCGACTACGGATGGGGGGGGGGGCAGCTGGATACGGTAGCATCTAGCAGATGGCAACCCGATCAGCAACATTGGCACTGCACCAGCAGGAAGCTGTTTGCAATCCTAGTTGCAGTGAGGCATTTTAAATCTCGAGAAGGTAGCCATGTAGCGGTACAATCGTCATTTCGTACATACAAAAGGGGCGTGGGACGCGATCCATAACCCTGCTCGAGCTTACTTACCAGCTTCTGAACCTACTAGACAAATGTAATATCTCGATCTCCCCAGAGAACATTCCAGGGAAATTCAACGGTATTGCGGACAGAATGTTGCGAGGGAAACGTCCATCCAAGTGGCACCGTCAGTTTGGTACTCCTCAGATAGACCTTTTTGCCAGAAAAGAATCTTAGTCGACACATAATATTTTACTAATATTATGTATCGACGGAAAGTCTAAATCGGTCGGCCCATTCTGCAATGCCTTTAGCCGGTTTCAACTTATTCCCTCCTCCGAGTTTCATTCCGTGAATCCTTCATCACCTTAACTCGACAGAAGAAGTTTTTGTTATTAGTGGCTCCAGTGTGCAAGAGAGCTTTTTGGTTGCCAGATTTACGTCGTCGGGCATTCGGAAGACCGATGAAAATACAACAACTGAATCATGTATTGATAGATCCGACCACCGGGCTACCGCCTACTCACCAACCTGCTTGGCACCGTTGGAGCAGGTGGTGTAGTTCAAATAATTTTGACTTTAAACACCCGAACGGTGTTTGTCTAAATTTTTGGCCCATTTATTTCTTGTAGATAAATAAGTTTATCCTACTAACTTGTTACATATAAGTGTATCTGTTGTTCTAACTTTTGGGAAGGCTTACACAAATTTAAATTCTAAAGTCTTAGCTACACATATTGTAATAGTACATTATGATACAAGTGTGCTAGGTTGATTATTACACACAAGGCATATTGTAAGCGCGAGCCGCAGGCGAGCGCGGTAAGGAAGCCGAGTGTGTAATAATCAATGCACACGAGTTCCATACGACGTTTTTCAACACGATTGCGAGGAAAAAACCAAACTTAAATCTAAAATACCTTCTCCGTTTTTGCTGTTTTTCTCTAGGTTTTGGCGGCAACAGGCTATTACTTGCGTTTCGTGCCTCGATAAGTATTTCCGACGGGGTTGAATAACATTTTACTCGTCTTCACTATTTAAAGTAGTCATTTTTTATAGTAATTAACCACACAGCAACAACTTTACCAAATATTTAGGGAAAATGGTACGTAAGTTTTGTTTTTTTCGCGCGCCGCAATTTCGATGCGCGCGCAGGTTCAATAATGGCACAGGAAAAACAGGCTGTTCAGCCGGAGTAGCAGCAATTTAAAAAATAAAACTATAAATTAATGTTTCTAAAAATGATAGTTAAGTTAATTTGTGTTTATTAATATACCATTTGATAAAATGAAATATTTATTTGTCATTTTAACCCTAAAATAATTTAATATTAGTAAAATAGGTATTCAATGTCCTTAGACAGAAACATTTGCTGCATTTTTTAAAAAATAGTTTACATTACCGCACTAGTGCAATAATGTTATTATAGCACAAGTGCGTAATATGATGAATTATGAAACTAAAAACGGTGTTATAATAGGCAATTTACGAGCAACTGTGTTGAAAAAGCTATTACACTTCAAACACCTAAAGTGGGAATACCTCTTATTTGGAATCTAAATGAATTAGTTAACTGGTTGCAAACTAACTCTCCAAGTTGTGAAATTTTGCTTGCATGCAGCTTCGCGTGAACCATGCTAGCACACTCCTAGCGTTCGGCAGGCGTGTGTATGATCTGACACTTTTAAAAATATTTCTCCTGAATATTATGTTGATAATGAAAATAATTATTATTATGTTTCACATGATCATTTGTTTTAAAGTCAGATACATGTTCATTTAAACAATCAGGTTAGAAGTTATTACAGCATTGTAACCCTAATGTTTTCCCCATTAATCGGCTACGAAAAGATATCAATTTGGGAGCCTAAAGGCGCACTGCCGAGTGTAATAATGCCTTATTTATTTCAATACGGGGTAAAAATAAATCTGCTTCGCATGCTGTAATCGGAAATTGGATGAAATCGGTCCTTAAGAACGCAGGTATACCCACTTCGCAGTTAGCGCTCACTAGTAGCATTCTTAAATTTCTTAAACTAAGTATGAAAATTACCAAGTAAAAGATATCCTCGCGCGGGTTAACTGGCGTAGACAAAACACTTCCGCCAAGTATTATCAAAAATAAATCATTGGTAAATCAGGCCCTTCAAAATCAAATTTTGCAATAAAGTTTGAACCTGTCTAGACTAGCTTATTCAATTTAATATTAAATTCATACAATGGAAAAATGTATGTTATACGGATAATGATTTATAAATGCTTGATTTGTATATTTAGTTATTTACCTATTAATTGGCTATAAGAATAATATATATTTATATTACTTAGGTACCGTAAAAAAGGCTTTGGCAGAATAACAGAGTTTGCGCGTTTCCTGCATCCACTGAGCCATAGACCATTTTGTCTTATAGCATTAAGTTTGCATATTATGTTTTACTTATCTGTAATCTGCCTTGAGACAAATAAATACATTCTATTCTTTATACATATTTTCACAGACTTCATTGTTCTAACTGTTCTATCATCACATAGCGTCGTCGCGTGGTCACCAGGAGGTATAAACAGGTCTCTCACAGATGCTGTGCATCGTCACATGCCGAATAATAGTGCAAGTTTTACATAACAATAAAACTTGTATTATTAAGCAGAGACGATGCACAGCATCCCATTAAGATCTCCTGGTGAGAGACTTCTATGATTCAAATCGGTGCAAACCGACCGCAAGCGGCCAACGGAGACCACGTGACATTTTACTCAACGCTGATTGGCTAAAACGGACCGGAAAGGACTGAAATTGACCGGAAATGGAAGGGGAAGTATGACGCTCTCTCACAGATGCTGTGCATCGTCTCTGCTTAATAATACAAGTTTTATTGTTATGTAAAACTTGCACTATTATTACTGATGATTGTAACATTTGGCTATTTGAAAAAAAAAAAGATTATTATACATGATTTATAAAAAAAACTCCTTTTAGTTTCAATGTTTTCGCTTTGATAACAAAGCTATTAAGTATATATTTTTTTAACTCAGTACCGGAAATACGCCCAGAGTCCCGAACGAATCTGAAACGCGTGTGACGTCACAAGTACTTAGACCTGGCGATGTTTGTTTTGACGTTCAATGGAATTAATTTGGTTAAAAATGTCCTATCGTGCCAGCTTCGTACCACAATTGTACGAATAATACCAAAATAACTCTTCAAAAAAACAGCGGATAGTAATAACGAAATATTTAAAAATTGTTAGGTCGATGTAGTTACACTAGTTACTGATTCTATATGAAATGGTACCTTACGTCAGGTCCTACTATTTTTGTTCGGTTTTTTAGAGGAACAAAAACCGGCCACCATCAATCAGCCATAATGTTCATACTGACGACAAATCATAGATTATCTAGTGTTTAAAACTCAATGAAACGGGAATTAACGCGATCATAATTTAGGTACAAAATGTTACCTCTTTTGCCTGACGTTTCGATCGGGTTACACCGACCGTGGTCACAGGCTGACTGGAACAGCGATGTCTTCACTCCGTATGAGAGGCAGATTCTTCATCTACCCTCATGATATTATTTTCACGCCAAGTACCGTCACACATTACACTCACTGTGTCCCTATTCTGCACACTAACCGCCGCGTCCGTATTCAGGTGAGAACTCGATCGCGAAACAAAACGAGATTGTTTATTTTTAATCACTGGATTCCTAGTCGCGGATAATTTGTAACCGTCTTCCCGTTTGAAATTTTTATACTTTTTGATTTCAATAGCTTCACGCACAACTCTTGAATAAAAGTGGCGATCCGTGGAAAGAACTTGCGTTTGATGAAATTCAATCCAGTGATTAGTGCCCGGTTTAAGAAGGTGTTCGGCAATCGCTGATTTCGCAGTTTGGCGGTTTTTCACAGCAGCTATATGCTCTTTAAGCCTTTTAGCGATGGTTCGTTTCGTTTGGCCTATGTAGGAACTCCCACAGCTACAGTTTATTTTGTAAACACCTGGTGTTTGTAACGGCAAGACATCCCTCGGTGTGCCTAGTAAAGTCTGTACTTTTAACCCCGGGGTGTAAATCGTGGGAATGGACCATTTCTTTAGCAGGGAGCCAATTTTATCAGTCACTCCTTTCACGTAAGGCAAAAATGCGGGATGTCTGCTTACATTCTGGTGATGGTGGCTTCAACAGATGTGGTGACACATTGTATCCGTTTTTAATGAGAACCTCCTGAACATGATTTAGCTCTTGCTTCAAATGGTCAGGGTCACAGAGATCATATGCTCTATTTCTTAATGATGACATTACGGATTGTAAGTGGCGTGGATGGTGATGTGAGGCAGCGTGTAAGTATCTATCTGTGTGTGTTGGCTTTCTATAGACACAGTGCAACACACAATAGGGACACAGTGAGTGTAAATTGTGACGGTACTTGGCGTTAAAATAATATCATGAGGGTAGATGAAGAATCTGCCTCTCATACGGAGTGAAGACATCGCTGTTCCAGTCAGCCTGTGACCACGGTCGGTGTAACCCGATCGAAACGTCAGGTAAAAGAGGTAACATTTTGTACCTAAATTATGATCGCGTTAATTCCCGTTTCATTGAGTTTTAAATTATGCAACGCGAAAGTTTAAAAGTAATTATTATCTAGTGTTGATAATGCGCGAAATTTGTGGCCTAACTTCAATCAACGATATTAAAAACCCTAGATTCTATACACCGCCAGCGCTCAAAACATGTCCAGAAAAATGAGTGCTTAAACTCGTCTTAAGCACTCTTTCGCTCGCAGTCGCTCGCGGACAGTCCATGACACAGTATGCCGGAGTGCTCCGTAAAAAAATGCAAAAACAATGCTTTATTCACTCTAAAACAGGATGGAATGTCATATTTCCGGTAGGTAATAAATCAATGCTTGATAATTGAATGCATTATGCGTAAAATTGGTCCTAAAACATGCTAAAACTGTAGTTTTCTAAAAATTGTATTAAATTATCAAACACGCGGCTAGGAGACGTATTTTTTGAATCATGCGAATTCCAATTCGAATACGAAATGGCAAGATTCGCATGCGAATGACTAAAATCCCTATTTTTGAAAATTCATTCGGTGCATTCTGCAACGAGTGGTTCTACCCACTCGTGTTTCGACTCTACTAGTAGAAAGTTCGGAAGTTGACATTGACAAGTAAATATAAGGTGTAAGTGAATTAGTATCAGATATTTTTAGGAGTAACTTAGACTATCACATGGATCACATATAAGATAAATTTAAAATTATAGAACAAACTTAAAAAAATCGAAAAAATAAAAAGTTTTAAAATAAAGAATCTACATCATCCTGTACATGAGCCCAAACACCACAAGTAGACTACTCACACAACGCTAGCCGATTCATAACCTCTCCAGAATTACATTAATGCACTCAAATAATCATATTACACTGTTCATCATAATATCATATTACTTGGTGCGTTAATTAAAGTTTGTTCTATAATTTTAAATTTATCTTATATGTGATCCATGTGATAGTCTAAGTTACTCCTAAAAATATCTGACACTAATTCACTTACACCTTATATATGGTTCACAGATTAAAAACTTTTTTTTACGTTTCGTTCTATGCTATACATTGCCGGTTTTTAAAATCAATAAGTTTTTGCATTCCGGTTTTTAATATTTTCTGCCTGAAATGAAAATAATTACAAGAGTTTTACTATAATAGCAACACTTATTCGAGTGATTCAAAAATGCGTAAAATCGGGAGCAATAGAAACAGAGTTCGCACTCGAATCGTATTCGTGTTCGAATTCGAGATTCATTTCGAATGCTTCAAAAATACATCTCCTGTTTTATGACGTTCCTTTTTTCGCGCAGCTTTAGAAGAGGATGGCATTGGAACGTATTTGGAACAGGAGCCTAATGGAGTAGCCCCTCCTTAAAATTTTGTTTTTGTAAAATATTACTTCATTTTTAATTTTACGTGTGTTATAAAACGTCTATTTACATTATCTCCTATTTCCAAAAAAATAAATCGAAAGAGAAAAATTCTACGTATTATTACGATATTTTTTTTTCTTTTACACTATACCTGGGAAATGACGGGTTACAGAGTTATTGACAGTCAAAGTTAAAAAATTTTTTCAAAGATTTTTACAAAATTGACTTCTGTTTGATAATACTAAACTTTGTTACAAAGAAACATGATAAAAATTTTCAGTCCTTCTTTCATAAGGGTTCCCTATGTTATCTCGAAAGTCAAATGAGCGAATTTTATTTCAACGAAAACTATTGATCGATTTCTCCATTGACCGATGCCTTATTAGTACCTACGAAGTTTTAATTCACCGATGTAACGATTCACCGAAAACCAACTTACCGATGTTTGTTTCATATACACTATACTAGACATGGACGATATCATGAGGAGCAGGTGAAAAATCATATGACTTGAAAATCATTTGTCACACCTGCTTTTTTTTGTCATATTGACTGCTACAAATCACAGACTGTGAAATCATATGTCATGCGCAAATTTCTTTTCATTCGTTGATGACATGTAGCAGAGCGGGTCTAGCGAGCGCAGGCCTTGAGCGCGCGAGCGAGTAGGAATGATTTGCTACAGATGCGTGTTAGAAAAAGACAAACATGCTGTGCTATTTTTTATGCCATCATAGGTGACGAACGATAACGATACTGAGCATTTTAAGAGCTTTAAACTTATGACCGTAAAGTTTAGATTCGTTTGTCATGATTTTTGTTACGAGTGGCAGGTTGAAACCTTCTAGTTTGTTGAATTTTATGCTGAGTGCCGTCAGGTTTAGATTATCTTGTTATGATTTTATAGTAGGGAACGTCGAGCTCGTTTTGTTTACAATGAAATTTCGTTTTATGTGTGAATTATGATTTTATGATGTTGTTTTTAAATTTACTAGTCGCCCGGTGATGAGTGATAGGTGCATACCAATGTAAAAATAAGTTTACTCACACATTCAGGATTTAAAAAAAATTCACATGAAATATTTTACATTGTCAGTCCCAAGCCTGTACAAGTATGAGGGGAAGTTAATTGTTAAAAAAAAAATGCTTAAATAATACACACAAATAGCACATTACGTAGCGCACGAACTATACATGACATTTCATAAAAAAGTAGCAAAGTAGCAAGGAGCATCTGTTCACAATAAATCATATTTCATTTTAAGTAACAAATAGCAAAAGTGTTACATTATGACACTGCGACAAAAAATCATTGCCAGTGATTTATCACAGGTGATTTCATATGACAATGACTGAAAAATAGCAATCATTGCCATGCCTACACTATACATAACCGACTAACTGTTTCGTTGAACGTAACATTTGACCGATAATTTAAGTAAGTATTAAACAATGTATTGTATTATCAGAATCTCAGGTTGTATTGTTTGCAATTGTATTTTGTCTTCTTCTTCTTCTATATGGCCTGTTTTCCTGCAGGGTATAACATTTATTCCGCCAGTGTAAATATATTAATTGGTTTTTACTTTTTTAGGGTTCTGTGCCATAAGGGTAAAGCGGGACCCCATTACTAGGACTCCGCTGACAGTCCGTCTGTCTGTCTATCTGCCTGTCTGCCCCTCTGTCATCAGGCATGAACATGTATCTCATGAATCGTGATAGTTAGACAGTTGAAATTTTCACAGATGATTTATTTCTGTTGCCGCTATAACAACAACTAGTAAAAACCAGAATAAAACAAATATTTAAGGGGGCTCACATACAACAAACGTGATTTTTTGCTCATTTTTGCTCAATGTTGGTAACGAGTAGACGCTTGAATTATCACAGAATATCTATATTTAGTTATATATTCACCCTTTGCCGTTTTTATAGATAATGGTACGGAACCCTTCGTGCGTGAGTCCGACTCGCACTTGACCGGTTTTTTGTTCGTTGATCCACAAATATTTTTTTATTTAATATATATAAGTTCTTTTGTTCAAGCTAGTATTTTACTAAAACACTATAAAGGTACTTACAACATTTGAAATTACCAAAAGTACAGTACACTTATAGCGTAAATTGTTACGTTCAACGAAATAGTCGGTTATGTATAGTGTATATGAAACAAACATCGGTAAGTTGGTTTTCGGTGAATCGTTACATCGGTGAATTAAAACTTCGTACTAATAAGGCATCGGTCAATGGAGAAATCAATCAACAGTTTTCGTTGAAATAAAATTCGCTTATTTGACTTTCGAGATAATATAGGGAACCCTTCATAGGCCTTAAGGCCATAAAGGCCTTTAAAGGGCACAGCCGGCAATGAATCGTGCGCAGTGCTCTCGCGCCACCCGCTCGCCCGCCGACCGCTTACACACACAGGCATACTCTGTGGCGTGCGCGCTATACATTGCGGGTTAAAAATAAGTTATGTTTTTTGATACCCAAAAATTAAAGTCATTCCCAGCAATTATTTTTTTTGCATTCTACTTGGTTTTATGTATAGAATTCGTGGTTTAAGGCTTCGTTAAGCCTTTTTTTACACCCTGTATTGCTTTGATTAAATTTATTATTTTTGTTTTCGTTCGTCATTAAAATGGCTACAATTTCTTGTACAGCTTAGACGATATTAGAATATTTTGATTAGTTAGGCTGTTTATAAATTCTAAATTTAGAGATGCGTATAAAATTGATTAACCCTTCAGTATAAACAATTTGTATTTTTTAATTAAATGTGCTGTGACGAGCTACGCCGCTCGAGTACCGATGCTGGGTTATTTTATATGTCGCGTTACGTATTTATTTATTTATCAACTAATAATTATTATTATTATTATAACCCGGCCGTTTGTTTTGTTTTTTTTTTCGTTAGGTTTCTAAGTTTTTAAGCGTTATGTTAATTAGCCTATATCCTTCCTCAAAAATTCTCTTCTTCTTCTTCTAGCACCCATCACAAAAATGTATCTTTCGCTCGGACGTATAAACCTAACAAGAAAGAGATTAGTCATGAATGAAGTCAAAGAAGATTTAAAAAAATAACTTCAACTTCATATAAATAATGAAATTTCATTGTAAACAAAACGAGCTTGACGTGCCGTGCTACAAAATCATAACAAGATAATCTCAACCTTACCGCGCTCAGCATAAAATTAGGTACGTAAACGTAAACAAGTTTAAACCTGCTACTCGTAAGAAAAAATCAAGACAAACGAATCTAAACTTTATGGTCATAAGTTTAAGTTCTTAAAATGGTGTACTTCCGGCCGTCTGAGCCAGAGTCCTAGAGAGATCTCGCATATCTAGGCTGATAACGAATCGTAGGTGACGCCAATATTCCTAGGTTTCATCGTTTGTGACGCAATAGATTCTTTGAAAATTGAAAAAAACCTGGCTCAGACAGCCAGAATTTCACGTTTTCCGACACTCTGGATCTCAAATTCTAGAGGGTTTTAGGGCCCCGTTATTTATCAAAAGTTTAGTGACGCGATATGTGACGGCATCTAAAGTAGTTTCATCCATTTTGATGCAATGGTTTTCGCGCAATCATGAAAAACGTGTGGTCAGACAGCCTGATATCCGGCTGTCTGAGCCATTTTGTTTTTGCAGATATATAACGAAATATCACATTTCAGACTCATCTTTATGGATTTTACTTTAGTGACGCGATATGTGACAGCTCTCGACCAGATTTGAACCTTCGTTACCCACGCGTTTAGGAGACATTCTAAAAAAACTGTTGGCACAGACAGCCGGAATCCGGCTGTCTGTGCCATCCAGTTCTACCACTTCCAGGTGTTCTTGGTAGCTGGAAACTCATCTAATCGTTAGTGACGGTGATGGTTAATACGAATTATCGTTTGTGACGGCTCTATATGCCGGCAAACAAAAGATATAAGCAAATCAATTGTTCTCCATACATCGATGCATTAGGGTGACCACACTTCCCACTTTATTAGGTATGCACATACTAGTATAGTAGAAAATCGAGGCAACTCGTTTTACGACAGCTGTTTGCCGTGTTCTTTAAATACGTATTTATCTGTGATTATTACCATGTCCATTTTATCTGTGAATGTGATATTTGATTTAACAATATTTACCATATTTTAGAAATAGCACTAGGACTCACGCACGAAGGGTTCCGTATCATTTAAAAACGGCAAAAAATCACGTTTGTTGTATGGGAGCCCCCTAAATAATAAAAACTAACAAAACAACATGTAATGCTTCCCTATAATGCTGACATCACAAATAAACGACGTAGAGACATTGTTTGCATTAAGAAATCGACCTCAAAATAGACTTTCACGAATAGGTTTTTCACATTTCTCGGCCCATTTTTGTACAATAGACTAAATAAAATACTTAATTTTTATGAGCTCAATTACCATAATTGTAAAATAGTCATAGTTAAATTTTTACAAACCTTGTCTTATGATGAAACTGAACAGTTACTTTTGATATGTAAATAGAATAGACTAGTAGTATATAAAACGTTATAATGTAATAAAGGAAATTTTACTTTTTAATCTTTGAATATTGTTAATTTATGTTACTTAGAATCATTTTAAGCTCTCTCTCGCCTGAAGCACAGGTTCTACCTAGTTCAGGCAAAGATAAGTTAAGCAATTTATAGTTTTTAAGGTGTACTAATTTAAATGTATCTGCATTTCTTATACTTAATAAACGATTTTTATTATTTTATTATTTATTATTATAATTATCGTATTCTGTGTTTTAGTATTTGCTGTTATAGCGGCAACAGAAATACATCATCTGTGAAAATTTTAACTCTTAACTATCACGGTTCATGAGATACAGCCTGGTGACAGACGGACAGACAGATGGACAGCGGAGCCTCAGTAATAGGGTCCCGTTTTACCCTTTGGGTACGAAACCCTAAAAAATCATGAATTTCTTATTTTCTGCTCCTCGTCCCAAATGAGCCGTAGGCATGTGGGAAGAGCTGGTAAATTACTCAATGAAACGGGAAATGACTCGCAAAATAAAGATATTATTTATATTAATTTTCTGCATCTTGACCCAAATGGGCCGTAGGCATGTGGGACGAGTTGATAAATTACTCAATGAAACGGGAGATGACTTACAAAATAAAGGTATTATTTAAATTCATTTTTTGCATCTTGTCCCTAATGGGCCGTTCCAGCATTTCCAGTAAAACACAGCAAATTACTCTGAATAAGAGTGTTCAAACAAATTTTCCTCTTGAATTACTTACCCTAAACAAGTCACACTTAACCCAAAAAGCAATTATTATCGTTGATTGGTCCTTCATACCAACGTATACGCAAATACGTGTTTAAAGAACACGGCAAGCAGCTGTCGTAAAACGAGTTGCCTCGATTTTCTACTATACTAGTATTTGCATACCTAATAAAGTGGGAAGTGTGGTCACCCTAATGCATCGATGTATGGAGAACAATTGATTTGCTTATATCTTTTGTTTGCTGGCATATAGAGCCGTCACAAACGATAATTCGTATTAACCATCACCGTCACTAACGATTAGATGAGTTTCCAGCTACCAAGAACACCTGGAAGTGGTAGAACTGGATGGCACAGACAGCCGGATTCCGGCTGTCTGTGCCAACAGTTTTTTTAGAATGTCTCCTAAACGCGTGGGTAACGAAGGTTCAAATCTGGTCGAGAGCTGTCACATATCGCGTCACTAAAGTAAAATCCATAAAGATGAGTCTGAAATGTGATATTTCGTTATATATCTGCAAAAACAAAATGGCTCAGACAGCCGGATATCAGGCTGTCTGACCACACGTTTTTCATGATTCCGCGAAAACCATTGCATCAAAATGGATGAAACTACTTTAGATGCCGTCACATATCGCGTCACTAAACTTTTGATAATTAACGGGGCCCTAAAACCCTCTAGAATTTGAGATCCAGAGTGTCGGAAAACGTGAAATTCTGGCTGTCTGAGCCAGGTTTTTTTCAATTTTCAAAGAATCTATTGCGTCACAAACGATGAAACCTAGGAATATTGGCGTCACCTACGATTCGTTATCAGCCTAGATATGCGAGATCTCTCTAGGACTCTGGCTCAGACGGCCGGAAGTACACTTAAAATGCCCAGTATCGTTATCGTTCGTCACCTAGGATGGCATTAATAGCACTAGCATGTTTGTCTTTTTCTAACACGCACCTGGAGCAAAGTATTTGTTTGGTAGTACCTAAAATTGTTCTAGCATCACATGGTAATAATCCGGCAAATCTGCAATTTACAATCGCGGCTAAATCGTTTAAAGCTACTTGGGCTATATTTCTTTCTATAGCCCATTCTTTTATTCGCTGACGAAAAAATTTTTTTTTTTCGAAAATTCGTCATAATTAATATTAATTGTGCTATAAATAGTGCTGCTGAAAGAAGAGTCGTTATCACCAGATTTCAAAAAAATAACAAAATCCACACATTCGACATCATTTAATGTTTTTTCTACGGAACCTTCGTTGGACGTCGATGAAATTGTTGTTTGAGTTGCTACATTGCTTTCGCTGTCTTCACTTCGTTTAGAATTTATGAAATTCAAGTACTCCCTTGCAATCCTCCTCTTGACTGCACCAGACCTTTTTCTTTTCGTCCACATTATAAAATTACCACACACGCTTCACAATAAATAATTTGCACCGCTGTCAGTAAAGAAGGCTAAAGCTGTACTACTGATGTAATTTACTTTTAAAGTTTTAGAGCACCCTTGTAGACAGATTTTATAAAACCCTAATACTCACAAGAGTGTTTAATTACACTATAAGAATAAGATTTATAATGGTTTTTTCAAACACCAATATACAGAAAAAAGTATCAAGCGTTACCAATATAACACTTAGAGCTGTAGTATGTAAGTTATCACATCCAAATTACAGCCTTTATACAGCTATAATAATAAATCTAGCATTAAAGTATCACAAAACACTTAAAGTTCTATAGTAAAGTTTTCAGATTCTGATTTAACACCCTAAGCTTACGTTGAATCCTTAATACAGCTATATGACACTTAAAGCTGTAAAATAACTTAAAAATCACTCATATAACGATAAAAGCACCGTTTGACACCCTTGTTAGTCTTTTAAAGAACTTTAAGTTCTAAATGAGCTGTATATTTGCTGTTGAAAACACTTGATTGCTGCTTGGGGGGTTAAGTGCCTTAATACAAAGTTACATAGGTTTATATTCGAAAATGACCAACTTTCATACGCACATTCAACCCCTATTTCCACCCCTTCAAGCCTTTTTGTCGCAATAAAAGGTAGTCTGTCCTTTCTCAAGCTCTAGTCTATCTCTGTACCAAATTTCACAATCACAGTTTAGTGCTCCTAGCCCTACAATTATTTGAATTTTTATAACAATTTCCGAAATGCATTATTACTGTTAAAAATTGTTTTATTTCTATAGACATTATGTGGTTTACATACCTACCGAATCCGGCCCAAAACCTAGCTAGTCGGTTGCTTTAGCTAACTTGTGTAGGACAAGACATCAAGCAAGACAGAGTCAAATACAGATAAGTAGTACAACTAACCGGTCTAATCAGAGTTGGAATCACGAGATTCCCAACTGTAGGTATAAAAAACGGAACCGCCGGTGCGCGTGTTTAATCAAACTCCTGTGAATCCTCGGTGGTAGTCTACACTGCAAGCCTAGCGAGGACGTGACGGCGGACGAGAAATTTCAAACATATGAAAAGCGCCTTTGCGTCCATACTGCAGCGACTGAGGCGGGAGGCTAGCGCGACGGACTGAGCGAGACAGCGCGCGTAGTTTTCAAACGTTCCTAGCCGCGCATTCTGCCACACTGCGGGCCTAGTAGGAGGTACCGCGGCAAGTCTGGCTTTAAAAAAAACCTTTTGTTAGAATACCGTGATAGAAATGTGCATTATAATAAGCTTAAAATAATATAAGCTATTAAAATTGTGAAATATGTAATATAAAGTTTTATAAAACACTAGAACCCGACTTCAAAATTAAATTAAAAAGCAAAAAATAATATCTAAAACATACCTAATCAGTTCTTTTTGGAGTCGATGCCAAATGTGTTCATTCGCATTGTATCGATAATATTTTTCGTTTTTTAGTTTAATTCTGGGTTTTAGTTTTTTATAAATTTTTATTTTTTACATGTTGATTATCATCACTTTTTTGTCAGCATAATAATCATATTTCCGTAGTTTAGATACGCTGTACGCCCTAAACTCTGTTCTAGTGATTATAAAATAAAATACGCTCACACCAACATAAATTCTCTACGACCCTAATCATTTTAACCGTCTTGTAAAAATACCAAATCCTCGTCCATAGTTTCCAATACCTGACTTTTCGTCACACCGGCCACCGCTACAAGAGATCGCGCGTCACAGTGGCCATCCACCACTCGGCCCAGCTCGCCGCACCCGCCTTTGCCCTAACTAAGTCATCGCACTGCGCATGCAGTGTGGATGCACACTCAAGCGTATGACGCGGAACAATACATTTTCATGGTCTCTTGTTTTCCTGGACTGAGGTATTAAAAGTTTTTTTTTTAAAAACCATTTATTTATATTTACCTACCAAGACAAAAGAAAATTATTTACAATGGCTTTTTATTAAAAGCAGACTTCTGAGTGCAGACTGAAACATCAGCTTGGCGAAGTGACAAATCCGCAAAGCTATCCTCCTGTCGGGATACCAATATCCTCTTAGCTAAATTGGTTTCTCTGTGATCATGCTTCATTATAAGTGGTTTAGGCAATGTGGGTGTTATTTTCTTTATCCATTGACTTTGAGGCAATTTATCTTCATCAGGAACATTGATCTGTAATATTTGTAATTAATGAATAGTTTTCTCTTAGCAACACAGGGACATGTTAGAATACTGCCAAAGAGACATGGAAAGAAGCATGCTGGTATTTAGAAAAATTGATACAAAAGGAACGCATTATATAAGAGCTAGAACAGGTGTAACAGATATTCTCACTAAAATAGACCAAATGAAATAGAGATGGACAGGTCATATGTTACGGAGCCCTCACGAGAAATGGAGCAAAATCCTGACCGAATGGTACGTGCCCTAGAAACGGGAAACGAAATAGAGTCCGTCAACGAAAAAGATGGGAGGATGAACTCAAACTAAAAGCGAGTTGTAATTGGAGAAGAATTGCAAAAGATAGAAAACAATATAAATCTTTAGAGGCTTTTGCCAGTAGGCACACCGAACTCCGGGACATACTATGACAAAAAAAGAAAGATAAATATAATGCACAAAACAAGGAGTTTCTGGATAAAGTTTATCACAGACGGTGAAAATGCTTTAATATTATATCTTGATATCTTAAGAGAAAATATTATAGCATCTTAAACTTTCACACACGGTTAAGATACGATATATTTTGAAATTTTATCACTCTCTTGAAATCCGTCCTAAGTGCCAGAAGTTCATTCTGTAAAAAATCTTTATACAGGTTGATAAAAATTAAGCAATACGGGTTTGCTATTCGACTTATTGGACAGCTCATCAGACGATGTTTCTGACCTTGAATTTGATATCAAAATTGCTATAGCTCATTCGAAATCTAAATCAATTTGGATAGAAAACCACATTATATGACCACAGAAAAGAACGCGGGGAATTCACCTTTTACGAAGATCTCTTAGCGTAAAAGTTTCAAATGTATTTTAGGAAGTCAAAAGCGTCTTCCGCCCGGCACGATTTATCCTATAATTTATTCTGTGCCGGCACCCCGCACTGAGAACAGGGACAATCCTGTGTACATCTTAAGCTTAAAAATTATAGCATCTTCACCGTCTGTGATTACCTTAAAAAGACTTGATTGATTGATTGATTGAATAAATAAATACATATTGGACAACATCACATCATTGCTCTGATCCTAAGGTAAGTAGCATAAGCACTTGTGTTATAGAAATCAGAAACAACGACGGTACCACAACACACTGACAAGAGACAATATAGATAAAATTAATTAATTTAAAAAATCAAAAACCCGACTGCGTAAAAAGTGAACTTCAAAGATGAAAACAAGATTTCCTACAGTTCAAATCCCATATGTTCAAAATCCCTACGGTTCATATACCTACAGTTGGTATGCCGAAGTTCAAAATGTGTACGTTCGCGCAGCAAAAAGAATCGCCTTTTCAAGGATTGGATGATGCAGATAATTAGTGCCCTATATCGTGTAAATGTGCCCGAAATTTTATATTTGTGCCTCCAACAGCTTCAGATTAATTTAAGAAAAACAGATTCTGCTGCACGAACGTTCGCCCAGCAAAATTTTTTTTTAATTGATGGGCCTAGCTGTATATTAAATATGCAAAAAGATAGCTTATATACGATCATAAATGTGCCGTGAAAGCCAGATTTGTGCCTCTTAAGATATCAGAGTTATTTAGTTTTTTGCTGGGCGAACGTTTTGGTGATTGCTGTATATCGGAAACGGTTGAACGCACATTCATGATTTTTTGTATACAGATTAGGTACATTTGTGCCTATTTGTGCCGGAATTTTCATTAACATGACTAGAATGGTTCAGATGCAATTCTTTTATTTCCTAAAAAACGGAAAAATGCTCTGGCTCCCGAACGAAGAAGACCAAGGACTTCGCGTTAGTGCCGACTGGTAGCCATTGTATATTTACATGATCCTGTAAAGTTTCGCGGGCCCACTACATATCATTTCCGATTTCTTAACGATTTTGTCTTTTTTTGAGGTTATCTTGAGTGAAATTACTTAGAATACGAAAATACTAGTTTCCTGTGAGCTGGCTTATTACATGCTTCTACAATAATATGAGCGCTGTTTTAAGAAAACGTATGCAATAAATCATGTATGTATACCCATTACTTTAGACAATAACGATTAAAAACCATTCACAATATTTTTGGTAGATTATCCGACCAAATTGTAGTGAACATTAAAAAGCGGCCGCACGATACATCAAACTATCCTTCCGCACTTGATGGCGTTGTAACGAAATTTAAACAGTACAGTTGCGTACAGAATTGTTAAGTTGGAAAAAAGTTTATAGGTATTTGGGACATGAAATAAAATGTGAATTGTTTTTTTGTACCTAATAATCCACTATAATTTGTAATTTATTATTTAAAATAAATTATATAATGAATGAATGAAATAAATAATAATAAAAAATAAATAAATATTGGACAACGTCACAATCATTGCTCTGATCCTATGGTAAGTAGCTAAAGCACTTGTGTTATAGAAAAAGAAACAAAGACGTTACCACAACACCCAGACCCGAGACAATATAGAAAAGTTCGTTTCCTACATTGACCCGACCGGGGATCGAACCCGGAACCTCAGAGATGGCGACACCATATTAGTCCGGCGTGCTCGACTCTCGGCTACGGAGTTCGTCAAAAATTACCATTTATTTAAACCTACGTAGCTTGATAGCTGATTAAGCTGTTTGAAGCGATAACGAAGTACAAAATTTCTTGTCCATCAATATTATCCATTTTTTGTTAATATATATATCCTCCGACCGGTTTCGGCCACGGCGACTGCTTCAACTCCGTTGTTGAAAATCGGAGTCCATGTTCGGAAGCAGTCAGGTGCGCAGGAGATATTTAAGTGCATAAGTGTACGCGCAAACACAGATGCACTCTCTCGTCCTAACCCTTCTTGGTCCAGTGGAACGGAGAACCGCTACGACTGGAGAAGAGATGGATGCAGTGTCTGGCCGACGATTGCTCTTGACCTCTATCGTCGCCCTCGGCCTTCCACAATGCCTTGCTGTCTCGCCGCGTCCGCCAAGGTCCGTTGCTAATCAGCGTGGGTTGCCTTCTGCGCCAAGACAGACTTCGTGCTACTCATGCGGGAGGCATCCGCATCAGACCTCTCTGCCGAAACACAAAAGGTCCCCCTCGACCAGGTTTAGCCCGCGCGCCGACGCGGTTTACCGGGATGTGGCCGCTGCGAGCACTACAGCTACTTGGAGCCACTGGCGAGAGTTGCTGGCCGCCTGTACCTGTCGATGCACCACCCAATAGGGTCGGCTTGTACACCTAAACGGAAACATACGCCCCGCTACATCCCAAATTTTTTGTTATGTAATATTTAGAACACTTTTTGTTGTGTTTAGGAATTAAGTTAAATTTGCCTTTTTTATTTATTTGTAATGTTAATTTTATTGTACACGTTTTAATCATCTAAAAGGTACAAATAGCACCTAACCATTATTCATTGTTTATTATTGTATACAAAAAATAAATCAATATAAAAATTACCAATATTGTTTTGTTATCTCCTTTTATCCAAATTGCTTGACTTACCAACTAAAAAAAACAAATATACTGTCAATGGCACATCAAGCTATCAAGCTTAATCAGCTATGTAGTTAGGTATAGATTTATGGTGCAAAATCATTCATTATAATCTCAAAAGGTCGACAATTTATTTTTAATAATAAATTACAAATTATAGTGTATTATTATGTACAAAAAAAACAATTCACATTTTATTTCATGTCCCTAATATAAACTATTTTCCAACTTAATGATTCTGTACGCATCTGTACTATTTTTTCGTTACAACGCCATCAAGTGAGGAAGGATAGTTTGTTGTATCGTGCGGCCGCTTTTTAATGTTCGCTACAATTTGGTCGGATAATCTACCAAAAATATTTCGAATGGTTTTTTATCGTTATTGTCTAAAGTAATGGGTATACATACATGATTTTTTGCATACGTATTCTTAAAACAGCGCTCATATTATTGTAGAAGCATGTAATAAGCCAGCTCACAGATAACTAGTGTTTTCGTATTCTAAGTAATTTCACTCAAGATAACCTCAAAAAAAAGACAAAATCGTTAAGAAATCGGAAATGATATGTAGTAGGCCCGCGAAACTTTACAGGATCATGTAAATATACAATGGCTACCAGTTGGAACTAACGCGAAGTCCTTGGTCTTGTTCGTTCGGGAGCAAGAGCATTTTTCCGTTTTTTAGGAAATAAAAGAATTGCATCTGAACCATGCTAGTCATGTTAATGAAAATTCCGGCACAAATAGGCACAAATGTACCGAATCTGTATACAAAAAATCATGAATGTGCGTTCAACCGTTTCCGATACACAGCAATCACCAAAACGTTCGCCCAGCAAAAAACTAAATAACTCTGATATCTTGAGAGGCACAAATCTGGCTTTCACGGCACTTTTATGATCGTATATAAGCTATCTTTTTGCATATTTAATATACAGCTAGGCCCATCAATAAAAAAAAAAAATTGCTGGGCGAACGTTCGTGCAGCAGAATCAGTTTTTCTTAAATTAATCTGAAGCTGTTGGAGGCACAAATATAAAATTTCGGGCACATTTACACGATATAGGGCACTAATTATCTGCATCATCCAATCCTTGAAAAGGCGATACTTTTTGCTGCGCGAACGTACACGGTTGACTGTGCAATGAAACGTCGAAATAATGTTTTTAAATGAATGTTTTAAGTAAGTAAAAGGAATAACAACCATGTAAAATAAAATTGCTAGATGGTAGCCAAAATTATTTTTAAATAATAGAAAGTGGATGTATTGTAATTGAGTACCTTCTATTTTAAAACTGCTTCTCGAGCGTAATATAAGTATAATGCTCAATTCTACCTCTTTTGCAATGGGTAAAACGACAACAAGAACGACAAACCCGCCTGTATTGTATACCGCGCGGGGGCCCGGCGAGTAGGTAAATATGTCGACTGAATTGCGGAGTGAACCAGGCCTGCCTCAGATTCGAATTCAGAATCCCAAATTACATCAAGAAAAAAAAACAGAACTACCCCAAAACTTTCCTAGCACAAACACAACTTCACCGAATTACAATCTCCCCCTTGAGATCTTTTCGTATCGGATA
Organism: Anania fuscalis; assembly: GCA_950371115.1. NCBI lineage: Eukaryota > Metazoa > Arthropoda > Insecta > Lepidoptera > Crambidae > Anania > Anania fuscalis. Next base: position 13,687,706 of record OX493328.1, read on the forward strand.
TGACGACTAAATCTGTTGGATAGGATGAAAAAATCGATTAGAGTCTATTGCGTACGGTCGCAATTGGGATGTATATATTTTTTATAAATATTTCAGCTCTTTCAACTGAGTGCGTTACCCCAGCCAGAAGTTGCCTAGAATCATAATATAAGTGCAATAGATATTTAGATATGCAGCTTCTGTAAATGGTAAGCACATAATATTTGAATTTAGTAAGTTGATAATTCTTTATTCATTTGATAAAAACAGTTCCGGCTGGAGTAACGTTACCACAGCTGGATGTTTTGTTTTCTAGCGGGTATGTTGAGATAAATGTTATGTAAATAATTAGATACGAATTTGAAATAAATGTTAAAACTGAATTTATAACTGTATTTGTTATGGTTGCGAATATTTTTAAAATACTACTGGGGTAACGCTCGATTGCTGTATCTCGGAGTTGACTAAACGGATGATTATAATTTTTGTACAGGACAACACAACTGGCTAATTAGTTATAATTTGTTAAGCAATAAAAGAATCCACAATATCGCATCGTTTTGAAGTTGTTTTAGTAATTAGAAATATGCTTTAATATGCCCTAGCGCTTCTAATAAGCGCTCAAAAGACTTAACTTCAAACGTTATTACAAAGGTAAATACTGCCTATAAATGGTGAAGGTCATGAAAGCGGCCTTGGTTACGGTGGGGTATGGGGTGCGAACAATTCTCGGGCTACGGATGGCTGTCATAAAAACTTGATCCTGGCGACCTATAATGGACGCAGTCTACGGCTGGACGAAAGCTTGGTGGAACTCGAAGTAGAACTAGAGAAGATAAAGTGGCACGTTATAGGTTTGTCTGAAGTCCGACGACAGGGGGAGGACACGGTGACCTTAGAATCGGGGTACTTGTTCTACTTTCGAGAGGGCGACCAAACATCCCTAGGCAGCTAGGGAGCTAGGCATTTTAGAAGGAAGCGAACAAAAAAGGGGTCCAAACTCTCGGGTGAGACTCTAGAGCTGATGCGACTGCGACGGGAAGCGCCAGAGGGAGCTCAGTCAGATGCCATCCATAAAAGGATCCGAAGAGTGGTGAGACGCGATCTCCGAAGCTCGAACACCCATCTCATACATGAGGCGATCGAGCAAAACCGGGGGTCGAAAGTCTTTGCCCAAAGAATGGGGAGATCGCATGTGACAAAGCTGAAAACCTCGGATAGCAGAACCGTCACATAAGTTCCGGAAATTCTCGCCGAGATCGAGGACTTTTACCGCCGCCTATATGCCTCGCATGCCCTAAAACCCCCAACTGACACAAATGACCCTAGAGCTACGCTTGTACGCCACTACACCGATGATCTCCCAGAGCAAGACGAAGACGAAATTGAGGCGGCTCTCAAACAGCTTCGTAATGGGAAGGCTCCCGGCGAAGATGGAGTCACTTCAGAACTTCTCAAGGCAGGGGGAATACCCGTTCTTGGGGAACTGAAGAGACTGTTCAACTCCGTAATAGCCAATGGGACTACCCCGAAGGCGTGGAGCGAGGGCGTTGTAGCTCTGTTTATAAAAAAAAGAGATAAAAATCTTCTGAAGAACTACAGACCGATCACGCTCTTGAGCCACGTCTAAAAGCTGTTTTCAAGAGTCGTCACAAATCGTCTAGCCGCAAGATTTGACGCCTTCCAGCCACCGGAGCAGGCTGGGTCGAAACCAACGAATAAAGGCTGCTGTACAGCTGCTCAGGGTCGTGAGACAAGGAGATGTCATATATCGGAAATTGTTCACGAACGCACTGGAGGATGTCTTCAAGACACTGGATTAGAAAGGAGCGGGCATCAATGTCAACGGCGAACACCTCACGCACCTCCGTTTTACCGATAATATATGTAAATCTGGACTTATACATTATTTTTTAGTATATATAGTATAATATAAAGATAAATAACACTTGAAAAAAATCATCGACCTCAGGTGGGACTCGAACCCACGTCCCCTCGCATACCGGGTGAGTGCTTTGACCAATAAGCTACCGAGGACGTCATGTGACAAGATGAAATTCCTCGTGTTTTTTTCTCGCTGTCAAAGCCAGCATATTCTGATCAATGTTGTAGCTATATGTATAGCTGAGTAGTATACTACCGTCAACACCCTATAGAAATATTTTTACAAATATTTGACTATTGGTTAAGATCAGAAATGCTTAAACATTGTAAATTTTTGTTTTTAGCAATTCCATGCAAGGTTTAATTGAAGATAAATAACACTTGAAAAAAATCATCGTCCTCAGGTGGGACTCGAACCCACGTCCCATCACATACCGGCAGTATAATATATGTAAATCTGGACTTAATCATTATTTTTTAGCATCTGTAATGTTTATAAGGGTAATTATAACATTTAAAGTAGAATTAGAAAACAATCAAAAATTATGTTTACCACTTGAGTCTTCTTAGCACTCCGGTAGGCAACAGAAGGCAAGTTCAGATTTTCTTTATTGCCTGATTTGAATTGTGAAGTATTTGTCTTCACAAATTTAGGTATGGATGAAATGCCAGGAAGGGGTTTTGTAGGCCGGACTTCTTTTACCAGTGGTGCAACTGGACTGTTTTTAATGTAAGATGCTACTGGACTGGCTATATGTTGGTAAATGTTGTTCTTACTCGGGGTTTTCTTTAAAGATGCAACTAAAATTTTCTTGTGAGATAGGGGATTCCCAGGAGTTTTGAATATTGGTGTCCTTGGTTTCATATCTATGTAGGGTGTCACATTTTTGTCAGTCTTTTTCGAATATTTTAAATCTACTTTTGTAGGAGTACAATGTACTGAAACATCTGATTCATTTTTTTTTACTAGCATTAAAGTCTTGTGTGTATCTTTCAGTTTTGTAGTGTTAGTTAGTTCAATTTGGGGCACTTCTTTTTTTGGAACTTTATCAATGTCTGATAGACTATTATTAGGTTTGGCAGTCAAATCATTTTTATTTGTTGGGGGGCCATTTTTTAATATATAATCTATAATATCTAATGTATTATTCAGAACTTCGTCATTTTTCTTTTCAGTTTTCGGTGAAACACACATATCAGCTACCATCTGTTCAACTTTAAGGAAGCTGTCATCAGTTGGTTTTATAGCCCAACTAGAGTAAACTTCAGGTGTATCTGGGGATAAACTGGTATTTGATATGGCTTTCCTCATAATGGATGAACTAATATTATCTTTATGGTTAAGATCAGGTGTTGAATGCATTTCAATTATTTTAATGTCTTCATTGTAATCATCGGATGCGGAATGTTTAGCACTGTAAAAAATAAAATAGGATATAAAGCGGTGCCACAAATATCTGCCAAAATGCGAAACCTTTTATTAGTATTAATAACGATGTCGACATTAGATTACATCAAAAGGTTCAGAGTAAATTTATTTTATAATTTCAAAAGCTTTGCACAAACTTTTATAAACTCCAAAGTTACAAGCACTTAGTGATTTTTGAGACTTACTTTATACGGTGATTGTTCCATTTAATATGCTTTTTGATTTCTTTAAGAGTAATCTTTCCGAAGAAAACTTCTTCATCACTAAACTGATCTTCAGCAAATGGTAAGGACATTTTTGACAAATATTTTAAGTTGGTCAGAAAATTTAAAAACCACAAACAAATTAAAAACCAAATGTAACGTCTTTTCTTTATTTAATTTAGACGTAAACAGAGCATCACAGATTAATTAGCGGTGAGGCGTATTTATCGTAACAGATAAATATAACAGGTATTTAAATACCGAATTTAACAACTGTTCTTCCTAAGATAAATATCTGTTATTGGAAATAACAGCAAAATCATAACAGTTACCGTAAGAACAGCAGAACAAAGTGTAACAGATGCCTAAAATATTGCCTGGCTGTCCCTGTTATGGCTGTTATCAGGGCGATAACTGTTATAATCTCCTTTCATTCATTTCTCTTATACATGAAAGAGAGGCAACTAGTATTTACTAAACAAAAAATTTAAATCAAGCTCGCATTTACAAAAGTCGTGCGCAAAATTGTATCTTCTTAAATTAGTTTCATGAGGTGTTTTATAGCTCTGTCTCTTTTTTTTTCATCGCGTTGAAGAGAGAAGCTCCTAGTATTTATTACATAACAAATGAAATTGTTAGAAGATTACTCAGTTTAGGGTATCAGAAATAGTCTCCTAAAATTGGTCGTATATGATCGACGTAATAATTCGGATATATTCACAAAATAAAAGCACAACATTATGTCTAGGCACCTAAATCTTTTACATTTAAAGATAATTTTTCAAATCAATTTCTTACATCAATGATACTAGTGTATGTTTGAATAAAAATAATATACTTTAACTTAAAATATACTAAATCGGATACATGAGTAGAGTATCGAATATTGAAAACCTTATTGCAACTTTACAAGAGCGTATCCAAACATGTTTAAATAAGAAATAACAGGCTGTTATTTAATAACAGATATTTGGAACTGTTATTTTTTCATAATTGTAACAGATATTGAGTTCTACCTGTTATAACTCATCTCTACCATATATTAATCAGATTAATATATGGCTAAAGACAGAGCCACTGATCAAATAATACTACGTAGAGTACCTACTCAGCACTGATCAAATAAGCTACGTAGAGTACCTACTCAGCACTGATCAAATAAGCTACGTAGACTAATCTATGAAGTATCAAGTAACGTTAAAAAACACCATACCACTGATCAAATAACTTACCAAAGATTTGACAGATCTCAGCAGCAGAGATTAAAAAAAAAAAAAGATGTCATGAGCATGGCTTCTCAATCCACTGATCAAATAATACTACGCCTTAATCCTCGACTCTGAGTTGGCAGAAATAAACCTCGCACACACTGATCAAATAATCCTACGTAGAAGATAGCGGGCTAGGAATATAGAAAAAGTAAACGTCACTTACTTCAATTGATTGGAAACTTTTTCGTCGAGTGACAAAGAAAATAAAAAACAGAGTGAGATACTTATTTATTTGACAGTGATGACATGACAACACTGTCTATTTGGCTACGGGCGGATTGCCCTCTACCAGTGTCGAGTAAAAAACGGGGAATCAGGGAAATATTAAGGCCTAAGATCGAAATTTGGAAAAAAAGGAGTTACAACGAGATCAGGAGACTAGGGAAAGGTAGAATAACTTCTATTACATGGGAATAAAATAAATATAACATTAGGTTTGTGCCACGTTTCTGACAGAGCAAAAACAAATGGCTCATACATATTAATTAAATAATAAAAATCACTCTTTTTGCTTAAAATACTCTGGCAATTCCATTGAATTACTTTGGCGTGTAAATCCATCTTGGAGGAATCGAATGCAACTTTCTATTATGGGGGCAGCGTTGGACGGTGAGTTTGAATTAAATTGGGAAACTAAATTAATTAGGACTACAATAAGGTCTGTAAGATTCGATTTTTGCTGATCTTGGGGCTGGCTCATAATGGCGCAACCATCCCTTGGGGAGGGGAAGGAATAATCCTTAATTAAATCACTATGAGCTTTTTTGTCATAGCCCTTAGAAAACGATGGTGAAGGGCGAGGGGTCAAAAGAACTGTTTTTTTATAAGAATTTGTTGCCTTGGAAGTTTTAATTTTAGCAGAAGTATCCCGAGGACTGATCACTTGTGTTACATTTTCAGGACTGGAGGACAAAATATCAGCATATGACTTGGAAGCCGGAGGGTGAAGTTTGGAAGCTTCTACATAAGAAATTGAATTTTCAGCCATATAAGTCTTAATATTTTTTTGGCGCATGAATTCTGGACAAGACTTACTGGTTGCAAAATGTGAACCAGAACACAAACAACAAGAGGCATGATGATCATCAATAGCACAAGAATTTCCAAAATGGCTCTGTCCACACTTAAAGCAACGGGGCTTTGATCTGCATTGTGTTTTGGTATGGCCAAACCGGCAGCAGTTAAAACACTGAATTGTAGGGAAAATGTACAAATCTACTGGTAAAGCATTGTAACAAATGAAGACTCGTTTGGGCAAAGTTTGTCCATCAAATGTGATAACTACTGTTTGGGATGGCTTCCAAGATGCAGAACCATCAATAGAAGTTTTGAAATTAAGGCGTCTTACTTTCATTATTTCTCCACATCCAATTGGTACAGACATGTTTGCTTTAACTTCATCAGGTGACCAATCCGCAGGAACACCACGAACAAGACCCATTCTGGTGACATTGAATGTAGGTACAAAGGCTTTCAATTTGTTAGATTCCAAGCTATAATGGCCCATAAAGAAGTTAGCATCAGAGAACTTCAAGAATGATACTGATATTTTATTACGGCCAATACTTTTAACACTGCCATCAATTATATTTTTGAAGGAATACTTTTTTAAGAATTTCCCAACCTCAATCGGGTGCAAAGTGGCTCCGTCATTAGGAGAGGCTAAGACTTTTTGCACATGAACAACATATGGAGCAATATCTGAGTCATTGTAAGTTTTACGCCCTATAGGTGTGTTATTATTCGGCAAGTCTTGACTATTGGCAACTGCATGTGGAACTAAAGCAGGCAAATCATTCTGGCGCGGTACAGATTCTCGGTTTACTTGGCCTAATTTTTTACGCTTTCGTTTAATAATATGCTCATGTTCTGTAGCTGAAGTTGAAATATCGGTGTCAGAATCGTTTGTAATAGTTACAAAGTATCCTGCCGGAGGTGGAGAAAGGTTAACATCAGGAAGATCGGCAAGTTCGTCGGATAAAAGTGGAGGAGGTGACCCTCCCGGATCATCGGGAGGATCATTCATTTTCAAAAGAAAACTGTGCAACTCACCTACTTTTTCCCAAATAAACACTACTAAACAATAAATATATGTATACAAATAATAGTTATCTACACAAACACTACCCTCCTGAACGCAATCCCTTAAATATTAAAAATAAAATTCAGAAGGAAAAAAAGACGCCCGTCGAGTCTAAAGATTCCCGCGCTTTTCGTGAGATACTTAATAGCGATGTGATGTCTGATGCCGTAAATGTCCACAGGCTATATAAAATCACATAGATCTAGACATAATCGAGATATCGATGCACTTTAATCGCTAATCGTTAATCGATACTTTATAATCGGTCGGTAATATGCGCTGTATAGTAGCTATCAGAACCTGCCTTAATAATAATAATGGGTACTTTACAAAAAAAACTGTAGTTAAACGAAAATTGTATATTTAAGAACTTCAAAATAAGAAATACACTTAGTCCAGTCCCAGAAATACAGATTCCTAGTCTCAGATTATCTTCTCGTTCTCTTGTAACTGTAGCTAAAAAGGAACTTTCATGAATAAATAGATCCAGAAGGCAAGGATAGTTCCAATAAATTTTATTGACTCACATAAGTACATCACAGAAACTCAGAATAAAAAAATACATGATTGATTCCAGTTCCAGATATCTGTGTAAACAAGTGTAAATCATTCTGTTGGTTTAATTTTATAAAACTTGAATAAGCATCAAATACTAATATAAGACATACAAACAGAGTTACTTTCATATTTATAATATTAGTAAGGATTGTACTGACGTCTAAATATTAACGTATTTCTTGATAATTATGCCTGTTGTGTTATACAGAATCAACCAATCATTACATTATTATTAAAATAAATATAGGGGCTCTGAAACTTTTGACAGGTTTCTGGACCTGACGTCTCAGTGCTGCCACCTAGTAAGCGTCATTTCAGAAGACCCTCATTTAAAAAACTAGCATTTTTTTTCTTATTTCTGGGTGTACTGGTTTTCGCCCCTAGTAAATAAAATAACTGACTAGTACCTCGTAAGCGCCACTTCTGCCCAATACACTACGAAATACGATCTGTAGACAAATCGCAGTATTATCTATTGACTCCCAACCGTTAAGGAGTTCTGTGGCCTCCATCATCAGCTCAGCAGTATGATATGCATACTAAAACCTTCTCCAGAATGTAACAAATACTTTTCTAAAAACCGCATCAAAATCAGATGAGCTAAACGCGAGAAAATCGAGGACGTTTGTCCGCGATTTACATACATACATACGGGTCAAACTGAGAACATCCTTTTTTTACGTCATGCTTTACGGCGGAACCACTTTTGATTTAACTAGTATAAGTTTCTCAATAAAATCTATGAAATGTTTATAGAATTCTAGTTCTATTAAAAAAAAATCTATGTCTCAAGTTTCGCCGTATTTGGTTATTGAAAGTGGTTGCGCTGCGGAGTTTCCTTCCAGCGAAACCACTACGAAATATCTATTACTATACATAGTGTAATAAGATATATGGTATCAAATAATTATATATTGAACTAGTACCGTATTAGTATTAGTAATTGAATTAGTGTGTTAAATCCGAGGTAACCCGGTCCAGTTTCCGACTGGGTATAGACCGAGCCTTAATGCTTATGCGACGTATTGCATCCGGGCTAAGGCTTGGTCTATACCCAGCCGGAAACCGGACCGGGTAAACGCGGATACAATCCATCGCTTAAACAATAAGGTCGTTATTTGAACGAATTCTTGCGGGTGCTTACGGTTCTGGCAGCGTATAGACTGAGCCTAAGGTCGTTTTTTAAAAAGGTTCTATAAAATATCGGCCGGAAACAGCTTATTATAATCCGAGCCTTGCAGATAAGATAGATTACGTTATCAAATCGTGCTAATTATGGATGGGGCTTCGAGACTTTTTACTCGTTCACAAAAATTCGTTAATTCATTCACATTATTTAATTTTATTCATTCAGCCAGGTGACATCTTATTAACAATACTGGCTACGCATATGAAGCCTCAAGCTAGAAACATACTATCGGACGCGGCTTACGGACGCGGCTTACACCCGCGACTTAAAGGAATCTAGGTATTGAATGTACACTAAGGTGTGCAAACCATCGGACGTCAGTCGCGGAGGTAAACTTGGGCTGACCTTGAGCGCTCGAACGTCCGACAGCAATCTGGCGCGCTGGATGTTTCTGTAAGCCGAAAACGTCCGCGGACGGTATGCACGGGGTGCGGACGCGTCCGAGTGTCAGAAGGACGCCGCACGTGCTTATTGATTGCATGAACATTTTTATTATAAGATAGCTAGCGATTTGATAACGTTTGCGAAAAAGAAACCCGCTTATCACCGTATTCAGTATTATGTTACAGGAAATCCCCGGGACCTGGACAAGATTTTGTTAGGGTTTCGTACCCAAAGCGTAAAACTGGGCCCTATTACTAAGGCTCCGCTGTCCGTCTGTCTGTTTGTCTGTCCGTCTATCTCATGAACCGTGATAGCTAGACAGTTGAAATTTTCACAGATGATGTATTTTTGTTGCCGCTATAACAACAAATACTAAAAACCAGAATAAAATAAATATTTAAGGGGGCTCCCATAAACCAAAGTGATTTATTTTGCTCGTTACTAAGGCTCCGTTGTCCGTCTGTCTGTCTGTCACCAAGCTGTATCTCATGCATCGTGATAGCTAGAAAGTTGAAATAAATATTTAAGGGGGCTTCCATACAACAAACGTGATTTTTTGCCGTTTTTATAGAAAATTGTACGGAACCCTTCGTGCGCGAGTCCGACTCGCACTTGGCCGGTTTTTTTTGGCCTGGATAATTTTATTTTTGGTTTAGCTACTTTTTTTTAGAATTTAAACGATACCGATTTTCTACTAAAATGACTATGAAATCATCGTCCTCTTTGTCACAAATGTACCAAAAACGTAGAAATCTACTTAAAGTGGTCACACTGATGGCGTCCGCAAGCAACGTCCGAAAGACCGTGCACACTTATCAGTCGCGGCTGTAAGCCGCGTCCGATAGTTTGTTTCCAGCTTCAGAAGGGGTAGAAAACATCTGTCATGGCGTCATCGAAAGTAACTCGAGCTGACATTTGGCTGTCATAGGAATCTGAATAGGCACTGGACATAAAGCTGCTCGCACACAGAGGTTTGGTTGCCATAGGAAAAAAACAAAAATAAAGAAACATAAGGAGATGATCTAATGTCCTATATGAAAAATCGGTTATACAAATTGGCTAAATCGACATTGTACTACCATAGAGAACGAATAATACTACGTAAAACAGAGAGACAGTCTTGGTACTTTGAAAATTTCCACCTTTACTCACGTGAAAGACAGCGAAGGTGGTGAGTAAATGAAACTAAAACATAACTATGCTATCGTTTGTTTCCTTCTCTGACTAGATGGCACTATCTGCGCAGTGATAGATAACTTGCCCATAATTCATAGAACCATAGAGAAAGAATTATACTTCGTAAAAATAGAACATTTATTTACATTAATTTCTGTTTCGGTCCGTCAGAGAATGCCAAACTACCATAAGGTTTACAATTGTTTGCACACTCTGTCAAAAAATATAAACTTACACTTGACAAATTTCGAAAAACATTCTAACGTCCTCGTAGCTTAGTTGAAAAGATGAACAACTAGATACGACTAATTCCTCAACGTTCTTAGGAATAACTTTAGATTCCCGTTTGCAGTGGGGTGCTCATATTGAGGCTTTATCGGGAAGACTTAGTTCAGCTGCTTATGCCGTGAGAAAGATAAGACAACTGACTGATGTTGAAACGGCAAGATTAGTGCCGTTTATTTTAGTTATTTTCACAGTTTAATTAATGTCATACGGCATACTGTTATGGGGCTCAGCTGCAGATATTGAAACCATATTTGTCCTGCAAAAGAGGACTGTTCGGGCTATTTACAATCTTAGACCCCGAGATTCGCTAAGAGAACTATTTAAAGAAATTAACGTACTTACAGTCGCTACACAATATATTTTTGAAAATATTATGTATGTGCGCAAAAATCTGCACTTGTTTACTAAGAAAAATGACATACATAAGTATAATACCAGACATAAAGATAAACTTGCCGTTCCAATGTTTAGATTGCACAAGGTAGGAAGTTCTTTCATGAGCAATTGTATTCGTTTTTTTAATAAATTACCACAATCCATTGTTCAAATGCCTGTATATGAATTCAAATTGCATGTTAAAAGGACTCTAATGAAAAAGGGCTATTACACCGTTAGTGATTATATAAATGATAAAAATGTGTGGATTTAAAACTGCTTAGCTCACAACAAATCTTGTAAAATATGTATTTATTTTTAAAAGAGGCTGACAATAGTGACCGAGTTTCTTGCGCTGCTTCTTCTCGGCACTAGCCCACAATAGTCCCGAAGCAGTGGTAGGGGAAAAAATTGGGACATGTAAAAGTGCCTTTTATGGCCAATTTACAGAAATAAATGATTTTGATTTTGATTTTGATTTTAGCGGCGTGCATTAGTTGTATTGTTATAGTATAGCCATAATAGTGCTCACAGTGCACTGAGTGCAGTCCAATACATGCGATGTAATCTAAATATTTTATTTTATGATGATTTATTGAATACTTATTTTAAGTTTACGTGATAAAGCACTATGAGTCAAAAATTGAAAACATGTCAAAAATAACAAATTACTTAAGCGTAAAAAAAATGTTTTATTCGGAGGACAGTGAAATGTAATTAATAAATATTATATAAATTGTCTGATATAGTTTTTTTAGAAAAGTTTTAAGGTATGATTCCGTATACTTATAAAAATAAATTGTATTCACAAACACCCAATTATCTAGCCCCAAACTAAGCAAATCTTGTGCTATTGCCACTAGATACAGATAATAAACATACTTAAATACATTTATAAACTACTTAAATACATTAATAAACATCCATGACTTGGTGCAAATGCTCGTGGCAGCTCATCACACTAACATTTGCCCCTCGCGGGAGTCAAACCCGCAACGGCCAGGCATTGTAGTCCGGAGCGCTACTACACCAGATGGTTGTCGATGTAATCTCATATAAACTCATATAGAAAATATGGGGACCAGCACTACTGCGTGCTGCTGAATTCGGAATCATACCTTTTGTTTCATTTCGAGAGATAGAGAGAGAAATTGTTTTTTGTTTTATAGCTTCAATTATATGTATAGATTAGTCATCACTACAACGTATAAGAAAAGTATAGTTTTATTTAAAAGTAATGTTGATGTTAAAGTATTTACGAACTACTTACATACAATTAAACAGAAACAAAAATATTGATATTCATTATAAAGACACGAAAATTAACGAAGTAAAACAAACGAAGTTCCTAGGTTTAACTATAGAACAAGACGTAAATTGGAAAACGCATATAGATAATGTTTGTACAGCAGGCGCAGCGCGAGAGGCGAGAGCTGCGCGCGAGCCGCGCGAACGCGACCTTTAAACTGACTCGAACGTGAACCAGAACGGCACGCGCGCAGATCGCGCGCACTGTACAAGCCTTGCTTGAGTTGCGCTAAAGAGGCGCACCAATCTGTTGCAGAAACGGATCGCATGCCGCGCGCGTCCTGTGCATTCGCGGTGCGTTCTCCAGATCTGGACCTATCCTTACAGAGTCAATAAGTTTATTTAAAGCAGGTTAGATCTGTAACAAAAACTGCGATTGCTACCTGCATTGTAGGTTCTAAATTACGCTACAGTTTACTGATGTGATACTACTTAATATAAATAGAGCTTTTATTGCCCAAAAAAGATGCATAAGAGCAATATGCGGTGTCCCTCCACGAACATCATGTCGTCCTCTATTTGCTTAGTTGCAATTACTAACATTGACGTCCCTGTATATATTTGAAACATGTGTATTTGCAATGCAAATTATGCATATTTTTAATAAAGCATTTGACATTTATCCACGGAACACAAGAAATCAAAATATCCTGTTACTACTAAAACTCCAATAACAATGCAGTATAAAAAAAGCTGTATAACAATGAGTATAAAAAAAAATCAATAAGTGGCTAATCTCACATACCATAAAGGAGTTTTTTAAAATAATAAATATTAATTTCAACATAATTATGATATGACTGACATCTATGTGCCTAATTTAATTTAATGCAATTTTAGATTAATTTGATATTTCATTTTAGTTCAATTTTATATTTAATTTGCATGCCTCGTGTTGGCTAAACATGCTTAGTACGGACAACAGCACGTCGACCTACCACAAAATGTCAAATTTTCTCATTTGAAAATGAACTCTATATGTCAGAGTTAAAGTTGAAAATCTATTAAAGAATTTTTGACTTTTGGGGTAGGTCGACGTGCTGTTGACTATACATTCATTTTAAAACACCTATGCATACCGTGTTTAAGCAAGTAAAGATTATTTTATTTTACCTTAATTTATGTTGACGTATTTAATTTGAAAAAGCAAAAAGTCATATTTACTCTGATACTACTTTAAATATAACATCTGTGAAATAAAAACTTTTTTCTTAGTTCCTCTTTCGTTATAAGCCGCTCTTACAAGGGTGTACGTTCGCGCAGCAAAAAGTATCGCCTTTTCAAGGATTGGATGATGCAGATAATTAGTGCCCTATATCGTATAAATGTGCCCGAGATTTTATATTTGTGCCTCCAACAGCTTCAGATTAATTTAAGAAAAACGGATTCTGCTGCACGAACGTTCGCCCAGCAAATTTTTTTTTAATTGATGGGCCTAGCTGTATATTAAATATGCAATAAGATAGCTTATATACGATCATAAATGTGCCGTGAAAGCCAGATTTGTGCCTCTCAAGATATCAGAGTTATTTAGTTTTTTGCTGGGCGAACGTTTTGGTGATTGCTGTATATCGGAAACGGTTGAACGCACATTCATGATTTTTTGTATACAGATTCGGTACATTTGTGCCTATTTGTGCCGGAATTTTCATTAACATGACTAGCATGGTTCAGATGCAATTCTTTTATTTCCTAAAAAACGGAAAAATGCTCTGGCTCCCGAACGAACAAGACCAAGGACTTCGCGTTAGTGCCGACTGGTAGCCATTGTATATTTACATGATCCTGTAAAGTTTCGCGGGCCTACTACATATCATTTCCGATTTCTTAACGATTTTGTCTTTTTTTTGAGGTTATCTTGAGTGAAATTACTTAGAATACGAAAACTCTAGTTTCCTGTGAGCTGGCTTATTACATGCTTCTACAATAATATGAGCGCTGTTTTAGGAATACGTATGCAAAAAATCATGTATGTATACCCATTACTTTAGACAATAACGATAAAAAACCATTCGAAATATTTTTGGTAGATTATCCGACCAAATTGTAGCGAACATTAAAAAGCGGCCGCACGATACATCTAACTATCCTTCCGCACTTGATGGCGTTGTAACGAAAAAATAGTACAGATGCGTACAGAATCATTAAGTTGGAAAATAGTTTATATTAGGGACATGAAATAAAATGTGAATTGTTTTTTTTGTACATAATAATACACTATAATTTGTAATTTATTATTAAAAATAAATTGTCGACCTTTTGAGATTATAATGAATGATTTTGTACCATATATCTATACCTAACTACATAGCTTGATAGCTGATTAAGCTTGATAGCTTGATGTGCTATTGACAGTATATTTGTTTTTAAGTTAGTTGGTATTTCAAGCAATTTATATAAAAGGAGATAACAAAACAATATTGGTAATTTTTATATTGATTTATTTTTTGTAAACAATAATAAACAATGAATAATGGTTAGGTGCTATTTGTACCTTTTAGATGATTAAAACGTGTACAGTAAAATTAACATTACAAATAAATAAAAAAGGCAAATTTAAGTTAATTCCTAAACACAACAAAAAGTGTTCTAAATATTACATAACAAAAAATGGATAATATTGATGGACAAGAAATTTTGTGCTTCGTTATCGCTTCAAACAGCTTAATCAGCTATCAAGCTACGTAGATATAAATAAATGGTAATTTTTGACGAACTCCGTAGCCGAGAGTCGAGCACGCCAGACTAATATGTTGTCACCATCTCTGAGGTTCCGGGTTCGATCCCCGGTCGGGTCAATGTAGGAAACGAACATTTCTATATTGTCTCGGGTCTGGGTGTTGTGGTAACGTCTTTGTTTCTTTTTCTATAACACAAGTGCTTTAGCTACTTACCATAGGATCAGAGCAATGATTGTGATGTTGTCCAATATTTATTTATTTTTTATTATTATTTATTTCATTCATTCAGTATATAATTTATTTTAAATAATAAATTACAAATTATAGTGTATTATTAGGTACAAAAAAACAATTCACATTTTATTTCATGTATTTTTTAAATTTTAGTTTATTTTAAATACCTATAAACTATTTTCCAACTTAACAATTCTGTACGCAACTGTACTATTTAAATTTCGTTACAACGCCATCAAGTGCGGAAGGATAGTTTGATGTATCGTGCGGCCGCTTTTTAATGTTCACTACAATTTGGTCGGATAATCTACCAAAAATATTTCGAATGGTTTTTAATCGTTATTGTCTAAAGTAATGGGTATACATACATGATTTTTTGCATACGTATTCTTAAAACAGCGCTCATATTATTGTAGAAGCATGTAATAAGCCAGCTCACAGGTAACTAGTGTTTTCGTATTCTAAGTAATTTCACTCGAGATAACCTCAAAAAAAAGACAAAATCGTTAAGAAATCGGAAATGATATGTAG
Organism: Anania fuscalis; assembly: GCA_950371115.1. Lineage (NCBI taxonomy): Eukaryota > Metazoa > Arthropoda > Insecta > Lepidoptera > Crambidae > Anania > Anania fuscalis. The sequence continues at coordinate 13,703,279 of OX493328.1, forward strand.
TAGGCCCGCGAAACTTTACAGGATCATGTAAATATACAATGGCTACCAGTCGGCACTAACGCAAAGTCCTTGGTCTTGTTCGTTCGGGAGCCAGAGCATTTTTCCGTTTTTTAGGAAATAAAAGAATTGCATCTGAACCATGCTAGTCATGTTAATGAAAATTCCGGCACAAATAGGCACAAATGTACCGAATCTGTATACAAAAAATCATGAATGTGCGTTCAACCGTTTCCGATATACAGCAATCACCAAAACGTTCGCCCAGCAAAAAACTAAATAACTCTGATATCTTAAGGGGCACAAATCTGGCTTTCACGGCACATTTATGATCGTATATAAGCTATCTTTTTGCATATTTAATATAAGGCTAGGCCCATCAATTAAAAAAAATTTTGCTGGGCGAACGTTCGTGCAGCAGAATCCGTTTTTCTTAAATTAATCTGAAGCTGTTGGAGGCACAAATATAAAATCTCGGGCACATTTACACGATATAGGGCACTAATTATCTGCATCATCCAATCCTTGAAAAGGCGATACTTTTTGCTGCGCGAACGTACACCTTACAAGGTTACCTAAGGGTAATTTTGTGGTTACTCTATGATGCTATTTGACAGTTGACATCAAAGTCTAACAGATGGGGTTAGTGTATGAAGGAAATGCAAGGCGATTTGTTCTGTCAGCCGTATCTTTACTATTTACATCAATGTGGATGGCATTATTTAGAAGCTCAGAAAATTTACTAAACTGGTTTAGAATAAATGTTATTAGTTTAGAAAATTTACTGGACAGGTTTAGAATGACTGTAATCAGTTCTTAATTTTTAATAAGATATATTTTTTTTTTAAACAATGAATCATTTTTTAGTCTTTTAATTCTAAAATATTTTCTTCCACCGTCTTTTGTCCGTGTAGGGTATCGAAATGCAGAGGTCAGAAGGGGCGGCAAAATTAAAATAGCCTACTGGCGGCAAATGTCTTAATCCGCCACTGATTTTTGGGTATCAAAAAAAATAACTTATTTCTATGCAATGTATAGCGCGCACGCCACAGACTATGCCTGTGTGTGTAAGCACAGATTAATATATGTCTAAAGATGTGTAAGCGGTCGGCGGGTGAGCGGGTGGCGCGAGAGCACTGCGCACGATTCATTGCCGGCTGTGCCCTTTAAAGGCCTTTTATGAAAGAAGCACTAAAAAATTTTATCATGTTTCTTTGTAAAAAAGTTGCGTATTATCAAACAGAAGTCAATTTTGTAAAAATCTTTGAAAAAAAATTGTAACTTTGACTGTCAATAACTCTGTAACCCGTCATTTCCCAGGTACAGCGTTAAAGAAAAAAATGATCGTAATAATACGTAGAATATGTGGTATTCGGCTTGGTTAAGCCTTTTTTTACACCCGATATAATGTTTAGAAACTCCACCTCCATAGAAATAAAAACTTTTTTGCAGACTTTACAAAAAAAAAATCCCTGTGCTGTTTCAAGAGCAAGAAAATGCGATAAATTAAAAGCTCTTTTATTGCCTATCGAAACCCAGATACACTGTAAAAATAACTCCATCTTTAAATATATCGATTTACAGTAGGGCAGCACAACGTACAGGCGCCATTTTAGTCTCCAATTAAGTTTAGGTATACACGTTTTTTCCGTAGTTATCTCAACTCCATAGGGTTTAGTACTCAGAGCTCTGAGCTAACGGCGGTTTAGCAAATCTCTGGGCCTCTTGGTTTCAAAATTACCATAAAGGTAATATACCTACGGAATAGAGGAACAAACGCGAGCTGTCAAACGAAACCGAAATTGGAAAACATTTGTGTAAAATTGTTTATGTATGCGTGTCAGTGATGTATACAATTACACATTAATATCGATATCGATCATACTTATTAGTAAGACATAGAATTATTAAAACTAAAATAGGATGGGAAGGGATTTAGAATGGCTGACGACCCAGGGTGAACAAGTGAAGTAATAATATTTAAGGAATACACAGAAGATATTTAAATCATTTTTTTTTCAATGCTTTAAAGGTAGCTACTTATATCATTTCTCACTGCCCTCGGAAAATAGAATTTTGTTTAAATAATTTCTTAAAGTACGCTTTGATAAATTTTTCAATTGTGTTTCGTACTTCAATCTTTACGGTAAATATGTTTCTATTATACATTTTATAATGAGATATCTGTGACTAATAAGTGGATCTTGCTCAAAAGAATAGGAAATCAAGAAACCAAAATAATTTTCAAAATCAGTACGACTAATAATATTTAGAAAGTTCTTATCAAATTTCTTTTTATCGAAATCAAAATGTGTTTTTATTTTTCTTTAAAATATTTTTCATACTTTATGCGCTGGATGCAGGCCGCTTCCAACCGGCTGATCTGGAAGTCACTGGGGGAGGCCCATTTAGCAGTGGACGTCCTGTGGCTGTAATGATGATGATGATGATAAAGCAAACATTTCTTATATCTTCAGAAGGATAGATTAAAAACCTCTATACAATACTTGATACAATATCTCTATAAACTTAGGACGATACTATGCGTCTAAGCTTTGTGTTGACCTGTGAAAAAGAAAAAAAAATGAGTAGCTAGCAAAGCTGGCTAGCTAGCGGTGAGCGTAGCTAGCATGCCACGACAGCGGCAGGCGAGCGCTAAATTAAAATATAAGTTGAAAATTTTTCTCTTTCAAATTTCTAAAATATATGAAAACAAATATTAATATAAACCAGGTGTATTATTAGTAATATTATGAATCTTAAGTTTCGATCATAAGTATTTTATGTATTTATATTACGTATTTTTACCCAGAGTGATCATCACGATGTAAAATGGTATGAGAAATATTTTCAGACTTCCTACAAATTAAAAAGTTATGATAGTAAAAGGCACACCCAACTTATAAATGAAAAACTGTAGGTACATAGTGCTAATTATCAGCAGAAGAAAAGTATTGATTTTATTTAAGCTTACCGGAACAAACATAGTTGGAATTGCAGATTTCATCAAGAATTGTTTCGCTCCTCGTTTTGTGTCTTGAAAAATTTATCCTCTAAATGCTTGCTGCATATAAATGAATGTTTTTAGGAATCCAGTTTGGACGATCAATTATTTTAAGCCATATATTCCTGGTGAATAAGTAGAAAATCTGAAAGATACATGAATAACCAATGAAAGTACCTACTTTTAATATTATAATAGCTCTTAATAGCCATGTAATTAGAAAATAAATTATTCTATTCTTAAGTAGGTATGTGTAGTAGAAAGTGCCTAATATTCCAGCATTCAAACACTTTTATCTATGTATAGGCTAAGTATCTTATGTGGGATTACATTTCCAGATAATTCATAACTAAACTTCATAAAGGTACTTTTAACAACAGTAATATAAAACAAAATTAATTTTCGTCTACCGCGTGATATCTAGACAGTGGAAACGAAACATCGATAACTTGATGCAGCCCTAGTGTAAAACGAAAATTATTTCTTTACACAAGATATTCGTTAATTCTGCATTAAGAGTATCCAATCTTTGCTTCTTACATAAATAAATGGTTTTAGAAGAGAACTATCATACTAAACACTTAAAATTTTAAGCGATTAAGCAAAAATAAATCCAAAGTTATGAGGTGTCGACTTGGATTAATTTACCTGAGAAATGAATATTTTGCGGGGTTAAGTCGTTGTGTGGTACCACAATCAATCACTGAACAAGTCACCATATTTATGAAGCACTATTTCTCAATAATATTCACGATGTGAAGTAAAAACAGGAAAATTTACAGAGCCCGAATTCTCAGCGTGCCTCTAAGTGCCGCCAGCTGTCAAACAGTTACCAAAAACCGGTTCTGCTATAGCGCATCACGCATCTCTTTTTATCATACAGTGTTGCTGCTAGTAGCATCTCGCTCGCTCAGCCGTTTGTTCCTCTATTCCTGTATATTAACTTTATGAAAATTACAAGCCAAAACCTGTTTTCCCGCCAAAAAATTCAAAATAGTGGCTGGGTAGCGGGCAAAGCGCGACGTTGCCGTTCCGTGTGCTACCTCCGTAGCCGAGGGGCAAGCACGCCGAACTATATCATGGCATCGCTATCTTTGAGGTTCCAGCTTCGATCCCAGTCGGATCATTGCAGGAAACGGACTTTACTATATTGTCTCGGGTCTGGGTGTTGTGGTACCGTCGTTGTTTCTGATTTCTACTAATAATTACCTTAGGATCAAAGCAATGCCTGTGATGTTGTCCAATATTTAAAAAAAACTAGATTCAATGTAGATATATAAACTATGTAGGTAATCACATTTTATTTCTTTTATGTTATCTTATCATTTTAGCTTATTTAATAACTCGGCTGCTTCTTTATTTGCACGATGGTCATCATTTGATTTTGCAGGATAACTCGCTGCTAGTCTGAGGTAATATTTGGCTTGGTCTTCTTTTTGTAATTTTAGGTAACAGTTACCAAGCCTTAGTAAATTTAGGCTATAAAAGCGTGGCTGTGCTGCTTCTGCTCTTAAGAAATATTCAAGAGCATCTTCACAAGTTGACTGTGGTGGAGAAGCAAAAAGAGCTTCAGCTATCTTCCTTTGGTGCCACGGTAGTTCACTAACTTGAAAACACCATTCCCCAAGCATATGCAGTGTTGTTGCATCATTTGGATTAAGAGTTACAGCAAGCTGAAAATTTTAGATTATAACAACCTACTATTTTGTATATTCAAAATGAAAGTCAAAAAACCTTAAACAAATAAAATGAAATTATTTATTCTGTATGTAGGCCCTCCTCCGGGCAATTATACTAATAAAATTGTCCTTACATCCATATGCTTCTTAATATTTTCCAGTTGTTTGATTCTTTCTTTAATTCCGGTATATTTGCATTTTGCATCTAACAATAATGCATACCATTTTTGGACCGCAAAGTTATCTTGGTTTCTTGAGATTTCATCACTTATTATATTATATGCCTGTAAAACTAGATCCTTCTTGTATTTTTTGTCATATTTAGGTTCCTTAGACATGTTATACAAAACACGACATATGCGCCAATTTATTTCTACATTTTGTTCCTGAGAAGTTAAATATTTATAATCTAATCACAATTCACAATGTTCAGCAGTGGATGTCCTGTGGCTGATGATGATGATGATAATCACAATTCACAATAAGTGTGTGTGTAATTAATTGTTCACAATAAGTCAAATGTTACACTCAAAGACCAATAACGACGACCTCCGTAGCCGAGAGGCGAGCACTCCAGACTTTAAATGGCGCCGCCATCTCTGAGGTTCCGGGTTCGATCCCCGGTCGGGTCAAGGTAGAAAACGAACTTTTCTATATTGGCTCAGGTCTGGGTGTTGTGGTACCGTCGTTGTTTCTGATTTCTATAACACAAGTGCTTTAGCTACTTACCTTATCTTAGGATCAGAGCAATGTATGTAATGTTGTCCAATATTTATTATTATTATTAATAATAACGCATTGAGCGAAAAACTAGCTCAAAACAAACAAAGAAATGGTGCCATGCACCTCATGGCCGCACTTCATTGCCAAACCGCAATTAGGTTGTATAAATGTATAGCATGTCAGCCACTTTGCTATGTGGTCTCTCTGTGATTGCCAAATTGTGTTGTGAGCATTTTCAATAGAACATAGAATAACACATGATATTTTACTGTAATCACGACATGTTGTGAACTTACCTATTTTATCGCTCAATTAACATTATCAATCTGTTGAGCATAAAATAAATTTCTTATATTTCAACCTGCTAACTTGTTTGTTACTTACCTTGCTACTTAAAAGCAGATTGTAGCATTCTTCATAATGTCCATTATCAAACAGATTATCAGCATGTTCCAGAATGGATGTTGAAACAGTTTCAGCATTGGCCTTAGATGGCTCTTTGTTCAGTTTCTTTGTTGGCCATATGAAAGCTAGCCCTGCTGATAGCATGAATATTTTGGAATTAATTTTGTTGAACTGAAAATGCTTTTTTTTTACAATTTGCTTACACAAAAGATTTATAAATCACCTGTGGGTATTCTACAATAATATAACATATGTTGTACCTCGGAAGGTGTTTTCGTCACGTACTTAGCTACATATAAAATCCTAGTGCATACCACCATTTGTACTACTTTTGCTCTAAGAAACCATTTCATAATAGCAATTCCATTCATGTTAGATAACTATTAAGGGTTTTTATGCTGCTTGACATAACTTTTCTCACTTTAATTTAGCAAAATCTTCTTGTTTTTTGCCTGGACTCCTGGAAGAGAAGACAGATTAAAAACAAAGAGGATTTAGATTAATCAGAATCAAAGCTATGTAGGTAATGTAGGTATTTCGTCAGACTTAGTTTATTTGATCAGTGGTGAGACTCAGAATACGAACAAAAAAAACATCAACAAAAGAGATCAGTGTCATCGTTCGTCATCTGGGTGCATAGACTTATATGGTCGGTAATTTTTTTTTTAACTTTCGTTCCACTTGAATCAGGCTAAGGTCTAGGACCATGCTGCCTAGTCTTTAGTAATTTATATTTAATTAGTTCATCTATTAAAATTTAAGTCATTTGTATTTTTAATGCCAATTCAAGTTTTTATTTGTAGTCATCTTTTCTGTGTGATAAAATCCAATAATTTTTTACTTTCATGTCCGAGATACGGATATTAAATCCAAAGTAGTCCTGTCAATATGTGTACGTCATAAACGTCGAAAAAAAGCGCGGGAACCTTTGTGACGAAAGGCGCCTAAATTAAATTAAATTTTGAAAGTTTGTTAATATTGTATATTTATCTGTAAATATAACTCTAGTTGTAAATATAGTTGTCAATTAGCCCTATTGAATAATAGGGTTAGTTAAAAATGGGAGGAAAAAAGCGGAAAAAGGATCCGCCTGATGACCCTGCATCAGTGACTACATTAACTTCATCCTCGGATTCTGATGAAGAAGATAGCAACAAGAAGTATCAAGTATTTAAGGTCCCAGGATACACACGGAAGTATCCAGAAAATAGTTCAAAGACTGAGTATATAGTGTTCTTGTCTCATCAAGATGAAAAACCATTTAATGATAAAGACAGATTGGCAATTTCACATGCTATACGCAAATATTGCGTCGCTGGCATACTCCATCTTAAATCATTTAATCATGTATGTATGAATACAGGATATAAAATTCAGCTTGTATACCTAGGTATAGTAGATAGATAGATACTCTTTATTGCATTCATTTAGAATGGTACAATTTAGGCGGTCTTATCGCTAGAAGCGATCTCTTCCAGACAACCTTCAGGTAGAAGACAGTTTAAAAAGTCGAGAGGTGAAGGCGGGGAAGGTATGATTGATTGTAACGCTATATTTTTAAAAATGAAAAAAAAACCTGGCTCAGACAGCCATAATTCACCTTTTCCGACACTCTGCTGGCTGGTTCAGGGCCCCGTTTGTTATCAAAAGTTTAGTGATGCGATATGTGACGGCATCTAAAATAGTTTCATCCATTTTGATATAACGGTTTTCGCATCATGAAAACAGCCTGATTATCCGGCCGTAATGTAAGGTAGGTTTTAGTAAGAGTCTGACTGAATTTGTTTTTGCAGATATATTTAACGAAATATCACATTTAATTTTCAGACTCATCTCCTGTCAGGCGTAGGCTTGACCGACAGAGTCAATTTTTTTTGCTACTGGGCGGCCGGCCGGTCTTTGCCGCTAGGTTAAGGATTTTACTTCAGTGACGCGATACTTATTTGACAGCTCTCGACCAGCAGCCCTACCTCGCAAGTGGCGTCGACTGACATATAGAGTTCATTTTTTTCAAATTCAAATTCAAATGCGTTTATTGCAAATTAAGTGTATACAGAGATCTTAAACTATATCATGGAGCTTAAAAGTACTTAATTACCTTTTTCAGGTGCTGCAATCTTCTAAATCTAAAACTATTAATATAATATTATTATTAAAAGTTATTCTAAAACTATATTATTTCCTAGAAATTATATACTTAATAATAATATAGGGAGTTAGTATCTAACCGAAAAGTAACATCAGTCTAGGTATTATTATTTTATACTATTTTAACTTTTTTTTTTATATTACATTTTTAAATATTACTTGCTTTGTGTGAAAAGAATTCTTCAAGAGTGTAGAAACAGTTAGAAATCAAATAGAGTTTTATTTTTTTCGTGAAGGCTATCAATTTAGTTTCGTTTTTTAAATTTTGAGGTATTTTATTAAAGACTTTTATAGCCATGTAAAATGGACTTACAGTTGAGCATTTTAATTTGTGAGTATGGTAGGCAGAGTCTGTCTTTATACCGGGTATTAATATTATGGGTTTCTTCGATTTTTTTGAATATATGCATATTTTTAAATACGAATATGCATATATCATTTATGTAAATAGAAGTTAATGTTAATAAGTTAAATTTTACAAAATAGGGTCTGCAGCTTTGTGTGTTTTTAATTTGAGCTAGAATTCTAATACATTTTTTTTGCAGTATAAACAAATCGTTTACATTGACACTGCTACCCCATAAGATTATACCATATTTTAGCCACCAAATGAGAATATTTGACATTTTGTGGTAGGTCGACGTGCTGTTGTCCGTACAAGAACATAAAACAAAGTACAAGTTATTTGAACAAATCTTTTACATTTTCTTGCACAACGACAATAATTTATCCTTAGTTTATTTGATTGAATAAAGAAGTGACTTAGTATCATGGTATTAAAAGTGTTTATTTAGTTTTCATTAAACGCAGTTGACGGTAACGGAACGTAAAATTAACAGAAGTAAGTAGAGGTTATAATCAGTGTTGCCGAACTATCGATAGTTTGGCTATCGATAGTTTTGCTATCAATAGTTTGGCTATCGATAGCTGACCTCGAACATCATCTATAACATCGATAGGCCTATCGATAGTATCGATAGTATCGATACTGTCGATAGTATCGATACTGTCGATAGAATCGATAGTATCGATGGCAACATAATATCGGTATATAGCAATACTATCGATAGTATTGAAGCTCAATATCGTACTTAATTACTATTGATAGTATCCATACTATCGATAGTATCGGCTATGACTATCGTTATATTATACCAGTCGATAGTATCGATATTTTTGCACTATCGATAGTAGGCTGTGATTCAATAGTATTGTGTGGTATATTAAAATGTGTATTGGTTAATGTAACTAGTAAATATTCTTCAAAATTATCAAATCGACGACTCGGGAGCTGCCGAATTGAAATGACACTTCAAACCAACGCGTCGAAATGACCGTCGGTTTGATATTTTTTGCGCGGTACCGTTTATCTGTCAAATACAGCGTATCATTCGTTCTTTATGAGTCGGCATCGATTATCAAGCCGACGCGTCGGTTTGGAAAATTACGCGGTACCAAATTGCCGTCGACTGTCAAAGTGAAGTCGATGACGATGCCGACGCCACTTGCGCGGTAGGTCTACAGATTTGAACCTTCATTACCTACGCGTTTGGGAGACATTCTAAAAAAACTGTTGGCACAGACAGTGGATTCCGGCTGTCTGAGCCAGCCAGTTCTACCACTTCCAGGGTTTTCCGTAGCTGGAAATTTAGTACTAAAAGTCGTTAGTGACGGCGATGGTTATTACGAATTGTCGTTTGTGACGGCTCTATGTGCCGGCAAACAAAAAATATAAACAAATCAATTCTATTCTATACATCGATGCATTAGGGTGACCACACTTCCCACTCTATTAGGTATGCAAAGACCGTCTAGCTAGTTCTTAGTAGCCGACATCAAACATAGACGGAATACTAAGTCTGCAGTGTGTGAACATGCCTTAGATACACCCAACCATTTCATACGATTTGACCAGCCTAAAGTCCTTGCAAGAGAACGACGATTTGTTCCTCGCATGTTACGGGAGGCAATTGAAATTAGAAGACACCCGAATTTCAACAGAGAAGATGGTTGGAAAATACCACCAGCATGGGATCCTGTTTTAACGAAATCCCATGCTAGGCCCCGCACTGCAAGACCTCTAGATACAGTTAGCTCTTTTTGCGTAGATAGGAACACAAATTAATATTAACTGAGTGACGGTAGTTTATATTTTTCAAAATATTGTAATGACGAATAACACCTTAGTCTACCTGTGACCACGAACGCTGTAAAGTGTTCGAAACGTCAGGTTAAATAAAATGTTAATAAATCGCGAAATAATCCGTAAAAGTAGTTTCATTTAAATGTATCGTGTTCGCGTAAATAAAAGACAACATTCCTTAACGTTACACAATTCGAAACTTCACACAGAATGGGGTTTGATCACATAGCCAATCCCTAAATGTCACACAGAGATTTATGCATTACTCCACACAGAATTCGAATAGATCTGGGCATCATTAACTGACTGTGTGTGACATGTAGACTGTCACTGGATACCTTTGTTTTAATGCATTTGTATCAGGCTTTGTTAAATTAAGACAGAACTCATGTGGATTCATTCTCAGTATAATTAATTAATATTTACATGTTTCAGTAGTGCTATTACTTCATACAAGATCAGATTACATATACATAACGAAGAAATAAAATTAAGTAATGTTATTATTTACATGATTATTAGTAGTCAATTTAGATAATCGTCACGGGCATACCTTTCAAGGTAAAAGTATCAATTATGCAAGGAATCTATTCATTAGCTCTCTAAAAGGTCAATTAAATCATCGCGGTCTATTTCGTGGTCACTGCCAGAGCTATCGTCATCAGAAATAACCGTTTTATATGGACGCAAGGTTTCTCCTCTTACTATCGCACTAAATCGTCTATATCCCTTCATTGATGCTGATGATAGTATAGCGGTTTAGAGAATGATCGGCTTTACACACTTTGTAGGGGCCTGTATAAAGTCCATCTAGTTTTCTTGTCACTCTTGCAGTGGTGTCTCTAGAGACACCCCCTTTCCACAGAACTAGCTGTCCAACGTTATACTTAGTACATTTTTTGTGCTTCCTATCAAATCTACTTTTCATAAGAGTCATATTTCTGTCAATACGAAGTTTTGCAGTTTGTCGTCTAGTTTCTAAATTTTGTCGTTGAGATTCAGAGTCTTGGGGAGGGTCTATGGGGAAGGCCGGAAAGCGAGTATTCATATGACCAAACATAAGATTAAATGGAGCGACTCCCGTGGTAGCATTAGGCGTATTATTAATATCCCAGGTACACTCGCTTTCTGACATAGTATTTAAACCGTTAAGTAGAGTGCGATTCACCCTCTCTACTTGACCGTTCGAGCGAGGTCTAGCTATAGCAATTAAGATATGCTTGAATTGCATATCATCCGAAAACTGTTTAAAGTATCGGCTCGTAAAAGCTTTCCCTCTGTCTGTAACTACTCTTGTGGGGTTACTAAACTGCGTAAAGGTCTCTTTCAAAAGGCGAATCGTCTCTACCGAACTACAATTTTTAGCAGCCTTTGCAAATACAAATTTCGTGGAAGAGTCTATAGCTACTAAAATATATGTATTCCCTTTCCGAGTTTTGACGAATGGACCCAAGTGATCTACGTGTAGTGTATTCATCGGAACGGCGGGCTTTAAAATGGGGTTTAGCTCGCCTTCTAATCGACCATAATTTCCTTTGCCATACGCGCATTGTAAACATGAATTTATGTATTTCCGAATAAATCGTGTCATTTTCGGGAACCAGAACTGCGATTTGATCGAATTTTCACATCTATCGAACCCTGGGTGTCCTACTTGATCATGCATCTTTTGTAATAACCCATATTTGGCCAATTTTGGAATTATAAACCTTTCACCTGCCAAAGTCTTTCGAAATAATTTCCCGTCACTTTCTATATAATTAGCAACGATATTAGGCCTAACTTGTGGCTCGCGCAAATGAGATAGAATACTTTGTATGCTCTCGTCCTGCATTTGTAGAGACAACAGCCAATCGGATTCCTCTATTAGAAGTACCGATTGCTGGGCAGGATTCCTACTAAGAGCGTCTACGTGTTGCATGCGTTTCCCAGGTCTATACTCTATTTCCAAATCAAAGTCTTGTATGGTAAGCCACCAACGCGCTATGCGGGGAATTAAGTCCTTTTTAACTAAAGTAGTCCTAAGTGCAGCGCTATCTGTTACTACTTTAACCGGTATCCCAGTAAGATAAATTCGAAAACGTTTGAGTGATTCTACTACTGCGAGTGTTTCGAGCTCGTAACTATGATAATTCTTTTCTTCACTAGTCGTGACCCTACTGAAAAATGCAATAGGCTTTAAACTACTGTCTCTTTGGTATTGCAAAAGGATTCCGCCTAAACCTATCCTACTGGCATCGGTGTGGAGTTCAGTTCTGGCATCCTTATCATATAATCCTAAAACTGGTCGTTCTACTAAGCGATTTTTTAGGGTTTGAAAGGCATTTTCTTGCTCAGAACCCCAGTGCCACTCAATTCCTTTCTTTGTGAGCTCTGTAAGTGGGCGAGCGATTTCTGCGAAACCCCTAATGAACTTTCTAAAATACGACGTCAAGCCAATGAATTGCCTAATTTCATGAACATTTTTTGGTGGTTTATACTCTGAAATACAATTTATCTTAGCCTGACCTGGTTGTATTGTTCCTGCAGTGATTTCATGACCCAAGTAAGTTGCGGTTGTTTTCAGGAAAGAACATTTCTTTAGGTTAAGTTTTAAGCTCGCTTCAGTCAATAACTGTAAAACATGTTCTAATAAGCTCAACCCGTCACTAACGCTTACCGTAGGTACCATAACGTCATCTAAATATAAAGCTATGTCCCTACTGACTCTACCTAGCGTCATTTGGATAAGTCGTGAGAAAACTGCAGGTGCATTAGCCAATCCGAATGGCATTTTCAGAAATTCATATTGCCCTGACGGTGTAACGAATGCAGTTTTGCTAACAGAATCTGGATTTATTGGCACCTGATAGTAGCCTTGAGCTAAATCTAGAGTCGTGAAAAAACATTTACCGGACAAACGAGTGACTTGATCTTCGATGTGAGGTAATGGGTAGCGGTCTTTGACTGTTCCCGCATTTAAAGCTCTGTAATCAACGCAAAGTCTGTAATCACCCCCCTTTTTCTGGACTAAAACAACCGGACTTGCATAATCAGAATAAGACTCTCTAATTATGCCAGCATCTAATAAATCCTTAATTTTTTCATTAACAATTTCGTTTTCTTTATAAGATAATCTATATGGTTTGCAGTAAACCGGCTGATCTGTATTAGTTTGTATGTACATTTCAATAAGGTGTGTGCATCCTAAATCTTTAGTATCTCTAGCAAACGAATTAGCATACCTGTTAAGCAACTCTAATAATTGTTTCATTTCGTCATCACTCAAATTGCCTGCATCAATGTCGGACTGTTTGATTTCTGATCTGTCACCTCCTATGCATTCGTCGACCATAAAAATATTTGGATTGGTATTTCTGGAGTCTCTATTCCCTACAAGTTCGGCCCTAGCTATCAATCGATCCTTTTCCCACATAATATCTTCGTTCCCTACGTTAATTATTTTCAAAAATGGCCGCTTTGAACTTATTATACTTTCTGGGATGAAATAAGACACATTCCCTAATTCAAAGTATACTGCATTAGTGAGAAACGTGTGCTCTTGTTGATCAGTTCCATCGATGTCTAAATGAGTCTCAATCAATACATAACTATGTTTTGGTATCGTGATTTTATCCTTTAAAAGCACTGAACACTTCGTAATAAATTCATCGTCACTTAGTTTAAAACCTGATAATAAATTCGTGAGGTCAATTGATTTAACAAAACTCGCAGAAATAGCTGTAGTTACTAAACTAACGTCTTTTTGGTTAATCATCATTTGTCCAATTATTAAGTCTATGTAAGGCAAATTACAATCTGTTATTTCAACACTACCTTCCAAAATTACATTGTCAATTAAAACTGCGATTTCACTTTTCCCAAGAGATTGTAAACAACCAAATCCTTTCATTAGCACAGATGACGGATATATTTTGAGTTGTAATTTATTTGCCACACTAATTGTAATTATGTTAAGTTTACTTCCGGTATCAATATAAGCAATTAATTGCACCCCATTTACAAACACAGATCGCTTATAAATGTCTAAATAAATGTCATAAGTAATGTGTAAAATGTTGCTAACCTGCTGTGTTTGTTGACCTTGGTGTCGCGAGGAGCTCGGTGCATACCAGCAGGACGTCGTCGCATGCCCAGGACGTTGACAGGTATCGCAGCGCTGCATCCTGCAGTCCCGCGCCTCGTGTCCAGCTCGCCGGCACACGAAGCACAGCCTTGGAACCAGCTGCGCCGGAGTCCCGGTTGATTTTATCGTGTTCGTGGTACCTCTCTTCCACGTAGACTTGCGCGTTGAATTCGCTGCTTCCACTCGCTTGAAGTTTTCCAGCGACGACAAGTATCCAAAATAAAGTTGTTCTGGCGCCTCACACTTATAGGCCTTTGCATTATTTCTTAATTCGGCCGGTAGTCCTCGAATGATGCAAGAAATAGCATCCTCTCCTGTTATATTGCACTTCCGTAGCAATGACAATTTTTCATGGTAATATCTCGTCATTGACTCACTGTCTTCTTTCGTTCTTGCTAACATTTGTTCCAGTTTATCCACAAAGTCTGTAGATCGAGGAAAAGCGGTTTGTAGGGTGTCCTTCCATTGTTCCCAAGTGAGGTTGTAGTCTTCCAAATCATCATACCAATCTCTTGCAGTTCCTCGAAGGCGTAGTTGCATAATAAACTGCCGGTCCTTGCTACTCCAATCATAAATATCCCCAAGCTGGTCGATCTTAAGTAGCCACCCGGACACATTGTTGTTTTTGTCTTCTGGCCGAAATTTTGGGATCAATTCGGCGTCAGTAGGTGTGACACGACGTCTTTTGCACGATATTGAATCACTCTCGTTCTGTTCAGGTAGCAAAAAACATCTGCGTTTTTTTCTTGCGGTTGATTGAAAATTTTTTCTTCGTCGGTGGTCGTGGATTCAGAGTCACTGTATCTTCTTTTCCGTAGTCCTAGACCGTTAATGTATGGGCCAGACATTTTGACTCTTATTATCCCACTTCTGACGTGATATACGTGGGTCAGGTTGGCGAAATAACGACACACTGTAGACACTTTACACTTATATTTCAGCAGAGTAACTCCTTATTCAATACAAGACAGAATTCAAGAACCCCAAATCAACGTTACAAGCCGTTATATCAGTCTATCAAATATCCCCACTTATCTTAACAATTGCACCGGAACTAAGTTGCTGTTTATTCGTAATAATAAAATAAAATACATCAGCACTGTTTGAACAAACTCAAAATATGAACTTAATATTCTAAACTAAAATTAATTACTTGCATAAATGTATTTGGCTAGATTTAATTAATTAAAGTAATAAGGAAACGGAAACAGTTACTGCCTATTTATTTTAATATTTAATAAGGGAAACGGATGTATAACTATTTCGTGTTATTTGTGGAGTAGCCAGGGTGGCGGGACGACAAAATGGAAGTAGTTGCTAACAGTAATGTTAAAGTAAAATGACGTCGCCTAAAACACTTAATAAATTAATATTGTAATAAATGATAAAAAACAGAAATATGATGGCTTGAAAGTAATTATTAATTTATTGTAATTGTAAATAAATTTGTAATATGCAAAGATAAAAAAAAAAAAAATTTAATATAAAAGTCATTTGTAATTTTAAGAAGTTGTGCGCTTGAACTTTGTAGTTTATTAATTATTGGGGGGACTGGAAAAAAATGGAGGCAAGAGGAATGATTTGTTGTCAACTAAGAATTAACGTAATAAAAGAAAAAGGTCAAGTAAGCAGACTGATAATGACTAATATGGAATAAACAAATGGTGAAGAGTTATTTGGTATTTCATTTACGTGAACAGTATCAACTTCAGAAGTGGTACGGACGCGTGCCGTTCGTTAAAAGGTTTGGTATAAAACTTTCAAAGGTGAGTTTGTTATTTTATATAAATTATGATGTTGATGCAAGTTTTGCAGAGGGCATGTGTTTATGTGTTGAGCATTAGCAGCATTTTATGATGACACCATTAGCAGATGGTAGTGCAATTACGAGAGGAGAAACTCTTTATCATGAATCACAAATAAAGACCAGAAATGTTGTGGAAAGAGCCTTTGGTATATGGAAAAGGAGGTTTCCTATTTTATCCCGTGGTATAAATATCCACTTGCATAAAATACCAGCCCCTCTAGCACGATCAACAAAACACGATATGATACGATATGATATAGCGATTTATTGCCTATTTACTTTCAAAATATGATAACATAGCCGCCATATTGAACTTTTATTGAAACAGCAAGCATGTCTGTGCCGGCGACGTCACAGTTAAGCTCGCTTTTTTTGAAAAAAGTTCATATTTTGACAAAAAATATGCGATAAATCGCTATATCATATCGTATCATATGGTGTTTTGTTGCACATGCTAGAGGGGCAGGAATAATTATAGCTACCGCTGTATTACATAATATAGCTATTTCTCAAAATGAGGAGATACCTCCTGAAGATCCAGAGTACCCACTAATGGAAGAATTATGAATTGGGAATACTGTCTCTTCTGGCCATCAACAAAGAGGCAGTCGTAATTTAGAAAGAATGGTCTTAATTGTAAATTATTTTGCAGCATTATGATTAAGGAGATACAGGTAGAATAATATTGTATACAAATAAAATGTACAGTAAAAAATGTGTTTATTTTTAAAATAATAAATCCCATTAAATAAAAATTAATTGAATAAAATTAGAATTTTATTTTGACAATTCATTTTTTAATTTCATGTCTAACAATAACAGCTCCTTTTGTCGCATTTCTTCTGAATGTTTTGTTTTTTTCAGTAGCTCTGATATCTCTATTTCTTGAATTTTCTGTTTATGAGTGATTTCTATTTCAATGGATTTCTTTTGAAGTTCAACCAATTCCAGTTTTGCTTCAGATAGCTGTAGAAAACTATCGTTTAGAAAGAGTACCTCATCGGATACTCTTGTGTGTATACGATTGAGTGCGTAAAACACACAAAGCACGAACTCAAGGCAGCACATGAAAGAGAAACAAATTAACAAGCTCGGCCGCCTGATACGAAATACTAAGTAGGACTTTTCAGTTTGAAACATCTGGAGGTACCTATAGAGGTAGATACTTACACATTTTAGGAAAGTAATAAATGGTAGATAATTAACTAGTGGTATTTCCTCAATCGCAATCTCAACAAGAACAGGAATTCCAATTTTAAGTTCTACGTTTTACTTATGTTATGTATTCTGGCAAATAAACAACTGAACAGTAAATTCAAACTTTGTTGCACCCTGCAACTAAATAATATAAGAGGTACCAAACAAGAATTAATATCTAAACCAGTGAACTAAAAACTGTCGTTTTCGATTGTTTCAAAGTAGTATATTAATTATTATAACCATGGCTAAGGCTGGGTTGGTTTTAGTTTTAAATAACCTTTATCCAATGACTAGACATGGCCAGTGTAGATAGACAGTCACACTGGCCATGCTACACCTCAAAAGTTATTTATTAAGCAATTAAATTATTTATGTTAAAACTTTGCGGGTAGGTATTTTTTATCTAATCCTTCAAAAGATTCGATCTAGCGCGTTGTATAGCTTAACGTATGCACTTCGCCCATCAATTACAGCCACTTTTGAACAACACCAAAATCGAATCAAACTGTTTAACTGTTTAGGTTTTAAGTGCATTTTAAGTATCTTCGCTACTATTATGGCTGGCTGGCTGGCTGGCAGCAGTTATAGTAGGTAGCTCACGCCAACCAGTTATAATTCGCAAAAAGGATGCACTAGTTTTAGGGATTGTCTAAATCGTGGGACATTTATGCCTCCGAAAAATACACCAGCTACATTAATTGTCAAAAGCATACATGGGCATTTAGAATGTTTAAAAAAATACTTTACTATCACCAGGCCACTTCCGCATAAAGCCTGAGCTCAGTAACTCGAAATAATTTCCCGTCAACAGACAATTAATTATCAATTAGCTAGTTTCAAACTAAGCATAGCTTGTACTATGGCAACTAGATAACGAATAAACATACTTAAATACGTTTATAAACATCCATGACTTAGGTACAAACGATCGGGGTCATCACACTATTATTTGCGGGATTCGAACCCGCAACCACCAGGCTTTGCAGTCCGGAGCGCAAACCACTACACCAGACGGTCGTCTAATTGTATCAAAAGTAGTATCATAAGTAGTAAATAAATCAAAAGTAGTATCACTTACTGATTTTAGCAATAAAATAACTCCGGCTTTGACGATACCTCTGTACTTGCAAATACCTCATTGCCGACGATTGTCCCTCGAGCAGTGTAGGACGCCTCCGCAGCTCCGTCCCGAGCGCGAATGTCCGCGGTGCGCCGCGGCGTACGCGACTGCTGCGAGTGCTTCTGCTTACAATGCGGCATTGACGCCGTTCTCAGGACCGATTGCGTTTCTTACCGCATTTGACCGTTTATCACTAGGAGTCGCGGAAAACTTACTACTACCCGTACTTTACACGTAAAGTTTAAACTAAACAATTAAAGCCGAGAAATCTAAACAGTCGGAGTGAAAGTAATCCAACTTCTGATTTGTAAAGAAAAACAAATCAAAAACTTTACTTTTTACTTAATAATTGGATTTTATTTGCAAACTGACAGGTTTGCGGAAAGTTTTAGCTTGACAAGTGATCGGTACAAAATGATTGACTAAAATGAGCTTGCATGGCGTTATAAAGGCTTGCCCCCACCGACGTCCGCTGCCCAGCTGACTCGGTGGGGACGGCTCGGCGGGAATGTTCCTGATTGGCTGGCGGCATGGCAAGCTTTACAGGCTTGGCTTCGGCGGGAACGTTCCTGATTGGCTGGCATGGCTAGGCTAGCTGCGATTGGCTGCTACGTTTCGTTACGATTCTTTAGTTAACTCTTCAAAACCTTTTTGACAAACTTCAATAGGCTGATTGATTGTCAACGCCACTTCCTCCTAATTATTTCCATTTTCTTCAATAGCATTTAATAATGCTACTTTTTGAACGGGATCTAATAAAATAAATTACAATGTTAATAAAATCAACTTTTTAAATGATATATTTAGAGATTATACAATGACTTTATACTAGTAAAGTATTAACTTACTTGATAGCAACATCTTTGCCTCAGAATGTTGCTTTTTTACTTTGCTTTTTAAGTTTCTATAACAACTTATCAAATTGTCTGTTGTTCGATGAAGATTTTTTGTATTTGCGTTAAATATTTCTGCAATTTTTGCCCAAGCAATTTGTTTGTCGCTCTGTTTAACTGCGTCAGTTTGTTTGCACTTGTAACGAAACGCAACAGCCAATCGCAGCTAGCCTAGCCATGCCAGCCAATCAGGAACGTTCCCACCGAAGCCAAGCCTGTAAAGCTTGCCATGCCGCCAGCTAATCAGGAACGTTCCCGCCGAGCCGTCCCCACCGAGTCAGCTGGGCAGCGGACGTCGGTGGGGGCAAACCTTTATAACGCCATGCAAGCTCATTTTAGTCAATCATTTAGTACCGATCACTTGTCAAGCTAAAACTCTGTCAGTTTGCAAATAAAATCTGTCGCCGCAACGATCTTACTATGATTTTTTAATAACAATTTGTAAATCTAATATTTGTTTATCTGAAATTATTTCAACTCTTAATCGATTATTTACTAATGTTATTTCGAAATAAGACCTTGTTTTGACTATCAATTCCCATAATAATTCAGTGATTTTTCTTGTTTAATAAGACGCTGTTTTGACTAACAGGTACTGCGTTATTTCAATGTAAGTTACCTAAATTCAATAGCGATTTTATTCTGGCTTTATTTACTTTTAGAAAAGCTTTAATAATTAAGAAAATAATTTAGAAATTGCTTTACGAATTATTATTGCTGTTTTACTGTAAATATAATGTAAACGGGAGCACTTGCAGCGCCATCTAACCGCAGTTTGAATTGGCGGGAAAGATGGCGTCGGCAAGAGCGGCCAAACCGAGCAGCAAGCTCATTCTGTGTTGAGTTTTCGAGGTGAATACAATGTAAGTAGAACCATTGTCTCTTGCAAATAAAATTAATTAATCTCTTGTAGTTTGCTGGTTATTTATCTCTTATTAAATTCTTAGTTTTATTTTTCAAGCTAAAATGAATTGTTAGTTGCTATTATGAGAATAACTTTGAATAACGGGTAGATGAATAGCTTGCAGTAATAGTAACCCAGTTTTAGCAGCAGAATCGGTGGCTGTCAAAGCCAACGACTGACTAGTTTAAAAAAAAAAACACGTGTCTCGTTCTTCTTCGACAAATCCAATTATTAAGTAAAAAGTAAAGTTTTTGATTTGTTTTTCTTTACAAATCAGAAGTTGGATTACTTTTACTCCCACTGTTTAGATTTCTTGGTTACAATTGTTTAGTTTAAACTTCACGTGTAAAGTACGGGTAGTAGTAAGTTTTCCGCGACTCCTAGTAATAAACGGTCGAATGCGGTAAGAAACGCAATCGGTCATGAGAGCGGCGTCAATGCCGCATTGTAAGCAGACGCACTCGCAGCAGTCGCGTACGCCGCGGCGCACCGCGGACATTCGTGCTCGGGACGGAGCTGCGGAGGCGTCCTACACTGCTCGAGGGACAATCGTCGGCAATGAGGTATTTGCAAGTACAGAGGTATCGTCAAAGCCGGAGTTATTTTATTGCTAAAATCAGTAAGTGATACTACTTTTGATTTATTTACTACTTATGATACTACTTTTGATACAATTAGACGACCGTCTGGTGTAGTGGTTTGCGCTCCGGACTGCAAAGCCTGGTGGTTGCGGGTTCGAATCCCGCAAATAATAGTGTGATGACCCCGATCGTTTGTACCTAAGTCATGGATGTTTATAAACGTATTTAAGTATGTTTATTCGTTATCTAGTTGCCATAGTACAAGCTATGCTTAGTTTGAAACTAGCTAATTGATAATTAATTGTCTGTTGACGGGAAATTATTTCGAGTTACTGAGCTCAGGCTTTATGCGGAAGTGGCCTGGTGATAGTAAAGTATTTTTTTAAACATTCTAAATGCCCATGTATGCTTTTGACAATTAATGTAGCTGGTGTATTTTTCGGAGGCATAAATGTCCCACGATTTAGACAATCCCTAAAACTAGTGCATCCTTTTTGCGAATTATAACTGGTTGGCGTGAGCTACCTACTATAACTGCTGCCAGCCAGCCAGCCAGCCATAATAGTAGCGGAGATGCTTATGCACTTAAAACCTAAACAGTTAAACAGTTTGATTCGATTTTGGTGTTGTTCAAAAGTGGCTGTAATTGATGGGCGAAGTGCATACGTTAAGCTATACAACGCGCTAGATCAAATCTTTTGAAGGATTAGATAAAAAATACCTACCCGCAAAGTTTTAACAAAAATAATTTAATTGCTTAATTAATAACTTTTGAGGTGTAGCATGGCCAGTGTGACTGTCTATCTACACCATGTAGTCCTTGGATAAAGGTTATTTAAAACCAAAACCAACCCAGCCTAAGCCATAGTTATAATAAATTATTTACTACTTTGAAACAATCGAAAACGACAGTTTTTAGTTCACTGGTTCAGATATTAATTCTTGTTTGGTACCTCTTATATTATTTAGTTGCAGGGTGCAACAAAGTTTGAATTTACTGTTCAGTTGTTTATTTGCCAGAATACATAACATAAGTAAAACGTAGAACTTAAAATTGGAATTCCTGTTCTTGTTGAGATTGCGATTGAGGAAATACCACTAGTTAATTATCTACCATTTATTACTTTCCTAAAATGTGTAAGTATCTACCTCTATAGGTACCTCCAGATGTTTCAAACTGAAAAGTCCTACTTAGTATTTCGTATCAGGCGGCCGAGCTTGTTAATTTGTTTCTCTTTCATGTGCTGCCTTGAGTTCGTGCTTTGTGTGTTTTACGCACTCAATCGTATACACACAAGAGTATCCGATGAGGTACTCTTGGGTTGGGGTATCCATGCCTGTTGACGCAGCGATCACGGAGAGCAGCAGGCGCAGTGTTCATGGTGCGCTTGTGCAGCGCTCTCGGCGCGCATCTAGCTCTGTGTTGTGGTGCGGAGCTGGCGCAGCGCAGCTAGTGCGCGTCTGTGGTGGTGACAGCATCTGGCGTGGTGCGCTCACGGTGCAGCTGCAGTATGCTTGTGGGGTGCTCCGCCTTCATTCAGCTTGTTGATATTTACTTCATTTATTTCTCAGCGGACTAATATTTAAAATGTATGTAGTATGCTAAAATGTGCCTGGCATTCACTAGGAGGTACGCTAACTCTGTGGCTATTTCTACAGTATGGAAAACCTGTGCGGTATGCTAAACCTATGCCTATGCCAGCTATCGCTGGAAGGTATGGTAGCTAGGTGCCTATGCCTACATTGTGAAGAATTGCATAGTCCTCGTCGCTAATTTATTTTACTCGCCTTGCAATACAGCTTTATCAGCTCTTTTCGTTACTAGTGCTTAAAATAGTGTCTGTCATAGGTCAAGGACAACGTGCTACTGAGAACAATAATGGCAACTTCGAGCTACAAGGCATCGTCCATTCACTGCCGGTCACTACATGGAGGTTATCAACATGGGCACCGAGAACATTGTCTGGCAGCCGGGCGAGAAGCTTTTAACCGATGTCTGCGAGGCACCACCACTGCCAGATGACAAAGGTCAGTCGATAAGCCATTAGCTTACTTTTGCTAGCCATTACTGTTTTTGCAAGCCAGTACCATTTTACTAGCTATTGTCATTTTGCCGGCTATAGTCATTTTGCCAGCCGTTCATATTTTGTTAGCTATTGCTATTTTAAACTCTAGTTCATTCCTTGTTAGCTCATGCATACGAGAAACGTAAGTTTTATTGTTTTGCATACAAATCTGTCCGGTTCCCGACGAAATCGTTAAGCTATTACCAATAAATCTCTCTTTAAACATAAGTGCTTTTACTGCCTAGCTTAAGGTCATAGCAATATTCGTAAGTGTGCCATACCTAATATTTTTAATAAATGAAAAATGCCGTCATAATGTTAATTTTATAACTAATTTGAGCTATGTGCTCTTAAAGCGATTGTTTGCAAGTAAAATGCAAGAATTGCAACAATTTATCGCGAATAAACATAAAATTAATAACACAAACCAGCCCGTTTAGCGTCAATCTTAACTCCTGTCGCAGTTAGAGAATAAAACAGTAAGATTTAAAGTCATAATCCCCTAATTCTTGGAAGTAGGGGTTATCAACGGGGTGGATGCTTTTCCTCAAAAAGGTACTTTACCAGTTTTGATTTAGCACAAAGTTATCATGATACCTAACTCGAAGTTATATTTTAACCTTGCATGGCAAATGCAGTAGATTAATTTAAACGTGTAATAAATCTGTGGATAGAATCATTGATCAGCGAGACATTGATCAGCGAGACATTGATCAGCGAGACATTGATCAGCGAGACATTGATCAGCGAGACATTGATCAGCGAGACATTGATCAGCGAGACATTGATCAGCGAGACATTGATCAGCGAGACATTGATCAGCGAGACATTGATCAGCGAGAAATTGATCAGCGAGGCGTGTGGCTGTGACGTGTGGCTGTGACTTGTAGCCGTGACTTGTAGCAATGACCTGTAGCAATGACCTGTAGCAATGACCTGTAGCAATGGCCTATAGCAACGGCTTGTAGCAATGCTTGTAGTCGTAATATTATTAAGATGAATGACATGTAGGTGTTTGATATGCAACATTTTAATTATATTATTAAAAGAGGTATCATTAAGTTATTGTTAGACAGCGGCTATCTATTCAGGACTTAGTTGTTAGCTTCGAACAAAAACGACTAGCCAAGGTTAAGCTGCCGAGCAATGAGGATTTAAATACTACGCAATCAGAGTCGGCATTCTAGTAGTAGCCACTGAACCGATTTATGGAAGAAAATTGTTCCGCACTGGTAATTTGAAATTGTACCAACATTTAAAAACACAACTGTCACACTAATTGACAAATAGGGCTTGACGAAGCTGTATCGTTCTTATCTATCGATATCGATAAATCCGCAATCATTCGGTAGGTCGGGTGGGTACTTTTTACCATTAAGATATGTCAGTTGTTGTGTAAGATATGTAAGTCAAAAATTCTCCAATAGATTTTCAACTTTAAGCCTGACATATAGAGTTCATTTCCAAATGAGAAAATTTGACATTTTGTGGTAGGTCGACGTGCTGTTGTCCGTACTAAACTAAAAACAACAATTAAATTAAACGTATTTATTACATTATGTAATACAAAACATACCAAAGCTATTTTTTTTTACATTATTATGAGTTATTATTACTCTAATGAATGCTGTATCTTCGGCGCATGCCACGTAAGCCGTGAAGTTCACTCGTTGTAAAAAATCACTGTCGGGGCAAAAGCGCGGCTGGTTTGGGGGAGGGAGAGAGTGGGGAGCTTGATTTCTTTCCAATCCCATATTTGGTTGACCTTAAAACTGAAAAATAGATAGTCCTCTTAAGTAAGCTTGTACAAAACATCATCCTGCATTTTTATCCTTGAGTACAATATATACCTTACTTGAAAAGTTACAAACTCTTACCTCTTATTATTAGTGGAGATTTCCCAAACACTATACACATTTTGTTTTCGTATAGACCGCAGCTAACACAAATTGCAGTTTAGTATTTACATCGTAGGTACAACTATTGCTTTAGGTATGTGTATAATTATATTTGGTTGACCATAAAACTGAAAAATAGATGAGTTCGTTAATGTCAGCTTGTACTAAACAACCATTTATCCAGCATTATTGTCCTTGAGTAGAGTTTATCCCTTACTTGGAAAGTTACAAACTTTTACCTCTTAATATAAGTGGAGATTTCCCACACACTATACACATATTCTGCTTTCGTATGGACCGCAGTTATCAGAAATTGCAGTTTAATATTGACATAGTACAACTATTGTTGTAAGTGTATAATTATATTTGGTTGACTTTAAAACTGAAAAAAAGATAAGTCCGTTAAAGTTAGCTTGTATAAAACAACCCATTATCCAGCATTTTTATCCTTGAGTTTTCGCTTTCTTAATTTAGGGACATCATCTGTGAAAATTTAAACTTTCTATCACGGTTCATGAGATACAGCCTGGTGACAGATGGACAGACAGAAAGACAGACAGACAGACGGACATCGAAGCCTTAGTAATAGGGTCCCGTTTTACCCTTTGGGTACGGAACCCTAAAAACAAACATAAAATCATATAAATTACCTTTTTTGGTTTTATCAGGTAAAACAAAAATGGGAATGGGAAATTCCAAAAGGGTTTGATCAGGTAGTGGTGGCATGTTCAATTGCAAGGAAGGTACGGCATTCCTTTTTAATCGATTGCCTTGTTTATTAAAGGCGCTTAAAAAGTGGTTTCCACACGAAAAAAAATCATTTAACTTTTGTATAGGTAAATAGGCAACATCTTCGCTTCCAGTTAATTTACCCATAAACGGCATCTAAAATAAATAGTAAATATCTTGTATCGTCAAATTAAGTAAATGTATTGGTGTACTTACAAAATAAATTTCATTTATCGATAATTTAATTTCACCACTATCGTTTCAATAATAAGGCACGATTAATGCAGATTTATGAGAAAATATCAAATCTAGGAGTGCAATTTGTCGTTGCAAATTGCTATTAACACGGTCAAAACAATACATAAACTCGAAGGATAAGAATAATTTTAAAATATCGCATATTAACAAACCTGGTAGGGTCAAGTGGAAATCTGGCCATAAATATATTACAAGCACTTTTATTAACGCGTCTGATCCCACAAACTTCACATTTTCGCAGACTTTCCCATTTTGTATTGATTAGCACGAAATTTAATAAAATTTTTAAATAAATCGCAAACAACTCAAACAATTATCCAAAATTGGCGCGACGATGACAAACTTCTACAGATTAGTCAAAGAAACTTTACAATGTTACCAACACTAAACATAATTATTATAATACGTCTAAATTTAATAGTAATCATGGAACTTGTAAGCCCAAGGAATCAATACTCATTTTATTATGATAGGGTATTTTTATATCTCAATGATAGGACAAAGTAAGTTCATAAATACACACTAAAAATACTAAAATTGCGATTGTTTGGTATGTCGACGGCCTGCTGCCGAGCATTCCCGCCAAGTCTCCCCGCCGAGCCTGTTAGCCAGCAATATAATAAAGTTGGAGGCAGTCTTCTCTGGTCCAAGTATAATAACTAATATTCTGGGCATTGATAGATACAGATTTTGGAGTATATAGTAAAGCGGTTAATTTCTTAAATCCATAAATAAGTTGTTCCTGCATCTGACAGTGCCAGAAATTCGGACTAGCAACTATTTAACTTATTATCTGATTATTTGACAAGCTAGTAACTTTTGTTTGTTTTCTCGCACATTGCGGGAGCAATTGTTGCAGGATGGCCAATTGTAACGAAACGCAGCAGCCAATCGCAGCTAGCCTAGCCATGCCAGCCAATCAGGAACGTTCCCGCCGAAGCCAAGCTTGTAAAGCTTGCCATGCCGCCAGCCAATCAGGAACGTTCCCGCCGAGCCGTCCCCACCGAGTCAGCTGGGCAGCGGACGTCGGTGGGGGCATGTCTGGTCAACGCCATATATCATAGGATTAGTTCATATTAAAAACGAATAGATGTCACTACAAGGCTCATTAGGATTGGGCTTGATATCAATGAACGATAACTCTTGATAAAAACGTTATCAATACACTTTTTTAACACTTTTGTTTTTTTAAAATGAAATGTTAATAGAATTTTTACATTTATTTCAAAACAAATCATTTTAACTAAAATTTAAAATAATTTCGGTATAATGCCATCTACCGGTTTTAACCTAAACTATCTTTTATGGAAACGCAACGTCAGCTATTGGATTGAAAAAAACTAAACACGGCATTTATGTTGATTATAGAGGTAATATGCATTTCGTATTATTTTATCAAATAATTTTAAAAAATAAATAAAGGAAAACCAAATTTTAATATGTAAGTATTTTTTTTAAATAAGTAATTATATACTCTCTGGTAATTAACGGTCAGAAGCTTCAAAATAATGTAACTTTTCGACAACTGTCAAATATTTGTTCGTAGGGCTACCAGTGTGAGTATTGTAGTTTTATAATATGGGGATTTGTTTTAATATTTGGGAAGTGATTTTAAAAATCAATTTTTAGGAGAAAAATATAAATTACTAATGTTTAGCCAAAAACGTTTCCCAAAATATCACAACCCAACTATTTTACACAAATTTTCATTTGGCAAAAAAACATTTGTCAAAACAACTCATTGCAATTTTTTAGTTAGCAAATCTTTTTTTGGGATATTATTGTTTAACAAATTATTGTTTGTCATGTTTCATTTAATCAAATGTTTCATTAGGCACAACTTTCTCTTTGCAAAATATTGCATGGCATACGATTTACAAGCTTACTCTCTAACTTTGAAAATATCATGCTGCATCGACGTTTGTTTTACATAAGGTGAAAAAATAGTTAAAATGGCTAAAATGGCTTTAAGCGATTTTTCTTTGATCCCAAAAGCAATAATTTTTGGAAAAAAATCCTAAGGTTAATCTAAAAAAAGACAATTTGGTAACCCTGTTCCAATTTTTTTTATCAACTTTGATAAACAATGAATTTTATTTAAAGACATTTGTGTGTCACGCACGTCCATAGACTTAGGATTCGCTACGCTCTTTCTATATCTATGCGCACGTCCAAAGGTCACGTCTAAATGACGTAAATATGTCATAAACGGTCGTTTCAAACCATAGACTTAGGATTCGCTACGCTCTTAAAGACTGACAAAGCGTGGAAAAGAGACATCATATCCTTGCGGGCACCCTACAAGATAGAAAAAGACAGATGTCAATGTACCTATGTGACACAAAAAAAATATTTAACTGACTATAAATGACTTCAATTTCAAACGTCAAAATTAATTTTATTAAAATATACAAAATTACTAACGGAAAACTTATTTAAATATTTCTGTAGACATGGGGTGCTGTTTAATTATAAATTGTGATGTGACAAGAACATATAACCCAAATAAATACACATTTCACAGGTAAATACATTTTTTGATGAAAATATTTTGAAACAAATTTGTGTCTAATTCGTAATTATAATCGACAAAGAACTTGGATTTTACAGAAGAATATGAACTTTGTTTGGTGTGTGTTTGTGTATTTCGTAGTTAAAGACATAATTACAATAAGTATTAGGTAAAATAGTAAATTGTATGTCTACACTAGGGATTGAACTAGCGGTGACGTCATGAGTATCGATAAAATATCGACAGCCATTTGTGGGTATAGAAGATTAGTAGCAATTACAAAAAAAATATTTATCATGTTTGTTTACAAAAAAAACACTCCAATACTGTTTTTTTGTGATTACATTATGAGATTTTAGTTTTATTTTTGGGCATCTAAAATATAACTTGTTTATAAACGACTAAAAGCATTCTGTATAGTTTAGTCAAATATTTAGTATAATATAAAATATTTTTTTAAGAATACCATCTAAACCTGAAATTCGCGAAAAGTGGATAAGAGTTATAAACAGACCAGATTGGACTCCGCGGAAACAGTCAACAGTTTGCAGTAAACATTTTGAGGACAGATGTTTCGTTAAAAGAAATTTTCGACGTATATTATTATTATTATTTTCGAGTTAGGAATGAAACACAGGTGTCAGTTAAATAAAATAAAAGCATTTCAAGAATTGTGACATCAAGTATGTTTTAATTTATTTAGAGGATATTAAATAATCTTGACATCATATTATGTTAAGAAAATAAGGAACAAAATTAAAAAAAACAGACACGTAACAATATTTTCTCGTCAAAAACAAAATTAATAAAGATATATTTAAAAAAAATATTACAAATAAACAAAAACAAAATTAATTGATTAATCAGAATACCTACTTAAAAAAAAACATACTTTATGTCACGATTATTGAAGTGCATTTATTTCATTCGTCCGATTGACACCTGTGTTTGATGCCCAACTCAATGAACACAGAACCACCTACTGTAAGTGGTATAATATTAACTCTGTGATTATAAGGAATATGTGGAAATGAAATTATGATATGAAATTGTTTTAAATAGGTTACATTTTAATATTTGAGCAGACAACCTGGTAAAGGTTGCAGGACGACGCTGGATGCAGGTTGCTTCCAACCGGCCGATCTGGGAGTCACTGGGGGAGGCCTATGTTCAGCAGTGGACGTCCTGTGGCTGAAATGATGATGATGATGATGACATATTTAAAACGACCGTTTTCTTATTTTCCATTATATAAACTTGTTCACAATATTCAATTACTCATTTTTCGATTTAATGCGAATAAACTTGTTTTTCAGATTTCTCAGTTTCCAGACTGTGAAGTTTGCATAAAAAAATATGACCTTTTTCGACCATATCTTAACTTTACACATACAAGCCCAGAAAGTCCCGTATCCTTTCCGTGATACTGATTTTCACCTCTTTTTTGTTTAAAGGGTGCTTCTTCGAGCAAGGCATTATTTGGTGATTTGCGTAGCAATTTTCAAATTTAATATATATTTTAAATCGACCTCTGTATCTTAAAATATACGTAAAAGTAATGTTTTTTATGGAAAAGGCACATAATAGAGCGACATACTTACAGAGATAATCGCGGTTAAAAAATTGGAGGCCACGCAAATCACAAAACACTCCACGAAAATGATTTTTTATTTATTTAAATTTCTTAGATAAGTTATTATGTTATCAGTTGAAAGAATAGGTAAGTAACTAACACAGAAATCGTTTTTTTAAAGCTTTTATTTAAATTTATATTATAATCAATCGAGCATAATTTATTTAAAGACATGACATGACAAACCTATATAATTACACTTGAGTTTTCGTCGTTAAGACAGGAGATCACAGCTCTAGTAGTTTTTGTAGTCATCGGTTCTTTGTAGTCTTTGGCCAGGCCTGGAACTTCTATCTCGTCTAGCTTTTTGTTCGCGGCGGTTTAAGTCATGAATACTAAATATTTATCCTTCGGCTTTCATTTTATAATATCTCGCCCGGTTTTTTACCTTGAACTCTTCATTATTTTTAAGCCTCTCTCTTCTTCTTTCGGATAACATCTTTCTTTCTAATTTTTCCTCTCATGTTTTAGGCATTTTTGGTCTAAAAAATTATTCATTACAATTTTATTACTACGCAGCTACAATACTCGCCTCATAGAGGAAGCGATTTAGCAGAATCGGGGGTCGAAGGTCTTCACTAAAAGAATGGGAAAAAGTCACCTGACAAAGCTGTAAACCTCGGATGGCTGAATCGTCTCATCGGTTCCGGAGATTCTGGCCGAAATTGAAGGTTTTTACGGCCGATTGTACGCATTGCATTCCCTACATACAGCCGCAGCCCGACGCGAATGATCTAAGAGCCAAGCTTACCCGCCACTTCACTGAAGATCTCCCAGACGTGGAGGAGGATGAGATTGAGGCGGCACAGCTTAGTAATGGGAAGGCTCCCGGCGAAGACGGAATCACATCTGAGCTCTTAAAAGCTGCAGGCCAACCTGTGTTTGGCGAACTTAAGAGGCTATTCAACTCCGTCATAGCCAATGGGACAACTCCGGAAGCGTGGATTGGGGGCGTGGTGGCATTGTTTTTCAAGAAAGGAGACAAAAGTCTCCTGAAAAACTATAGACCAATCACTCTCCTGAGTCACGTTTACAAGCTGTTCTCGAGGGTCATCACAAACCGTCTTTTCGCAAGATTTGACGCTTTCCAGCCACCAGAACAGGCTGGGTTTCGCAAAGGTTACAGTACTATAGACCACATTCACACGGTGCGGCAGGTTATACAGAAGTCCGAAGAGTATAACCAACCCCTGTGCCTGGCCTTTGTGGACTATGAGAAAGCTTTCGACTCGGTCGAAATCTGGGCTGTTCTGAAATCCTTGCAGCGATGCCAAGTCGATTGGCGGTACGTGAAGGTGCTAAGAAGCCTGTACAGTATGGCATCAATGTCCGTCCAAGTACAAAACCACCGAACAAAACCCATCCAGCTGTTCCGAGGTGTTAGACAGGGAGATGTTATATCTCCGAAACTGTTCACCAACGCACTGGAGGATGTATTCAAGACGCTGAATTGGAACGGACTGGGCATCAATGTAAACGGCGAATATCTTACGCATCTTCGCTTTGCCGATGACATAGTTATTATGACAGAATCGCTGCAGGATTTGCAAAAAATGCTGCACAGTCTTAATGCTGCCTCGAGACGTGTGGGGCTTGTGATGAATTTGGACAAGACAAAGGTAATGTTCAACGAACATGTCATCCCGGACCCAATTTCCGTCGAGGGCACTACGCTCGAGGTTGTCCAAGAGTACGTCTACCTTGGACAAGTACTACAGCTCGGTAGAGACAACTTCGAGCGGGAAATCAGAAGAGTGCAGCTTGGCTGCCCAGCCAAGCTGCATTTGGGAAATTGCGTCATATCTTCACGTCGACAGTGCCTGAAAAGCCGGGTGTTAAACCAATGCGTCCTACCAGTTTTAAACTACGGAGCCGAAACGTGGAACATGACAGTCAACTTGGCCCACCGACTACACGTCACTCAGCGTGCTATGGAAAGGTCTATGTTGGGGATCTCATTAAGGGATAAGATCCGGAACGAGTTCATACGACATAAGACTAAGGTGACTGATATTGTCCAAAAATGTAGCAAGCTGAAGTGGCAGTGGGCTGGCCATGTCTGTCGCAGAACCGACGAGAGGTGGAGCAGGAAGGTTCTCGAATGGTAACCACGCTTAGGCAAACGTAGTGTAGGACGCCCCCCGGCTAGATGGACCGATGACCTGAAGAAGGCAGCTGGCAGCGACTGGATGAAAGGGCGGGAGATCGAGCGCTGTGGCGCTCCTTGGGGGAGGCCTATGTCCAGCAGTGGACTGCAACAGGCTGATATGAAGATGATATGATGACAATTTTATTATTTATTAATATAGGTAGCTAATCTGACACTATTTTTACTATAATAAGGTACTTATAAAATTAGAAACTCATCAACTGCATCATTTTAATTGTGATCTAAACGTATTGACATTTCAAACTAAAAATGATCATACAAAACTATTACAAAACCCGAAAGTTATTTCATTTGCATGGCCAATAATTGATTTTCGTGGGTCAAAACTACCACGTAAACCACGGAAATCACGACCACGAAAATCAAAATAAATCCTTTATCCTAAAAATATACATAAACCTTTTAAGCAAATAAACAGTGTTTTGAGTATAGGTTACGTAACCTATTATTTGATCGCTACAAAATTTTATTCAATAAATAAATTCACAGACACCGGAGAAAATTGTACCACACAAATCAAATTTTTGAGAAACCATACCCATGCAACGACGTTCTTACCTTAATTTTTCGGACACTCGAGGTCGTCGTCACACAAGTACTCTGCCCGGCCGTCGAGACGCGACTAGTTTTAACGTGAATTAGGATGACGCAACATCAGGTCGCGAAATTAGGGTTTTGCAAGTGAATTTATAATGATCCACGCAAATCAGTAACTACCCCGGGACACTCACATTTTTATTTTTTTTAGATAATGTAATTCTTTTAGAACTACGATCTAATTTTTCATAGAATTGTCAACTTCTTATGACTTAGTATATTTTTTTTGTTTAGCATGTTCCGTTTAGTTTAAAATATATAATTTATTAAGTGACCAGATCGGGGTTTGGGACACTCCACGAAAATCAAAGAATCGAGGTGTCTTATTTTTTTAATGATATTAAATATAAAGATAATTGAATAATAATCAATAACCCAGTTAAGAAAGGAGTGGAAGTATACCCGAAAAAAAAAGTGGCTAGCTGGCTTTTCGATTTCTATTCTTTTTAGGCGATGCCGCTTAAAAAACGTGTCTTGAAGAACGACCCTAAAGATTAAGTTTAACTTTAGGTGCTTCAAGGTCCGCGGCGATTGTGACTTGTGCCAAATCAATTTGATACCGGGTGCAATTTATCGATAAAAAAATTGTGGCTTGAACAACACTACTACACACACACATACGTGTCACATTTTTTGTATCATTTGCAATGAGCCTTTGTCTATCTTGTACATTCTATATCTATGTTTCAAACTATAACCTAATTAGTAATTTCGTTATGTATTGTCAAGTATCGATGCCCAAAGTGCTAAGAATTCGGGTTAATATTCCATGGGCGCGACTTCGAATCTTAGTCGGCGACAATATTTTTTCGAAATCCAGACTTGTATTAAAATAGTTTGATGAAAATTGTTTATTCACATTTAAAACCATTTTTAATAACTAAACTCAGTACTGAACTTTTGATTATTTATTTTTACATAATATTTACAAAATAAATAACAAATAAAAAATCGGCCCCAGCTCGCCGTCATCAGTTTTAATAAAAATTAGGATCATACTCTATTGAAATCAGCAACCGACTAAAATGAAGATATTAAGCACAAAAAGTTTTTCAAGATAATATAACAACTTGAAAAAAAAGACCGCATCATGTGGGATCCGAACCCATTATCCAACCCATATCTCATAGAAACTACGAGCGAGTGCCTTTTCAACTAAGCTACGAGGACGTTAGAACGATTTTCGAAATTTGTCAAGTGTTAGTTTATATTTTTTGACAGAGTGTGCAAACAATTGTAAACCTTATGGTGGTTTGGCATTCTCTGACGGACCGAAACAGAAATTAATGTTAATAAATGTTCTATTTTGACGTAGTATAATTCTTTCTCTATGGTTCTATGAATTATGGGCAAGTTATCCATCATTGCGCAGATAGTGCCATCTAGTCAGAGAGGGAAACAAACGATGGCGTAGTTATATTTTAGTTCCATTTACTCACCACCTTCGCTGTCTTTCGCGCGAGTTAAGGTGGAAATTTTCAAAGTACCAAGACTGTCCCTCTGTTTTACGTAGTATTATTCTTTCTCTATGGTGGGGGCAAGCCTTTATAACGCCATGCAAGCTCATTTTAGTCAATCATTTTGTACCGATCACTTGTCAAGCTAAAACTCTGTCAGTTTGCAAATAAAATCCAATTATTAAGTAAAAAGTAAAGTTTTTGATTTGTTTTTCTTTACACACTCAATAATATGAGTGTAAGCCTTGATGGCATCAAACAACAACATTTGATCCTCCTTTGTAAAATTGGGAGCACGAGTCCTCACAGATTTGTTGCATTTCTCAGCCATGTCAACGCACCAGATAGAGCTCCTATCACCACAATAATTGATAATAGCACTAATAGTCTACCACAGTCGGTATTAGTTAACTAAAATTTAAACTTTTCTCGTTACTATAATATAATAATACCACGCACGACTACCACACACACAGCACTGTAGGTAACAAACAATATTCAAACGTCTTATTGTAATAATACCACGAACGGACTATCACCACAGCAGAGTAGGATCCAAAATTCCAAATAAAATTGAAACTCTTCTTTTTTATTGATAAAACGGAAACTCTAAAGTTAAAATTTAAACAGGAACAGTCTGAATGAATAACAGTCCATTTGACATCTTACTTTATTTTTACCAAAAAAACGTTTCAATTTACCGTAGTTGACCATTATTTCGTGATAAACGTCACCCAACATGAACTTTACGATAAACGGAACGCATGATACTGTTTTACCGATGCTCTAATAGCGTTTAGTTAAATTGTCATAAAAACCATCTCGTGCAAGACAAGCGTTAATTGTGTTTTAGCTAAATGCATTTAGCAGCTAATCATGTTTAACTAAATGCATTAACTTCTATTTAAACATTTTCTTGTGCAAGCCGCCCTAAGTCATGGATGTATTGAAAAATGTTTTAAATCTGTTATATCTAGCCATCATAGCACAGGTTTTGCTTGCTTTGGGATTGGATGAATTGGTGTAATAAATTGTTTCCAACAGCTTGCTTATCGATTTACTATGCACAGATTATTCAACTGTTTCTAATAAAATGAAATGAGCTTTGTTCACTTAACCTGATTAATTGAGATATACATACCTATTTAAAATAATACTTATTGATTTTATAGTGAATTAATTACGATATGTAATCATTATTTGCATGGAACTAGTTTTGTATAATCATATTTCATCAAGTTTTTCGAGAGGCAAAATACCGTTAATAATATAATGTTAATAATGTTTGGCTTTTTGGCCTTTGCATATGTGATTAAGTCTATGACATCTTTACTATAAGTACAAATTACTGTGCAAATTATAAAGTACCTAAATGCAGTCTTATTCTCATAAATTGAGTAGATAATTTTGATGTTTAATACTTTATAGTACGGACAACAGCTCGTCGACCTACCACAAAATGTCAAATTTTCTCATTTAAAAATGAACTCTATATGTCAGGCATAAAGTTGAAAATCTATTGGAGAATTTTTGACTTTTGGGGTAGGTCGACGTGCTGTTGACGTACAAGATATAAGATTAAAATTAAGACAGTCTGGTTTCCATTTTATTTTTCTTTCTTATACATTTTTATGCTTACTTATTTAAGATGATTTGAAAATGATAAAATATCTTTATGTCTGTTCTCAGTTTGTTCACTTATTGTTTTAAACAATGTCAAGTCCCGCTTGGCTGCAAGGCGGCGGCGCCGCGGCGTTCGCGATCCGTCGCGCTCGCGAGGCATCACTCGCGCGCGTTTGACTGCGGAGCGCTGCGCCTGTGGGGTCCTGTTCCGCTGCGCTGCGGCTGGGGAGCGCTGCGCCTGTGGGGCGCTGTTCCACTGCGCTGCGGCTGCGGAGCGCTGCGCCTGTGAGGCGCTGTTCCACTGCTCTGCGGCTGCGGAGCGCTGCGCCTGTGGGGCGCTGTTCCACTGCGCTGCGGCTGCGGAGCGCTGCGCCTGTGGGGCGCTGTTCCACTGCGCTGCGGCTGCGGAGCGCTGCGCCTGTGGGGCGCTGTTCCACAGACAGACAATGACATTGACATTGACAGATTAATGGAGAACATAGACCCTATAACTAAATAGAGGTTCTGAAAACCACTCTCGTTCTGTGACTTGATCACTCTGATTTCCGTACGCATGTCTTGATTGTACCATTCCTATGTTTTGGTTAGTCATAGGTAGTTCTATTATTTAGTATTTAAACAAGTAATAGGTATGAAGGTACAAATTGAAGGTATACCTATAGAAAGGTAATAGTAACAATAGAATTTTTGTATTCAATTCAGATTGATCAAAAAGGTTATCATAAATTCAGAGCCCGGAATATCATCAAAGTATAATGAACTTATCTTCAATAAAAAAATAGCCTTAATTAGGCGTTGCAAGCTGTCCCTACGGCAAATCAAAAAAAAAAGAATTTACTAGTATTTGATACAATAATTAAAAATAAAACTAACTTGTACTTGGTTGAATAAGGTCAACTATCAATGATGCATGTGTGGGACCTATGGTAAAAAAACCCTATTGATTGTGTTGTTTTCGCTAATAGATAGATATGAAAGATGGCCAATTTAGGCGGTCTTATCGCTATGAGAGATCTCTTCCATACGACCTTTAGGTAAAGGACAATTATAAAGAAAGGGGAAAATGGTGCAGGTGCCTATTGTGAAATTTTATTAACATTCAATTAAAATATAAATGAGTAATAAACCTAAACACAAAATACAAGTAATAACTAATATAAATACTAAGATATGAAGACTAATATAAAATAAAATA
Organism: Anania fuscalis; assembly: GCA_950371115.1. Taxonomy (NCBI): domain Eukaryota; kingdom Metazoa; phylum Arthropoda; class Insecta; order Lepidoptera; family Crambidae; genus Anania; species Anania fuscalis. The sequence continues at coordinate 13,740,147 of OX493328.1, forward strand.
AATAGACATAATTACACTTAAAGGAAAACACATTTAAGGAATAACATGACTAGCAAACAAGTAGTGACATTTGAAACATTGATTCCTAAAAAGATAGGTAGTGTTGGTACTACAATGGCATGGTATTGTGCAGAAGAAGTTTATTTTGTGGATACACACAAGTCACTATTAAGGTACTTATGGGGTAAGGAGCATAAATTGTGAAAAAAAATATGAAATATAAAGTTCGTTCACTCTGGTACTGAACCGCATCTGGTACTTATAATTAGCGAACTATGACGTCAATTTATTACATAACTAAACTGCCTAACTTTTATTTATTTCGAAGTAATAAAAACAATAACAGATTTTCTAATAAATGATAATGTACCGAATTATCAGGCTTCAAATATTGTCAGTTTAGTAAATGATTGTCTTAGATATAAGGACTAGGGGAGGGTCAGTGTTTATGCTTTAATAGTTGCGTCGCCTAGCTCGCACAGTGCTTTTCTGCTTTGCTGCTTGTGTAGTATAGATGCTGGCCTACCTTATCCGTCTCTCGGCGGGTAAGGTGGCGTCGGCCTTGAGGGAGAGCGCCACAGTCGTGATGATCCTCAAGGCAAGTCTGGAGGTTTCCTGCACGTGGTTGCCACCCTGCTTTTGGTCTAATTCCCTAAGAAATAGACGTAACTGAAACTTCCAGGCGCAGTACCGCCAGGATGCCGAGGTCATGTCCTGGCGTGTCCACTATCTACAAAACCAAGATAGTGGATGCTAGAATGACCTCCTGCGTGTTTGTGCCGTGCGCAGGAACCCGTACGGGTGGATGAAGGGGACCTGGAGGTTGAGAGATCGGTGAGCCTGTGGTTGTTGCACACCGTGATCAACACACCTCTTTGGCCTGGATTTCACCTCACACGGGCGGTTGAGGACTAGCCATCCTCAATCAATCGGCTGTGGCTTCCCGTCCGAGGGAAGCCGGTGAGGATCCTTAACCGTGGGACGGCAGGCGGCGTTGCGCGGAACCCGGAGGCGAGCGCGCCACTCTCTCTCGGTGGCGGGCAACCACGGAATTCTTCGCGATGTGCGGCCTCGCTGGTTTCACGGGGTGAGCTGCAAATCCATTGCACGGGTCCTATATCTGTGTAGTAGCTCTGGCGATCGTGCGTAGAAACGCACGACGTCCCCGACTGAGGACTCCGTGGCGGGTGGAGAGCTACGCAGACGAAATAAAAACCCTCACACCCATGGACCCTGAGAGAAAAAACCCACCCACAACCCCCCTCTTCTTGGTTGCGCCCTCAAACGCACCAACCCTACCCAAGACCGCTACGCCCGTGGGCGCAGCGGGCTCCTCCAAGGTTGCGTTTCACAACGCACCTTGTGCTTCAGGGACTGCACTTCATAGCGCACCCTCCCTAACCAACCAACCCAACCACACCAAGGCCGCATCCAACAAGGCACCCAGCACCGGCAAGGCAAGGTCCCCGACTAAGCCGCACCGGAGCAGGGCCGTCTTGACGGACGCGACGCCTAAAAACCCCACCAATACCACCAGACCAGGGCCGCTCGCGTCTACCCAGACTGCGACGCCCTCGGTCATGGAGCTTTCAGCGCTGATGAAAGCCATCCCACCACCACCGACAGAGCCCGACTGGACCGTAGTGGAGTCTAGGAGGAAGCAGCGGACCACCTCGGCCAAGCCCCACCCGCCTGGGAGGAAGTCCAAAGCCAAGGTGGAGTCGGGGAAATTGGCAGCTCCCAGTGGGCGACGACTCCACACCGGAGACGAACCCGCGACCGGGGAAGGCAACACCGCCCAACCGGTCCCGTCTGAGGCACTGCCGAAGACGAGTGGCGGCCCCAAACCTCGGCGACGTCCAAGGCGGAGAAACCGAAACCCAGGTGGGCGCGGTGCTGGCCCCACACCAGCTGCAACGGAACAGCTCACCTCTGGACCGGCACAGCAGAGCAAACGACCCCGACCCGACGACACAGTCACGCCCACGGGCGACAGTAAGCGTGCGAAGAAAGGGGCAAAACAGGGTTCTGCCAGCTACGCAGAGGCCCTCAGAGCCAACGAGCTGTGTGTCGCGGTAATGACCGACCCGTACCACGACCTTACGGCGGAACAGGCCACGACACTGCGCAAAGCCATCGAGGGGCGGCTGATGGAGGGCCTCCTGTGTCCAGCGACCTCCGCGCAGACCGGCAGGGTTAAATTCCGGGGCAGGGCACACTTTAGTGACGGTGTCCTAAAGATGTGGTGCGAGGACGACCTTGCCCTTGCCTGGCTGCGTGGAACGGTGGACTCCATCCAGTCGCCCATCGCTGGCTCGGCGCTAGTGGTCAGACCACAGGCCGAGATCCGGCGGAAATACCTGTGCGGCCTGTTTGTCCCCGATGACGACAAGCTGGAAATCAACACGCTGCGTAAACTTCTGGCAGCACACAACCAGGGAGTGAACGTCAACTCCTGGTCTCTGGTCAGGGCCGAGAGGCAGCCCAATCTTGACACACCTGGCATTCACCTCCTCCTACGAGTGCCGGAGGACGACCTCGATCCCACTTAAAACGGAAGTTAAGTACCTGGGAGTAATACTTGACAGCAAACTTTTATGGAACAAACACCTAGACCTCAAACTAGAAAGAGCCTGTACATCGTTCTTTCAGTGCAAGAAAATGCTAGGACAAACGTGGGGCCTCTCCCCAAAAATCATCAGATGGCTCTACACAGCGGTAATCACACCAACACTAACTTACGGAGCTCTCGTATGGTGGACCAGAACAACACTAACAACTACCAGAACCAGACTGCAACGATTTCAAAGAATAGCGTGCACTGCAATTACTGGCTGCATGAAAAGTACACCCACAGGCGCCCTGGAAATGCTGCTCGACCTGCGCCCACTCGACCTCCTTATTCAACAGGAAGCGACGATGAGTGCAATCAGGCTGCTAAACCTAGGCTTATGGGGCAACTGCAGTAGCCGCCACACATCAATCCTGAGCCAGGCAACAACGGCCCAGCCGCTATTGTTGGCACCAAGTGACAGGACCCCTAGCAAATATCTAACACAGAAATTATATAAGATTCAACCATTTGAGACAGAGAAGGACCAATCAGGCACCGCGGAAGTCCGCGTCTACACTGACGGATCAAAAACCAAAGAAGGTTCGGGTGCAGGGATCCACTCCTTAGATCTCAACATCAACATAAGCATGACACTAGGCACACAAAGCTCTATCTTCCAATGCGAGTGCGTCGCTATCAACGAAGCTGCAATGCCATCGCCAGACGAGAAATCACTGACCTCAACATCCGGATACTCTCTGACAGCATGGCAGTGCTAAAAGCCCTTGACAGCTACACCAGCAACTCAAAACTTGTATACGAATGCTATCTATCCCTGCAAAAGATTGGGAGGGTCAACAAGGTTACACTGCAGTGGATAAAAGGGCATAGTAACTCTTTAGGCAACGATGCCGCAGATGTATTGGCGAGAAGGGGCTCGGACATGGTCATAGAGGGGCCACAACCGATCCTTCCCTTACCATATTCCCAACTGCGCGCCTGGATTAGACACAGGGCACTATCCCAACAAAACGAACGATGGACCATGAGTACAGCATGCAGACAATCGAAACTGACCATCTCAGAGGTCACACTCAAATTGACTCGGCGTATACTCAACCTCGAAAGACAAAATTTGCGCATAATCGTGGGGACAGTGACCGGTCACTGTCTCCTAAACAAACACCTTTATACCATAGGCAACACAGACAGCCCTCTCTGCAGGGCTTGTCTAACTACAGATGAAACCGCCGCCCACGTAGTCCTGGAATGCGAGGCGGTAGCATCATATCGCAATGAAATCCTTGAAAACCCAAGGTCGCTCCGCGAAGCCTGTGAAAAACCCAGGAAACTTCTGCGCTTCTGGGCGGAGCTAGGCTAGTTGCAACCGTAACCATCACATCCCCCACGTACAAAGGACCGACTTTGAGTCTAAGTGCGGAAAAGGGAGTCCACTCTCATACTCATACTCATACTCATAAGGACTAGAGTCAATTATAACGATATGTCAGAGACTTAGATCAGTGACAAGTCTATGCTGCAAAGTTAACTATAAATAAAATTAACATTAATGAGTCTGAGTTTGATTCATTGTTGATTTCGGTGGTCAATGTACGTTAATTTAAAGAATCTGTTGTAAAAGTTACTATAAGTAAGTAGTAAGTAGTCGTTTCGGTAACTCAGTTAGGTATACTGTGTAAGAGTAAAGGTAAATTTGACAGTTACACCCGACCGTTTTGTCAATTAGGTACGGTACGACGTTTAATCGGTCAAAATCGAACAGCAATCTCATAAAGGAATTCACAAGGATGACAAAATTATTTTCAGTAAATAAAATCAAAATGTTAAATTCCTGATCGATATATTGACTTGTAAGGTAAACAATTTTATTAGTATATGTTTTATCCGAATGTAATATGACAGGAGAAATGTTCATTGAAGATAGATTCAGGTTACATTCAATTAACCAACAATAACTGTATTCATTTGAAAAAAAAAATGTAATCCAATCAGATTTTAACTCGGGGTGTTATTATGTTAAGAAAATTTTACCCGCATTAAGTATCTAGGACGTTAATAAAAATAAGTAAATAAAGTAGCCTGCTCACTTAACATGAATTCAAATTAAATGAAGTTCAAAACATAATAAAATTGGTAGTTGTATAATAAGTGAGTACAAGGATTACTTTGTTTTTACGATTTATCGGAAATAGGATGCACTTATGTATCAACCATGAATATACTGTTAAATGACTCCAACCGGAATGGGTATCGACTATTTTGTCCCAGTTGTGCTGAAAGAGCTGAGGTAAGGACCATAGCGGACGAACTGTTACAAAATAATATTGTAAGGGAATATTCTTTTCCATACGAATGACTAATACTTTTTGAAAAAAAAAAGTGGATGAATTTATTCTAGAACTAGGTGTGTGTAGCTGTGTTGCTGTGCAATTTGTTTGCATGGACTATAGGAAGTTCGGCTTGTCTCATAAAAAGCAACGCTGTGGACTGCAGTGAAGCAGTTACTAAGAAAGAAGTGTTCTTCACTTGAATTCGCCCAGGTTGTGTTAAACATGACAGTTACATGGATGGCAGGTACTTAAGTAGAGAACTTTCTACCTCTTTTACTTCGAGGTTGGCAAAATAAATATTGAATCCAATTGCGTGTCTTTGAAAATGTTAACTGTGCCTTTCCGCCAAACCTCATTTGGAGGTAAATCAAGGTTCCATTTAGTCACAAAAAAAAATATGTAGGTACCTATTCCATTTCATTCCAATCCATCTGGCGAGTAAGATTAAAATAGTAGAAATAGTATTTTTGAATAAGTGCGTAGAACAATCCTAAAAAAAAATGCTACTTAGATTGCTTATAGTAATTATAACATTTGGAAATATCTCAGTGATTTTGAGTAATCTAACTTTGACAATGGACCCGTTCATTTAAAATACGCAAGCTATAGCCTAAAATGAGCCGTACGTTCAAAGGTTCTTGAACATCTGGAATGTTCAAGAAGTTATTTCGACACTTTATTCAGGGTTAATTTCTGTATGTACGAAAAATCTGAGGATCTTAAAATATATATAAGACAACGACGACCTCCATAGCTGTGAGGCGAGCATGCCGGACTATATAATATGGCGTCGGGTCAAAAACTTTTTTTTATATTGTTTCTGATTGCTGTGGCACAGGTGCTTTGGGTACCTACTTACCTTTGTATCAGAGCAATGTATTTGATGTTGTCCAATGTTAATAGATATAAAAAAATATATATATTTAACTCTTAGTTTGGCTGCCACGAAATTATACACAATAGAATCTATTATTTGGGGGTAACCGGTGACCACCATGGCTCTTAACGTGTTAAATACCTACATTCTAATAAAAATAATTATTGAAATAAAAGAAAAATAACGCGTTCATGATTTATAACTAAGGATACATTTAGACTTTTATCCGCTCTCCCAAGGGAACCGTGCTGAACTTTGGGATATGAAGTATTCTATGGCTTACCTCGTAGTACGAACTCTAATCATACCACTTAAATCCATCCAGTAGTTTGGGCGTGCGTGATGCGCAGCCATGATACAGACAGATATACAGGGAAAATAATAGTAACAATAATAATTGCAGTCTGGGTTATACAATACTCTCCACCAGAAGTTTTGATATTACACATAGACCCTTATGTGTAATATCTGTATTGTATAATATAATGTATTAAATATTGTCTCAAAGATTGAATCTGATCACGTAGGTAATAACTTTAACAGTGATGGTAATGATGAATTAGTAATAATTATAATTAGGATAAAGATTTAGCTATCCCTGATGACACAACTGATGAATCCAAGGAAAAAGAAAATTAACACACATATTTAACTATGTAAAAATAAATATAATGATAGACCTTAAAGTAGTAAACAGATGGTAGAAAATGAAGTTGTACAAAAAAAAAGTGTTAAATGTAGTCTGAAGTAAACAAGTATATTACAGTAAAAAAAAGGAACTAAATGATTTTAAATTAGAATTTAAAAAGTAGTTCATAGTATAGGAAACTGTAGAAAGTTACTTACTAATTAGGGATCTTATAAGATAACAAAAGACGGTAAATTATGATAGATATAAAAAAAAAGATTCCTTGGCTATGTTTTAATAACAAATTAACTAACTAGATCCTATCTGCTAATAGCAAGTTACGGGCAGTGCTCTAAACAATGAAAATTGTGAATATAATGATTAAATAGGTATGCCTTCACGGACTCTGATTATTTGATGCTACTCTAGTATGTTATTATCTCTTACTTCTAAGTAAGCCTTACATTATGTAACGCGCAAAGTGCGCAAATACAGCACAAAGTGTGCTAAGCACAACGTGTGCAACTAAGTTGATTAAAGCACAACGTGTGCAATTATGTTAATTAAAGCACAAAGTGTGCAACGCACAACGTGTGCAACTAAGTTGATTAAAGCACAAAGTGTGCTACGCACAACGTGCGCAATTATGTTAATTAAAGCACAAAGTGTGCAACGCACAACGTGTGCAATTTTTATTAATTATAAAGCACAAAGTGTGCTACGCACAACGTGTGCAATTATTATAATTCATGCACAAAGTGTGCAAATTTTATTTATTGTAAAGCACAAAGTGTGCTACGCACAATGTGTGCAATTAAGTTGATTATAGCACAAAGTGTGCAATTTTTATTTATTGTAAAGCACAAAGTGTGCTACGCACAACGTGTGCAATTATTATAATTAATGCACAAAGTGTGCAAATTTTATTTATAGTAAAGCACAAAGTGTGCTACGCACAATGTATACAATTGAGTTGATTATAGCACAAAGTCTGCAATTTTTATTTCTTGTAATGCACAAAGTGTGCTACGCACAATGTGTGCAATTAAGTTGATTATAGCACAAAGTGTGCAATTTTTATTTATTGTAAAGCACAAAGTGTGCAGTCTGAGTCAATTTTGTAAAAATCAACAATATGTACATAACGTGTGCGTTCTTAATATATAATTATTGAATGAAGCACAGCGTGTAAAATTGGCAACATTCCTTTTAAAGCAAAATATGAGATCTGAAACGAAAATGTGTGAATGGTCTAAATATACCTAAATGATTGGTTTAGGTCACTATGAGTATGTACGTTTTTTTTCAACTATCGCAAAGTGCAGGATATAAATATCAATAGTTGTAACGAACGAGTATGTGTTGTATGTAGCAAGATTGATTTACATGTTCACGAGGACGTGAACTTATATCAGTATGGACGAGCTGTTAGATTATAAGATTGAGCTATTATATTATCTGTGCAAAATTTGAAAATTGTTTAATATGCTCAATTATTTATGTACAATAATTGATAATAAATCAATGTAGGATTGTTAGGAATAACAACTTTTTACTTTTCTTTGCTTCCGTTTCAATGTCTATGAAGTGATTGATTGCACTTAGTTGTTTATTTGACCGCTTTAGATTTTGTCTTTAAAAATGTAATGTTAAAGTAAAATGACGTCGCCTAAAAATACTTAATAATTTAATATTGTAATAAATGATAAAAAACAGAAATATGATGGCTTGAAAGTAATTATTAATTTATTGTAATTGTATATAAACTTGTAATATGCAAAGATAAAAAAAAATATATATTAATTTAATATAAAAGTCATTTGTAATTTTAAGAAGTTGTGCGCTTGAACTTGTAGTTTATTAATTATTGGGGGGACTGGAAAAAAATGGCGGCAAGAGGAATGATTTGTTGTCAACTAAGAATTAACGTGATAAAAGAAAAAGGTCAAGTAAGCAGACTGATAATGACTAATATGGAATAAACAAATGGTGAAGAGTTATTTGGTATTTCATTTACGTGAACAGTATCACTAGAGAGCTGTAATTTTCTATAGATATGTAAATTAATCACGCCAACAAAGTGGTAGAATATTTTTTTTTAAATATATATTTCTAGGGTAGTAGTAAAAAAATCACATGTAACGTGGGGATGATTTTTTTTATTGTCTACCCCATCGTGTGTGGTACCGTTAAATAGGTATCTTAAAATGACTTAGGGGTTGCTAAGCCTATTTTTCAATTTAGGGATCCTTTTGCGAAATATTAAATGTTAAAGTTTGCCAATTTTTGTTTGTGTAGGGCGTCCCCTCCCCCCTCTAAAAGCTAAACTATTTGGCCTTTTTCGTCTAATTTGATCTCTTAAACGCTTAAACAATACTCTTTTTTTATCGTTTGACCTTCTGGCAGGAATTATGAGTGCACAACACCGCGACAGTCAAAGAAAACAGTCAACATGACTTTGTCTTTCGATCGAGTTTGGAAGGAGTTGGAAGGCGCCACTCCGAAGCTTGTTGACTAGTTTGCATGTCAAACTCGTAAACTCACGTCTCGTCAGCAGTAACAATGCATTTCATGAATGTTGGGTCGGAATTGACTCGTCCTAGCATGTAATTAGCGACTCTTTTGTGATTGAGTTTTTGGAGAAAATTCAGGTCTTTTTGGGTTTCATACCCAATTAATTATTTAAAATGGTACGAATCGACTCGTGTGACCCAGAAAGTTCGACGGCTAGCTCTGTCAAACTTGAATGAGGATTTTCAGTCACTATTTCCTTCACTTTTGCGATGTTATCTTCAGTAGCAGACGTTGATGGCCTACCAGAGCGAGGAAAATCTTCCATCACATCTTGACCGCTTTTGAACGCATTGTACCTCTCATAAACACGTGTTTTTGATAAAGTCGATTCACCGTAAGCCTTGTGTAACATTTTCAGAGACTCCGAACACAAAATCCCATTGGCGATGTAAAATTTAAGACAAACTCTTTGTTCGATGTTTTTGTCCATTATGAAATTCGCAATAGACACTAAATATGGTTTAACTAAAAACAATACCGTATTTAATCTAATTATCAGATGTAACTCAAACTCCGCGCCAAAATGGAAAACAGTTGTGCCAATCTAACAACAACAAAAAAAATATAATTTTTAATTTGGAACCATAAACAAATCATCAATTCCCTAAACTTTTTTGACAGAATGTATATTGTGGAAACAACGCGACGGGCAACTACAAAACCCTATACTGCACGTGGCACGACACGCACTTGGCCGGTTTTTAAACAGTAAATCTCGGACTTTACGCTGCCGGAATCAGTTAGGTTCCGCAAGAATCCGTTCAAAAAACGATCTTATTGCTTATGTGATGGATTGAATCCGCGATCAACCGGTACGGTTTCCGGCTGGGTATAGACCGAGCCTAAGCGTGTCGGCTTTTATACGTTCTCTGCGTGCCGCTGCTGCCGTCGCATTCGCCAACTGCTGTCGTCGCTGCCTTGCCGTGCCCTCATGTCGAAAATTCGCTCGCAGATTTTTCCGGTTACATTGGAATAATACTCCACCACAGTGTAAATAGTACGTATCATTAAGAGATTCTAAATTAAAAGACATTAAAAGACGCAAAAAATTTCAGTTCAAATAACATTTATTATTGAAGTACCTATTTCATTTATATCATTTAATATATTTGAGGTGTTCCTATCATTCAGATAGATCTCTCTGATCCTTCCTATCATACGTCATATTAGTAGAAGTAAAAAAATACACTTTTTTATTTTTATTTATTAAAGGCATGTATTTAATCGCCTACGTATTGATCAACTTAAATGGAGATGGACCGGATATATGCTTCGCTGCAAAAAGGAAAAGTGGAGCAAACAGGTCACAGTTTGTTACCCAAGGGATGGCTTTAGGAGCCGAGGGAGAAAAGCAAGGCGATGGGAGGATGACCTGAAAATGACCTTAGGACCTTTTTGGATCAGAGTAGCGGCAGATAGAAAACAGTGGAAAGAGTTGGAGGAGGCCTTTGCCGTAAGGCATACCAAAATAAGAGCAATGAATAAGAGATATTTTAATATAAGTAGTATAAGTGTAGTTTCCTAGTTAATAGTTTAAAATGTTCAATAACTCTTGTTTTCGTTTTTATCTAAAAAAAACTTGTATTTTTTTTCGGAAAATAAAGGCTATATTATTATTTAATCACCTAGCTAATAATTCCCTCTTGTCAAACAAAATAAATCAAAAACAGCACCAAAAGTACTGACTTGAACACTAAAAACGCACTCTATGTAATTCAAACTGGACATCAGTTTTCTGGTTTAAGCAAAACTATTTAAATTTCATGCTCATATGTTTTCGGAATGCAGATCTTATAATTAATTCGTAAGTATAACAAAATATGTCAACCTATTTAATCAAATTCAAACATCAATTATACTGAAAAAAGCTTCGTTTATTCTAAATTGAACATCGTTTTATTTGTCATGCATATCTAACGAAGCACACATAAAATCAATAAATGGGCATAATAATATAAGCAACCGCATGGTAACTCTATTTACAAAAACTAATATAAAAGTAGTGCTCTGGGTAGTATCGATAGTTCAAATCTTATATCGATACTTTATACTAGGCTTTTACTTTTTTTTCAACCAACTTCAAAAAAAGGAGGCTCTCAGTTTGACCCGTATGTTTGTATGTATGTATGTTTTTATGTATGGTTGTCCGCGATTTGCTCGTGTTTGGCTTCGATTTTGATGCGGTTTTCAGAAAAGTATATGATACATTCTGGGTTAGGTATTAGTAGGTATGCATATCATATTGCTGAGCTGATGATGGAGGCCACAGAACTCCTCAACGATTAGGAGTCAATAAATAATACTGTAATAATGTATTACGGACGGACGGACAGACGGACGGTCGGACGGAGGGACTTATTACGCTTGCTAAATCCTTAAAAGTAGATAAAAAATAACAAATGCACGCGACTCAGAGCTGCTCGCATATGCCTCTGTTACTTCACATAATAGCTCTCTCTCTTTCGCGCCCGCATCGTCGTTGCGAAGGAACAAGCGCGGTTAGAAGAGTTCGCGCCAAAACACTTTTCATAAGAATAGAAGTATAAAAAGTATTATAGTTAGGTAAAAAGTATTTCAGTTACACAAATAGTTAATTTTTGACGTGACAACGTCTTATAAATTGGTTTGCCGGGTGACACTTCAAGAAACTGCGTTACGCTCCGCTCACGTTATGCGCTCACAATGAGAGCGAGTGAGAGGCACGCGTCCCTTCCACTCGGGCATGGTTAGCCCGCCTAAGAGCGAGAGAGACAGACATAAAAAGTGAAAGGCACGAATGAATATTCACATTAAAATTATTTTACCACTCAAAGTCGTTGTCACGTAAAACTTTCGCCCGTATACCGACTTTACAGGCAACCAATTTTTAGAGTGCATTTTGGTGAAGGAACCATATTAAAATACTTAGTTAAGCATCATAAGAGACCAGTTTTAGTAAAATTGTTGTACGACTAACAATTTAGTTTGCAAGTCAGTACTTTTGATATGCATTTAGTATTATATTTTGTTTTAAGAAAAATAAGTCTATTGTACGAACAAGATTTTAGATGTTAATAGATTTAAAAAGATAGCTGATTTTGGTATAGGTACTTTTTAAGTTTTTTAGAGAACACGTTTTGATGAGCAGATAGTTTAATTGTTTAACTGTCATATTTCTGGTGTGCAATAAGTTTATTAGAGGAGATTATTATGTTTGCATAATATTTTAACAGAGGTGCAATTAAAAATATCCCTTTATTAAATAATAGATAATTAGGTAGGTACCTACACTGGCAGTTTACAATCAAGTTTAGATTGAGTTACATAAGACATACATAGAATTACCTTTTAATGTCCGGTCTGGACTAAACAGTCTGTGACTGCACCCCCCCCCCTTTCCTGCCTTGGCGGTCAGTAGGGGCGGTAAAAATTGAGTAGCTTGCTTACTGGTGACTTTAAAAATACCAATCCTTAGAAATTACTTAGAGCAGTTGGTTGAATGCTCTAAGAGAAATAAATGCAATAGGTCTTAGAGCATTCAACCAACAGGAGACTCCATTGACAGGCATTCCCCTCTACCACAAGTCTATGACCGTCGGCCACAGAGGTTATATAAAACTATTTGCAGCGCGTTCCGCCATCATTGGCAAATCACGGTGAGCGTGGAAGGACAGCAGCTAAAAATGCTAAATTACGCCGTGTGCTCGTGTTAAAAAAGATCAGAAACATTTTATGTGCTAAAGGACAACGTAAATTTTTATCTTTAAGTATTATTGAGTCTCAATATTAGCAAATAATGCCTTAAAATTGCAACAACCCTAGGTTTAAAGAATTTATTTCCTATAAGAACTTACATATTATTTCAATACATATTAGTTCACTTAAAATGAGATTTACACGATATAAGTAAACACACATTTTTTGGCGCATTTTTTGACCTTATAAAATTTGTCATTTAAAAAAGTGATACCAGTTAAAGGTAAAAAATCCTATTAAGCGTATTTTTTTTATACTGAAGTACCCAACTTTGAAATCACACTGGTATTTCACGTTTGATATTGTTAATAATATTAAATACAATAGATGCTTATTGAATTAATGATATATCACAGTTAACAAATCATGATGCTTGTTTAAGTTTTGCGCGTTTTTTTGGACTTAATACTTACTTTTAAAAGTATCAATACTATAAATATTTGCATATTATCGGTGTACTTCAATAATATAATATATTTGCGAGATTTTTATTGATATACGCTGGCCACCCTAGACCAAAGTTGGTGATGCGATAGCACAAAAACAAAATATCGATATCGATTTAACCACTTGACCTTTAGGTCACTTAGATTTGGGATTCCACCTGGATGTATTTCCATAATGGGAATATATTCGGGAACATTTACAATAAACCCACCCGTTGGGAAAATAAACGGGTTGATTCGATTTTATTTTTTATATGAATTTATAGTATAACACAAAAATAATGTTAATGTTAATGACTTAGGTTACAAGAATTTTTGTTGTTATTTATTTACACATACAATAAAAAACAGATTGGTGTTATAAATTTAATTTAATTTGGTTGCTTTACTGTAAGATTACGGATCCAATTTATATTACAATAGGCATTATTATAATGTGTCCATATTGAGATGTCAGTAAATACTAATTTTCATTATTTTTGCGAAAATATAACATTACAAAAGGTTACGACAAAATCTTAGAGGCACCTAAAATATCTTAAAATTTATCTTAGGCTCGGTATATACCCAGCCAGAAACCAGACCAGGTTAACGTGGATTCAATCCATCGCTTAAGCAATAAGTTCGTTTTTTGAACGGATTCTTGCGGATGCTAAAGGATTCCGGCAGCGTATAGACCAGAAAATAACTCTAGAGAAACGTGTGTTTCGTGTATTTTTGGTGAACGAGTATAAAAAAGTCTTGTTGCTAAAAGTTAACAGATTATTTATTATTTAAGCGTATTTTATGGCCCGGACTATACCCATTCGGAAACCGGTCCGGGTAAGTACGGTTTCAATCCATCGATTAAGCAATAGGGTCGTGTTTTGAACGGATTCGCGCGGATTTGATAATGTTTCGGATAATGATTTTTATTAATTATTATTTACCACCTTCTCAATCACTAATTAAGTTATAATAATGAATCCATTCCAAAGAAACATAGTTTTATATTATAAAGTTTCGGAGCCAACCATCTCCAGTCACCACCACAGATCGCCAGTCCCGGAGACAACCCCATGTCTGTAGCCCGGGACCCGTCCGGAAGGGGCAGGTGGAGGGGGTATGCCCTCCTCCGACGCCCAACGCGCCTGCGGCGGATCATCGGGGCGGAGGCTGAGGCCTTTCGCTCCCTCTCCGCCGCTTCCTTCTGCGAGATGACGGCCTCGCAGAAAGTAAGCATCACCTGCCACGCTTCCTCGCTCGAGGCCATCCTTGCGACGATTGCCGGCAGAGAAAGGTCACCCCCCACCACTGAAATTAGGACACTGCGCTCATCCGCCCATGCAGAGCACGAGGCGAGGGTATGCTGCGCAGTGTCTTCATCGCAGCAGCGGCAGTGGTGGCACTCCGCCGTCGGCTCGCGCCTGATCATTGCGAGGTAGGCCCCGAAGCAGCCGTGGCCTGACAGCACCTGGGTCAGCCTGTAGGTCAGGCGACCGTGCTGTCGTCGCACCCACTCTGTAAGAACCGGAGTGATTGCCCCGGTTGTGGGACGACCAGATGGGCTGTCAGCCAGGCGCTCCCTCCACGCTGTGAGAGCGTCATTTTCAAGGCGAAGACGCTCCGTCTCAACTTCTCGCGGAGCGGGCCTTTGCCCTTGGGACCTTTGGTCTCCCCGCCACTGATAGACAGCGGCAAGAACCAAAGAAAGCATAGAGATCCCAGGGCATGCTCCCGGCCAGCGCAAGGGCTGCATCTGCTGATACCATCCGGTAGCCTCGAATGACCCGGACGGCGAGTTGACTCTGCGTCCTCCTGAGTACAGTGGCGTTGCCGCTGCCACCGAACAGGGCATCGTACCACACCGGGGCCCCATATATGGCCATGGAGCGTAACCACAGACAGATCCAGACCAATAATATTTGAATTTATTTACAACTTTATGTCTAAGCAAGCAAAAAAATTGGTATTATGTTTTTCTTATTTCATGATAGCACTAATATTTGTTTACTTTTTCTTATGCAAAAAGAAAATGTTTGAGAATATAGCTAAAATAGTTAACACCTTTGTCCTTTACAAAATTCAACCTTCTAACTTTACCTTCAATTAAATTTACGATTTTTGCGGGTTATAGCTCAGTATTTTTTTTATCACAGTTTAAGACAATTCACCTGAAAACCAAATTATACAGGTATTTCTTGCAGTTTTAGGCTTGGACTTTAACCAGCCGGAATCTGTTAGAATCCGCTAGAATTCGTTCAAAAACGACTTATTGCTTAATTAAGCGATGGATTGAAACCGTACTTACTCGGACCGGTTTCCGGCAGGGTATAGTCCGGGCCTTAGACTCAAACATACTGACGTATATAACTAATAATAAATAACCCTGTAGATCATAATGACAGTCAAAAGGAATATTTCTATCTTACACATAATAAAGAGTCAGAATTGAATAAAACCTTATCATAATACTGGCAGAACTCATCGATAAAATTTATCGATAGTGTTAAGCACTATCGTCGTTTATTTAAAACTGACGTCACACTCGTGCATGGATAAGTTGCCTTTGTGTGCGAATATATTTGTGTGCGTCTAGTTTAAGCTAGTGTTAGATAATTTTAGTTGTGTGCGAGCGCAGCAATGTCATCCAAAATGCGTTAGTGTTAATTTACTATGTGTGCGTTACTCCCTGCCCCCCGCAAGAAATGTAAGACTTTTTCGCATAGAAATAAGCGAGCTTGTCGTCTCCTGTTGGTTGAATGCTCTAAGGCACAGCTATAACCAAGCAGCCAAAATTCTCCACCCAGAGCTCGCCCTGAAGTACGGTCTCGTGAGCCAAAGACCCTATTATAAGTACTCGCCGGAGCCAGTACTCGAAAGTGACAGTATTGTTGTTATTAAGTTATTGACTAAGTAAACTAAATAAACTAAGTAAAGTTATCTAAATGAGCTAAGTAAAGTTTTTCAAATTAACTAAGTAAAGTTTTCTTAATGTTAAGACAAGGTAAAGTACAAAAACGTATTATATATTAAAGTAAAACTAACATTTTCATCATTGTTGATTTCTGGTGCTGGGTCAGTGGGCACGGGCGAACCTGTAAACAGATATAACGTTAGAATTACTGCCATTTATAACATTATATGGAAATCTTTGCAAGTAGTAACTAAGTGGATTTGTGAATTGTGATTGGTAAAGTGTGTTGTTATCCTGTTGGTTGAATGCTCTAAGGCAATAGGTAGGTAAAAAACCTCTTTTGTATATTAATAACAGTGCTTTTAGCGCGATTCGGAATGCGGCCTCTATTAATAGCGATTTCACCCTCGTGGCCTAAAAAAGAAGAGTAAGTTGACAGCACTGATCAAATAAACTACGTAGAGTTGACAGTTTGGTGAAGTGTGTTAAATTTTAGTTTTGAAACATGTCTTTAAATTGAATTTTACATTATTTAAATATTTTATTTCAGCATTATCACTATGACGAGTCCAGGTAATAATCGGTTGTTACATTTTATTTTAAGCTTTTAAGAAAATAGGTATTAAAATTATTTTCTATCGTGTTTTGTAACATTTACCTACGTCTTGGATGGGCCTTTTTTACATAACTTTTAAAGTTTTACTATCGGAAGTCCTTAATTATTTCTTATACCATTTTATCCTTCATAACGGTCAATTCATAATTTTTTTAAATACTAATGATCGAAACTCATAATGTCTAATCAAAATTCACGATATCACTAGTAAGTAGGTAACATCACTGGGTCCATATTGGCTCTCATGGAAATATTTTTCCTATTTTTACCCGACTGCCAAACGAGGGTCATGTTTTTCGAGCGTATGTATGTATGTAAGTATGTCTATTTCTTTGGCACGCCCTACAGCCTAAACCGTTTAACGGATATTAAAGTATAATATATCAATAGATTCGTCTCAATTGTAAGAGTGACAAGGGATATGTTATTTCCCGAAATTCCCGCGGGAACAGAACTTACGCGGAAAACCGGATCTGAAATACTGATTAACCGATTTTTTAACTTTCTTTTATTAACTAAGCGTCAAATATTTTCAGTGCTAATAGTATTCAATACTTTATTTTCCAAAATTCCTACGGGAACAGGCAAAAAATACGCTGAAAAAATAGAAAGGAAAAACCGTTAAATGGATTTCAACATATGATATGTCATTAGATTGGTCTCAGTTGTGGGAGTGACATAGGCTATGTTATTACCCGGAATTCCTATTAGTACATGAATTAAACGGGAAAAACCGATTTTAGATACTACTTACTCGAGTTGCTTTTTTTTTAAATGAAGAGACTACTTTTTTTTCAAATGAAGAGTTACAAATAAGGCTTTATAGTTTATGGAAAAGTAGTAGTACAACACTACAAACTAAATAGTCAAAAATAAAAAAAAATAATTAAAAATATCAAAAAACCCAACTGCGTAAAAAGTGAACTTAAAAGATGAAAAAAAGATTTAAAGAATCAATTTGCAGTCGGAGGCATCAAATCCATTAACAGCATAATGATGACTGACTTGGTGTGCACTGCGTTAGTACCTAATTAAGTAATTTAAATCCGTGTAGAAAAAGTCGAATCAAGTAACATAATATAGATTTGATGCCTCAGACTGCAAATTGATTCTTTAAATCTTGTTTTCATCTTTAAGTTCAATTTTTACGCAGTCGGGTTTTTGGAATTTTTAAATTAATTAATTTTATTTGTTTTACTACCTACCGTTTTGGTTTTGTGTTCTAATCACTCTTCATAATTTTTTCTCAATACTTTTTTATTTATAAATTTTTATTACTTATTTATTACCATCGGAACTTGTGTTGTAAAAGAACTGAGTCTTTTAGTCCTAATTTTGGGCTAGAGTTCTTTTTGTGGAGTGTGTGAGTTTTTTTAGTCCTTTAGTTCTTTTACACCTTAAATTTTTTGAGTCCTTTGAATTATTTTAAGTTCTTTCGGTTATTTTCAATCTTTTGAGTTCTTAGCGTCCTCTGAGTTCTTTAAAGTCTTATGAGTCGTGAGCTTTAACGCAGAGAACTGTAGTCCAATCAAAAGGACTCGCATCGTAAAGTCTTTGAGTCCTTTGAGACGTGAACTTTAAAGTAGAGAACTGCAGTCTAACCAAAAGGACTCACATATAGTCTTTAATTTTTTTAAAGTAGTGGACTGCTGTTTTAATACTCGAGAACGGCTGAACCGATTTTCATGTTTTATATTTTTTTGGATTTGTCTCCGCCACGAATAGCAGAATAAATAATAGAAACATTGGAAAAGCTGACGCAAAAAAAACTGTTAGGCAGTACGAAGTTCGCCGGGTAAGCTAGTTGATGATAAAATAAAATAAAAGTTATTTTTACACTTTTTTCATTTCAAAGACCAAATGTTTACCAGACAAATTTTATCCTGAACAATAATCCTACCGACTCGTATGATAAAATAGCGAGGGTTTTAAACCCTCGCTATTTTATCATTCCCCGGTGAGATAAGCGAATTTTAGAAGATCTTTGATTGCAGTTTTGTTTATATTAAAAAATAAAGGAATGTTTCTTAAAGATAATAACACTTGAAAAAAAAAACATCGACCTCAGGTGGGACTCGAACCCACGTCCCATCGCATGCCGGGCGAGTGCTTTACCAACTAAGCTACCGAGGACGTCACAAGTTTTTTTTCATGTATTATCTTTAAAACCATGCATGGAATTGCTAAAAACAAAAATTTACAATTGGAATGTTTCTTTTCAGTAAAATGACCTTATTAAAGGTTTTAAGGTAGTTTTCCTCCAGGGCCCACAGATTTTTCCACCCTGTATATTTACAATAATATTTTGTCATAATATTTGTCGCTACGGTGTCACTCGACCGAGTAAGTTTCGTTTAAATTATTTTTTGCCACTCTGAATTTTTTTTTGCCACTTCGTGTGTCGCTGGTTGTAGCTAGTCATTCGAAACAACGTACGAGACCCCAAATCACGCATCGCATATTTTATTTCTAGTCAGGACAGGCTCCAATTGAGTTAAGCCATGTCATAAAAAAAAATTATGATTTAAATAGTATACTGTCACAAGTGCGAGCGAAGCGAGCGCGCAACTTTTTACGGATATTTGTGCATTTTTACACAAGAGGGCACGGTAATGTTGATGATATTGGCAAATGCGACAGCAGCAGCGGCACGCAGACTGTAAAATACAGTTGCAGATTCAACAAACAAAAAAAAAACAAATAAATATACAGTCTAGACAAACCTAACAAAGGCTGTAAGATACTATTAACCAAAATTATGTATTATTTTTTTCCATAATTTGAATAAGTTAAATTTATGTTTTTTAAAGTAAATTGTCCTTGAAGGTCGAGCAAATATTATGCAATTAAAACATAATCCGCAAGCGCAGCGAGCGAGATTTTTTTTGTAAAAGCATAAATATCTCTTCTTAAACTACAGCTGAACTAACCGTAATTTTATTAGAAATCAACAATGTTCCTTGAAATTATATTCTAGGGAATTGATTATTATTTAGGGGGACCAAGTGGGGGAGTCACTGGGGAAGGCCTATGGTCTGAAATAGACGTCCTATGGCTAAAATTATAATGATGTTTATCTCTACCAATATCTATTTGTTATTTATCGTTAGTCAATTATCTGATTGGGGTGTTAAAAAGAACGTATCATGCTTCTGATGCTGCTACCAGTGATAGTGCCACCCCGCAAAATGCTGATTTCACATTCCTCTACTTGACATTCTCACTCCAATTAGGTATCATATCAATTCTCAACTAGGTACTTACTAACCACTATCGTTTTTTCTTCAGCCTGGTAAGATGCTCAAGTGATTTCTCTCCATAAAATTAAACCCATTTTCCTTTTCACATCTCAATTCTAATCTTTTTTGTCCAAATTATTAGTGTGCATTATTGATGCCCTTGGACTCTTTCTCTTCTTTACTAGATTTTATTTTTCCAATCTGGTTTTCGCCCAGGCCATACCACCATTAGAGCCCTGGTAAAGATTACAACATCTGGCAGGTACTGTACATAACAGGTCTCTCACAGTTCTGAAGCTGGTGGACTGGGCAGATGACATAGACATCCTGATTGGGTTATTTCATTTACTTAATACATCTCCAACGGTAATTAACTGGGTTCACATTCGATTGATTCTCTCTGCATGGTGCGACGTCAGGACGGGTGTAACGTAATACTGTCATGTCTCTTCTCATTTTCGGTATTTTCACTTACTATCACTCTTGATCTCTCGGGATTCATGATACCACCTCTGGTGTAGCGGCGTGTAAATAGCCGCTAACACGCGGGGAGCTCAATTATGAAAGATTATGTTTGTAGATTAATTATGTTGATTCCTATGAAACTCACCCTGCGAATTGAAGAAAGAGAAATGGTTTCGTTGTCAGCACTGAAAACTATTGGCCCACTAACCTGCAGACCAGCTCAGGAACGCCTCACCAGCTCGTCTCCGCAGTTCACACCGTGATGCACTTTCACGAAACAGATTGTCAAATCACTGCTGGGTATTTATAACGAGTTTCATGCAACTTTCAGCTTTCCATCACGGAGAAAAAACGAACTCCCCACCAAAATTACGCGAGAAGACGCGCCCGCGATGTCGAAAAAGTTAGAAATACAACGCAATGGTCGGCGCTCGGTGAACGGTAGCCAAAACTATGGCGCTGGTGTCGCCAGGTTCAGCGAATTCAAGAGCGCGACCCTTATGCCGCGTGAACCAAATAGCCTCAGATACTAACTTATAGAAACGATTTGAAAATAATAAATTATTATTAAAGAAATTACCTATTACTTAGGTTTAGTACCTAATAATAAATATTTTAAAAATTAATTTGGGTCAAGGTGCCTAACCATGCTGGCCGCCTTGGAAGTTCGCAGAACTTTCAAAAGAAGACAAATTAATAAAAGTAAATTGAGTTATAGTTGTTAGAATTATGTTTATTAAATTAATTATATAACTAAATAAGAGTAAAGAGATGATATTCTTATTGAGTTGGTATGGGATACAGTTTTACAACCGGACGCTTGAAAATTCCACATTTAGTTTTAACCGTCGCGACACGAACGACTCTATCACCGAACCGGGATGAATTTCCGTGATTACACCTAATGGCCAACTTAAAAAAGGGGCAATCATCCTGTCCAACAAGTACGACAGTCCCGATTTTTATGGGACGGTCAGGAGAGGTCCACTTCTGTCTGACTTGCAGCGTGTGCAGATATTCCAAACGCCACTTTCTCCAGTAAGACTGATCCATACAATCTAATAATTGCTTGCGTTGAACAAGATTAATGCGCAAGTCTTTCAAGTCCACGGCAGGCAAGTACTGCAATGGTGTTGACATTAAAAAATGCGCAGGGGTTATAACTTCTGGTGAAGGATCAGAAGACACAACAGTAAGTGGGCAAGAGTTCATAATGCACTCTATCTGAACCAATACTGTCTGCAACTCCTCGTAAGTGAGAAGCTGGTTTCCTATCACACGGTGAAGGTAAGTTTTTAAGCTCTTAATGTTCCTCTCCCAAATCCCACCGAAATGTGGGCTCCGGGGTGGGATCATCTTCCACTCTATTCGGCGTGTACTAAGCTCCTGCTTTAAAGCAGATTGAAATTTAGAGTCAATCAGAAATTGAAAGATATTATCCAATTGTGCCTTTGTACCTACGAAATTGGTGCCATTGTCGGAGTATAAGCATGAGACTGGGCCACGCTGAGAAATAAACCGCTTAAATGCAGATAAAAAGGCATCCGAAGTTAGCTCCGAGACTAACTCGATATGGATGGCTTTAGTTACAAGGGAGACAAATAAGCAGATATATGCCTTCTGTGAATGCTGTCCTCTTCTACGAGTAAGCGTTATACGTAGAAGGCCTGCGTAATCAACGCCTGTATGAACAAAGGCTTTAGCTTCCGAAACACGATATGACGGCAAATCTGCCATCATGGGTTTGGGGTGTGATGGGTTTACTCTGAAGCAGTAGTTGCATTTCCGCACCCTAGCCCTTACAACGGTCCGTGCGTCTAATATCAAGAAACGTTGGCGCAAAATGAAAATAAGCAGACCTGGGCCTGTATGACAGTTCATAACATGAAAATGATCAATTAAAAGATCCACCACTGGGTCATACTTAGGGAGCAAAAGAGGATGCTTAGCCTCAAATGAAAAGTCAGAATTAGAAAGCCTACCTCCTATGCGCTACAGCCCATCTTCGTCAAGAAACACGAATAAGCTTTGCAGCTTTTTTGAAGGCAATTTATCTTTATTAAGAGCTTTGATATCTTCTGCAAAGTGAACTCTTTGAACAGAACGAATTATGGCTTTTTCTGCAGTCATAAGATTATTGACTGTGCCAGAAGAAGAATAAACTTTCTTTATAAAACGAAGGATATAAACGACATTCCTAAGAAGCTTATCCCAAGAGGATATACACTGAGCTAATTAATCAAAGATCAATGGTTCCCACTGAACTGTCGCAGAAAGTACCTTCGCCCTGTGTTCAGGCAATTGACCTGCATTGGAAGGAGTAAAAGGTTTTACGGGCTATTCCGAAGGTGGGTTCCGAATCCACGATGGGCCGTTCCACCACAAGTCCTGTGACAAGAGCTGCGAGGGTAACATACCACGCGAAAGACAATCGCTCGGGTTTTCACACCCGGCGACGTGACAATAATACGATAATAACTGTACGTATCAGCTTGGACATAAGGACCGCAGCGCAAAGTTCCAAGCGAGCATGTGTGGTCACTTTGGTAGGTGAAACCTTTGATTTCGCACACAATAATCTCACTGTGATATTCCCAGCAGGATCAGTAGTGTGTAGGTATACAACACATCCATACCCATTCATACTGGCATCACAGAAGGCAACGATTAGCACAGTGCTATCACGTAAGACACCTACATGCCGAGGAATTTTCAGAGATGAATTTAATGGAAATTCTTGTACGAACGCCGAAAACTTTTGAATAATGCTTTCGGGAGGAGTGTCATTCCATCCAATATTGGACAGCCACAGCTCTTAGATAAGCAGCTTGGCATATAAAATTATAGGGGCTACTAAGCCGAGGACATCAAACAATCGAGCGACTACAGAAATTATGCTCCGCTTAGTACATTTCTCTTCTACATTAAGAGTCGTGAAGAGAAAACTGTCATCGACCGGTGCCCATGAAATGCCTAATACCTTCGAAGCATTGTTAGAAGAATCATCACAAAAGTCTACTGTACTGCGATGCGAATCCGGAAGATCATCAAGTAGCGCTTGAGAATTACTCGTCCACTTTACTAAATCAAAGGCGCCGGACTTAAACAACGAGATCAGTTCTCGTGAAAGATGAATGGCGCTGGATTCATCTGCAATAGAATGAACCAAATCGTCCATATAAAGTTTAGACTCTGCCACAGTGGCAGCATCCGGGAAATGTGGCCTCATATCCTGAGCTAATTGGCGAACGGTCCGCATTGCCAAGTATGGACTTGACTTGAGTCGAAACGGGACCCGTTTAAATTGAGAGGTTCGTACTAAATCATTTTGACTGAATCTATATAATATTTTCAAATATTTACGATGTTCACCAGGGACTTTAATCTGCAAATACATTTGCTTTATATCCGCAGTCATAGCGACAGGGAAAAGACGAAAATCAAGCAATAGTAAGAATAAATCTGCTTGCAAGTTGGCACCGGTATGTAACACATCGTTTAATGACAATTCGGTGTGAGTCGCGGCACTAGCATAAAGTAAGATCCGAGGCATTGGCTTATCCGGACGGATAACAGTATGATGCGGGATGAAGTATCCATCGTCAGTAATATCGGACTCGGCGACTTGTGACAAGTAACCCTTAACGACAAACTCATTTATTACGTCATTATAGTTTTTTGTAAGTCAGGCGACTGTTTGAACTTGCGTTCCAAAGCAAAGTCATCAATCGACGTTGAGCAGCAGTGCGAGAATTACCCAGTGCACTCGGGTCTTTAGAAAAAGGTAACGCGACAGAATACCGCCCATCATCAGCGCGGGTGACCGACGATGCAAACAAGTTTTCACATTCGGTTTCTTCTGGGCTTAAAAATTGTATATTAAGTATTTCTTCCAGTTGCCAGAATTTTTGCACTAAATCATGAAGTGCGAGTGCAGAAAAAGAAGTTTTATTAATTTTATTTTGAGACTCATTACAAGGATAGTCACCCATCAACACGAAACCGAACACGGTCAATAAAGCGGGGCGCATTGGTGCCAGACTCCACTTTGTTACCTAAGTAAATATACGGAAACAATTGCGCACCTAGTACGACGTCCACGTTCCCGGGAATATTCCACGTCAAATCAGCAAGGGGCAATCCCTCTAAGTAGCCGACATCACCCTTGGTTATATAGTGAGTAGGCAGCTGATTCGTTATACAATCAACGACAAGTGCATGTATCGTGTATTTATTATTTGGGTATACGTGAGACTCAATGTCTAAATTAACGTACCCCAATATGGGCCGAGACGCGGAGCCAATTCCCTTAACAAAAAATTACTTAAGGGAATTATAACTAAGTTAAGCGCCTTGCAACAATCAACGGTTATCAAATTATTTTGAGAGCCATTATCAATAAGGCATCGTATTATTATTTTATTACCATTATTAGATTTCGCGTAAACTTGCGCGGTTGACAATAAAATATAAGAAGTAGGTCTAACACTTAATGACAGCGAAGGAATACCGGAGGAAACATCAACACTATGATTCGCGTTATGAATGCGCAGCGCAGGCGAAACAGGTGCGCTGTTATCAGCCGAGCAATTTTTCATAACGCACGAGTCTATGTTTACGTCGGCCTGTCCGGACGGAGCGCGCGACGGAACCACAGGTGATGTCAATGACCCTTGACCGGTCGGGAGTTGAGACACTTGAACGTAATTATTTGACCTAATATTATAATCTTTTTTTTTCAAAGTTTAAGTAAGTGTGATGTTTCTTCTTGCATAAATCACAAACATGCGTAGATTTACAAGACGTAAATGTGTGTGACCCACTTAAACAATTAACACAACCATGTTTTAATTTAATGAAATCAAATAGCGCGCGCGGATAACTTAAGTTCTTAAACTGAGAACAAGCGTAAATTAAATGATCGGTTTGGTTACAAAATTCGCACGATTTCGTCGGCGAAGTAGTAGTAGGCACACTATCATTACTCGCGACGAACGACTTGTTGGTATAAGGGCGGGACGACTGATTAGTGGACGGCTTACTTGCGCTCGCGCCAGCGTTCGATGTCCGCGTCGAGTAATTGTATAAACGTTGCAATATTTTTGCTTGATCTTGCACGAAAGGTACCAAGTCATTATAAGACGGAATTTCCTTATTTCGAAACGCTAACTCAAACGCTTGTACCGTTTGTGAATCGATTTTCCTAAGTGCACAATGAAATAAGATAAAATCGGACAAATCCTCGATACCTAACTGTTTTAATGCCGTCACGGAAGAGGTATACATGCCAATAAATGAATCAAGACTATTAGACGTATTTATGCAACCCTTAGAGTCGTGAATATTATTTAAGTAATGCGTGCCTAATGCACGTTTATCTTGAAACTTTTTTACCAAACTTTCCCAGATGATATTATAGGTTTCACCCGTAGGCACAATGCCTGCCGTGACCTTCAGTGTGTCGTACGTAAGTTTACCTACTAGATACTGCACGCGCTGCGAGTCAGTCAGCTAATTATTGTTATGAATGTTCAATTTAAAGCTTTCGTAGAACTTAGGCCAATTTTGTGTTTTGCCATCAAAACTTGGCAATTCTAATGGTGGCAACTTAATTTTGCATGTAACATTAGAATTAATGGATTCATTTCGCGATGATGAATTATCTGATCGCAACGCCTGAATAATATTATTTCGGATGTGCTTTACTCGAAGGTATAGATATAAATCTTCAAACGCATCTAAAGGCTTGTAATCTGGCTTAAACGTCAAATCAAGTGATACTGGTGGTCATTTAAATTATCTATTATCCTTATCATCATTAAAATTATATACATATAATGTTGCCAACCATACGAGAAAAGGCACGAAAGTTCGTGTTCTGAAGGCTGATGAGCTCGTCAGATTCAGATAGTCCGCCAGTTTCCGTTAGTTCACCAACCTGTTTTGCTGCTATAATTTGCTCCAAGGCTTCGTGCATGTTTTTGTATATCTTCGATAAAGCTTGATAAGCTTTGGATGTAAAATAGTCGTGTGATTGGTCTTTGAATGTTAGAAGTTGTTGATTGTTGATTTCGAACTCACTCCACAGCGCTTCAAGAGCTTCCAGGCGTTTTTGGGCGTAGTCTGGAGTGTTTCTGGTGGGAGAGTCCTTTTTAAAGTTGATCATGATCTTCTCGATCCCTTCGGTAATGATTTGCTGTTTTTGAAGTAATTTTTCCATTTTGATGAATGTTGAATGTTCAGGTGTTGTTAGAACTGTTTGTACTGTGTTGTACGTGGCAGGGATGCTTCTGCGATATGTGCGCACTCTCAATTGGTCTGGTGATTCCCTCTTCCGGGAGGCCAGTCAACCGATTCACTACCGCAGATTTATCACTGATCACGCACTTTCACACTGCAGTTCGCTGATTAATATGATCCGGCTCGAAGAAATGTAAGGGTAGTAAATCCCTACACTTGGTGGTTGTAAGTTAACGTAGTAAGATAGTTAGGTGTATGTTAGAAAATGTAAGATAAGTTGTACGGGAGCGGAATGTAAATAAAAGTGTCCGTCACCGTTGAGCGCGTTTATTACACTGAATAAAGGTTACAAATCAAGTAAAGTATCACATGTATGCATTGTCAGCTAAAGTAAAATATGTTGAACGTGCTCGTACAGAAGCTATAAAAAAACAATTTCTCTCTCTATCTCTCGAAATGAAACAAAAGGTATGATTCCGAATTCAGCAGCACGCAGTTGTGCTGGTCCCCATATTTTCTCTATGAGATTATATGAGATTACATCGACAACCGTCTGGTGTAGTAGTACGCGCTCCGGACTACAATGCCTGGCGGTTGCGGGTTCGAATCCCGCGAGGGGCAAATGTTAGTGTGATGAGCACGAACATTTGCACCTAAGTCATGGATGTTTATAAATGTATTTAAGTAGTTTATAAATGTATTTAAGTATGTTTATTATCTGTATCTAGTCGCAATAAGACAAGATTTGCTTAGCTTGGGGCTAGATAATTGGGTGTTTGTGGATACCATTTATTTTTATATACGGAATCATACCTTAAAATTTTTCTAAAAAAAAACTATATCAGATAATATATATTTATTTATTACATTTCACTGTCCTTCGAATAAAACTTTTTTTTTTAACTTTTGCCTTTTTTTATTTTTGACATGTTTTAAATTTTTGACTCATAGTGCTTTATCACGTAAACTTTAAATAAGTATTCAATAACAAATCATAAAATAAAATATTTATATAACATCGCATGTACTGGACTGCACTCAGTGCACTGTGAGCACTATTATGGCTATACTATAACCATACAACTAATGCACGCCGCTTCAAAGTTGTATTGGTTTTGCACGGTAAATATGGCGTTGCTTCGTAAAATTGACAAAGAAGTTAGAAAATTGTTTAAGTAAAGTAGTAAGTAGTAAGTAAATAAGTTAAGTTTTTATCAAATATGCGGCTTATTGGTGAGAAGTAATATTAGAATTTGTTTTAATGACCTTTCTATCGTATTTTAAGCAACCTTTCAGAAGTCTTGGCCGGGTGTCTTAACTATGAGGTTTTACTTCCTTATCTAGCGGTAGCTAGACAAAGTGCTGATGCCAGATTGTAGCGTGATTTTCAAGTACCTAGCAGATTTAGAGTTTAATGTTTGTCATTGCTAAGCTAAGCTTACATTGCTTTGCAATGTGGTCAAGATAGCGTAGATCTTAGCCGAATAAAACATTTACCTACTAGTTTGTTCATTAGTACACTTAGTCTTGGCCCTTATCATAGGGTAACCAGATGGTCTGATTTGTCTGGATTCTTAAGATATTTTGTATTATGATCTCTAGAATCCAGACAAAATACAAAGTACAGATAAACAGCTTATCGTTAAGTCATTGGCGTAGCTATTATAGGGGGCAGCGCTCACCCTAGAATCCTCCTTGCCCACGATAGAATTTATTATTATTATTTTGTAACAAGGCGATATCTTTGATCTTACATTAAATTATGGTTCAGCTGGATAACAGATTAGGGAGAGATATTGTAGCATTCACAGTTTTTTTCGCGCTCGCTTCGCTCACCAATTTGTTTCGGATGGATAGCATTTACTCTACATGCAACGGCGGGATGATATTAAAAATGTATAGGACCCGTAATCCTTTCGTTCACAACATTTACTTACTGCTCATGTTAAACTAAATACGCCTCATACCTGTCAGTAAGAATTATTATTTGATTCAGACACGGCAAAGGTGGATGCCTAATTGTATGAAGCATTGCGCGGCTTTTATACATTCTTGCCGCAATGCCATCGCATTCGCCAATGCTGTCGTCATTGCCTTGCCGTCGCCCCTTGTGCAAAAATGTATACCCTCTCATTAAAATTTTAATATCGCTTTGATTGTAGTTCTTTCCGGTCACATAATACATAATAATCCACTACAGCGAAATTCCTATCAATGAAAGATTTTAAACTCAAAAAACTCGCTTCGCTCTCGCTCATTGCAAATAAGCTGCCTGATGCAACAAACCATGAGTACCTACCTACGTACATCTTTTGAGTCTTTCATTTATATTTTCCTATCCTGAGCCTAAAAAAAGCGATTTAATTAGCCACACGATGTTTTTTGTTCAATAAAGCTTCATACCTGCAAGAGTTGAACACTACAAACTAAAAAGTCAAAAATAAAAGAAATTAATTAAAAAATAAAAAAACCCGACTGCGTAAAAAGTGAACTCAAAAGATAGAAACAAGATTTAAAGAATCAATTTGCAGTCGGAGGCATCAAATCCATGTCACTTAATCATTGAGGTATAATGTTCTTGAATACGACTTTTTTACACGGATTTAAGGTTGAAATGAATAGCAAAAGAGGAAAAAAACTTAATTACAAACGCAGTGCATACCAACCAAGTTAAGCATTGTAAATCATCATTATGCTGATAATGGATTTGATGCCTCCGACTGCAAATTGATTCTTAAATCTTGTTTCCATCTTTTAAGTTCACTTTTTACGCAGTTGGGTTTTCCGATTTTTTAATTAATTTCTTTTATTAAAGGACTCAATCGCGAGTTCTTCATAGAAAAGCCGAGTTTTTATTCAAAGGACTCAGTCATGAGTTCTTTTTTAAAGAGTGATCTCTTTTAAAAGACTCAGTCTCGAGTTCTTTTTGGCAAAGCTGGAGTCTTTTGTAAGAAGACTAAAACTCGGAGAGTCTTGAGCTTGTATACCTATAATTATTATTGACTCGAGTCTTCAGAAAAAGACTCTTGAGTCTCGAAATTAGGACTTAAAGACTCAGTTCTTTTACAACACTAATAGGAACTCATAACAGACAGTTATCATAATTATTTTTATTAATACTTTCAGTACTAAGAAATGTTTCAACTTATATTTTTTTATTCATAACTGCTTTCTTTATAACAATCAGTGATCATAATTTCCTTATTAATTACTTTTAATTATATGTCTTCTTCAGAGTGCATTTGCTAGTCCGGGTTTAAAGTAAGCCCGTTGTACTTACGGCAATTATACAGAAGTCAGAAGAGTATAATCAGCCTCTGTGCCTAGCCTTTGTGGACTACGAGAAAGCCTTCTGGGCTGTTCTGGAATCCTTACAGCGATGCCAAATCGATTGGCGGTATGTAGAGGTGCTGAGGAGCCTGTATATAATGGCATCGATGACTGTTCAGGTCCAAAACCATAAGACGAGACCTTTCAGCTGCTCAGGGGCGTGAGACAAGAAGATATCATATCTCCGAAGTTGTTCACGAACGCACTGGAGGATGACTTCAAGACATTGGATTGGAAAGGAGCGGGCATCAATGTCAACGGCGAACACCTCACGCACTTCCGTTTTGCCGATGATATTGTCATTATGGCGAAATCGCTGAAGGATTTGCAAAAAATGCTGCAAAGTCTCAACGCCGCCTCGCGACGCGTGGGCCTGGGGATGAACTTGGACAAGACCAAATTCATGTTCAATGATCATGCCATCCCGGGACCGGTCTCCGTCAAAAGCGTGGCGCTCGAGGTTGTCAATGAGTAGTCTACCTGGCGCAAGTGATGCAGTTGGGTAGAGACAACTTCGAGCGGGAAATTGCTAGGAGGATGCAGCTTGGCTGGGCAGCGTTTGGGAAGCTGCGTCTTATCTTCTCGTCGCCACTGCCACAATGCCTGAAGAGCAAGGTATTCGATCAGTGCGTCCTACCGGTGATGACCGGCTATCAGTCAATCTATGGCCGGGCCGGGCGTAAAACTGTGGTTTATCAAAACCTGGCTTAAAGCTTGGTCCCCAGATTATCAAATTTGATATTCAGAGTGATACTTAAACTAGATATTATACTAACCCTAGGAAGGAAACCTAAGGAATAAAATGGCAACACCGACTTTAAAGAGTGAATGATTTCGAAAAAAGACGTTCGATTATTTCGATTTATCGCATCACTCACTGAAAAAAAAAGTTATCATTTGCCAATGGCCACTTAGCTGGTAGTCAAAGAGTATGCAATCACAAAATGGTAGTTTCTCGTATTTGGTTTAGAAACTAATTTAATTTATTTTTATATTATTCAGGATTCAGGATCGTCGCGCGTCGACGGTAAACACGTACTTTATTCTGCTCGTCAATGGTTTTAGAGAAATTAATAATATTGTTAATCACTTAACGTCAATGCTGGTGTTAATGTTTTGCTGGTAAAGTGACCCCTGCGGTAGTGAAGACTGTAATCCAAACACTAACTTGGAACCGAAGTTATAAGCAAAAATTGTTATCTGCGGTGGTGATTTGTGTTGCGTTACTGACCTACGACACAAAAGCGGTCTGGTTGAGTGCATTCGCGTGTAGCAGTGCGCGCGAGCTACGAACAAGAACGAAGTTCCGCGAACCGAACCCGAGCGCACGCACTGTGTGACTACGAGTACTACGCTACGGCACGCTGCGCGCCTTGTCCATAGTCGACGAACAACAACAAAGTTTGCAATACTCACAATGGCATCGACTTCTTTAAGTAATGAATGCGCTGGGTGCCACAGGAACTTGGCAGGCGGAGATTACTTAAGGTGCTCTAAATGCAAACTAACGTACGACATTGAATGTGCTGGTTTAACCTCAAAGAGGTACTCCGCGATGGACTCTAAACTCAAAAACATTTGGAAATGCCCCGCTTGCCAATGCAGCCAGCCCAAAGTTGGCAACGTGAACAGTCCTGCTCGTCCCGATCTGCAGGGTGTGAGTGACTCGAGCGACGACGGCAACTTCTCAAATGTAACGATACGAAGTAAGCCGAGCAGCTCCCACCGCCAAAGCAGCCCCACCCCTCTAACAGAGGACAGGCTCCGCGACATTATTAAGGATGAGATTACAAAGGTGAACGCCGCAATGGTTTCAGAACTAAAGAGCATAGGCGATAAAATATCAGTATTTCATGAGTCTCTTAGCTTTATAAACGACAAATTCGAGGAAATAAAATCATGTTTAGATGAGAAATCAGCCACGATTGCAGTTCTGAAAAAGGATAATGACTTCCTGAAAGCCACGGTTGGTGACTTGTCCAACAGGTTGAATGCAGTTGAACTACACATGCGTGAGAGTAACATCGAGATCAACGGCATTCCTGAAAACATATCAGAAAATCTAACAAACACTATAGTTCACTTGACAAAGACCATTGAAAGCCCAATTACAACTGAAGATATTATTCATGTTACCCGTGTGGCTAAGATGTCTAGGGATAACGATCGACCCCGAGGTGTTATCGTAAAATTGCGCAATCCGCGAGTCCGCGACTCGGTCTTGGCAGCTGTCAGCAAGTTCAATAAGAAGAACTCTCAGGACAAGCTCAGCTCACATCACCTTGGCATTGGAGGAACGCGATCACCTGTCTTCGTGTCGGAGCACCTAACACCGAGTAATAAGCATTTACATGCGGCAACGCGACTGAAGGCAAAGGAATTGTCATACAAGTTTGTCTGGGTTAGGAACGGGCGAGTATATATCCGCAAGAGTGAAACCCACCAAGCTTTACTTATAAAAAATATCGAAAATCTTAAGCATTTGACTTAAATCTACTTTTAACTCATAAATATGCCACCAGTGTTTCGTGGAGTAATCAGTCACAAAATTTGAAATATACTATCAAAATGTCCAGGGTTTAAGAACCAAAACTAATGATTTATTACGTAATGTGTTAACCTCGAATTACAAGATCATCGCATTTACTGAAACGTGGCTAAACGCTAATATTAATGATAATGAGCTAGTTGACAGCAGGTATTTATTATATCGTAGAGACCGCATGAGTTCTTCCAATACTAAAAAAGATGGAGGAGGGGTCATGTAAGCTGTCTCACGTGACATACCCTCGATGCGTGAAGGTAATTGGGAATCTGACGCAGAAGACCTCTGGGTCACCATTAAAGCTAAAGTTAAAAACTCAATAAAAAAGATTGCTATCTGTGTTGTATATCTTCCCCCTCCTGTTAAGCTCGAGACACTTAAACGATTACTCGAAAACGTCGAGAACAAAATTAACCTATGCGATGAGATTGTAATACTTGGTGATTTTAACCTTGGATTTATTGAGTGGAAAACTAAAGAACATTGCTCTGAAATGACACCATCTAAATATAACACTGTTCTGGGTTGCTCTTTGGTGGATTTTATCTCGGGAAATAATCTTTTTCAACTGAATTGTTTAAAAAACGATGATGGCAACATTCTTGACCTCATTATATCTAGCTCTGTAAATGCTACTGTGAAGGGCCCATTGTTTAGCTTGTGTCACTGTAACCGATATCACCCCAGTATATTGTTCACTATACTTGATGATTGTATGGACTATATACGTCCTAAGATTGATACTAAATTCAACTATCATAAGGCTGACTACGAAAAAATTATGGACAGGCTTAACTCCTGTAACTGGCCTGATGAACTTTCTTGTTGTATGAATGTTGATGAAATGGCAGCAAAGTTTTATAAGATCTTGAACGATGTCATTGAGGAGTATGTACCCAAAAAAAGACCACTTAAATCTGGTTATCCTTGCTGGTTCAGTGCATCTCTCATAAAACTCTTATCCGAAAAAAACAGAGCACGCAAAAGGTATATTAAATTCAGAAACCCACGCGATGAGTTCGAATTCCAACTGCTTCGTGAGCGATGCCGGAGGCTGCATGACACTTGCCTTCGAAACTACAAACATGCTATAGAGTCACATATAACCTATAATCCCAAAGCCTTTTGGAGTTATATAAGAAATAAAAGAGGTGGACATTCAACCATTCCTGCAAAAATGCGGTTAAACGGCATAATAGCAGAAACCGGTGCTGATGTGACAAATCTATTTGCTCTCCACTTTCAATCTGTTTATTCAAGGCCTTTGCATACCAGCGACACACCTGTTGCAGCCCATCAAAATCCTTTTAATAACGACCACATCGCTACATTAAATATTACTGAGAGGGAGGTGCTCAAAAAAATAAAAAACATAGATACTTCCAAAGGATCTGGTCCGGATTCTTTACCACCGCTATTCGTCAAACTTTGTGACTCTGCGCTGGCTTTGCCACTCACAATCATCTACAACTATTCCCTTCGGATGGGCGTCTTTCCTGAGACGTGGAAACGAGCGCGTGTTGTCCCAGTTTTTAAAAAAGGTCAGCAAGATGACGTGAGAAACTATCGACCCATTTCTATACTTTCATGTTTTCCCAAGATATTTGAGTCGATTTTGTGTCCAATCATCTCGGCCTTCCTTGACAATGTTCTCTCGGATCATCAGCACGGTTTCAGGGCAGGCCGTTCTACGGTGACAAATCTCATACCGTTCATATCCGATCTGTCTGGGGAGGTGGACAGGGGTTTCCAGGTTGACGCGGTTTACACCGATTTTAGCAGTGCTTTCGACAAGGTCGATCACTGCATGTTGTTAGCAAAACTGGGTAGACTTGGTGTGGGGGGGCCTATGTTGAGATGGTTTGAGTCATATCTGAGACATAGGCGGCAGAATGTCGTGGTTAGCGGCTATGAATCAGACACCTATTTTTCCGAATCTGGTGTTCCTCAGGGGTCACATCTTGGCCCGATCCTTTTCCTAATCTTTATAAATGACATCACAGTCCAGATCAAAAATTGCAAAATGTCCTTATTCGCCGATGATCTGAAGGTCTATAAAACAATTAAGTCTCTTACTGATGCGACCCTTCTGCAAGAGGATCTGGATAGCTTAAAAAACTGGTGTGACGCCAACAACATGGTCCTCAATCCTAGCAAATGCTTTCATATCAAGTACTCACGAAAAAGAAAGACGGTTGATACAACATACAGGATAGATGGCGTGATTCTTGACGAAGTTAGGGAAATTCGGGATCTGGGCATCATCATTGACAGTCAGCTAAGATTTACCTCACAAGTGGATAAGGCAGTAACTAAGGCAGCTCGAATGCTTGGATTTCTTAAACGAAATAGTAAGGGATTCAGGCAGCATACTAAAATCATCCTCTACAATGCTCTGGTGCGTAGCAACCTTGAGTATGCCTCTTCTTCCTGGAATCCATACTACGCTATACACTCCCAAAGAGTGGAAAGTATCCAGCGAGCGTTTACAAGACATCTTGCTTTCTGTTCCAGTGCCTTCTCTCATAGAGCTCCGTATACGCAACGTCTCAATAAGTTCAAAATGATTTCTTTACGCAACCGAAGGTTTCTGTTGAGCATGAGCTTCTTGCACGCGCTTCTGAGTGGACGGGTAAAATGTAGCGGTATCCTTGAGCGTGTTTTTCTTTCCATACCATACAGATATCCTAGAAAGAGGATGACTAAAATCTTTAAAACACCAGCAACGAGAACCAACCTTGGTCGACAATCCCCACTGAACAGAATTATCAACGACTACAATGCGCTTCAGGGCTGGATTCAGGATCTGGACATTTTTAATGACAGTCATGCCAAATTTAAGAAAAAAATTGTAGCGTATCTGTGTTCTGTGAACACAGAGTAAAGTTGAGACTGAATTCAACAAAATGTATTTAATAGGTGCTCAAAAAAAAAAAAAAAAAAAGTCCTAGGTTAGTAGTTTCTTTTGTGAATGTTGTGCTCACCTGTAAGTGACATATATATCAGAAATGTCTATCTAAGACTTGTTTATACTAGTAGTGTTAGTAATGTATATGTTGTTGGTGTGCCTTATCAAATAAATAATAATAATATTATAGTGCTTTTCATGAACTTAACGAAAAGTTATAACGGTTTAGAAAGATAGTAAGATATATTTGTTAAATGGGTCCTTCCTTTCTCTATTATTCTCGGTTGCGTAGCGGGACATAAAATACTCAAACATTTCTTCGTATTGTTTGATTTCGTTAATTCGTCCATTTTCACAATATATTATCAATACCTAACTCGCTTTTATTAGACAGACGCAAATACCACAGATTGATATATCATATACAAGTCTTAAACCATCCTTAAACTTACCCGTGGGCAGGTTTAAAAATGAATAGCTTTATCTCCTCAACCTTAACCCCGGGACTAAACCGGGAAGAAGCGTAGTCTGTCACTCTGAATACAATTTTTGCTAAACCGCCGTTAATACTGAGGGATAACTTTATGACTTTATTAACTGAATGAGACGGTAAGTAAACCACGGTTTAACGCCGGTTCTAGAAAACGACTCTGAATAAGACAGTTATGGCCTTACTACAAAAAAGATAGACTAGGGTTGAACACTTGTCTAATATTAGTCAACCAATTTGAAATGTTGACACATCAGACATTCGAGACACATTATTGAAAAACTAATCTTTAGACAAGTGTTTAACACTAGTCTATCTTTTTGTAGTAAGCCATTAGTGTAGGTATAAATACCTAGTAAATGATTATCGACTGATTATTAAAAAATATATAGGTAGGAGGTACCTACATGAAAATGGTAATAAGTTAGTACATAGGTAGGACAACAACAGTCTGTCTGTCTCTGTCTGTCTGCTTTCACGGAAAAACCATTGAATTTTTTGTGCAAAGTTTGCTTTGAAGAAAGCTTGACAAACAAGACGTTTCCAGGCTTTAGTGTCCGACCGAAAGCTGTCGAAATTCGGTTTCAGTTTCGAAACCGAATTACAGCAACAGTCTGAGTTTTAGCTGAAAACGAAACTGCCTAACAAGAATCATGTTTTAAGAGAACAAAATATGAAAACGTTATTATAATAGGTCAGTTTTATGTTTAATCTTTAAATAACATAGCTATGCAGTCTTCGACATTTTGACTTATTGTTAATCAACAAACAACCCTTCATTTAAGGAAAACAATTAACTGCACCTTGAAGTACTTAAAATTAAAAGGATGAGATGTTTATTTAAGAAAGTCGATTCTTTTATTTGAATATAATTCATGTTTTTTTTTATTAAATATACTATTAACTATAACATTTCTTATTTAAGTTGTTACCTAATATTACAATAGGTACTTAAAGGTCCTTAATATT
Organism: Anania fuscalis; assembly: GCA_950371115.1. NCBI lineage: Eukaryota > Metazoa > Arthropoda > Insecta > Lepidoptera > Crambidae > Anania > Anania fuscalis. Next base: position 13,777,010 of record OX493328.1, read on the forward strand.
TAAGTAATAAACAAAACAATCTACATCACTTTTGTCTTAATTAAGACCAAATTAACTTCTTCACTATTAATTAATTCAAAAATATAATATATATAAGGTCCGATTTTATTAGTGTTCATCCTGTTAACCTGTGACTATATAGGTGAAAAGCAATCGTAAAAACCAACTTTCAAATGTCTATCATAAAAACTAAGGTTGGGTTGCTCCATAGCATCAGTTAAAGTTAAGGTCAAAGTTAAATTTAACTTTTACTGTAACGCTAACTTTAACTATTTGAGCGACATAGGTTGCACCATCGTATTCGGTAGCATAGTTAAAGTTACGCCTTATTTACACCTAACTCGTTGTAGAAAACTTTAAGTGTTCAACATGGCAATGTTCCACGTAACGTCAAAAAGCTGATACGGTGTTATCAGTTTATTTGATCAGTGTTGTTATCACTCATTAAATTGTCAAATCATTCAGCTGTCAAACTATAACAAAGTTTTTCAATTTCTTTATTTTAATTACTAATTTAACCACTGAATTTGCGAAAAGCATCGTGAGACTTGTTAAATAAAATAAAATTGTACGGAAATTAATGGACACCTTGCTCACAAACATCCCTACAAAGTAAGTATCTATGAGTTGCGTGTTATTTTTTGCACTGTTAAGTATTGTAACTTCAGTCATTTAATTCTTAACGTATCAGGGAACTTCAGGAAAGTGGACATGGAGAGATTGCAATCAATTGTTGCTAAACATAAATCATATTATTTTGCAAAAAGACAGACGGTGTAAGCTCGAATCAAAAAGACAGTGCGTGGGTGGAGTGTGATCCATTGTGGATTCAATGCTCTCGGAGACACTCCACGCACAATGAGACAGCTTAAACTGCAGGAGCTGGAGCTCCAGAAAATAAGGGATACAATCAGATACGCTCAGGAGGTCCATGACGTTACAATGAAGAGAAATACAAATTACATTTCGAATATTTACATTTAGAAATAGAATTATTAAATAAGTAAATATTAATGAGTACCTATGTTCTATTTTTTTATCCCATACTAATAGTAGAAACTAGTCGTGCCCTGCGGCTTCGCTCCCGTGGGTTTTCGGGATACTAGGTACTTATACATATTATAGCATTTTCTCATGCATATCGCTATCGACCGCGGTAGCAGAGAGGTGAGCATGCCAGACTAGGCGTCACATTCCTAAGGTCCCGAGACTCCCGTGTCAGTGTAGAAACTGAAATTCTCTATATTGTTTTGGCTCTGGGTGTTATGGTACCTACGTCGTTGTTTCTGATTTCTATAACACTAGAAATTTCGCTACTTACCATAGGATGAGAGCAATCTATGTGATATTGTCTTATATTTATTATTAGGTATGCAAATCCGTCACCAGGAAACTCTTTAGCTTTATAATATTAGTTTAAGTAGATGTAAAGTATTATGTTTGTTTGTGCCTGGTTCATACTAAAACAGCTCAAAGGATATAGATGAAATTTGGTGCACAGGTAAAGTATATCCGAAATAACTTTTTATCTCAGTCAACCCATGAAATGAAATCCACGGGGTAAAAGTAATTTATGTAATAAAACTACACGTAAATTATAAATTATATTTATTTGTATCAAACAAAAAAAACATCACTTCGGCTCGCATACACAAAAGTTATTGGCTCAGCCTACTATAGTAAACTGTTGCAATCATCATTCTGGCCCACTCTAAACACATAAACGCAACATCTTCCTCATCGGATGATATTTTTTTTGAGACTCGAAATGTCGTTAGCAACGGATCTTCGCCTCATTTGGCAAATCGATCGGTTCTTGGGATATATACTCTTCTTTTTCTGGGCCTTATATTGACCACCAAATCACTATCGTCTTCAGAAGTAGTTTCCGCGAATATTTCTCGTATCGACATGTTTGGAGGTTAGAATATTCGACATGCATGACAGATACTTGACAATAACTTTAACCTTAACTGGTCGATCTTGGGCGGTTACGGTTAAAGTTAAGTTATGACGTCATTTGACCATTGTCAAAATGGTGCAACCCATTTTTTACCTAACCGGTGTTTTAACTGAACAGTTAAAGTAAGTTCGTGCAACCCAACCTTAAAAAGTTAAAAATAAATTACAAAATAACAACATCGACTTCATATTGCATTAACTCATCCTATCTTCAACTCTTTCTCGCTCTGTACAAGGGGAAGGAATAAGACGGATAATCAGATGGGTAAACGTACCAAAGATAGGACGAGTATGCAATATTAAGTCAATGTTGTTGATTTTGATTTTTACTTTTTTAGTTTTTATGGTCACAGGTTAATAGGATGTACATTAATAAAATCGTTCCTTATGTATTTAATATTATACTTAAGTGGATTAATGAGCATAGCTTCTATGGCTTGAAAGACAATTTTACATTTCAATGACTGGTATAAATTTAAATTATTATTATTTTTGATGCTGTCTAACTATGACTGTTTTCTGTTAAGTGATTTAATTTGACAAATTAGTGACATTTCTGAATTATTAAAATATTTACATGGTTTTCTTATACTTACAGTAGAACAAGGGCATTCCCGTTAACCCGTAACAGTACATATAGTACCTAGCGTATTTGCGCTGCTCAAATCCCATTCGTCTCGTGACGTTGCCGTTTGTCGGTATTGAGGGAAAGTAGGTATAAATAGGGTGTCTAAATCTTGAAATTATTTTTTGTGATCTTTTAAAATAAAATATTTGTTTTTGTTCGGAATATTATTTGTCATATGTACTGAAGTTATACTGTTATGGGTTAACGGGAACGGCTTTCGTTAATTATACGGTATAGGAAAACACGCGCACATTTTAGTCTGTACCTACATCTACATAACGTGTTTTAATCAAATTAAAAAAAAAACTTTTTCTATTTCTAGCAAATAAATAATCATTTCATTTCATTTCTAAACTTGATATCTTGTCATACCACGCCGAACATGACCGAGCACAGCACGAACTCCCGAATGCAGCTTCGGTTTCAGACTTATTTTTGGCAGGTTGCAAACCTGCAAATAAATCGAAACCGAAACCCGTTTTTTGCCGAAACTCGACCGAAATCGAACTTTCTGACGGACACTATACCAAGCTTTACCGAAATATCGAATGTGAGTTTTATGGATTATTAAAGAGTCGGCAATTGTCCTCCAGGTTTGAATTACCTATCTTCGGTTGATACCCTCTTGGTGCACCAGCAAATCGAATTTCTGGAAGTATTTACAGGATTTGAAACAAACAATAAATACGTTGTAAAGAACAGCGTCGGACAGACGATTTTTTTCGCCGCTGAAGATACTGACTGTTGCACTAGGTGCTGTTGTGGTGCTAGGCGTCCGTTTGATATGGCTATTTTGGACAACTATCAACGTATGGTTAGAAATATTTTAACCTATAAATATGTTAATTGTTTTTATTTCCATCCATAAGCTAAATTAAGCAAAGCTTGTACTATAGCTTGGCCATAACTGCTGCGCACTCTCTGAGGTATGCGCGGCGAGGTGTGAGCCGGGGAAAAAGAGCATGAGTTCACATGAGATCAATACACGTCGGACAAATCTTACGATATCAGTTTACATATAAGGCATGACTTGTGGCGGAACGGTGGCCGGAGGCTCTTTAGTTGATAAAAATGTATTAGTTGTATAATTTTATTAGTTGATAAAAATGTAAGCTACATATACTCGATTCAATATTTATTAAAATACCTAGGCAGTTGATGAATAAGAACAAAATCAGAATTTGTTTTATTGAAAATTTACTATAATTACAAACAAATAGATATAAGTATAAGTAGTAAAGTTATTCTGACATAGATTGTGTTTCAACTTCATCTTCCATTTCGTCATCATCTTCATCGTCCATATCGCCATTGGAACTTGAATCAGTCTTGCAAATTTATTTATGAATGAATCGATAATATTATCGAACCTACTATCGCGATTCCAGTAATCATTTTCATTTTTCTGGACATGATCATCGCATCTCTGCCATTTTTCTGCCTTGAATTCCGAAAACAATTAATTCAATATGATTATCTTTTCGTCTAGAGAAGAATTAATATAGTTTTGGGCTATGTTGTTTTTAATATCAGCCCAGACCAACTCAATTGGATTTAAATCTGGATGGTACGGAGGTAAACGCAGAACAGTGTGTCCACGGGCTTTCAGGAGTTCGTCAATTCTATACACGGGTTCTTTTTGTGTACTTGTGATGAGAAGTAGCAGTTCAGCCTTTGTCATGGTTCCTGAAAATTCTACATTGTGGCGTAGCAACCAGTCTTGCATTTCTCTTTTGAGGCTTGACATAGTTGGCTTTTTCTTAACCTGAACGCTATGGTAAGACGCGTTGTCCATTACAACAACAGAATTCGGCAGCAACTTATCTTTTAACTTTTCATCTACCCACTTATAAAAAGTAAGCCCGTTCATATCTCCATGATAGTCGCCAGTAGGCCTACCGCGCCGTAATCGACTTCATTTTGACAGTCGACGGCGATTTGGTACCGCGCAATTTCCCAAACCGACGCGGCGTCGGTTTGGTAATCGATACCGATGCACAGTGTTTTAAGAGACCGAAAAAAGTGACATCCTCTTTTTATTGCAAAATACTATAGTTAAGATTATTACAAATGTAATTTAGTTATGATATTAACAGGGTGCATAGAAGACATGTAAAAGAAGCTATAATATAAATGTTGCGTCCTAATCGCGTAGAATATCGAAGAAATAAATTTAAAACTAAAATCAATAAAACAATTAATAGCTTCGTAGCGAATATACCTATAGAGTTCGCGATTAGTTTAAAATGTGTGTATTTGTTGTGTTTATCAAACACCTAGGCTCGAAAATGATATTTTTAAAAATTGATTTCAAAAAAACCTTACATAATAGAAACGCGGGAGTTTCGGTCTAGCATTTGTGATAATCTTAACTATAGTATTTTGCAATAAAAAGAGGATGTCACTTTTTTCGGTCTAATAAAACACTGTGCGACGCCTAAAGAACGAATAATACGCAGTTTTTGACAGATAAACGGTACCGCGCAAAAAAAATCAAACCGACGCACGGCCATTTCGACGCGTTGGATTGAAGTGTCATTTCAATACGGCAGCTCCTGAGGCGTCGATTTGATCATTTTGATTGTTCGAATTTTAGTTTGCTTTTATTATTTTGCTTTCTAACGACTAATTACTTAATTATTTAATCATTTTTGCAAGCAAACTACAAGTACATAGGAATGAATTTATTAATATGGATTATCTAATAATAAAATATGAGTTACATAGTAATAAAGAGAAATACAATGCTTACCTACTTTCTTTTCCACGATAGTGTGTTTAATATTTGTGAAAATGTCTTTGGTGAAGTTCTATTAAATTATATCCTCTACTTACTTCTGTCAGTGGGCTGTCATGTCAATGAATTTTACGTTCCGTTACCGACAACCGCGTTTAATGAAAACTAAATAAAAAACACTTTTAATACCACGCAACTGAGTGATTTCTTTATTCAATCAAATAAACTAAGGATAATTGTCCATAAAGTGCCTTTTAACAAACAAAATGTAAAAAGGTTTGTTCAAATAACTTGTACTTTGTTTTATGTTCTTGTACTATGTTCTGAGTAAAACGGACCGGAAGTCGACGCTGTTTTATCTTTCACTCCATTCATCGACGATCGTCAAATCGACGGCAAAATAGTTGCGCGGTACGGATGATTTGACAGCGTCGGCATCGACATCGTAATCACCCGTCGGTATCGAGTTTTAGCATCTTATTTGAATATAGTCAATACGTCATCCACCAAGCCATTTCGACTCCCAGCGTGGAGAATTACCAATCGAGATACACCGCCAGCGCTCAAACCATGTCCAGAAAAGTGAGTGCTTAAACTCGTCTTAAGCACTCTTTCACTCGCAGTCGCGCGCGAACCGGCCATGACACAGTAGGAGTGCTTCGTAAAAAAATGCTAAAACAATGCTTTATTGGGTTTTCACACCCGGCGACGTGATAATAATTTCCAGGAGGTAAATTCTCCTGACAGCAACGTGGTTGCTGACAAATACTGACCACCGATGCGGTGAAGTTAAAGAAATTACCTATTACTTAGGTTTAGTAATAATAAATATTTTAAAAATTAATTTGGGTCACTTAAGGTGCCCAACCAGAACGTATTTGGAACAGGGGTCTAATGGAGTAGCTCCTCCTTAAAATTTTGTTTTGTAAAATATTACTTCATTTTTAATTTTACATGTGTTATAAAACGTCTATTGACATTATCTTATATTTCCAAAAAATAAAATCGAAAGAGTAAAATTGCGAAAAATTATAGATACAGAATAAGGCGAAAAAATAATCATCTAAAAAACAATTGTTTATTAAGATAAATTTATTTCAAGGCACTAAAAATAAATAACATTGTTTTAACCTACATTCTACATCCCTTATTTAATCGCTATTTTTTCTAAATGGCCCATGATTGGTTTCAAAACTTTCAAAGTTATTTCGGTGAGAGAACTCAGTTTGTGGAAATTTCAAAACTTAATGATAGATTAAAAAAAGTAATACTGTATAACACCTAACTGGTTGAAGATGCTCTGGAGCTTTCTAATGGGTTGATTCAATAAAACCACAATACTGTACTGGACTAAAAGTCAGATGTATTAGAGAATGGAAAAACAACTTTATCGTCATATATATAAATGGTCTCGTAAAAACTTACATTGCGCGATTCAACTTGGCACAGCGCCATCTGTTGGTTTGACTTAGAACTAAACAATGTGTATCTTAAACATACCGCCCCCTTAGGCCATTTGTATGAACGAATGGCCTATACAAAATGTAAAATATGACCTAAACATGAGAAAATATGAAGAAGTATGAACTTACAATTAACAGGTAATGTAAAAATATGAACTAAACATATATCCTAAAAGGATGTGTACTAATCTATGGTTAACACAAAATTAACTATCACATTTGTCTTCTTAACAAAGGAACATAATACATAAATTGTTAAAATAAATTAATTTGCTATAGGCAAAATACAAATTTTAGAGACAGGTCTCTTTAAAATTGAGGACTTAGTGCGCAAGGTGACCACACGTGTTATGTTATCATCGCCAGGATGTTGTTCAATAATGCGTCCTAAAAGCCATCGACTTGGAGGTAAATCATCCTCCTTTATTAAAACAATTTGACCGATGGTTGAGTGATCTTAGCGAACTGGATTTTAAATCCAGGTTTCCACTTAATAATTGTGTATACTCAGATGGAAATGATTCAACTTGAGCTTGTCTTATACAACACTGCAATGCTTCATCAATTTCCTTTTTTCGTAAGTAGTTTGATCTGTCTCTCTTTAAGAATCGTCTACAGTACGCTATGACTCTAAGCAATCTTGGTAAGGAAGAAAATCTTTCAAAAAATGAATCTTTCGGGACGGTTGCAATATGTACTCTGTTGGCTGATTCTTCCAAAGTGGCCTTTAAATTGATGGGTTTATGGTAAATTATGGTTTGTTCTTGAATAAACTGTGGCCCCTTGAACCACAATCTACTGTCAGCTAAAGGCCCCGGTAGAACTCCTCGTGAAGCTAAGTCAGCAGGATTGTGTTTGGTCGAAATGTGGTTCCATTGTGATGAGTTCATATTAGTTAAAATTTCAGATGTCCTGTTGGCAACGAATGTTTTCCACTTACTGGGGTGAGTGTTTAACCAAGCAAGAACAATTGTTGAATCTGTCCATGCTCTAACATTATCTTTGGAAATACCAAACACAGTGGCAGTCTCAGACAGCAATCTCGACAAAAGTACTGCTCCACATAGTTCTAATTTCGGAATACTTATATGTTTGATAGGTGCTACTCTGGTTTTTGCATTTTTTTTTTTTTAAATGTTTTCACCAACAACTTTTACATTAACGAAATTAATTAAGAACTTAAATCTAGTAATAGCTAAATGTAAAGCCTCTTAAAGGCGAACACAACTTGTATGCAAAAACATAATCAAAAATATACACATACACAAAACAACTCACATAATTCGATACAGGAGACAAGAAAATAGCAGTTGAACATAAAATATATTTAATTCAGATAATTGTATTTCGAAACTTCCTTAATGACATGGAGCAGATGTCAATGTCTTTGGAGTGGTTAAGTTTGTTGTAGAGCTTAAGTATTCTGGAGATGGGAGAGTTTGCACCCAGCACAGTTCTTCGGAACGGGACTTTGAATGTATCAATTGGATAGCGGGGCAAGCGAATGGGAACTCAAATGATTTTTTTCTAATAATTTTGGACAGTACAGTTGGTTATTTATCATTTTATGCAAAAACATGAGGTCCAAAAGGTCCCTGCGCTTATTAAGGCTGACTATATTAAATAGCGCCAGTCTTTAATCGTAGGAAAGCGATCACTTGGCTCTACCCAAGGTGTACGCGAGATATCTTGTGAATTTCCTTTGGACCCTCTCTATCCGAAGTGAGTGACTGGTGTAGTGTGGTCTCCAGACAATACTAGCGTATTCCAAAGTAGATCAAACAAGGGAATTAAAAAGAAGTTTTTTTGTTGAAATATGTTTAAACTCCCTTGCGTTCCGTACTAAGAATCCCATAGCTCTAGATGCCTTTTCTATACTTAATATTATAAAGAGGAAAGATTTGTACCTATTTTTGTATGTTTGTATGTTTGTAATGAATAGGCTCAAAAAGTACTGGGCCGATTTAAAAAATTCTTTCACCAAAAGAATGCTACATTCTTCCAATTTGAAATAGGCTACATTTCATTTTGAAAAAAATTAGGGATCCTTGGTAAAATTTGAACAATGTAACCGAAGGTGTAGAAAAATGAGTCTTAAAATGTCTTTCGTCGAATGCGCTGCCGAAACTATTAGCGATAATTGTCTACCCCGTACGAAGCCGGGACGGGCTGCTATTTATGATATGATCAATGTGAGGGACGAATGTCAGCTTACTGTCTAATAGGAATCCCAAATCCTTAACCACCCGAACTTCTACCAAGTCGATCCCGTTGATAGAATATTTTGTTGGAAGGACTTATCTTCCCTGTGAATTTAATGAATGAACATTTCTTAACATTAAGCTCCATTCCATTAATATCACACCACTCACGAAGCGAGTCAATATCCTTTTGTAGCAATGCAGCATCGTCCATGGATTCGACGGTTTTTGCCAACTTTAGATCGTCAGCAAACAGATATGGGTTAGAGTACCGAAATCGGGGTGGCAAATCGTTTACAAACATATTGAACAAAACAGGACCCAAATGTGAACCTTGTGGAACAGCAGTTGTTACATTGTGGTTGCCAGATGAGAAGCCATTTACAACTACATAGAATTTCCGCTCCTCCAGATATGAACGCAACCAGCTCAACATGGATCCGAAAAAAACATATTCAGACAACTTTGCAACTAGTAATTTGTGTGGCACTCGATCGAAGGCCTTACTGAAATCTGTGTACACCACATCGATTTGTTTGTTTGCATCCATGGACTCGACCAAGTCTTCAGTAAAAGTAACTAGGTTTGTGCACGTCGTTGATCTACCCTTCAGAAACCCATGCTGACTCTCCGACACGATACCCCCAAAATACTGTTGAATGTATGGACACACTAGGCTCTCAAAGGTCTTAGCCAAGATCGGAAGGATAGATATTGGCCTGTAGTTTTGGACTAAATTATTGTCATCAGATTAAAAGACAGGAACCACTTTAGCCAGCTTCCAGATTCTGGTAAAAGTTCCAGTCTCAAGAGACTTGTTAAAAATCTTACACAGTGGCAATACCAAGCTAGGCGCATAATTTCTTATGAAAATTGGCGGTAAACCATCAGCCCCTGCACCTTTGCCGATGTCTAGACATTGAAGTTTTTTCTCTATTGAGTCATTGTTAAACCTTATAGGCAAAACACCATCGGTACCAATTTCCGTTTTGGCAGGGCAGGGCTTTGCACCGTCAATGCTTGTAATTTCAGAACTTTTGTATAGCGATGCGTAGTGATTTGCAAAGAGATTACAAACTTCGAAGCCGTCGGACGTGGAAATGATGCCATTTGATAACGAAGCAGGATAATTGCCAACACCACCACGTTTGCTCTTTACAAAGCTACAGAATAATTTGGGATTGGCCTTGATGCTATGCTCTACATTGTTTAAATAAGTTTTATAAAAGGCTTTGGCAAGTATACCGCACTGCTCAGACATCAACCGGTAAGAAATTAAGTCAAGAGGATTCAAGTGTTTTCTGTATTTCTTCCTGTACTTCTCTTTTTCTTTCAGTCTTCTAATTAAATCGGGGCTAAACCATGGAGGGAACTTGTTTTGACTAGTTCTTCGCATAGGAACGTACTTAGATATTACATTGGCTATGATCTTATATAAAGCATCCGTCATTTCGTTTACATCTGAATCTACCGAAAGCAAGGTATCCCAGTCAACCTGTAATAGATACTCATTAATATCAGAATAATTAGCTTTATGAAAGTTACGCTTCTGGGTTAAATTCGACCGTAGACGTGGCTCATTATGTAAAGGAATCATTATAAAGATAGGAGGGTGTAACGGATCCACAGTGCTCAAAACATCTACAGCTACCGAAACACTGCAAGTAGGCAGATCGGTTAGAACAAGATAAAGCAAACTATTCTTGGAATTAGGTATTTTTGTTAAACTGACTTAAGTTACTCACAGTTATGAAGTCCAAAAAGTATTGATTTAAATTAGACATCGGCTCCATATCACTGCGATTCCAGTTAATGTTACCCTGATTAAAATCACCTACCATACATATATTTTGAGAGTTGCTTTCTTCGAAGACGTTATGACAATTCTGAACAAAATGTTCAAGCGTTGATTTCTGAACAGGTCGAGGAAAATACACTGCACAAAGCGTTAACGTCACGAGCTGCCTTGTGTTAGGAATGGTCACCGTGATCCAGAGATCTTCACAGTCGCTCTCCCAGTTATACATTCTACAAGATCCAAGCCTACTTGAAACTGCAATAAGAACTCCACCGCCATCCTTTTTAGATTGAAAACGAGATAAATTTCTATCGCGTTTGTGTACAACGTATCTCCCATCGAAGAGCTCAGAATTGGATATATTATCGTTTAACCAAGTTTCCGTCAGGATATAATATCGTAGTTTGAATTAGCAAGATTACAGTAAAAATTATGAGTTTTAGTGCGTAGGCCACGCACATTTTGGTAATACATATTTATGACACTGAATTTTATAACGTTTTATTAAAAATAACATGCATAAATATAACTAAAAATAAAACAGAGAAGCTACTTTAAATTATTGAGTGGATCAGTGCTCTTAACAATTATATAATTTGAATCATCTCGCTTACGCATGAAAATCTTTCCACCTCTAATCCATACATGCTTGTAGCCCTTCTCTTTTGCTGCAATCCTAGTGGCAACATGTAGAGCTTTGTTTGCAGGAGAAAGGTGGTCTGTGATGAAAATCGGTGTATTCGGCCCGGGAAACCCAATATGGGAATATTCAATTTATTTTCTGACTTTTTATTCCTGTTGAGACTTATAGCAGCCGCCATCAACTGGTCTCTGATTTTAGTATTGCTGAACTGTGCCACAATTGATCTAGGTCGTGAGTTGCCGGGGTTAAGTTTAGCCACACGAGTGTAGTGTGATAAGCTATCTGGAGTTATTTTACAGTTAATAACCGTCCCGATTTGCGAGATTATATCCTAAATATTTTATTTTTTCCTTTCCGGTACGCATTGTATTTCGACATTTTTCGACCGTGCACTCTGTTCCAAAATATTCAAACGCGTGTTTAGGTCTTTAAGTGTTGATTTCAGTGTATGATTTTGGGTTTGTAAGTCCAACATTTCCTTCTTCACTTCGGCTTGCTGCTTTAAAACTTCCTCAAACTTGTCATTCATATAGTTCATAGAATCCTTGACTTCTTTCATTTCGTCTTTAATAAAGATACTTGTATTTGTCCGTGTATATTCACTGCTCTTAAATAAACGACCGCAAATTAAGCAGCCTTAGACGCATCGCAGAAACCGTGTAATTTCACAACAACGTCATCTGGATAAGTGCCAAGCCATCGAGGTATTTTGATGGTGGTGAGCTCTAACAATGTCATTCGGTAAGTATTCCACTCCTCTATCCATTCGGCAGATAGCTGTTCATCCCACGCCGATAAGCCATAAACGCTGAATAAATATCTTTGCTATGATGATTGTAGGTGCTATCCACCCCAGTGGATCGAACAACCTCGCTATATCTGCTATAATTTGTCTTTTAGTTATAGGTGCTGCTGTCGGAGGGAGGATCACCGAGTACTGCAACAGGTCATCGTCACGGTTTCAAGTAAGTCCCAATATTTTTACTGTTTTATCTAACTTAAGTTTGAGTTTTGTCTGGTCTGTGTCTTTTGCTCTGTCTTGTTGATCTGTGTTTCGTGTTTTGTCTTGTGGGTCTGTATTTTGTGTTTTGTCCTGTTGAACTGTGTTTTCTGCGCTTTTGTCTTCCGTTTCCATGTCCTTGAGAGTATTCATTAACACTTTGTTATTACTGTTTTCTTATATAGATCTATACCTTCTTCAATGTTTGAACAACCGGTCATTAGGTCATCCATATAAAAACTCTTCAAAACGATGTCTGCGATCTTAGGAGAGTTTTGATCTTCATCCCTGGCGATTTGGTGCAACACTCTGACGGCCAGATAAAGTGCCGATGCTGTCCCGAAGGTAACTGTCCGTAATTCATATTCTTTGATTTGTTTGTCGGGTGCGTCACACCACAAGATGCGTTGGTATTTTACATCCTCTTGGGCTACTAAAACTTGGCGATACATTTTGACAATATCAGCTACTAGAGCGATCGGATTTTCTCTCCATCTTAACACTGTATGACGAAGATCGGCTTGGATAGTAGGACCAATCATGAGCGTATCATTTAAAGATATGCCCTTTTTATTTTTTTCTGAGGCATTGAACACAACTCGAACCTTTGTAGTGGTTTTATCATTTCGCACTACAGCGTGATGTGGTAAATATGTTGCTTCATTTTTAACCGACTTCAAAAAAAAGGAGGAGGTTCTGAATTCGTCTGAATGTTGTTTTTTTTTATGTATTTTACGCGATTACGCCGTCAATTATGGACCGATTTCAAAATTTATTTTTTAGTTTGAAAGGGTATACTCCCGAGGTGGTCCTATTTCCACTAAGTCAGATTCTGATGATGGGATCCCTGGGAAATCGAGGGCAACCCTCAATTTTTATAGGCACCCATAATGTTTTGCATATATTTTCTGACTCGATGCTGATTTTTGGGTCTGGTAATCATGATGTCATGTTGCTGACCTGATGATGGAAGCCACAGAACTCCTTAACGGATAGGAGTTAGAAGATAATACTGCAATTTGTCGACAGAACGTATTTCGCAGTGTGTTGAGCAGACGTGGAGCTTATGAGGTACCAGACCACCAATTTTTATCTACTGGGGGCGTAACCGCACACCCAGTAACGAAAAAAAAATTTAAAGTTCCCTTCTTAATTTAACCTGTTATTTAACGCGAGACCTTATCCTATGGTTACGACACTAAAATAGCCGCCGTTCTGGTTGGAGTGTAGGTAAACCCTTTTCTTAAGACTTAAAAATTTTCGTCGAAAAATTGACCCTATATAACACCTTATTTTTATCATACCATTGGATGGGGGGTCCATAGAGGACCAATATTAGTTAAGGTTACTTTGCTGTAAAGTAATTTTTGGCGAAGTTAGGAGGGAAAAAATAGACGACTTAACACTTAAAATAGTAAAATAAAAAAAGTTTAATAAAAAACTAAAAACCGACTTCAAAATGAAACTAAAAAGCGAAAAATAATATTGACTAAAACATACCTAATCAGTTCTTTTTGGAGTCGGTGCCAGCCATCGAAAGTTAAAATTTGTTCATTCGCACCGACTCCAAAAAGAACTGATTACGTTTGTTTTAATCAATATTATTTTTCGCTTTTTAGTTTCATTTTGAAGTCGGTTTTTAGTTTTTTATTAAACTTTTTTTATCTTTTATGCTCTCATTAGCCGGCCACATATGATCTAACTCTATGTTTTCATTAATGACTTCACTTTATATTTCTTTTAGATGACCATCTTTAGCGAATCTTTTCTCTAGCGATCTAAATCTAGCTTCCGATATCTCTAGATCCGTGATTAGTGCAAGAATGTCGCACGCACCCTAACATTACTCGTTGACCATAAGCATAGGTTTAGTAGTTTAAAAGTTAAATTTAAAGTACTATTTTTCTCGTTTTAGATAAAAGAGTAGTTCGTAACTATAGCTATTTGTACGGTCTGTGCATATTTTAGGCAAATGTCTTCATTTTTCGACTTAAGAAAAATATAACATCGATGACGACTCCATCTAACTCAGTCCATTTGAAGTCATTTTTACAAATTTCAACCGCTTATACGAAATTAAACCAAATTTCTATAGACTTAAAGCCTATATTGGTATTTCTATCAAAAAAGCAATAAAATTGTACGACCGTACTGCCTGTTCGCGTTCTTAATTCAGGACCGCATGTTTCAAAGTTAGTGCGCCTTCACATTACGTCGCAAGCAGTGCGGCAGCAGCGTCGCAGCCGCGCGATAGCAGCGGATGCCTTCTCATTACAAATACAGCCGCGCGACTAAGGGTGGCCAGTTCATTTCTACAATGGACTCCAAAGAGGAAACATCGCTGTTGCTCCTGCTTTTGTTGGTTCATCTTCGGCGCCATCGACCTCGCATTCATAAAACGAAAAAAAAATTGCTGGATTGATCCTTTGTTTCAAAATCGACATGTGAATAGTGATTATGTAACAGTATTCAAAGTGTTGAAATATGGTTGTAAAAAAAAAATCTTTAATTACGTCCGAATGTCAAAAAAGTCTTTTGGTGAATTATTATGTCTTCTTAAGAGTAGTATTGAGCGCCGTGATACTCCATTTCGAAACAGCATTTCCGCAGAAGAGAGACTTGTTATAACACCTAGTTAAGTCTGTTTTTAACTGACTTCAAAAAAAGGAGGAGGTTCTCAATTCGTCTGAATGTTGTTTTTAACCGACTTCAAAAAAGGAGGAGGTTCTCAATTCGTCGGAATATTGTTATTTTTTTTTTGTATGTTTTTACGCGATTACGCCGTCAATTATGAACCGATTTCAAAATTTATTTTTTAGTTTAAAAGGGTATACTCCCGAGGTGGTCCTATTTACACCAAGTCAGATTCTGATGATGGGATCCCTGGGAAATCGAGGGCAACCCTCAATTTTTATAGGCACCCATAATGTTTTGCATATATTTTCTGACTTAATGCTGATTTTTGGGTCTGGTAATCATCATGTCATGTTGCTGACCTGATGATGGAAGCCACAGAACTCCTTAACGGATAGGAGTTAGAAGATAATACTGCAATTTGTCGACAGAACGTATTTGGCAGTGTGTTGAGCAGACGTGGAGCTTATGAGGTTCCGCCAATTTTTATTTACTGGAGGCCTACCCGCACACCCAGTAACGAAAAAAAGTTTAAAAGTTCCTTTCTTATATTGACTTGGTATTTAACGCAAGACCTTATCCTATGGTTACGACACCAAAATAGCCGCCGTTCTGGTTGGAGTGTAGGAAAACCCTTTCCTTAAGACTTACAAATCTTCTTCGAAAAATTGACCCTATATAAAACCTTATTTTTATCATACCATTGGATGGAGGGTCCATAGAGGACCAACATCAGTTAAGGTTACTTTGCTGTAAAGACATTTTTGGCGGAGTTAGGAGGGAAAAAATAGAGGACTTAACACTTAAAAATCATTATATATAATAAAAGCCAAGCGATAAAATGTGTGGTGTGGTGCATTGCCGATAAAACTTGTAAGTCTCAGCACGATAAAGGGACTTATATAGTGTGATAGCCCTTTATCCCCCCTTGAACAAGAAAGTTCCCGCTTTAACCTAAAGGGCATGTTTTTAAAGGTATAAATAAGGGCCTGTTCAACCCTTCAACTTGGAAATTATGTGTAGTGGCGCCATCTGTTGTCGAGTAGTTGAACTTCATTCATTGTACACAAGATGGACTTAAAAGAACAACGATTGTTTGGGGTGCATTTCGAAAGGCGCTGCGAGCAATTGCAGCATATGTAGTAATGGCGCGAAATTTAAAATTCCAATTTCAATAAAGTCTTAAATTACATTTGTTACAATAATAAAGTTATTAAATTTTTTGTATTTATACAGCAGTAGCTAACTTATATTTTGGAGTTAAAGCGACATAATTTTAGTTATTCAAATTAGTTCTGAAAACATTTTAAAATTTAAGTTTTTAAATTTCGCGCCTTTTCTACGTATGCTACAACTGTAAAACCTATTGTTACGGCAGACGATAATGTCGAGAACATTTTAGAAGGTGTAAGAAAGAAAATATTTCCAAACTTTCTCGAATATCCTAGAGCCTAGCGCTCTGAATATATAAGGGCCCGGTGTCGCCCGCCAGAGTTCGTTCGATTTGAACAGCGAAACAAGTGATTTTGAAACGAAAAAGAAAGAAGTTATCTGTGAGCCTTTATTTTGAAGTATCACGTGTGAGTATTTTTAATAGTGTGTTTAATTAATTCTCGATTTCGAAGCGAAGAAGAAAAAAAATTTCTGTGAGCCTTTATTGTGAAATATCAAATGTGAGTATTTTAAATACTGTGTTTAATTAATTCTAAGATAAGATAAAAAATATTTTAAAAAATGGTTAATGGATGGTAATTCTTTTACAGAATACAATGCCTAGACGTAAAAGACAAGGAGATCTTGCCAGTTCTGCAGCGAAACGGCGGAAACAAAAAGAATATCGAAGAAATGAAACGGAAGAAGAGCACGAAGCACGTTTAAAAAACCAACGAACCAGAATGAGCACCCTGAGAAGCAGAAAATGCAAAGAAAGAAAAGAAAAGAAAAGTATTGAAGAATCGAGAATTTTAAAGATAACAAAGGAAGCATTACACTACGAACCGACGAAAAAATATTATAATCATAAATATGTTGTAATCGGAAAAATGAATAACATTTGCCAATTTTGCCACGCGAAAAAATTTAGTAAAGAACCACCAGGTCTCTGTTGCATGAATGAAAAAATTCGATTACCACCACTGAAAGCACCTCCGCAGGAATTTCTACATTACATGACTGGGGAAACACTAAAATCAAAACACTTTCTTCAAAATATAAGATCATACAACTCCTGCTTTCAAATGACTTCTTTTGGCGTTACTTCGACTAACACTAATAGAGATGAATTTGAATATGTATTTTCAATTCAAGGGCAAATTTATCACAAAATAGGATCGTTACTACCAATGCCTAGAACACGAACGTAGATTTAATGCACCGCAGATAGATGAAGTCGCCATCGTAATTGTGGACAATGAAAATACAAGCCGTGACATAATTGTACAACGAAGAAGAAAAGGACTACAACGCGGAGACACACCGTTAATATGATGCTCTTCAATATGCGTTAATATTTCTGCATGGAGAGGACGGATACCATTTCAATATAAAACAAATTCATCCTGAAACAGGCATAAAAACGAACAAAAAAGTCACTTCCAAAGAGTTCTATGCTTACCGCTTAATGATCAGAGACAATGAAATATACAATCAGATTCTCAACGCTCGCCGTTTACTCCAACAATTTCTGGTAGATATGTACGCAAAAATAGAAGCAGAGCGCATGCTTTACATAAGACTGAATCAGAAGAAACTCCGCGTAGAAGAATACATCCACCTTCGAGACGCGATCATAAATGACGGCAATATTGACGATATTGGAACAATGGTAATTTTACCCTCATCATACATAGGAATTCCAAGACAAATGCACGAATATACTCAAGATGCTATGACCTATGTAAGATAAAATAAGTTTAATAAAAAACTAAAAACCGACTTCAAAATGAAACTAAAAAGCGAAAAATAACATTAACTAAAACATATACCTAATTAGTTCTTTTTGGAGTCGGTGCCAGCCATCGAGAGTTAAAATGTGTTCATTCGCACCGACGGGTACGCCCCCAATAAATAAAAATTGGCGGTCTGGTACCGCATAAACTCCATGTCTGCTTAACACACTGCGAAATACGTTCTGTCGACAAATTGCAGTATTATCTTCTAACTCCTATCCGTTAAGGAGTTCTGTGGCTTCCATCATCATGTCAGCAACATGACATGATGATGACCAGACCCAAAAATTAGCATTGAGTCAGAAAATATATGCAAAACATTATGAGTGCCTATAAAAATTGAGGGTTGCCCTCGATTTCCCAGGGATCCCATCATCAGAATCTGACTTGGTGTAAATGGGACCACCTCGGGAGTATACCCTTTCAAACTAAAAAATAAATTTTGAAATCGGTCCATAATTGACGGCGTAATCGCGTAACAAACATTCAAAAAAAAAACAACATTCAGACGAATTGAGAACCTCCTCCTTTTTTTGAAGTCGGTTAAAAATATGGACGACCTGATCTCTTTATAACATTTTACATGCAACTCATCATAGCCAGAAATCAAAAAACAACTAAAATACGGACCAACCTCCATGGATCGACAAAACATAATAGCCCGAGTTTTTCGACAAAAACAAATAAGATTTATTGAACTTATCACAAAATACCACATCTTTGGAACCGTTAGATGCTGGATGTGTCGAGTGGCAAAACGGGATTACCTCACTCACACAATCTCATATGGCTACACGATAAAATTTATCCCACGGATATCGGCAAAATCATCCAAGCTGAATTTCCCAATCCACAAAAAGATCCGGAACTATATAACATAGTAGTGAAAAACATGATTCACGCACCATGTGGACCATTAAACTTCAATGCTCCGTGCATGAAGGATGGAAAATGTACCAAAAAATATCCAAAACCATACTTGGACGATACAAAAACTGAAGATGACGGCTATCCCAAATATAGAAGACGATCACCGAGAAACGGTGGTTTCACAGCAAAAATACGAATACAAGGCAGAGACGAACTGGAAATAGATAATCAATGGGTAGTACCATATAACCCACTACTTTCCAAAATGTTTCAAGCACACATAAACGTTGAATACTGCAATTCAGTAAAATCTATTAAATATATATATATATATATATATAAGTACGTAAACAAAGGTGATATGTCAGTATTTCAAATAGTCCAAAATAGCGAACAAAATAACAAAAATGATGAGATCCTCATGTACCAAATGGGAAGATACATCAATAGTAACGAAGCAGCGTGGAGGATTTTTAGTTTTTCCATACACGAACGAACGCGAACCAGCTGTGCAACATCGAGCAGTCCATTTGGAGAATGGACAGAGAGTTTACTTCACAAAGACTCGGCTAGAAAAATTGCAAATGAACCACCTCAGAACACAACATTAACAGCTTTTTTCCAACTGTGCCAAACGGATCCATTCCCAAAAACATTACTGTATGTCGACGTTCCTATTTATTATACGTGGGATAATACAAAGAAAATTTTTCAACGACGAAAACGAGGAATGCTAGAGGAGGGTCATCCAGAAATCATGAAAACTAACACAATAGGTCGAGTATACACTGTACATCCAAACAATGCCGAATGTTTCTATCTTTGGATGTTGTTACACGAAATACGGGGACCAACAAGTTTCACAGATCTCAGGACCATTGACGGCTACCTATGCCAGACGTACAGAGAAGCATGTCAACGCTTAGGATTATTGGAAAACGATAACCACTGGGAATTAACACTACAAGAAGCCACACTCACAGCTTCAGATGAGCAAATTCGAGAGTTATTCGCTATAATTCAAACGACATGTAACCCATCAAACCCAAAACAGCTATGGGACTCTTTCAAAAGGAGTATGAGTGATGATATATTGTACCTAATCCGACAAGCTAATCCAGAACTGACTACAGAATTCAATGACGACATCTTCAATGAAACACTCATTCGCTTAGAAAACAAATGTTTAGCAATTAATAACCAGACTTTAGTAGAACTTGGAATGCCAGCACCACAAAGAAATGCTTTCAGTGTGCTAAACT
Organism: Anania fuscalis; assembly: GCA_950371115.1. Lineage (NCBI taxonomy): Eukaryota > Metazoa > Arthropoda > Insecta > Lepidoptera > Crambidae > Anania > Anania fuscalis. The sequence continues at coordinate 13,797,156 of OX493328.1, forward strand.
ACGAAATTACAAAGGAAAACACATATAGCTACAACGTCAATGAACTACTTTAATACATTGCTCACAATAAACCACTCCTTAATGACAATCAAAAAAAAGTTTACAACGTTTGAACCGGATAAATAACAACACTGGTGGAATTATTTACTTGGACGCACCAGGAGGCACCGGTAAAACGTTTCTAATAAATCGAATACTGGCGGAAATACGTGCTAAAAAACACATCGCATTGGCACTAGCATCATCCGGCTTTGCAGCCACACTCATGGAAGGAGGACGAAGTGCCCATTCTGCCTTACAACTACCGTTGAATATAGCCGAACAACAATTCCCGGTATGTAAAATCTCAGAAAAATCTGGACGGGGTCAACTTCTAAAACAAGCTAAAATTATCTTCTGGGATGAATGCACCATGGCCCATAAAAAAACATTAGAAGCCATGGACAGAACATTACAAGAATTGCGAAAAAACTGAAATAATGGGAGGAGCTCTACTCATACTTTCAGGAGATTTTCGACAAACACTTCCAGTTATTCCTAAATTAACACCAGCAGACGAGATCAATGCATGCTTAAAAAAGTCACATCTCTGGCCACAAGTACAAATACTGCAATTAACAAAAAACATAAGAGTTGAATTATCAAAAGATGAAACAACAGCACATTTTGCTAAAATACTTTTACAAATAGGCGAAGGTACATATCCTACTGACCAAACGACCGGCCTTATTGAACTCAATAGTGATTTCTGTAACATAGCCACTACTGAAAACGAACTAATCGAGACAATTTACCCAAATATTATTCAGAACTATACCAACGTAGAGTGGTTATTTCAAAGAGCAATTTTAGCCACTAAAAATAATATTGTTGTTTTAGTCAATATTATTTTATCGCGTTTCATTTTGAAGTCGGTTTTTAGTTTTTTATTAAACTTATTTTATTTTAAGGTCGACTTTTGAATAATTAAGAAAGACTTGATATTATTTTCGACATGCACGTACTGCGCGTGCTTGCTAGCTACTTTCGGGACACTTTTTGGCCGCGTTTTTGTACGTACTGTTGCATCTAGGGTTTTTAATATAGTTGCCGTCCTTTCCCAATATATATAATTTGCGTTTTGTAATTTATGATTTGTGTAAGGTATTTTTTCCGCCACACTGCAATATTAGGCTGCTCTGTAAGGAGTAGTCTCTTCGATTTGTATTTTTTTTAACGGTAGCCCATTTTGTGTAAAAGTGTAAAAGCTGTCTAAATATTCCTGTCCACAATTCAATATGCCATCCTGCCTCAAACTTGATAGTAACTTTCGGACACTTGGTATTTTTTTTCGACATCGTAAAACTGATGAATTTTTCTTCTGATAACAAATCATCCACAACGTGTTTTTTCTTTATAACTCTTGGTTTTTCTGGCGATTGAAACTTTAAACGGCTTGAATTTTCAATTGATGAATAACCCGCAGAAATTACACTATGCACGGTTCTTTTGGAGTACCCTGTAGCCTCCGCAACGATTTTGGCAATATTCGCATCACTTTTGAATTCAAAGCTTTTTCTGTCTGCTTTCCCTTTTTTAAAATATTCAGCCACTTTAAAATTACGGTTTTTACATCACGAGATAAAGCACGACGACCCATCTTTGAATTTTTATCTCATGTGCGTCTGACACTGACGGTCCGATACAAATGACACTATGATTTTCGTCAAATAAAAAGAACGCTGAAGGGTGGCGCTACGTATCTCCACAAAACGTTTATAGCAGTACTGAAAATGATAGTTCCGATTTTGGCCACCGCTCTTTTTACCTGCCGCCACGAGCGTTGACGGCGGACTGAGAGAGCGCGTCCCCCCGTCTCGCCGCGCGCATACCTCAGAGAGTGCGCAGCAGTTATGGCCAAGCTATAAGTATGGTGACTTGGTAACTGACAAACATACTTGTTATTATAAAATATGAACAATAAAGCTCGTGTTCAACACAAACATTTACGGTCTTATTTAGAGTGCATTTGCTAACCTTAGTCTATACTAGTAAATGCACTCTGATAAGACAGCCAATCTTTATGTCGCAGTCAGATTGTATAATCCGCCGTATCACAATCAACTACGGCGGATTGTCATTACGATGTGTTCTCCGATATAATATATGTAAAATAAATAAATATTGGACAACATCACATACATTGCTCTGATCCTAAGGTAAGTTGCTAAAGCACTTGTGTTATAGAAATCAGAAACAATTACGGTACCGCATCACCCAGACCCGACACGCTAACTTCACTCGGTCGCGAACGGTTGCGTACTTGTCTGTTCTGCGACTTGTTTGTCGTTTACCCTCGTTTTTCTTTGATCATATGCACCACCGCGTAGTGATGGGGATCCATATGTCGATTTATCGATAACTACTAACGATGGATAAATATCTGCAAAGGTCATCATCTAATGAGAGTCTAGCTTCCAAGAGACCACTGAATGACGATGGTGCTTGGTTGAAACCTAAAAGACCTGCATACAAATCTCGTCACATTGCACCACGGGGGAGTGTGAGTACCAAAAACACATTTGAGGACCAGTTAACCGACGATGGGAATGAAGAGAGTACTACCGCGTTCCGTGCAGCTGTCTCTAGAAAACCCTTAAGCAAGATACCACCTATCTTTCTCCACATCAATTAAGAGTGGAGTCACGAAACTTTAAAGAATATCATTTATAAGTATACCACATCCTACCGACTACAATACAAAGGTAATGGAAAAGTCGCAATATACAAGATGTTACAAAAAACGAATAATGCTTGAAATGCCGTAGATAGTGAATGAAACTAAAATAACTGGCGCTGGCCCTTTTGTTCTAGCTGTTATGGTTTCGGGAAAAACTTATATCGAAGTTTTTTAAAAATATAGATATGAATTTATCGTAATTTCCACACTGTTCTATCAGCTGCGCGAGTCATTGACCACATAAATCATAGACTATTTAAATTCAGAATACTACTTTATCCACATTAAGTGCCTATTTTGCACATGACACGTAATATTACATGCCAAATTCATTTACATTATGTTAATGTAATAAAAAATAGTAACCTTTAATTGTTATTACATCCAAAAACAAAACTTGCTATAAGCTAGGCGTTCAATCTTAGCGCTGTCGTGGTCTCGCAGAACGGAAACAAGAAGCCGAGACTGGTATTCTAATGCTTGTAATAATTAACTGGTTTACTGCTGTGATTTAATAAGACTAAAACATCAAATGAAAGTAATGATAATTGTATGTCTTGTACCTATTATTTGAAAGCAACTTATGATCAATCACCACACCAATAACCCTAATAATAAGTACTAAACCTTAACCTATCTGCCTGATGCATTATCGGATGTCGCCAAAGACTTTCCTGTTATTCTTTACTCTTTGCGACATTTCATTTTACTCCTATTTTCTACTCCTGGTAGCGATTCTTTAGTGTGTTCCATATTAAAAAAAACTTATTGATTTCCGACCATAGGCTGCCAATCGTCAATAATTATTAGTCAGTTAATTTGTTTGTTGAAAAAACTTTAAGTTTAAGTTAAATCTTTTAAAAACAAAAAACACGTTTACAACTGTTGACGACCACTAGCCAAGTACCCGGGCGAGCAATGGGCGCCTGCGCCGACACAAGCGCCGACAAAGGCGGGGCCGGCCCTTGTCGGCGCGGTTAGGCGGCCATGATAGTTTCATTCATAGTTTGTCGGCAAGCGGCGAGGCGGTCAGTCGTTCATTCGCTTTGTGCGTGTTCGGTGAATTCGGTACGTTTTTCGTTGCGAAACCTGCGTTTACGTGTGTGTTTTGAATATGTCTGTGATTTCCAATGCGGAATAATATAAAATATTGTTTTGTGTAGGTCGAGCTGATGGAAAATTAGCTCGAGCCTGGATCTTCATCGGTAAATACTAATGAAGAACGTGTAGAAGAGGTTCTGCATCTTTTCGAAAGTGAACCGACGATCAGTACAAGGCGTGCCGGGGCGAGACTCAACATGAGCCATATTTCAGTGTGGCGAATACATAAAGATGATGGTCAACACCCGTACCACTACCGTCGTACCCAGGAACTAATTCCGAATAAATTTGCGCCTCGGATCACGTTTTCGAGAGAAGAGTTCAAAGACGCTATTGATGATATCCCCGTTAACGAAACCGATTACTTCGACCAACAAACAGACATGGTGTTCCAGCACGATGGTGCCCCGGCACATTTCGCTCGTGATGTAGGTAGGTACGAGCGCACCTAACTTCTCGGTTCTCAGGAGGATGGATCGACCGTGCGGGACCTGCTGTAGCTTGGCCGGCTTGTTCTACCGACCTTACGCCACTGGACTTTTTTTTGTGGGGTTATGTAAAGGACAGGGTTTATTTTACGGACTGCCATACAGTGGCTGAAATGGAACACCGTGTGCGGTCTGTGTTCGCTACCATAACGCCTACAATGGTAGGAAATGCAACACAGGCCATATCAAGGCGGGCAAGATTGTGCATCCAAGAAGGAGGACAGCATTTCGAGACACTATTGTAGGTAAAGTACCCTAACTTACTTAATTGAATTGACGTAACCGTCATGATAATGATTGTGTTTTGTGTTAGTTATTTTCGTTCATTTGTTTGATTTGTTTGACTTTGTCTCGTACGTGAAAAAAGAGAATTTGCGTTTGTGCGTGTGTGTACTGTGTAGGGATAAATGTACTAGGCGAACATGACTTTTTGGCGGCTATTCCAAGTTTGTGAACACGAAAAAGATAACCAGGAGGGAGGAGGTTGGTTATTATTACTCCTAGTAGGGTCATGAACCTGAATTAGTGATGTGCTGCACGTTATCGATTTTATTATGTAACATTATTTTTACTCGAAATTCAAATTTAATGCCATAAATGTAAGAAATTTACTAAGGACTCCTCAAAAGAGTTTATTCAACACCTTTCAGTTATTACGGGTTTTTTTGTAACACCTTGTATTAATGCGACACAGCAAATCACCACGAAATCTTAAAAGATAAATAAATAAAAGATAGATAAATCTTAAAAGTCTACGTTGCGAAAATTTTCGCTTCCATACATTTAGCAGGAAGGATGAAAAACCCTACAAAGTGGTCAATGTGGTAATACGTGGTCTTCCGCCACTGTTGAATGCTGCTGTGAAAGACGAACTTGAACTAATGGGCTTTAAAGATGTAATTAACTCAGTGATAAAATCCTCAACATTATATTTAGTTCAGCTCCCTCCAGGAAATGACATTTCAAAGTTTCGTCAAATCCGACATCTATGTCACTGCATCGTAAGCATAGAAAGGTTCAAACCGAACTTATCGGCAGGGATGCAATGTTTTCGCTGTCAACGATTTGGTCATGCAGCTCGTAATTTTAACCTGGCGGAACGTTGCGTCAAATGCACTGACAATCATGCCACAAAAGATTGCCCGAAAAAAGACCGTACAGCTCCCGCAAAATGTTGCAACTGTGAAGAAGATCACCCAACAAACTACAGGAAATGTAAGGAACGTATCAAATATATAGATTTGTAAAAGTCAAGAAAAAATTCTAACAAAAGCACTGCCGAGGTTCCAAGGAACATTTATTCGCTCCCGCAACGTAGTAACCGCTCTTGGCCTCAAGTAGCCACTGTAGTTAAACCAGTCACTCATTACCAAAGCCAGACTGACGTCACAACTAATATATCTCAAACGCAACCACACATTCAGACACCCAAGCACAACGATGGCGAATCGGTAATAAGCAAAATGATAGACATTTTAGTATATTATAAAGTCATATTAGTACTTACACATCTGAGTAACTATGTCTAAAAACATTAATTTAAATGTTATTTTCTGGAACGCTGACGGCCTGAGAGGCAAGCGTCATGAGTTATTAGATCTTGCGGCCCGCAGAGCAGTTGACGTCATTGCTGTATGCGAAACTAGATTAACTGATAACATACCTGTTCACTTCCCGGGATACTGTTGCTATCGCAGAGACAAGCACCGTGGTGGTAGGGGGCAAGGAGTCGCCATACTAGGAAAATCCGAATTGCAGCACTGCCAAATACACATTCCTCACACTACTCACCTTGAGGCTGTCGGCGTTGAATTTGTTCTGCCTAAATTTAAGGTCTTATTGATATCCATTTATCAATCCCCAAATCTTCATTTGATTCCTGAAGATATTAAGCGGCTACTAGGTTTAGATCAGCGTGTACTAATCATGGGTGATTTTAACGCTTTAAGACATAGGCACTGTTACGGTAACACCAATAATAGAAATGGTACCATTTTATATGAACATAATATGTTGGAAGCGGAATACTCCATACATGCACCAAACACTCCCTCATTAGTTCACTACCAAAATAACTATACGCCAACTCTTCCCGATTTAGTCATTGAAAAAAATGTTAGCTCAATAATTAACATACAAACAATTCCTGCCTTGTCCTCTAACCACTTTCCTATTTATTTTAACGATGCTGTTGTAGGTGATAAACTTCCTGCACTTCCGGAAACTAGGTACGATTATAGCTCTGCCGATTAGCAAGGTTTTAAAATATACCTAAACAATAATATATCTCTTTCCTCGCATTTCTTTCACACTCATCAAGAGATAGACTCTGCTGTGGTAAGCCTACAAGATGCTAATATTCATAGTAAAAATCTAAACATCCCACTTGAGAAGCCTCACAGCACCAGCAGCTCATTACCCCGTTGCATAGCTAGAATGATAAGAACAAAAGATCGGCTTCGTAGACAGCATCTCCATGAAAGTAACCCTCACAACAAAATTATATTGCGTACTCATATAAACCACAAAATATCTTCTCCTCACAAACACTACCGCAATGCCTCAAGACCAAGGTATGGAATCAATGTGTGTTGCCAGTGATGACATACGGATCCTGGACGTCTACTACGAAAAACGATATACGATGTTTCGGACGAAACGAAACACGAACGATACGCAAACGATAAGCCTACTACGAAACACTATCGGATTTCAATGCTTCGATTGGATCCATAGACACATTTCGGAATGACTTCGTGAAACGAATGACTAAGATGCTATTTACCGAACTTATAGAAAAAAAAGCGGAAATCATTTAAAAAAAAAGCAACAATAAACGTGTTTTTTTATTTTACTGCTTAATACGATCAATACATCAAATTTTTAAGATTCTATGATATTTATTGTGATTATTTTATGTTAAAATAAAACAAATGTCTTCGTCAAACAACGAACGTCGTCGCCGATATCGGATCCGAAACGTTTCATAGTAAGCAATCCGCAAAACGATTATCGTATTGACGGATTTCGTTTTTCGTAGTAGACGTCCTGAGACGTGGCCGCTAACGATGGGCCTCATAAGAAAGCTCAAGGTCACTCAAAAGGGCGATGGAGAGAGCAATGCTCGGAGTTTGCCTTCTCAATCGAATCAGAAATGAGACGATCCAAAGGCGAACCAAAGTCACCGACGTAGCTCTCAGAATCGCAAACCTTAAGTGGCAGTGGGCGGGGCACATTGCTCGCAGGACTGATGGCCGTTGGGGCAGGAAGGTCCTTGAATGGCGGCCGCGGGCCGGAAGGCGTAGTGTTGGTAGGCCCCCCACAAGGTGGACCGACGATCTGGTGAAGATCGCGGTAAGCCGCTGGATGCGGGTGGCACAGGACCGATCTTCGTGGAAATCCTTGGGGGAGGCCTATGTCCAGCAGTGGACATAGGCCTCCCCCTTTCGGCTGATGGATGGATGGATATAAACCAGCTAAAAAATAAAATTAAACAACAAATTAAAACCCACATAGACAAAAAATGGAAGCATAAACTAAACAAAATTGATAATCCTGGTTCTGATCTATGGAAGATAATTAGGTCTATAAAAAAAATGAAATCCCCCCTCTAATGAATCTTAACGGGGGCTACACATCAAATTCCCAAGAGCAGTGTGAACTACTAGGGGAAACATTTCACGGCAACTGCAAACTTACACTTTTTCAGCCTAGTGTAAATGAAATGCCTGTTTCTGTATCAAATCGCAATACACAAAAAGGACTCTTTTAACATGTCCCGTACACCCGAGTGAAATAGTAAAACACACCCGAAAACTGAACCCTCGAAAGGCTCCGGGCGTGGACAAAATTGATAATAATTTGCTTAGACATTTACCACATAAAGCAATTATTCAGCTAGCAAAGATATTCAACGCTTGCTTGAGTCTTTCTTATTTTCCCGATGTTTGGAAAATTGCTAAGGTCATGAGCATTAAAAAACCAGGCAAAGACCCTAAAATACCTACCAGCTATAAACCCATAAGTTTGCTACCGTCCTTAAGTAAGCTGTTTGAAAATAATATATATACTAGGTTAGCCCGTGAGTCGGAGGATCTTATTATCGCCGAACAATTTGGCTTTCGGTCATCACATTCCACGATACAGCAACTAGCGCGTGTTACTGAACACGTTGCTCATAACTTAAACCTTAAAAGCTCAACCGGAATGTTTTTACTTGACCTCGAAAAAGCCTTCGATACTGTTTGGCATAAAGGCCTAATCCATAAAATGTTAGCTTTAAATATTCCCATGTATCTCGTCAAAATTATCGACTTATACTTAACAAATCGCAGCTTTAATGTACAAATCGGCAATGTATCTTGATCATTATACCCAATTCCCGCTGGGGTGCCACAAGGGTCAATTTTGGGCCCATATCTATTTATCCTCTATCTACAACCATACCAATTTAACCCAGAACACAATTAGCTTGTTACGCTGATGATACTGCTTCTCTTACATCATCAAAAGACTTAGATCTTGTTATTGATAGGTTGCAATTATCTTTAGATAGCCTTTTGAAATACTTTTCTGAGTGGAAACTTAAATTGAATGCATCCAAGACTGAGGCAATAATGTTTACTAGGCAGCGGAAACTTACATCCCGTCAATTGCGGGTTCAGGGACATAATATTCCTTGGGAGAGAACTGTCAAGTATATAGGAGTAAATCTAGACTGTAAACTGGAGTCGTCACACTTTATCGCTGACAGAAAAAGGAACTAAGGCAATAGTCGAAACCTGTTTTCAGTCGCAAGTCGTCGTTAAGTAGCAAAAAAAAATGCGTATATACAAAACGCTCATTAGACTATTAATTACATATGCTTGCCCTGTGTGGAAGTAGCACATGCCACAGTAATTATGAAAAACTCCAACGTTTACAAAACAAAGCGGTAAAAATCTCTTATAATACCCCACAATACACTAACCTAACTAATTTACAACATAAAATAAAACTGCCATTGTTAAAAGACTTTATTATAAAAACACTAAAAAGTTATATTTGTGTACAAATGTCAGTCATAAAAAAGATTAATTTCATCTATAGGGAAAACGCGATTATCAGATCTAGAGTATATCGATAGTTACCGGACGTATCGTCTCCCTCATCACTACATGCTTGAACCTGATTAACGAACATGCGTGACGTCACGCCAGCCGGGCCGCGCGTACTACCTTCAATGCTTACAAAGGTGTATGCTAATGTGATTTTGTTTCGAATTTGCGTATTTTATTGTATTTGTTATGTTTAACATAAGATTATTGCATTATCAATATTTAATGTACTCGACGCACAAGCCTTTAGTGTGAACTGTTGCAAAGTGCACACAATATTTTGTCATCATACCGTGTAAACTTATAATTTATTTATTAGGTATCATAATAATAGTCATTAACATTATATAAAGTTTTAAATGGACGTATGTTTGTCTGCTAAACTATAATTAGTCACTTTTTGTACAAACAAACAAACCCAAACCCGAGCCAATATAGAAAAGTTCGTTTTCTACATTGACCCGACCGGGGATCGAACCCGGAACCTCAGAGATGGCGGCACCATGAAGTCCAGCGTGCTCGCCTTTCGGCTAGGGCTTGTAATATTCGTTCCATTTTACTATTCGAATATTTCAAATATTTCCAAAACTATTATTACGATTATTCGGATATTACGAGATTTTCGAATACTTTTTATCTAAAGAACAAAATGTCTCTTTGCTTTAATGTAACACAATAATTCGTGGATTTAATAAAGGCCACCGATATAAAAGAAGAATAATATGATTAGAAAAGAGAAACGTTTTTTTAATCATTAATAGCTCCGTTTCGTATTCATCATCATCACTGCTGAACATAGGTCTCCCCCAGTGATTTCCAGATCGGCCGGTTGGAAGCGGCCTGCAGCCAGCGGCTTCCTGCAACCTTTAACAGGTCGTCTGTGTGTAGAACTTGTGTGTAGACGTCCCACGCTGCACTTGCCGCTACGTGGCTTCCATTCTAAAACCTTTCTGCCCCATCTGCCGTCAATTCTACGTGCTATGTGCCCCTGCCATTGCTTCTTCAGCTTGCTAATCCGATGGGCTTTGTCAGCGACTTTGGTCGATTTGATCTCGCCAAGAAACACCGATCATAGCTCTTTTTATAGCGCGCAGTGCAAGTTAGAGCTTCCTTATAAGGCCCACAGTAAGAGGCCATGTTTCTGTTTCGTATGTCATCTCTGGTAACACACACTGGTTGTAGATATCGTCTTTAGGCACTGAGGTATTTTGGACGATAAAATATTGTGTAGTTTCCCGAAAGCTGCCCAGCCGAGTTGGATTCGTCGATTAACCTCCTTCTCATTGACCTACCCAACTGGATCACTTGTCCCAAGTTAACATATTTCGAGGATAGAGCTCCCAACTGGTACTGCGTAGGGCACAACATGAGCATTCGACATAACCTTTGTTTTGTCCATGTTCATCTGAAGCCCTACCTGTTGGGAAACTCTATAAAGGTAATCGAGCATTGTGCCGAGGTCTTCAGAGATTCTGCCATGACCACAATATCGTCAGCAAATCGAAGGTGAGTAATGTATTTGTCATTAATATTGAAGCCGAATCCTTCCCATTCCATGAGTTTAAAAGCGTCTACAAATGCGGCGGTAAATAGTTTCAGAGAGATAACGTCTCTCCTGCCTTACGCCTTGCTGCAGAGGAATAGCTATCATGCTCTGCTCCTGTACTTGGACGGACATGGTGTCGTTTTTATATAAACACTTCAGCACCACGATGATCCGATACAAAATATGGAACCGCTCGAGAGACTGTAGCACTGCCCAAGTCTCCATCGAATCGAAGGCCTTCTCATAGTCTACAAACGCAAAGCATAGTGGCAAGTTATACTTTTCGGTCTTTTGTATAATTTTTCGGAGCGTATGGATGTGGTCTATGGTCCTAAAGCCTTTTCGGAAACCTTGTCTGGGAGGCTGGAACTCACCAAACCTACGCGCAAGACGATTCATGATGATTGATGACCCTCGAAAACAACTTGTAGACATGGCTCAGAAGTGAGATGGGTCTGTAATTCTTCAGCAAGGTGTTATCCTCTTTCTTAAAGAAGAGCACCGCCACACCTCTGTTCCATGACTCCGGCGTTATTCCCAAGCAAGGCAGAGTTCAAGTTTCAGAAGGACTTTCAATATCGGTGTTCCACCTGCATTCATAATCTCTGTGATGATCCCGTCATTAACCGGCGCCTTTTTGTTCCTAAGCTAATTGAGAGCCATCCTAATCTCATATAGGCTGATGTCCGCGATATCTTCGGTAAAGTGTTGGGTCAGCTTAGCTCTTGGATCTGCGGCTGAGCTACTAACAGGTTTAGTGACCGAGGTGTATAACAGCCAATAGAACTTTTCAATCACCCTCAAAACTTCGGCTTTGTCGAAGTTATACTATCAGTCTCCGTATTCAGCTTCGTCAGATGGCTTTGCCCAATAGACATGTCTCTTGCAAACACTTTGGAGCCTAGGTTCCGCTCTATCGCCCTTTTAATACTGTTCGTATTAACGTTGCGGATATCCTGTCGCAAGAACATCCATATCCGTCTATTGAGTTGCCGATATGCCTTAGCATCAATGGAGGTCTGCAATAATAATAATAAAATAATAAAATCATTTATTTCGGACAACTTGATCCATACGGGTTAGTAACAATAACTAACTTGAAATCTATGGTTAGTATAAATAATTAACAATATATAAAAAAATGGTTATTGAGAGAGATCGGCAGGCCGTGTAAGGTCCGGGGATCACGGGGAGAGATACGCTAGCTGCCTAGTAAACAAGAGCTCCGTAAACATTTTGTGATAAAAATATTTAATCTTGATTAAATGACAATTTAATAAGTGCTACATACAAGTGGAAAGACGTCTGCTATGTAGAAGTGTTATTTACATCCAAGTGACTGTTTTTGCGGAAAAATCCCTGATATACTCAAGGACGCAGAAGTCATAACACTGATTAATAAGCCGATCTATTAAGAAGAAACCCCGAAGTGACCAATAAAATACGTCTAAATTAACGTACTGACATTAATGACACCGGCCTGAATCTTTAATAATCAAGGTAACACAAATTTACATATAATTACAACCTCAAATAAAAATATCATGAATCATTGAAAGAGCGAGCAATAGTGTAGGTAACGCCATCTACTGAAACTTCCAGTAAATACTTGTTTGAACTAAGCAAGAATGACGAAAAGATCGATCAATACTCAAACCACCAGGATTAAGCTTCCGCTACTGCTCGTAAGATGGCGCATATGTGTGCTGGCTGTGGACAAAATATACCTGTTAGGAGATACCTAGAATGCTCCATTTGCCATGAAGACTATGACCTTGATTGTGCCAATGTACCTGAAAAGCGTTTTTATAATACCATGACTAATGAGCACAAGCAGTCATGGAAATGTCAATTGTGTCGTTCAAAGGAACCTAAAACGAGCAATAGTAATACGCCGATTCAGTCACACGACCATTCTGATACGCTGGACCTAAGCCAGGAACAGCCCTGTTTTGCCCAGGCCCCAACGTCAGACCCCAATGTCACTGTAAGAAGAAAGCTGACTCACTGTTACAATGAAAGCATAATAGATTTGTACGACGAGTCAAGAGTCTCTCCTCAAGGAAATACCTTAATTGAAACCCTAAAATCACATAAGAAAATAGAAGTTATAGACAGGGGCGTGCAGTGCATATAGGCAATTAGGCAGTGCCTACCTGTTTTATGAAATAAGGTAGGCAGTAAGTACTTACAAACGTGTGTCATTGATGAAAACCACTGATTTTCATCAATAAAAACACCTGTAAGTATCTACTGCCTACCTCGAAATAAAATTAATGCCCGCCACTGGTTATAGAGTCTGTTAATGTACTAACTTCACAAAACTTTATGTCGATACTGCAAAAAAATAACGCCGATATAGTTTCAGCAATACAAACATCCTTCCGAAACGAAATAGAAAACGCTATATCCGAAATCAGAGCTGACTTTAAACAAAGTTTTAAAAATATATTTTTGGAACAAGAAATAATTAAACAAGACCTAACTACGATAAACTCAAGAATTGGATTACTAGATCAAAAATGGCTAGCACTCCAAACGCTTGCAGAACAATTTATAGCCTTTTAAAAGTTTAAGTCCAGGTTGGTTAAAGCGACGTGAGTTCATAATATCAAAAATATTGTTAAATATTTCAATAAACTTGACGGTAGCAGCACTGTTTGAAAAATATGAAGAGTCACTCACGCTAATTGACGAAATTTTTAAGTGTTTCGCGCGTGCTGCTTTATTCTGAGCAGTGACTGATCGGCGCGGCGGAACGAGCGACACAGGCCAGGCTTCCTCTCGGTCAGGTAGCGGCACACTGCCTCCCGCTGCCCCGCACAGCACGCCAGAGAATCAGAAGTTCGTAGATAATGAATAATAGCCATAACTTTGTCAATAATGGATCAATTTACATTTTTTTTTCGGCACAATTTAAGATTTTTTGATTTCCTACCGATTGGTACAAACCAAATATTAAGATAAGGATTAATTACGGATGAGACGCACAGAATACATTTTTATCGACGTCGTTTAAAAGCTTGTTTTCATAACTATAAATCAGAGGAAATACAAATTTTAAACGATGATTATACAGATTAAACTTTATAGATTACTTTGTTGTCTTTCAATTATCGCTATACGCATCAAATAAGGAGTAAAATGCTGCTAAAAAGTAGGAAAATCGATGTTTTGGTGAGGGAACGCTCTTAAGGGTAGGTAGTACGTCGCGCCATTGTGCAAATGAGACAAACATACGTTTCTACTTCAAGTTAAAGTAAGACAACAATATGCTGACGCGCATTTCTGCTGATTTAAATTAAAGAGATGTATTGTTACAAACATTTATTTAGTTTCATCTGTCTCGTTGTCTGTAATCAAATCTTGCAAGTTAAATTTGATCCACTTCCCGGTTTTCGATTGAGCTGTAATTTTGTGTATGCATGTTTAAATCGGATGACAATGCAATATTATAATGACATAGAGCTGATCTGATGATGGAGCTGGAAGGCTGCCAAAGGAACTCAGTAATAAAACGACACAACCCCATCGAGTTTGGGCTCGTTTGATTCGTCTTGACGAGTACTTTGATACTATATAGTAACCAGGGACTGATAATAGAGCTGGAAGGTGGCCATGGGAACTGCGTTATTAAACGACGCAACCCCATCGAGTTTGGGCTCGTTTAATTCGTCTTGACGAGAACTTTGACACTGTATGGTAAAAAAAGTCTGATGATAGACCTGGAAGGTGACCATGGGTACTCCGTAATTAAATTACGCAACCCCGTCGAGTTTGGGCTTGTTTCATTCATCTTGACGAGTTCTTTGATACTAAATGGTAACCAGGTTCTGATGATGGAGCTGGAAGATGTCCATAGGAACTCTGTAATTAAACGACATAAACCCATCGACTTTGGGCTCGGTGATTAAACTTGATGAGTACTTTGGTGCCAGATGGTAACCAGGCAGGGTCTGATAATGAAGCTGAAAGGTGGCCATAGTAACTCAGTAATTGAGCAACACAACCGCGTAGATTTGATTCACCTTGATAGCTGGGTGGTTTTTGATGGATGGTGGTGGTTTTGTGGACGTGAATATGCGACCCCATCTATAGAAAAATAAGTTCGTTCATTCCGTTCGTTTGTTAGGAATGTGGATTTCGATTGATGAGTGATTTTGATGAGATGGTTGATACATACTTTAAAATAATTAAGGTATATAATCATTATAATCATTTCAGCCTCAGGAATGCTGCTGCTGAATAAAGGCCTCCCCCAGTGACTTCCAGATTGGCCGGTTGGAAGCGACCTACATCCAGCGTCGTCCTGCAACCTTTACCAGGTTGTTTGCCCACTCTGTGGGTGGACGTCCCACGCTGCGCTTGCCACTACGTGGCCTCCATTCCAGAACCTTTCTGAGCCATTGGCGTCAGTTCTACGAGCTTTGCCCCGCCCATTACCACTTTAGCTGGCTAATCCGTCGGGCTATATCAGCTAATTTTATTCGTTCACGGATCTCCTCATTTCTGATTTGATCTCGCGAAGATATACCGAGCATAGCACCTTCTATGGAAGCTTTAGCGCGCTGTGCAACTTTAAAATTTCTTATGAGGCCCATAGTAAGAGGCCACGTTTCTGTTGTCATCACTGGCAACACACACTGGTTGTAGATTTTTGTTTTTAGGAACTGAGGCATTTTGGATGAGAAGATGTTGCGTAGTTTCCTGAACGCTGCCCATCCGAGTTGGATTCGTCGATTGATTTCCTCCTCAAAATTAGACCTACCCAATTAGAGGGTCGCATCGTAGACTTTATTAAACGGAACCTTTCTAACTTGACGTTGATGTTCAATGTGCCTCTAACCATTCGGTGATTGCTTGCGGTTTTCACCCTGTTGATCACGGAGACATCATCGACCACCCGGCACTTTGTGGTCATGATGAAGTCGATCTCATTTTTCGAGGACCCATCGGGACTCATCCAGGTCCACTTCCTGTGAGGCGGTTTATTAATATGCTAAAATAATTTTCTTTTATGTTCCTTCAAAATAAATTTTGTTTAAGTTTGTTTGCTACGCGCTACGAACCACGTTGTCTTTTTATTTTGTTGTAGAAGAAGAGGCTTAACTATCGTTAAAATGTTACAAGAACTTTAAGTTTTATATTTCTTATTAGAGTTAATTTATTTTTAACTTTTTAGCACATTTTACTACCAAATAATACAAGCTTTTTTTTTAAAGGTCTTTTTTCGTCATTTAATTTTTAATTTTTTTGTAAATTAATTCGAGATTCACTACGACGAATTGTAGAGGGATAAGGGCTTCAGTTCAGCAGGGTACAGGATAGGGTACAACGCCCTAGTACCATAAATGGGCAACGTTAGCGATATGAAATGTTTATACACCCTCATACCATTCAGCCCTCACCACGTGTTCACCTTGGCATTGGCTCATCCATCTAGTTAATCAGACATAATCCACATTCATTACAAACGGAACGAACTTTTTTCCCTCCAAAATTTTTTTGGAGTTGCATGTTCTCGCCAACCGAGATACTCGTCAAGACGAGTCAAACGAGCCCAATCTCGATGGAGTTGCGTCGTTTAATTACGGAGTTCCTATGGCCACCTTCCAGCTCCATCATCAGACCCTGGTTACATTCTAGCACTAAAGTACTCGTCAAGATGAATCACACGAGCCCAAACTTGTTTTGGCTATGTCGTTTAATTACCGAGTTCCTATAGCCATCTTCCAATTCCATCATCGGGACCTGGTTACCATCTAGCACCAACCAATGTACTGGTCAAGACGAATCAAACGAGCTGAGAATCAATGCGGTTGAGTCGTTTCTTTACTGAATTCCTATGAGCACCTTCCAGCTTCATCATCAGATCAGAATCTGGTAATCATCAAAAAACTAAGTACTCGTAAAGATCAATCAAACGAGCCGAAACTCGATGGGGTTGCGTCGTGTTATTACGGAATTCCTTTGGCCACCTTCCAGCTTCATCATCAGACCCTGGTTACCATCTAGCACCAAAGTAGTCGTCAAGACGAATCAAACTACCCCAAACTTGACAGGCTTATGTCGTTTCATTACCGAGTTCCTATTGCCATCTTCCAGCTTTATCATCAGATTGGTTACCATCTAGCACCAAATTTATCGTCAAGATAATTCTAACGAGCCCAAATTCGATGAGATTGCATCGTTTCATTGCTATGTTTCTATGGCCACCTTCCAGTTCCATCATCAGATCAGCACCAAGATATCATAATATTGCATTGTCACGCGATTTACACATGAATGAAAAATTTCAGCTCAATCGGAAACCGGGAAGTGGATCAAATTTAACTTGCAAGATTTGATTAGAGATAATGGGACAGGTGAAAAACTACATAAAAACTTGTAAATTTTACAAGATCTATTTTCGATTTTTTACGGATCAACAATCCAACGTTGCCACTTCGCTTACTACAGTAGTAAGCGGAGTGGCAACGTTGGATTGACCTATATATATTATCAGACCCTGCCTGGTTACCATCTGGCACCAAAGTACTCATCAAGATGAATCACCGAGCCCAAACTCGATGGGGTTATGTCGTTTAATTACATAGTTCCTATGGCCATCTTCCAGCTCCAGCATCAGAACCTGGTTACCATATAGTATCAAAGAACTCGCTAAGACGAATCAAACGAGCCCAAACGCGATGGGGTTGCGTCATTTAATTACGGAGTTCCCATGGCCACCTTCCAGCTCCATCATTAGAACTTGGTTACCATATAGTGTCAAATTACTCGTCAAGACGAATTAATCGAGCCCAAACTCAATGGGGTTGCGTCGTTTAAAAATTCAGTTCCTATAGCCACCTTCCAGCTCTATCATCAGACCCTGGTTACCATATAGTGTCAAAGTACTCGTCAAGACGAATCAAATGAGCCCAAACTCGATGGGGTTGTGTCGTTTTATTACTGAGTTCCTATGGCCACCTTCCAGCTCCATCATCAGATCAGCTCTATGTCATTATAATATTGCATTTTCATCCGATGTAAACATGCATACACAAAATAACAGCTCAATCGAAAACAGGGAAGTGGATCAAATTTAACTTGCAAGATTTAATTACAGACTACAAGACAGGTGAAACTAAATTAAAGCTTGTAAAAATACATCTCTTCAATTTAAATCTATGCAGAAATGCGTGACAGCATGTTGTTGTCTTATATTAACTTGAAGTAGAAACGTATGTTTGTCTCATTCGCACAATGGCGCGACGTTGCCGTAGCTACTTACCCTTCATATTCAACTCCGGAGCCGCATTTACCACTAAAAGTCGGATATAAATCGGAGCCACATTATCCGCTTGCGTATAATTTTTTTGCGTATAATTGATGATTGCCTATTCTAGAATGTTTAAGATAAAATATGCCGATTTATTACTTAGATTATTATTTTATTGTTATTTATCTATTTAAGTCCCTTGACAGCACATGTTATTATAATGACTTGTAGGCTATGTATGCTACAACGCCTATTCAAGAAATTAAGTTAGTTCTTTAATTCAAATTATAGGATTATATATATTTTTTAATTTGCTTTACACCCTCATTACTATGTCTATATAAACACACATAAGCATTATTTTTAGGGCGTAAAGAACATTATATTTTTAATCGTAGGTACTTTACGCCCAAAATGATTCCGAATTTTATAATAAAAATGGACGTAAAGCACATTTGATCGAAATTTCTCAGAGCACATCATGATGATCTCATAAGGCAAATCTATTTTCTAAAATATAAAAGTAGGCTAACAACTAAATAGTTCATCGTCTGCATCTCAAGGTTTTAGGTATATTCTGTATACATCACTTTTTTATAACTTTAAAAACACAAGCGTAAT
The DNA here is from genome assembly GCA_950371115.1 of Anania fuscalis. Classification (NCBI taxonomy): domain Eukaryota; kingdom Metazoa; phylum Arthropoda; class Insecta; order Lepidoptera; family Crambidae; genus Anania; species Anania fuscalis. Next base: position 13,815,988 of record OX493328.1, read on the forward strand.
GAATTTAAATCTAAAAAAAAGTTTTTTGGCTCTCCTGTAAAGTAGCGTTTTGTGCTTTACGTCAATTGAGATTACAAGTATCGATATTATTTTTTACTTTTATTATGTTCCTTTTTGAGTCAAGGGTTTTTTAAATTTTATTTTTATTTTTTGTTGTCAGTGTTAATCCACATTTTCATACGTCGAGTTGGGTATTTATATTCCTCCGTATTGATTTATTTGTGAATTCTCACGTTTGGTTGAGTCGAGCGTATCGTTCCTCCCTTCGGTACTGTCAAAATGCCAAATAATAAAGTACTTAAAGGACACACAAGAGCGTTTGAGCAAAAACAAAGAAGCTCCTATCACCGCAAGAAAAATGCTGGATTTACTAAAACATGCGTGTGAAAAAGTAACTCCTGAAAACTGGGCGAGTGTTGTAGAAAAAACTAAAAAGGTGATAATGTCGGATTGGGACCGGGATGTTGCATTCGACTATTTATCTGTCTAAGAATTGATAATCAATATTACTAAGAACTCAAGTAATGATGATTTCTGGTCATACGAAGAGAAGATTCTTTATTATTAAAAATAGTATTACAGTACCTCTTTTGGTTGTTTTATTTTTCAATCCTTAAAGTACTATGAATTGCAACATTTTGTACCTGTTCATTACAAGTAGGAGCATTACATAGAAAAGAGACAAAAGTCTCCTGAAAAACTATAGACCAATCACGCTCCTGAGTCACGTCTAGAAGCTGTTCTCGAGGGTCATAAACCGTCTTTCCGCAAGATTTGACGTTTTCCAGCCACCGGAACAGGCTGGGTTTCGTAAAGGTTACAGCACCATAGACCACATTCACACGGTGCGGCAGAAGTCTTAAGAGTATAACCAGCCCCTGTGCCTGGCATTTGTGGACTATGAGAAAGCCTTCGACTCGGTCGAAACCTGGGCTGTTCTGGACTCCTTGCAGCGATGCTAAGTCGATTGGCTGTACGTGAAAGTGCTAAGAAGCCTGTACAGTATGGCATCAATGTCCGTCCAAGTACAAAACCACCGAACAAAACCCATCCAGCTGCTCCGAGGTGTTAGACAGGGAGATGTTACATCTCCGAAACTGGTTACCAACGCACTGGAGGATGTGTTCAAGACGCTGGATTGGAACGGACTGGGTATCAATGTAAATGGCGAATATCTTACGCATCTTCGCTTTGCCGATGACATAGTTATTATGGCAGAATCGCTGCAGGATTTGTAAAAAATGCTGCACAGTTTTAATGCTGCCTCGAGACGTGTGGGGCTTGGGATGAATTTCGACAAGACAAAGGTAATGTTCAACGAACATATCATCCCAGAACCAAGTTCCGTCGAGGGCACTACGCTCGATATTGTCCAAGAGTACGTCTACCTTGGACAAGTACTACAGCTCGGTAGAGACAACTTCGAGCGGGAAATCGCCAGAAGAGTGCAGCTTGGCTGGGCAGCATTTGGGAAATTGCGTCATATCTTCACATCAACACTGCCGCAGTGCCTGAAAAGCCGGGTGTTTAACCAATGCGTCCTACCAGTTTTAACCCACGGAGTCGAAACGTGGAACATGACAGTAAAGTTGGCCCACCAACTACACTCAGCGTGCTATGGAAAGGTCTATGTTGGGGATCTCATTAAGGGATAAGATCCGGAACGAGGTCATACGACATAAGACTAAGGTGACTGATATTGTCCAAAAATGTAGCAAGCTGAAGTGGCAGTGGGCTGGCCATGTCTGTCGCAGAACCGACGAGAGGTGGAGCAGGAAGGTTCTCGAATAGAGACCACGCTTAGGCAAAAGTAGTGTAGGACGCCCCCGGCTAGATGGACCGATGACCCGAAGAAGACAGCTGGCAGCGATTGGATGCAAAAGGCGGGAGATCGTGCGCTGTGGCGCTCCTTGGGGGAGGCCTATGTCCAGCAGTGGACTGCAACAGGCTGATATGATGATGATTACAAGTAGGTACCGCAGTTCATTCACATGGTTTTTGTTTGAACCAACTACAGTAAGTCTAAACGATTATTTTAGATTCATTAATTTGCAGCGATTACATTCGATCCCATTACTAGGTACGTTGGGACTGTTTTCATTACGCAAATTATTTATGCATTAAAACGGAGACATTTAGGGCATTTTAATGCAAAATAATAAAGATTTTTTTCAACACAGTTGCTCGTAAATTGACTATTATAACACCGTTTTTAGTTTCATAATTCATCATGTTACGCACTTGTGCTGTAATAACATTATTGCACTAATGCGGTAATATAAACTTTTTTTTTTAATTTCAGCAAACGTTTATGTCTAAAAACATTATTTTTTTTTACGAAAATTAAATAATTTTAGGGTTAAGATGACAAATAAATATTTCATTTTATCAAAATGTATATTAATAAACACAAATTAACTTAACTATATTTTTTAGAAACAATAATTTATAGTTTTATTTTATTTTTTATATTGCTGCTGCTCCGGCTGAACAGCCGGTTCTTCCTGTTCCTTTATTGAACCTGCGCGCGCATTGAGTGTGCGGCGCGCGAAAAAAACAAAACTTACGGGTCATTTTACATAAATATTTGGTAAAGTTGTTGCTGTGTGGTTAATTACTATCAAAAATGTCTACCTCAAATAGTGAAGACGAGTAAAATATTAAATTTAACGCGCCGGAAATACATATCGAGGCACAAAAAGCGAGTGATAGCCTCTGCTGTTGCCGCCAAAATCCAGAAAAATACCTAGCTGCTTTCGAAACATTAAATCAGTGGAAAACCACCAAAAAAGCCGTCTTATTATATTTAGACGGAGAAGGTATTTTAGTTTTTGATTTGTTTTTTTCCTCGCAATTTTATTGTGTTGAAAAACGTCGTATACAACTAATTACACACTCGGCTTCCTTACCGCGCTCGCCTGCGGCTCGCGCTTACAATAATGCCTCGTGTGTAATAATCAACATAGCACACTCGTATCATAATGTACTATTACGTGATTTGATATAAAATATAATCACAATAATTTTATTGTATGTTTTATTAATATAATCGATAATCGATTTATTTCAAAACTGTTTTGTAGTCTGTGGTCATTAATTACGAATGACACATCTCTAAGTGGGCGGAGCCCGTCCATGAAGTACAGTATTCCCTGTAGTACATGCCCGCGGCTACGCTCGCGCTAATATATATTAGATTTAAAAATAAAGAACAATAATATGTATAAACTTTAAACGTAATCCAATGACAATATAATATACATCCAGTACCCCGATTATGCCGGACGACCATATTTTCGAGATATTTTTCTATCCTGCGGAAACAGTCCTTTGTTTCTAGGTCTATGTCCTTTTCTGCACCGTTGATGATCGTTTAGTAGTAAGACGAGACAGCGTAACAAACAATAAACAAACAAACTCACTGAAGCCTTTATAAAATAAAATCGGTAAAGATATAAGTTCGTATATTTGTTACCTAATCTAATCCCACAATTTAAAAAAAATGCTTCGTTATATCGTATCAATCTATGTATCTAATTAGCCTATTGCAGTCCACTGCTAGACGTAAGCCAAAGACCACGATCTCCCGCTTTTTTTATCCAGCCAATGCCAGACATCTTTCTAAGGTCGTCGGTCCATCGAACTTTAAGATAGGTAGGTTATTATAAGGTATCATTTTGCAAAATCCAAAGTCCCTAACTCTTTTTTAGTAAAACTCCAACCATAAGATTAAACATTTTAATAATAAATTCAGTGTTTTCAGTTCGAAAATGAAGAACTTCAAATACGAAATTCAATCCCCTTTCCACCCTCATAAGGGTTAAAATTCCAACAACATTAATATACCAAGCGTAAGGTTCTAACCTTAATAATTTTAGTTATTTTTACTTTGGAAACGAAGGACTTTCCACACACAACTTTATCCCCCTTTTAACCTCGAGTCAAGGAAGAATTTATTTAAAACGCTAATACTTACATAAACTTATTTTTTAATGTCAGCCTAAACACACAATTTAGAGAAACTAACTTTAAAACTGAGGGACTCTCATACAATCTTTCATCCCTTAAGAGTGACATTCCTAAAAATCGTTCTTTAGTGGATGCCTGCACTGTACTCGTATGTATCACCGATTGCGTGAGTACCTAACTATAAGTCTAAAAACAGAATGTAAGTTTATCCTTTTCACCCCCTTAACGGTTTAAATTCCAACAACAACCATAAGCTTCACTACATAGTATAAAACAAAGTCGCTTTCTCTGTCCCTATATCCCTCCCTATGTATGCTTAATCTTTAAAACTATGCAACGGATTTTGATGCCGTTTTTTTAATAGATAGAGTGATTCAAGAGGAAGGTTTATATGTATAACACATGCATAATATAGTAGAGAAACACTGATAATTGCACCCGGGCGAAGCCGGGGCGGGTCGCTAGTTAAAATAAATAGAGTGATTTTTACTAACATAATAAACATCTGCAAAATGCATCCCCTTTTCACTTAAATGTTAAGATTACAACAATACCAACATACTTTGCGTAAGTTACCAACCGTAAGCCTAAATAAATAAAATAGTGATTTTTAGTTAGAAATTATAGAACAACAAAAATGTATCCCCTTTTTCCCTCTTTAAGGGTTGAAATTCCAAAAACGAAAATATACCTTGCGTGAGTTACCAACTTTAAGCTTAAATAAAAAACTAAGTAGATTTTATTTAGAAAATAAAGAACTTTAAATACAAAAATCACCTTTTCACCCCTTATAAGGGTTGAAATTCCAACAACAGCGATATACTTTGACTGAGTTCCCAACCATATGCCTAAATAATAATTTTAGTGATTTTACTTCGAAAACGACGGACTTTCAATACACAACTTCATCCCCCTTTTTACCCCATTGGGGGTTAATTTTTAAAAACGCCGATACACGTGCTAATTCATTTCAAACCGTCAGCCTAAACACAAAATTTGGAGATCCTAACTTCAAAACTAACGGACTTTCATACAAACTTTCACCCCCTATTTTACCCCCTTAGGGGTGAAATTTCCAAAAATCCTTCCTTAGTGCCTACACTGTATAAGGTATCTATGTGCAAAATTTCAAGTCTCTAGGTTCAGCGGTCTGGGCTGTGCGTTGATAGACCAGCAACCAGTTTAGAATTGTATATAGTTGATTATTACAAAACTTTGTGCGTTTTCAGTCAAAAGTTAAATAAACGATTGGAAAGGGTATAATTAAGAAGTTACGCAGTGAATAGTTAATTAGTTACTAAGATGTTGATTCGTCGATTTTTAAAAGTAAGGCCGAGTATCTATAAAGTCACTTGTATTGCCTTAGCTTAGGCACTTGTTTTCACTTTTTTTTTAAAAGTATTTTCACTACGCGACGCCATTTTTATTGATTTAACACTTCTGGCGCTACAAGCGCCACGAGTGGTAGAAAGTAAAACTATTTACTACAATTAGGCGCAACATTTTGTAAGCGTTGCAATCGTTATGGTGGTTAAACGAATTATTACAAAGTGACGGGGCTTTTTACAATATGCCATCGGCATTTAACAAAACAGCGAGCGTTTGCAAACGGACGACGCCGTTTTAATAATGACGAATTATACAATATGACTGCGACATACATATTATACCTATGGCTTTAGTCTACAGAAATCTGTTTCAAATTTCGCAATATTCAGGGTAGTTGTCTCGGCTTAAAAGTGTAACAGACAGACAGGGTTACTTTCGCATTTATAATATTAAAGAAAGAAGGAGTAAGGATATACAGGACTGAAATTTTTTAGCCTACCTATTCGCCTTAAATTACTTCTGATTGTACCTTTATTCATGACGTGGGACGAGTTGACGAAAGAAATAATCCATTTGGCTTTTCTGAAACACGTTCCAAATGGTTCGAGTTAGTGAATTACTCATCAAGCGCCATATCGCAGGTGATCCATATCCACCGTCCTCTCGCATGCAACAGTTGCTGTTTCCCATGTTGTCTGCAGAGCATGGAGGTGTCGGCGCCGCCCGGCACCGTCATCGGCTACGTAAAGCAACAATGGTCGCTGTGTAAACCCTGCTATAACATCAAAAACGCTGACGGGGATGTGGTACTCAAAATCAAGGGACCGTTTTGCACATGCTCTATCTGTGGAGACGTCGAATTCAATGTAAGTTTACAATGCACTTAGAAAATGTTTTAATCCGATATAACGAAATAGCTTTGTTAATAGCCGAATGAAGTAGTTGTTGGTAAATACTGTATAACTAGAGCGAGATAAACTCACGAGATTATAAACTGCTTAACATGAATTAAGAATTGTAAACGGAACTGTATATTTACATTATAACTTGCAGGTATTTGATGGCGAAACGAAAGTTGGTAAAATAGCCAAAAAGTGGTCCGGGTTCGTGCGGGAGCAATTTACGAATGCTGATAATTTTGGAATTAATTTCCCGATGGAATTGGATGTTAATATAAAAGCTGTTCTATTGGGAGCATGCTTTTTAATTGTAAGTATCTGTATATAGCAGTATAGTATAGCTTACAGCCAGAGTATCTTAAAAGAATTTTCAGGTTGCAATAAAACTCATAAGAACCTTTTTGCCCCTACCCTTTGTTCCTTAGCGTCGGACACCTAAGACCTGTTTCACAATGTACGGACAAGTTCTGCATTTGTTCTGAATAAGCTTAGATATTTTACTTATCTGAAGAATAAACACGATTTTTAACACGTTTTTAAAGCATTTTTATCCTCTACATACCTATTATTATATTTTACATAACTTTTTCCGTACATTGTGAAACAGGCTCTAATGATTGGTTTACTTAAACGATGGCAGTAACGTGCCAGGCAGTAATTCTGTTTATAGTAATTATTAGGTATTATAATGTTGTATGTGAGGCGTTTTGGCACCGTTTGATCGGACAACGCTGAGACTTCACAGAATTATGTTTTTTTTTACGCTCACTAAAGTCAGAACTCATTTATTCCGTATTATCAGTGCTCTTCTTGAGCACTGAGCACTGCTTGCAGATGGACGTGCCATCTGCAATTTATTAAATAATTTACACAACATCAATATCTGTGTCAAATAACGTCAGTCTGAAACTGCATCAGTGCATGTTAGTCATGCATGCATTCATCGACACACTTTTCTGAGTTTAGTGATTTTATATATTAAATATTAACTCGAACAATGGATAGTCCCTTCAACCGAAGTTCCATGGCGAGCCGGAGCCCACCACCACCGCAAAGAAAACCATCTGAAAGAGCACCAAACTCCGCGACCTCGACGATTGAAGCAGTTTCGACTCCGGAAATTCAAAAATGGCTTTCGTCGATTGAACAATGCCTAAACGAAATCTGCAACACATCCAGCGAAGGAAAACTGAATACTGAACAGATGCTGAAAATAAGCAACGTCAGCAGAAATGTGATGGGAGGTGTTTCTCAGCTCGCTGTACAATATCAATCTTTGAAACAGAAATATATTGCAGCACAAACAATGATTAATACTTTGACCGACGAGAAGGAGACCTCCAAACAAATTGAAGATCAGTTCGAAGATTTAAAGGAATGTGTTCTTTCCGCTCCTAAGACCCAACCTCCGAACACCTCTTTTGCGGACGTGGTGAGAATAAGCAAAAGTTCTACAATACGGCCCCCAAGCACTAAAAGTATTGCGATTTTCCCAACTGGCAAGGATAGGTCAAGCGAAGAGACGAAGAAGCTTATTCAGACCATAATCAAGCCCGAAGAACTCAAACTTCATATTCGTGGGATGAGGAAAACCAAAGGTGGAGGCATAATAATTAGCGCCGAAGGAAAAGATGACCTCGAGAAATTGAAGCAGTCCGAACAGCTTAAAACTTCAGGCCTAAAAGTTGAAGAGACTACCAAACGTAAGCCCACAGTTATTTTATTAGGAGTACCGAACAATACGTCAGAAAAAGAAGTATTAGAATGTTTATATGAGCAAAATATTTCAGGCAAGTACCAGCACATTGAACGCGAAAAGTTTCTAAGCTCAATTAAACTGAGTCACAAGACTGGCAAAAAAGATTCGCCCTACTGTAATTTTGTAGTAGAACTATCTCCAGACCTTAGAAAAGTTCTTATAGAGCAAGAAAGGGTATTTATTAATTGGACTTCATGCCCAGTAAGAGACTACACACTTGTCACTAGGTGTTACAAGTGTCAACAATATGGACATTCAGCGAAATATTGTCGTGACACTGAGTCTACTTGCGGGCACTGCGGCAGCGTAGGCCATTTAATTAAAGACTGCCCAAAGCAACAGGAACCAGCAAACTGTGCTACATGCCGCCTAGGGTGGGTCACTCATGTATGAAAAAAAAGTAAAGTTTTGTGATTGCATTCTAATAGTGATATTTTACTGTCTTGTGAGTAAACAAGTAATGCTACGTAAAAAAAAGTCAAATTGAGTTGTATCTTTAGCCCGCGCATGCGGTTCAAAGTTGATAAACATTTGTATAAAACAAGGTAAATCAAATTCAATTATTTTATTAAATTTCTAAAATTTTCAGTTTAAAATCAATGTTTATGGAAGTTAAGAGCAGAAAAATAAATAAAAACTAAAATTTAGACAGCTTTAAAATCAATTTACTTAGGAAAAACAGAAAAAAACGTTACTTTTTGGTCAAACAATCTTGTTTGCTTTCAAATCTAGGCATTATTTTTTTGAGACGTCAGCTTTGCTTGCAATAAGCCTCTTTTGATTTTTATTAAAACCAATAACCTGCGTGTATGCATAGTAATTTAAAATATTAAAATCATGTTCTTATTTCCGCAAGATTTGATGACATAATTTCTTCATTCGTGATTTTAAGAAGCATACGTGGTTCAAAACTTTAAAATAAATAGACTGGCACATGAAACACACAAGGTTGTCTTCCTATATGGAGCACATTTCATACTTTCGGTATTCTACGTGCAGCAAGTCCCTTACCGTTTGTTATTCATTTAAATAACATCGGCAGATGTAATTTCTGAATAGCTAAATAGGTAATAATGACGTCGAATTAAGGTATTTACTAATTGCTTAAGGTTTTCTCGCAAATATTAAGAGATTTGGATCAATTCCAATAAATTTTTGCACCCATTTGTATGTTTCATGTATCTTTCTTTCAAACCAAACTAGGGCGTAAGCTTTAACACAAAATTTGGCTAAAACTCATAAATTGTCTAAATGAATTGAGGAAGAAACACGAAGACTCAATATTCTATCAAATATATAATTATGTTCTTATTTTTTTTATCTACGGAAATTTTTATTACACTTATAAGCTTCTATGATTTGTAATTGTTTTCGGTTGCGACACAGTACAAAGTGATGCTTTTCTCCAAATTGTTTCAAGTTCGGAAATATCTAAAAAGGTAGTTCTCTATTTGTATTCTTTCTATTTTTTCGTTGTAGCCTATTCCATTATAATATTTTCATGCTTTAGTAATTTATTGCCCTTGTGAATTTAAAAATTTTGAAAATGGGAAATTAATTAGTTTGTCTCCTTTTTTTGCCTATTCAAAACAACGAATCAAATGTTTTATACGCGGCCAATTTTAATCAATTTTACGTTTATCAATAACACTCTTTTTCTTGCACAAAAGTAAATCCAAAATAAGAAATTAAATCAGCACTGAAGTAAGCCTACGACCACTAATTAATACACCCTCTATAAGTATGTAACAAAGCAAACCTAGGCTAGTAATCACTAAAAGTTTTATTAGCAATTTTTAATAATAGTTTTTATTTTCATATCATTTAATTTATTAATTTATTAAAAAAAATTTAGAGATGTTGGTATTGTTTGCTCAGTAACATTATTATAATTGCATAAAAGTCCAATGCGCGGGCTGTTTCACTAAAAATATTTAAATAATATTTTACAGGATTGTTTTTTATCTAGTAAGACAGAATATTTTCACTATTAGAACATAAAAAGAAAAAAAAAATTTTTTTGACCCACCCTAGCCGCCGTTTTAACAAACCTAGCTACCATAAAACCGGAGATGAGCAATGCCCTGCAAGAAAGATCGCTGAGGCTAGATACATAAGCTCAATAGACTACGAGGGCGCCCAAAGCGCCGTATATATAGTCTTTTAGATGGAGGAAGAACTAATCTGACACCTGATTTTTCTTTTTAATTAATATTATAGTAAAAATTACTTTTATGTCAAAATTTTAATATTTGTATTGTAACTAGATTTAATTTACGTTTCTATAATATGTTTTTTTGCACAAATTTGTTAATACTTATATGTACTACTTATTTTTATACGAACATGTAAACTGTCTCAAAACAAACCTCTTTTAGTTATTACATAATTATGAAGTGTTCCGTGAGAAATGCTCAATAAGTAGATCTTGATCTACTTATTTATAATTGTATAGTTAGTAGGTAATCGTCTTTGTGTAAGTATTTTAATGTTGATTAAGCACTAACCTACTTTTTACGTGTAATATAATAGATACCTAAGATACAAGCTACTATTGCTTAGTTTAGGTATCGACTTTAGAATTATTAGATTAAACTGAATATCTTAAGTTTCATGTATTTTTGCTAAGTTTTTATACAGAAATAAATTTATCTTATCTTATATTATTATTAAGGCCCTATTCCGTGTTGTTCTTTTGGCGGCAGTTCGTGTATGGTTTGGGGTGGCATATGGTTGCATTTCGATGATCGGGCGAATGGAACTTGTGTTCGTTGACATGGTTCGTCAAAATGGTAGAAGAGGAGGTTTGACGGCACAATGCTACATAACAGAGGTTTTATAAGATCACGTATTAAGATAAGTAATAATGTAAGATAATGCCTGACCCCTCGCCGCTGCACAAGTTCGACAAAATTGCAAAGGGGTTGGGATACGTACCATGAATTGGCCAGCGCGCTGACCGGATCTTATTCCCATTAAGCATGTTTTAAAAAAAGACTGTATATGCGAGAAATAACAGAACAGCGACCTGTATGCTCGGAATACATAAGACAACAATTGATATAACAATGGCCCGCGCACACATGAGTGCGCGACGCGAGCAGCGATTATTCACAAGAATGGAACAATATTCCGCAAGACCGTATAATATAAAGGTTTACATTGCAAAGTAGTACCAAATTTTCAGGGACCACTCAATATCAGTAACTTAATCGATCTAACACATTTTTGTAAACAACAAACACATTTTATTTTTATTTTTCACGATTACTATCCGCTGTTAAAAGATGGTATGGTACGCGTGGATAATCTTGTCTCATTCATAAAAAAATACGCACGCACTATCTCCGTGCAACCTATAACTGCTAAGTTCAATGCAATAATAGCCACAATGGCGCGAAAACAAACCTTAGCCTTGTATGTAAGGTACATTTCTAACAGCAGGAGCGCCCGCGCAAACCAGAGGTTCAAATTGCCGACAAATATGCAGATTATGCAGTGCACCTCTAGATCTTATTTTTAAAATTTGGCATTACTATGTAATGTACCTTTATATATACCTTTATATATGCGGCCACGGATTAGAATCTGTCTTAGGGGCACGAGGAGACAATACACCATATTAAAAGACATAAAAACCTGTGCTTCAACTTTTTTTACCCGACTGTCAAACGAGGGTTGTTTTTCGAGCGTATGTATGTATATTTCTTTGGCACGCCCTTCAGCCTAAACCGTTTAACGGATTTTAAAGTATTATATTATAGATTCGTCTCAATTGTGAGAGTGACAAGGGGTATGTTACTTCCCGAAATTCCCGCGGGAACAGAACTTACGCGGGAAAAACGGATCTGCAATACTGATAAACCGATTTTGAAACTTTCTTTTATTAACTAAGGGTCACATATTTTCAGCGCTAATAGTATTCAATACTTTATTTTCCAATATTCCTACGGAAACAGGCAAAAAATACACTAAAAAAATAGGACGGAAAAACCGTTTCATGGATTTCAACATATGATATGTTATTAGATTCGCCTCAGTTGTGGGAGTGACATAGGCTATGTTATTACCCGGAATTCCTATTGGTACGGACAACAGCACGTCGACCTACCACAAAATGTCAAATTTTCTTATTTGAAAATGATCTCTATGTGTTATGCTTAAAGTTGAAAATCTATTGGAGAATTTTTGACTTTTGGGGTAGGTCGACGTGCTGTTGACTGTACATGAATTAAACGGGAAAAAGCGATTTCAGATACTACTTACTCGAGTTAAAACTTTTTTTTTCAATAAAGAGTTACAAATAAGGTTTTATAGTTCATTAAAAAGTAGTAGTAGAAAACTACAAACTAAAAAGTCAAAGATAAAATTAATTAATTAAAAATATCAAAAAACCCGACTGCGTAAAAAGTGAACTTAAAAGATGAAAACAAGATTTAAAGAATCAATTTGCAGTCGGAGGCATGAAATCCCTTAGCAGCATAATGATGATTGACTTGGTATGCACTGCATTAGTACCTAATTTAGTAAGTATTTAAATCCGTGTAGAAAAAGTCGAATCAAGTAACATACGATTACTTAGTAGATTTGATGACTCAGACTGCAAATTGACTCTTTAAATCTTGTTTTTATCTTTTAAGTTCACTTTTTACGCAATCGGGTTTTTCGATTTTTTTTATAAAATAGTTTTATTAAAATTTTGCTTTAATGACAGTATTTAGGGTCTTTTAGAATGACTAAAGTTCGGTGTTGGCAGAGTAATATAAAAATTCTGTTAATTATCAACGGATAATTAACGAATTAACTAACTAACGCCGAAATAGCGATTATGAGTTTTTTTTAATTTTTGCTTTAATGACAGTATTTTGGGACTTTTAGAATGACTAAAGTTCGGTGTTGGCAGAGTAAAATAAAAATTCTGTTAATTAACTAACTAACGCCTAAATAGCTATTATGTATGAGTGAAAACGAGTTAAGCATAAATTAAGAAGTTATATAGTGATTAGTTAATTAGTTACTAAAATGTTGATTAGTTGATTTTTGTAAGGCCGTTAATATTTAACTCGCTATGGCTGGCACCAACTACAAAAAGAACTGATTAGGTATGTTTTAGTCAATATTATTTTTCACTTTTAAGTTTCATTTTAAATTCGGATTTTAGTTTTTTTATAAAACTATTTTATTAGTTCACTGACCTTTTTCTAATATGAAGTTACTGCAATGTTCTGTTGCCTGAGTGCCGGAAACAGATTTTTGACATGTTGTTCAAAGCTTAAAAAACTCAAAAAGCACAACAATAACGAAAACTTAGCGGAAAACTCGACAAAAACAGTAAAAGGGCAAACAAACGACTTAAAAGGCAGACGCACTCATACCGTCTCATTCAGAGTGCATTTGCTAGTACGGGTTTAAAGTTATCCCTCCTTCCTAACGGCGGTTTAGCAAAAATTGTACTGACGACAAAGCGCAAGCTTTAAAAAGCCGACCGCATCGATTCATTGGATATTTATCGATTTAGGCGTCGATTTTGTGTGGTGCGTTCCGTTTTACGCATCAATTATTTCAGGAGATATTTTTTTCGCTTATTTTTAAAATTCGTAAGCAATATTAATGAATTAAATAATCATTTAGATTTCTAGGTGCAATGTTTTAAAGATTTTTGCAATAATCTACAGTTAAATTATAAAATGTTTTTCATAAAATATTAAATCATTAATTCGTAAGTAGTATGGCTGGACCGGAATGTGTGAAGTGTCAGAGGGATCATATTATCCTGAATAGACTATAGCAACGCACATGCTACTCAGTGTTACCACACCTATAATCTATTTTGCAACAAACTATTAAATGTTGCCATAATAATGTCGTTTGATGTCATGTCAATGTCAAGTGTCATGTCATTAAATTAATAAAATTCTAAATTATTATTTTTTGTCGATAAAATTAGATATTACGACATTTACGGTGTTATTCATTATGGAATGCTTAAAGTGTAAAAAACAATTATCAAATCGCGGTTCGCACTTTGTGTGTCAAGGTCAGTGTGGTGGGATGTTTCATCGTGGTTGTGTACGTGGATTAGCGGCGGATATGAAAGCGGGAAAAGTGAGGAAATACTGCAATAATTGTGAGGACGATGACATGGACGAGCATGAGGATAATGTCAGCAATGCTGAATCCGATAAGATACTCAAGCAAATCCTCAAAAAGGTGAGTGATATCCCTGGAATCAAACATCAACTAAGTGGGCTGAATGATACTATAAGTATGCTATCGGATAAATACGATAAGTTGTTGTCCGAACATGAGTCCATGAAGTTGAAGCTGCATAAAGTTGAGAAAAACTTGAATGATCTGTCAAACCGTTGTATTAATTTGGAAAAATGTAATATAGCAATGGAGCAAAAATTGCAAGAAAATGACCAAATGTATAGAAAAAGCAATATCGAAATCGCAGGAGTAGAACAATTAACTGGAGAAAACACGCAGGATATTGTGACGAAAATTGGTCATGAATTAAAATTGCCAACCAATTACATTGCTTGGGTGCAAAGATTGCCACAACGTAAACAAAATAAACCTTCTTCAATCATTGTGGGCTTTCGGCCTTGCACGGTCGTCGGTGACGGTGGGGCGGGGGGAGCTCCTAGTCCCCGTGATGCATGGCTGGCGCAGAGACGTAATCGTAACATCACTAGTGACATGATAACAGGCGGTACATTGAAAACTAAGATATTTATCAATGAGGATCTTAACAAGTATACGCGCGAGTTGCTATGGAAAACGAAGAATAAGCTGAGGAATGAATATAAATACATTTGGGTATCTAAAGGAAGAATATTCGTAAGAAAAGAAGGTGATAACGAAAAGGCGGTGTGGATTCGATGTGAAGGCGATATTGGTAATTTGAGTTTGAATAATTAAGACTGTTCTTTATGTTATGAGTTAGGTGCAAATAAGTAGTAAAATTCATGTCAATTGATCTCAATCTAGTATCGAATAACACAGTCAAAGAAAGTATATTAAACAACTTAGATGATTGGATTAGTACGTTTAATGGGATGGAAAACTTTGGCATATTACATGTTAACATAAGATCTTTATATAAACACTTTTCCGAATTTTTAGTTAGTATAAATAGTACTTTGAGTAAGCTGGATGTTATTGTTATAACGGAGCCCAATATTAACTTTAATGACTTGAGTTTTTACAAGATCGAAGGTTTTAATGAAAACATCTACACCCGCGAGGGGCGGAGCGGGGGAGGGGTCCTGGTGTACACACGCGAACGCCTCGCGGCCTGCGCCTGCATCCCCACCCAATTCGCGCGTATGGTAACAGCCGAATGTGTAGTCGTTAAAACTCAGAATGGAAGTGATTCTATTTTTATCGTAGCTATTTATAGATCGCCGCGAATGCGGAAAAAATGTGCAGTTAGTGATTTTATCCAGGAGTTAAAAAGCTTGATTGAGTCCATACCACCTAATAATAAAATAATTCTTTGTGGGGATATTAATCTTAACTTACTTAAAAATACGGACACTAACGTCGTATCATACGAAAATTTATTAAGTGAGTGTGGGTTTGTTAAATGCATAAGTACGGTGACGAGAAGAGAAATCTTAGTTGATAAACTAGTTGAATCTTGCCTAGATCACATTTATATACGTTCTCCCTGTGCCTTAATTAATTCTTCAGTTATACAACATAAAGTCTCTGATCATTATTATGTAGTTGCATCGATAAATTGGAATGAATCCCTAATGCTTCCCGGTTCCACCGTCTTTACCTTCGACGTTCATCGTGTATTGGATAGCAGACTATTATGTCAGAAATTGAAAAGCATTCAGTTTGCACCTTTACTAGACATCGATTGTCCATTAGAATTATATCAAAAAATAAATAATATATTTAATGATGCGTACAGTGAATGTTATGTGACTAGGGTTATTAGACCAAATAGTAAAAGAAATAAAAATATCTGGATTACAAAACATTTGAAACAATTAATTTTAGAGAGAGATAGGTTGTTTAAAATATGGAGTATTGACCGTAAAAATATGTTAAAAAGATTAGAGTTTACAAAACTACGTAATAAATGTAACAAAGCAATTTTTAAAAGCAGAATGGAGTATGAAAAGCAAGATATAATTAACTGTCAAAATAATTTAAGGAAATTATGGGATAAGCTAAATTCATTTTTAGGTAATAAGAAAGAGTCTTTAGATAGCACAATATTAAAAAACATGAAAAATTGTGGTGATATTTCTACTTTATGTAATAAATTTGCTGAAACCTTTGACCTTGAGGTGAAACTTTGTAAACACTTTTGTTGTGATAAGTGGCTTGATAGGAATTCTTATGTCAAAACACCCGGTTTATGTATGAGATGGGAAAAGGTAACTCCAAAGGAGGTAGCTAAAGTAATTAATAATATGTCCACTCAAAAGTCGCCAGGATTTGATTCGATTCGTATGGGGGATGTAAAGTTCTTGTCCGAAACAATTAGTCCTATTATTTCCCACCTTATTAACCTGAGTGTAATCAAAAATCAATTTCCATCAGAATTAAAACAAGCAATAGTTCGTCCGATTTATAAGAAAGGTAAAAAAGAGGACTTTAGTAATTATAGACCTATTTCAATATTGTCAAGTATAGAAAAAATTATCGAAAGATGTATAGTCAATCAGCTTACCTCTTACTTAACTAATAATAACATAATAAATGTAAGACAGTACGGATTTCAACCGGGCAAGGGCTGTGCTTCTCTCATGTCTTCATTCACTAATGAAATTAATCAATCCTTAAATGATAAGAAGATCGTGGTGGCTGTGTTTTTTGACTATAAAAAGGCATTCGACACCCTGGAGCACGAGACCCTGCTCCAGGCCATACGAGAATGCGGAATAGAGCAGCCTCTGTGTCCGTGGTTCCGCTCGTACCTGTCGGCGCGCTCGTTCAGTGTGCGTGTGGGCGGCAGGGACAGCGCGCCGCGCGCCGCGCCCTCGGGGGTACCCCAGGGCTCGGGGTGCGGTCCGCTCGCGTATCTCATGCACGTCAACAGCCTCACCAATGTAATCCGTCATTGCACCCCTTTTATGTTCGCTGATGACCTATGCGTGCTCAGGGACGGCACCGACCTGCCAACAATACTCGAACTCGTGCAGCGGGATGTCGATAGCATTGTCAAATGGTCTCATGATAATGGAATTGTTTTATGTACTCAAAAAACCAAAATGTTAATTATAAAATCACCATATTCTCAAATCCCCTTGTTAAACAATCACATAGTTATAGCTCATTCTTATGGCTGTATGCACAAAGGCGTTAAACTACATTGTAACTGTATTCCTATCGAAAGAGTATCCAGTGTTAAATATTTAGGATTAACAGTTGATGAACATTTCTCCTGGTCTGACCATGTTGATAATATTTGCAAAAAACTTAGAATACTATTGGGTAAATTTTATCATCTAAAGTGTAGAATACCACGAAAAGTATTGAAAATGTTGTATGTGACTTTAGTAGAATCAGTGGTGTCCTATGCTCTCGACAGCTATGGATTGACCTTTAAATCATGTATAGAAAAAATCGAATCTATACAAATTAGATTTCTAAAATTACTTGTTAATAATAAGACAAAGTCCAACTGTAAAAATAACTATTACCAATTATTTAAAATCTGTAAAATCTTGCCAGCCAGTTTAAAACACAAGTATTTATTGCTAACTAATAACCAAGAGCGTCGGGAGCGTATGACACCGCTGCAACACAGCCACCTCACGAGGGCTGTTTCGAGCGGCAGGTATGTTGTACCCAGGGTTCAAAACTACTACGGAGATCGTACACTGCATAAACGCTTACCATATTTGGTTAACGCTCTGCCGCCCGAAATAGCTAAATTGACAAGCAAAAAAGAATTTGGCACTAAGCTTAAACAGCACTATATAGACATGTTGTAGCATACATTATATAAATGCGTATGTGTGTGTTGTGGCGTGTTTGTGTGTGTACATAAATATGCTGAATTTGTTTACATACACAAATATGCTACTTATGCTTATATGAGTCAGTATAGTTAAATTAAATCTAACTAAGTGAGATTCGCACCCGCAGTCAACCACGGAAGTGGTTTGCGAGGCAATTTATTAAATTATTTTGTTTGTAAAAGAATAATAATAAATAATAAATAATAAATAATTAGTATATTTTTGCCCATTAACGATTTTTCTTGTAAACTGTTCATTGGGCAAAGATAACTTTGGTGGCAAAGTTGGCGTAAATAACGGTATTTCAAAGGCGTCTCGCTTGAACATGGCAGTGCTGTTTATGAGTTCGTCAGTGTATGTTGCCGACAAAATGTCGTTCACGCTTGACCTAACTTTAGTGATATCTTTGTCTTCCACTAGTGGATATCATTCTCAAAAACCTTCTAAATCATTTCAAAATATTTACATATAGTTTTAAAGAAACCATTTTTGTTTTATATTTCAGGATTTTATGTTCTTCGAAAACACCAAGAATGTACGAACCTAATCTGATGGGTTTGGTTGGGCATGTTGTAAGTTCATTCAAGAAAGGTCCTATTTTGCTGTTTTATTTTTAATCCTACGTACCTTTTATGACTTGAAGGAGTGTTTTAAATAATACATATTAATTTCTACGTACTAAGCTAATGACTGCCATCCAGGTATGTACCTACCTAATTTCATCTTTAATCATATCATTAATTTAATGCAATTTATAGACTCAATTTTATATTTATTTTAGTTCAATTTTGTATTTTAGATGCCTCTTGTTGGCTAAACATGCTTCCTTATGTACCTTCATTTTGAAACACCTCTCTATCTATACTAAGCAAATAAAGATAACCTATTTTATTTATTTATTGCAACACAATTTGGTATTGTGATTTATTGCAACACAATTCAGTGATTTTAAGTGTTTTTTTATGAAAGTAAAAACCAATTAAGGAAACTTATTTGAATATAATATACCTACTTTTTAAATAGTAGCAATAGTACCTAGTTATTTTTTAAATATTTTCTTGACTTGATGACGTAGTCTGCAAGCCTGTATGATAGACCGGGATCATTTGAAACAAGTCATGCATGAGCATGATAGAAACAATTTAAAATTCTCGAAAACCATATGAGCCTGCCACACACTCTACCAGTGGCATGGGAAGTAGCGAGAAAATGAGGCAGAGACGTAGTGTGGCAACATTACTCGTCATGCCGCATGTCATGTCATGCTACTCGTCTTGCCCACCGCTCCCTATTTTGTCGGTTTTTTGAGCTCGAGTCTGACGCAGAAAATCAACTAACTAACTAGGTAGGAGGGTTTGGTATGGAGAATTCAGAAACGAGACATTGATTTGTTATAATAAGTAAGCTTGTTTTCGATTTTAGTACCTAACAAAAAAAATGCATTTACAGGAGATGTCACGTAATCGGCCCACACAAATTTCAAAAAGTACATAAAAATCTACTGATTCTGAGAAAAATACAATCAACTTAATTTAATGAATAATTTAGTGGTTCGAATGTAAAAACAATTCAATAATTATTACTCTCAAGTAGGCATACAAGATGGCGTCGACATGCGGTCTAACCGGCCAAGTGCGAGTCGAACTCGTGCACGAAGGGTCCCGTACCATTATCAGATAAAAAATCACGTTATGGCAAAAAATCACGTTTGTTGTATGGGAGCCCCCTTAAATATTTATTGTATTCTGTTTACTGTTGTCTTTTATTTACGCGAACACGATACATTTAAATGAAACTACTTTTACGGATTATTTCGCGATTTATTAACATTTTATTTAACCTGACGTTTCGAACACTTTACAGCGTTCGTGGTCACAGGTAGACTAAGGTGTTATTCGTCTTTACAATATTTTGAAAAAATATAAACTACCGTCACTCAGTTAATATTAATTTGTGTTCCTATCTACGCCAAAAGAGCTAACTGTATCTAGAGGTCTTTCAGTGCGGGGCCTAGCATGGGATTTCGTTAAATCAGGATCCCATGCTGGTGGTATTTTCCAACCATCTTCTCTGTTGAAATTCGGGTGTCTTCTAATTTCAATTGCCTCCCGTAACATGCGAGGAACAAATCGTCGTTCTCTTGCAAGGACTTTAGGCTGGTCAAATCGTATGAAATGGTTGGGTGTATCTAAGGCATGTTCACACACTGCAGACTTAGTATTCCGTCTATGTTTGATACTGCCCTGCTCGCACAGGTACATTTATCTTGTAATGTAAAATATATACTATTTAAAAAGAGGCTGACAATAGTGACCGAGTTTCTTGCGCTACTTCTTCTCGGCGCTAGCCCAAAATTGTCCCGAAGTAGTGGTAGGGAAAAAAAAAGATTGGGACGTGTAAAAGCGCTTAGTTTAAGCCTATTTACAGAAATAAATTGGTTTTAATGGTTTTTAATGGTTTTGATGTCGGCTATATGTTCTTTTACCCGCACGCCTATACTTCTTTTTGTTTGACCGATATAGGAGAGCCCACAGTCACATTCCAGTCTGTACACCCCCGCATCTTGAAGAGGTATGTTACACTTGACAGGTGGTAAAAATTGGTTAATCTTTTTCGGCGGCTTGAAGTAGGTTTTGATTGAAGCGCGCTTCAAAATGTTTCCAATCTTGTCAGTGACACCCTTCATATAAGGTAGTACAGCAGGTTGGCGTTCGACGGTGGAATGCTTGACCCGGGGTCTGGAACGACGTGGTACCGGCAACTGGTTTTCTCGTAGTGCCTTCCTGACATGCTGGAGCTCGCCAGCCAGGTGTTGGTCGTCACAGATACCCTTTGCTCTCTGAAACAATGATTTGCCTACGGTAGCCAACTGTCGAGGATGATGGTGAGAGGCACCATTGAGGTATTTATCTGTATGGGTGGCTTTACGAAAAACTGTATGACTAAGAGTATGATCCGGATTCCTAGTAAGTAAAATATCTAAGAAAGCTAGTTTATTGTCTGCCTCAATTTCCATAGTAAATTTGATTTTTGGGTGGATTGAATTTAAATGTTCTAGAAAAGCAGAGACTTGATTGGTGGGTAAAATTGTAAAAGTATCATCTACGTACCGTTTATAGAACCTGGGTGTTATAGGTGATGTGCCTAGAGCTCTGGCCTCGAAGTCCTCCATTAAAATGTCTGCGACAACAGGTGATACTGGAGAGCCCATAGCTACACCATCTACTTGTACATAGAATTCATTGTCCCACAGTAAATATCCCGATGTTAGGCAATGTTCCAATAGTTCTGCATATTTTATAGGCATATCAAGTTCAACTAACTTCCTTTTAGTAATTTCAATGCAGTCCTGTACTGGTAAACTTGTAAATAGGGACTGTACATCAAAACTGACCATAGTTTCATTATCCGCTAGGTGTAGGTGTTTAACCTCGCTAATAAAATGGTAGGAATCCTTCACATGTGCTGTAGTTGTTCCTTTTAGTCGAGATAGTGATCTAGCTACGTGCTGAGCCAGTCTGTAGGTTGGTGTATCAATCTGACTCACAATAGGACGTAGTGGGACATTTGGTTTGTGTATTTTTGGCAACCCATATAATTTTGGTGGTTTTGCGCACGAAGGTATTAGGTATTGAGCATCTAGACTTAAACTTTCACTATGTTTTCGCACTAAGTCACTGGTTTTCTTTAAAACTTTGTTGGTTTGATCTATTTTAACCCGTTTGTAAGTGGTTTCGTCCGCCAGTAACTGTGACATTTTTTGCTTATAGTCCGATGTGTCCATTTTGTTGCACTCGCAATAGGCCCTCTGTCAATGTCAGTCGCTGTCAGATTTCACTTGTCAGTCTTCTTCTTCTCTCTTAACAAAGTGTTAGAGAAGCGCACCTAGGAATTTAAGATTTATAAAGTGACTGCAAAATCCATTGAGGTATATGTACATACTAGGGAACAAGGTGTCAACAAAATCTGTCCGCCACATGCGGCAAAGCGGGACGCGCGGGACGCGGACGGGGCGGACGAATCACAGATGCGCCATATCTAACTACGCAGAGGCGACACTTTGTTGTTACTGTGCCTATTGGTTATTCTAATAAATTACCGTGGTGGCACCGGTTATGGACAGGGTTAAGCGCCGCCTCAGACATTTATAGCTATAATATTTTAAATTTTTTAATCCCAGTGCTGTGGATTTTTAATTAAATAGTCTTATTGTCAATGCCTATTACTAATTGTTTAAAACGAGTAAAACTCTCAAGGTTTTTGTAATAAATACAATTAAAAAATATCTATTGAAATATCCAGAAAATCCTAATCTAGACAGTCAAAATCTAGTAATGGACACCCCAGTTATGGATAGTCAGTAACTGGTGTTGGACATCCAAAAATAGACAGGTATGCATAGAGCTCCCTAAACCACACAGACGTTGTCGGCAGATATTTTAATCGTCCTCTTGTTTAATATGGAAATGTATGCAAATGTGCACATTAAACGATTTGGTATGCCTTCAAACTAAAACTACAAATCAGCAGACAAAAATCTGCAGTTTCTTTCCCGTGTATTTATTGACATTACGGAAGTTCAAGTCATAGTAATTTGAAAGAGTTTCCATGTAATGACATGCTTTTATATTTTTGTGACAGTCTTTATTCAAAGGAGATTTCCCAAATTATATGGACCCTAGGCCCAGAATCTGTACAGTTACCAAAAGATAGGTAATTACAACTCAAACACTTTGTTATTATCCAATTTATCTAGAATTGCTTCGTTTCTTGGAAGAAATAATTTAAAAAACAATAGAAAAGCAACCATCGTGGTGGAAAATAATGTCATTTTGAGAACGTTTGTTGTTTAATTAAATATACCGACAAGTAAAATCTACAGCGACTGACATTGACAGCGGACCTAGTGCGAATACAACAAAATCGTCGCGTCGCTTACTTTTTTCGTAACGTCAATGTTAATTGTATTACTTTTCGATCGATTAAAGTGACTTAGTTATTTTGTGCATCTCGTACTAGGCACACAGTTTATGGTTCTTTTTTTTAATTGGGTGACGCCCATGTTGACGCCAACTTGTATGCCTACTTGAGAGTAATAATTATTGAAATGTTTTTATGTTTGAAACACTAAATTATTCATTAAATTAAGTTCATTTTATTTTTATTAAAATCAGATTTTTCTCTATATTTTGAGATGGTGTACTTTGTGTGGGCCGAAAACGAGACATCTCCTTTAAAGAACATTAGTTCACTTTTTGAACATGTTTTTTTCTATCTTTCTTAAGTTATAAATTTATGTATCTGATAATTTTATTGATCACAATCGAGAGATCAAAGATTACTTAAACTATATTTTTAGTTTGTTCCCGTTGTTTTCTACCTTCCAATCTACTATAGCCTCTCTATAAAATAGTTTCAGTGGCCTAAACACTGCGATATCCATACAGAGTTTCGCTAAGAGGGCACGGCACTCCACCCGAAACCCAGTTATGGACACCCAGTAATGGACATGTCTATAACTGGAAAAAGTAATTTGTTTGATTTTTTTAGAGATTAATAATATCATAATATTAATAATTAAAAAGGCAATTTAAGTATGAAATCATGAATATACACAAAATATTACAAATTGACACATGTCCATGACAGGATTTTTTAACTCAAGGCGATCCAGTAATGGACACCCCCTCTAAAACCCGATAACAATATTGCATTACAATAAATTATTTACAAGCATGTGTTAAATTTTCCAAAATGGGGGCACGATCACTGCAAGTTTATGTTATTTTCAGAATCAATAATCTTTCGAGCAAAATATTGACTTACCTTCTTAGAAATTTACTAAAGAAAACTACACAAATTCATCAAATACTGTGCGAGGGTTACCTCACCATTTTGATTGAAACCAATTGACAGAAACAATTAACAGTTGTAATTATGACAGACAAATGTCACCTCTTTATGATTCGAGTGCTGTCAATATTTAAACAATAATATAGCTCTTATTTTTCGCTAATAAAGATGAAAGTGTCCAACACTGGTGCCAAGTCCATTATCGGTGCCACCACAAGTTTATTTTGATGTGCCCGCCCTAAGAGGAATGGTATACCATGTCTGATAAACAGAAATATTTTTGGTTCACGAGAATCCTAAGCTAATTCCAAAGCTGAAATAGGTACTTTTGTACGGGACAAAAAACAAAACCTTAAACTAAAAAATCGTAACAAATGGGAAGTGGACACCAATCATAAATAATTTATTCTTAGACATCATACATTATCATTTATTCTTGGTAATAACAATATTTTGACGACCTCCGTGGCCGAGAGGCGAGTATGCCGGACTTTAAATGGCGCCGCCATCTCTGAGGTTCCGGGTTCGGGTCAATGTAGAAAACGAACTTTTCTATATTGGCTCGGGTCTGGGTGTTGTGGTACCGTCGATGCTCTGATTTCTATAACACAAGTGCTTTAGCTACTTACCTAGGAGCAATGTATGTGATGTTGTCCAATATTTATTTTATTTATTTTACTTCCCTTTCTTTCTACCCGACTGCCAAACGAGGGTTATGTTTTTCGAGCGTATGTATGTATGTAAATATGTCTATTTCTTTGGCACGCCCTACAGCCTAAACCGTTTAACGGATATTAAAGTATAATATATCAATAGATTCGTCTCAATTGTGGGAGTGACAAGGGGTATGTTATTTCCCGAAATTCCCGCGGGAAAAGAACTTAGGCGGGAAAAACGGATCTGCCATACTGATAAACCGATTTTGAAACTTTCTTTTATGTTAATAAGGGTCACATATTTTCAGTGCTGATAGTATTCAATACTTTATTTTCCAAAACTCCTACGGGAACAGGCAAAAAAATACACTGAAAAAATAGGAAGGAAAAACCGTTTAATGGATTTCAACATATGATATGTCGTAAATTTTTGTTTTTAGCAATTCCATGCAAGGTTTAATTGAAGATAAATAACACTTGAAAAAAAAAATGTGACGTCCTCGGTAGCTTAGTGGTCAAAGCACTCGCCCGGTATGCGATGGGACGTGGGTTCGAGTCCCACCTGAGGTCGATGATTTTTTTCAAGTGTTATTTATCTTCAATTAAACCTTGCATGGAATTGCTAAAAACAAAAATTTACAATGTTTAAGCATTTCTGATCTTAACCAATAGTCAAATATTTGTAAAAATATTTCTATTGGGTGTTGACGGTAGTATACTACTCAGCTATACATATAGCTACAACATTGATCAGAATACGCTGGCTTTGACAGCGAGAAAAAACACTTGAGGAATTCATCTTGTCACGTGACGTCCTCGGTAGCTTAGTGGTCAAAGCACTCGCCCGGTATGCGATGGGACGTGGGTTCGAGTCCCACCTGAGGTCGATGATTTTTTTCAAGTGTTATTTATCTTCAATATGATATGACATTAGATTTGTCTCAGTAGTGGGAGTGACATAGGCTAATCAAAATGCAGTCGGATGCATCAAATCCATTAACAGCATAATGATGTTTGACTTGGTTGGTATATGTATGTACTGCGTTAGTACCTAATTAAGTAATTTAAATTCGTGAAGAGAAAAACTAGAAACAAGTAGCATAGATTTGATGCCTCAGACTGCAAATTGATTCTTTAAATCTTGTTTTCATCTTTTAAGTTTAAATTTTTACGCAGTCGGGTTTTTTGATTTTTTAAATTAATAAATTTTATTTGTATATGATCTTCGTATTATTATCATCAAGCTACTTTATCTTTATATAGTTTTTTATAGTATATTTCAGCAATTAAATAATTTAAGTCACTTTTAATGTTTTCCTCTAAGGAAATTTTTAACGACTATTACTCTTAAGCTAACTGGTCTACCTTAACCGTTACGATTTTCCATGAAAGTTCATAAAAAGCACTATTATCATGAATTTTTCTAGATTTTTCAAGCCAAAAGTTTAACTTTTAGAGGGGGGACCGCCCTAATCGAGTAAAAATTGGCACTTCAAAGTTTAATATATCGCGATATAGGATCCCTAAATCTAAAAATTGTCTTAGCAACCCCTAAGTCATTTTATTTTCGTCTATCCCATCTTTGAATAGACCAAAGATGGGATAGACGATGAAATAAAAACATCCCCACGTTACATGTATGGAAGCTACCCTAAAAAAAAATATTTTTCAAAATTTTATTCTACCGTTTTGTCGGCGTGATTGATATACATATCTCCACCAAAATACAACGCTCTAGGGTCAACAGTCTCCAAGCAAAACCTCAAACGGACGGACAGACAGACGGACATGACAAAACTATAAGGGTTCCTTGTCAGGACTACGGAACCCTAAAAATATATACAGTGAGCGGCCTGTGGTTCATTTTGACTAAAAACTTGTAAGATCACTTGCACTGCTCCTTTATAAATTCAGAGATCGTTTTAAAAACGTTCCATTTACGCCGGCCCAGCAGAATGTTCCATCTGTTATGCCAAGACTTTAGGGCATAAAATCATACGGAATGCCTGATTGAGCAGATACATTCTTCAGCGCCAATGCCTCAACTGAAGCGAAAATGGCAGTGTTTAAAGGAGAGGATTACCTACTCACCTTATATCCGAGAAGAACAGTATGATTTTTAGATATTAATTAGGAACCTTGGCTCACATATGTAATTTGTTTAAGTGATCATTACAATTTTTTTATTGCGTCCCAGAACTTATTTAAGCCGTTGTTAAAGGGTTTGATGTATCAGTCTCAGTTTGATAATCATTTGTTTGTTTTTCATATTTCTTTTCAAAAAAGATAATTTTGATTACGTAACTTAGCCTTTTATTTATATTTACATATATTATATTGTTTGCGTCTGGCGATGAAAAGATCATTGTCAAAATATTACTCAGGCAAAACGATCGCCGTCGAAGCGACTGCCGGCGTAACGTTCGTTGGCAAAATATAATGCAGAGTAAAAATTCGTAGGTGAAAGATATTTTAGAGAAACATTCGCCGATAAAAAGTTTTGTTGGTTAATAGTTCAACGGATAAATGACTGTAGGAGAACGGTCCTAAATTCTATACAGACAGCTTAGTTTGTACTTGTAGTTTCAGATCATACGACTACCAAACTCTATGGTTCAGCTTGCCTAACGTAGCAGCGGCTATGGCGATGCGAGATGGAATCTCTGATGAGAGGTTGTTATCGCTTCGGATTTGGCTACCCAAGTATTTAAAGATTTCAACTTCTTCCAGTGCTGTATCATCTAAATAGATGTGGGTTATTGTGATATTAAATACACCTTTATCTGACCGTACATTGAGCTTGATGCCTGCATTACATGTTTTTAGTGCGTCGACCATTACTGCAGAAAAGTATAGGGCAAACAGGGCTATGACACATCCTTGCTTTATACCACTCGTTACCGGAAAGGAATCCGAAAATTCATTGTTATGCTGAAACTTAGCTGACATGTTATTATGGAACTGTCTGATCAGGTTTACAAATTTTGTGGTACGAGATCCCCCTGTACGAGCTGCAGTCAGCTACGTCTCCCTTGCCTTTATAGAGTTTGCATATAGAGGCGTCTTTCCATCCTTGTGGTACAATCTTTATTCCCAGATCTTTAATATCAGGTCGAATAGCCTGCTGCGAATGTTGGGTCTACTATACTTGTATATTTCCGCTAGTAAGCCGTGAGCGCCTGGTGTTTTGGCATATTAAGGTTTCTTGATGGCCTTTATGAATTCCTCATGGGTGGGCGATCTGCAAGTTTCTCTTCTACGGGTCGATCTTCGAGAGTCTGGATGTAGAATAGATTAGTTTGAGTGTTCGTGGGATTGTGAACTTCGCTAAAGTGTTCCGCCCAGCGAGAAAAAACTTAACACTGTTTCGTGAGGCGCAATTTTCCTGATTTGTGGTCCAAATACAGCCTGAATGCCTTCAAAGAATCCACCAGTTTGACTGGAGTCGGCGAGTTGCTCTAATTCCG
Organism: Anania fuscalis; assembly: GCA_950371115.1. NCBI lineage: Eukaryota > Metazoa > Arthropoda > Insecta > Lepidoptera > Crambidae > Anania > Anania fuscalis. Next base: position 13,843,909 of record OX493328.1, read on the forward strand.
CCGCTTTCTTTGACCACCAAAGGTCTTTTAGCTCACGCACTTTGTTTCGGAATTGTAGATGCAGTAATCTATGGTCAGCCTCGGGATGTCGCAAGGCGCGTCTATACTCATCTGCAAGTTTTTGGATTTCTGTGTCCGAACAGTCGAACCAGTCCTAGTTTTTCTTCGGCAGTTTTCCTTTTACTTGTCCTGCGCATTGTAAAAGTTTCGCTGAGTACAGTTGCCAAGCTTCATCTATGGCGATATCAGGTATGTCAAAGGGGCTCGGCGCCAAACTCATTATCCAGGGTGGTGCGTAGATCTTTTGAGTGAGTCAGTTTAGTGTATGCTAGCTTTGGCCTATATAAAATCTACAGGCTATTTTTTACCATTCCGGTATTGTGTTCCCAATATCGTAAATCAATTCCGGAGTTGAAAACTATCCGATATTGCAAGCCCTAGTCGCTAACACTAGTGAATGAACGTGGTTGATAAGGTTCATTTACTGAATTTTAGTCCTTAGTAAGTGAACCCATGACATTCATTAGTAGATTAATTGACTTGCGCCTGCGCGACTTTGTTTATTATCTATGATCTCTGTTGAGAAGAAGTACAACATATTACAAAAGAAATATTAATTCTAGGTAAGTGCTTAAAAGAGAATTTATTCAACAATAACTGTGCGTGCGTTCAATCACTGGACAAAATCCGTTCTTTCACTGAGAGTATCTGTTCATTCACTGGTGAATTTGACTTTTTTTTTTAAATAATTAATTAAATTAAAACTCCGTATCGTGTTTGGCATATTTAGTTTTTGACTAAATTTAGACTATATGTGGATACTCAAAATCTAAAAATTTTATATCTAAAACCATTCTTACATACATAACGAAATTTTTGGTCAAAATCAACCAAATCCTTAAACGTTCATTCACTGGAGACATAACCCTATTCACACATTGTTTGTACTGCAAAAACTGTTTTTTAGAGTTCCGTACCCAAAGGGTAAAACGAGACACTATTACTAAGGCTCCGCTGTCCGTCTGTCTATCCGTCTATCCATCTATCACCAGGTTCTATTTCATGAATCGTTATAGTTAGACAGTTGAAATTCTCACAGATGATGTATTTCTGTTGCCTCTTTAACAACAAATACTAAAAAACAGAATAAACTAAATATTGAAGAGGGCTCCCATACAACAAGCTTGTTTTTTTTAGCCATTTTTATTGAAAATGGTACTAAACCCTTCGTGCGCGAGTCCGACTCGCACTTGGCCGGTTTTTTTCATACTCCAAACTGAGTCGTTCCAGAGTTCTGGGAAATTCCAAAACGTTACCCCAGCAAAATCTAAGCACACACACATTTTGCTTACTATGCAGCAAAAGCTATCTATAAATTTTCTTGGTTCCTGAGCCGGACTGAAACAATATTATAAAAAAAAAAATGCCAGGTTAATTTTATGTTACTGGCTACTGCAACAAAATTAGTTTTTCCGTAATCACCTACATTACTACAGGGCACACAGATTACCTATGTCATTTGTTAACAAATTGCTACTACCTAATTAATTACCTATTACACTCTTAAAAAGCAAAAAAATTTGGCACACACCAGAGTCTGCGATAATCTTGGCAGTCCTTATTAATCGCGCAGTCATCGCCCGATTTATGCTTAATGTCAAAATCTATTGGCAGCCCTGTCAGTAGATTGCTTTCTGACAATTTGAGATTTTAAAGCTTGCTCAATTTTCGCTCGCATTGCTTTTGCAAGATACTTACGTAATAAGGGTGGCGATTTGCGCCTGATAACTGTCGTAAGTCATTGATTATCGCTAGCACGTTGCCTGCCTACTTGAGCGCGGCGCGAGTCGGTGATTGACTGTCTGTCGCCAACAGTTGCCTAATTAGTCGTTTATGAGCTCCCGACATAAACACGGTAATTTCTTCACTTGAGGGCCTGTTTCACAATTTACGGATAAAGTGCCAAACAGATACGTAATAGATAAAAATACTTATGTAGAGGATAAGGCTCGGACTTTACGCTGCCGGTATCCGTTAGAATCTGCAAGAATCCGTTCAAAAATGACCTTATTGCTTAAAAGTGTGCTTGAATAAGGACCTGTTTCACAATGTACGGATAAGTTTTGAATAAGCTATTGTGCACTTTTATGACAAGTAATCGTATGGGTTATCTGTCAAAACAAGTGAAGAGTATTCAGAACTTATCCGTACGTTGTGAAGCAGGCCCTAAATGTGTCAAGGTAGCGCTATTTGACGGTCGTGAAACGCATATAGCATTTATCGTAAAGATAAGTAACGAATAGCCTATACAGAACGTATGCAGAACTTATCCGTACATTGTGAAACAGGCTCTAAGACAGGGGCGTGCAGTGCATATAGGCAATTAGGCAGTGCCTACCTGGTAAATGAAATGAGGTAGGCAGTAGGTACTCACAAATGTGTTTCATTGATGAAAACTACTGATTTTTACCAAGAAAACACTTAAGTAAGTATCTACAGCCTACCTAGAAATAAATCTAATACCCGCCACTGCTCTAAGACCATTTAAAACATTGGTGTAGTGTCTAATAATTAATAACATGTATTACAGATCAATGTTCCTGATAAAGATAAATTTCCCCAAAGTCAATGGACAAAGAAAATCATCCTACCCACAACCTAACCACTTATAATGAACCATGATCACAGAGCAACAAATTTAGCCAAGAGGATATATAGGTGTCCCGACAGGAGGATAGCTTTGCGGATTTACCACTCCGCCAAGCTGATGATTCTGAGCTGAGCGGAGAGCTGATAAAAAGTCCTTGTAAATAATTTGCTATTGTTTTGATGTATAAATAAAATGGTTTTGTAGACATATATTTTCCTTCAAACACCTCGGTCCAGGGAAATGAGACATAATGAAAATCCGCTAGAGGTTTCAAGAATTAATTCAATAAACCTGCAAAGTGCGAAGCGAAATCAGTGACCAACTCGGACCAGAAGCCTCCGGCCCATTTGAAATGCCTTGCAGAAAGTCTAAATTAATTAATTAAATTTTCATTCATCAACTTGTCCCATTTATTTACTTTTTTCGTGGAACATTAAACCTCAATCAACGTCTGGTAAGACAAGTGTCAATTTTTTTTAAACTTTCCTTTAAAGGATTTGTCATAATTGCTTGTTTGTTAATAGAAATATTACAAAAATATATACAGGGTGTCCCAAAATAAGCACGTCACAGTGACACCAGAGATAGATGGGCCTCAGACGCATCGAACAAGCCTAACATGTCCCTAGAAATTTTTTATCAGTTTTGAGTATGGCCAATTTTAGAATGTTTTTTAAAAATCACCCTTTTTTCATAAACTTTGTATCAGATTTTTTTACATAGCTGTTTATTTAACTTTTTTTGTAATCCTACGACTTTGGCAACAGTTGCTTTTGAAGAAACAATCATTATCTAGACGGTAAATAGTGTGAAATAACGACAATCGATAGTCAATCTCAATCTAATTTTTACCCAAATAAAATGGCTTTAGCTATGAGTAGCAACCGTGAAAAAAATTTATATCAAACATAATGAACAAATACCATTAAAAACTTCCCTATGCTATGGCGATTCCAAAATGGTATAACACTTATATCGCAATAAAAAAAAAAAATAATAATTTCTCATCAAAGTCGTCCCCAAGTCAAATTATTAATAAAACATACTAGGAAGTCCTGCAGTTCCCATGATCAAGTAGATATGAAATTATGTAATTTTTTTTATTTATTTTACCTGGCTAAGCAATTGGGAGGGAAAGGGATAGTAAAACCGGCCAAGTGCGAGTCGGACTCGCGTACGAAGGTTTCCGTACCTTTATCTGTAAACCCGGCAAAAAATCGCGTTTGTTGTATGGGAGCTACCTTAAATATTCTAGTATTTAGTAATTGTTCTTATAGTAACAACCGAAACACATCATCTGTGGAAATTTCAACTTTCTAACTATCACGGTTCAAGAGATACAGCCTGGTGACAGATGGGCAGACAGCGGAACCTTAGTAATAGCCTAGGGTTCCGTTTTACCCCTTGGTTTGGGAACCCTAAAAACTTAGTTAACCCTTAAACGCTGCTCACGCCAAAATGGCACCTGTTATGGATGTAGACATTATTTGAATAGTGCCAGAGCAGATTGGTGTGAACTGCGGCGTAGTGTATATTATATTTAAATAGACGGCCTGTATCCAGCAGCTTGTTGCAACCTCCAGGTCGTAAGTCCGCCTCGTGAGGGTCGTCCCACGCTGCACTTGCTGGTACGTGGCCTCCATTCCAGAACCTTTCTGACCCATCAGCCGTCAGTTCTACGTATTATGTGCGCCGCTCACTGCCAGATTAACTTGTTAATCCGTCGGGCTATGTCTGCGATACAATAAACGCGATTTTTTGCCGGGTTTACAGATAAAGGTACGGAACCCTTCGTACGCGAGTCTGACTCGCACTTGGCTGGTTTTATTATCCCTTTCCCCTACCAATTGCTTAGCCAGGTAAAATAAATAAAAAAAATCACATTATTTCATATCTACTTGATCGTGGAAACTGCTGGATTCCCTAGTATGTTCTATTAATAATTTGACTTGAGGACGACTTTGATGAGAAATGACTCAAATTTGTTAGATATTTTTTTATTGCGATATAAGTGTCATACCATTTTGGAATTGCCATAGCATAGGGAAGTTTAATGGTATTTGTTCATTATGTTTGATATAAATTTTTTTCACGGTTGCTACTCATAGCTAAAGCCATTTTATTTGGGTAAAAATTAGATTGAGATTGACTATCGATTGTCGTTATTTCACACTATTTACCGTCTAGATAATGATTGTTTTTTCAAAAGCAACTGTTGCTAAAGGCGTAGGTTTACAAAAAAAGTAAATTAAACAGCTCTGTAAAAAAATCTGATACAAAATTTATGAAAAAGGGTGATTTTTTAAAAACATTCTAAAATTGGCCATACTCAAAACTGATAAAACTTTTCTATGGACATGTTAGGCTTGTTCGATGCGTCTTAGGCCCATCTATTTCTGGTGTCACTGTGACGTGCTTATTTTGGGATATCCTGTATAAAACTAGCTGTGCCCGCGACTTCGTTTGCGTGGACTACAGGATATTTGGTATGTCTTTTAATACAGCAACATTGCTCTGCGCTGAAGCACGCATATCAAAAATGAGCTTTTTACTTTGGATTTGAAACTTTCAGGATGTATATGTTTGGTCTCCCGTACGACCTTTCATCCCATAAAGGTAAACATTTTAAATACCTACTTAAGTACGCTTATAATTTTTATCAATTGCTAATTACTTACATAGTTTCATTTCAAACCCTTCAAACCTTTTTTTCACAGTGAAAGGTAGCCTATGTCCTTTTCTAAGCTTTATTCTATCTCTATACCAAATGAAGTCATCAAAATCGATTCCGTATTTCAAGCATGCAAGTTTTGAAACGTAACAGACCGACGGCTCAGACACATTTATTATTTATAATATTAATACATAAAGTTTTTGCCCTCGATATCGTCCACATGGAATACTTGCTTTGGGCAGCTTTTGATAATAATACATAGACAAGCTGATGTGGTTTAGTACATAATATACTTAAACGCTATAACAAATGTTTATTTGGTTTTTATCAAGTGCCAAAATACTACAAAGTTTCATTTATATGATTTATCTTCAATAATGACGAACTACCTTATTTTAACCGATTCAAGCCTTTCCCAAGCTCTCAAAACCAAATTTCATCAAAATCGGTTCCGGAATCAGGCAAGTAGCGTAACTTTATTTTTTACTTCTAAACGACATTTTTATCCCCACCCACACGGACGTAAAAAAAATACGGACGTAACATCACATTAAAAAAATGTGAAGCATGCAAGCTACTACAATTTCGTAGGTACGACAACCCGCCGCCATTTCGCCCCGAGTGACGGCGCCAGTGACACGTAGTAAATGCGTTCGTTGCGTCAACGATTTATTTTTCAAAAATGCCTGTGTTGTTAAATCATGTAAAAACTACATGAGTAAACGTAAAAAGTCATATGGAATCACCTATCATACGTAAGTTATTACGATTCATGATAAAAAAAAATATTTATGTTTTAAATACTTTGCCGAGAATTCTAGAGGTAAAATGCAACAGTGTTGTCACTTTATTTACGGGAAAATTACCCTAAAGGTGGGGAAATCTATATTTGTATGCAACAAACTATGTATGTGACTCTCTAAAATCAGATTTCGTCAGTTTTTGGGTACCGTTTCTCAATAGTAAAATAAAAGATCCCCATACTTTTAATTTAAAATATCTCTTACGTATATCATATTTCCTCATCATATTTCTAAAATAAAAAGTATTTCCCGTACATTAGATAACAAAAGACAAGTGTACAAAAAGTTGACACAACATAAAGGATTTTAGCGCATCTTTATTAATTATAATAATAATATACGTACTTAACATTATTATTATACCATTATGATATATGATGTCAACGTATTTTTTATTTTTAACCCCCGACGCAAAAACGACGGGGTGCGTGTCAGTGTGTGTGTGGCATCTTAGCTCTCGAACGGATGAACCGATTTTGATTTAGTTTTTTTCGTTTGAATGATTAATTAGTCGAGAGAGTTTTTTGGTATGTTTGATAAAAAATCGGTCCAAGATGGCCGCCGTTACAAAATGGCGGATTACATATTTTTGTTAAACTCCCTCAATATGGGTATCCAATGAAAGGACTGACTAGTAGAATTTTTATCCTTTTTCATATACGTACTAAGCGTCGTGGGGTTTTCAAAGTTTTTCAATTTTACTGTTTGTTATTAAGGGGTAAATTTTATAGATAGTCATAGCCTTATCACTATTATTGTCATGTGTGAAAATATATTTCTTTATACGTAACATGTGTTTTATTTTCTATCACAGTGATCATAAAAAAGATGTTTGGTAGGTCAACATAGATCAACCGTTTATATTTCTGTTAAAAAATATATGTAAATTACATAAGTTAACTGAGATCGATTGGTACCACCGAACAGCAGGGAAATTGATGGTTTACATAGCAACCCTTAAATCACGCACACAGCCTAAACGGGCGGCCATTATTATGCTTCACTTATAGTTAGACGAGGTTACGTCCGTATTTTTTTACGTCCGTGCCCACCCATTTCAAAAGCGCTACACAAATTATATAAATAGGTACCTTCTTTTTTTCTAAATCGAGATTGCTTAAAGCACCACTTTACACAATCCAACCTCAATAGAATTTCCCGCTGACTATATAGGTAAGTAGTTTGAAATGATCTAAGAGCCTGTTTCACAATTTACGGATAAGTTCTTCATTAGTTCTGAATAAGCTATATTTTACATTAACTGGGGGATAAACACGATTTTCAAGCACTTTTATGCTCTACATATTTTTATCTTTTGCATAACTTTATCCGTACATTGTGAAACAGGCACTTAGACTATAATAATATTTATGTGATACTTAATTTTTAGATCAAGTTCCAATTGGGGGATGCAAGTAACTCCCTGCAAACGACAGATCAATTTTATACCTATCCATTAATTACACAAGAAGGTCATAATGTTTTTAAAGGGACGTACCTACCTAAGCTGTCCTTTTAGAAAATGTAAAAGCTTTCGTTACAAATTAGGTTTTGTTGCCTTGTATATTGTATGTAAAAGTAAAAACTATAATTAATGCATTGTTTTTTTTATTTCCAAAATCATTTTTAGGGTTCCGTAGCCAAATGGCAAAAACCGGAACCCTTATGGATTCGTCATGTCTGTCTGTCTGTCTGTCCGTCCGTATGTCACAGCTATTTTTTTTTTAACCTTAAGGACTCTACTGTTAAAACTTGGTAAACAGATGTATACTGTGAACCGAATTAAGATTTTCACACAAAAATAGAAAAAAACAATCAATTTTGGGGTTCCCTATACTTAAAATTCAAACTCAAAAATGATTTTTTCATCAAATCCATACGTGTGGGGTATTTGTGGATAGGTCTTCAAAAATGATATTGAGGTTTCTAAAATCATTTTTTTCTAAACTGTATAGACTGGTATAGACCATGCAATACCGAAAATTGGTTTGAACAAGATCTAGTAAGTAGTTTTTTTTTTAATACGTATTAAATCGTGAACCGCAATTAGATAATGGTAAGGAACCTTTTGAGCGCCAGTCCGACTCGCACTTGGCCGGTTTTTTAAATTTTATATTTGTAATAACCCTATCAAACATCATTACTTTATCGATAATCGACTAATATCGACATCAAAAATCGACCACGGTAAGCACTATTAGACCTTGAACATTCTGCTGCCAAAAGAATGGCATGCATGAAAAAAAGGCGGGAAACGTTGCGTGTGTCGGGTGTCTTTTTTTTGGCTTTTTGTTTTTAACTAATTATTTATAGAATTAAGTGATCAGTGGAGTATATTTTTACATTTTCATTATAATAGTGTGTATATTATTGTAGTTAGTATTAATTGTCACCTGTATTGGTAAGTTTATATAATATTTTGTAATTCTATGAACGAACCACCAGACCCGGGGGAAAATGTTCCCCCGGGTGAAATTGTTGCCTCGGCTGAACTTTTCTCTCCGATGGAGTTCGCTACACCTACTGTAGTAACCAGTGAACCTGGTTTTCAAATTGAAAATGTTCCCCCTGCAGTCCAATTTGTAACGGTATCTACTGACTCCGACTGTTCTGGATCTGCGAGGTCCCTTAAGCGCAGTCAACGTCATCGTTCGAGTAAACAAAAGAGACGAAAGAAACATCATTCTAATGATCTACACGAGTCCGATTGTAGTAGTAATAAACCAACTTTGCCCATAAAAACAACTAATGTTCCTGAAGTTGTGATGAATACCGAATTACCACGTTCTGCTCCCACTGTAATTAGTCGACAAATTTATAAGAGTACAGATGTAGCTCCATACGTCATTCATGTCCAAAAGATTGAAAGTTCTCCTAATTCTGGCACCTCAATGCATCCCGTTGCATTCGGTAAATTTCTTGAGAAAAATTTCATTCGAAATATTGTCAACGGCAGCATAAAACAAATAGGTCGCAACAAGTTTACCATAGCTTTCTCCAACTATTTAGATGCAAATCAATTTGTAACTAACAAAAGTTTAGAATTACATGGTCTAAAAGCTTTTATACCTACTTTCAATGTTACACGGATGGGTTTAATACGAGGTGTGCCAGCAGACTGGTCTCCTGAGGAAGTCATGGCCAACATTACTGTTCCAATTGGTTGTGGCGAAATAATTAAATTTCGAAGGCTCAACTTTAAACAATTTAATGAAGGTTCACCCGTTTGGAAACCGTCGCAATCAGTAGTTGTAACATTTGATGGTCAAGTTTTACCTAAAAGAGTATTTATGTGCTACAATGCACTTACTGTAGATTTATATATCTTTCCAACCATACAATGCTACAACTGCTGCCGCTTTGGTCACACTAAGACTCAATGCAGATCAAAGCCTCGATGCTTTAAATGTGGACAAAACCACCCAGGTGACTCTTGCCAAATAAGTGAAGATAAGGTATCATGCTGTCTGTGTAATGGTTATCACTTTGCCACAAGTAAGAGCTGTCCTGAATTTATTAGGCAGAAAGAAATTAAATCTTCTATGGCAAATAGCTGCCTATCATATGCTGAAGCCTCTAAGCTACACCCACCGGTTAATAAATCTTATGCTGACATTGTTTCCACACCTTCTAACAAAACCTATTTAGCTGGTAAATCTGATAGAAATAGCCAAAATAAGCAAGTGTTAACTAATCCTAATCAGTCTTATAAGAAAACAGTTTTTCTTAAGCCCCGCACACCTCCTTCTTTAGATAAAGGTTATGATAAGGCAGCTCATCAAGCACTTATCAATGAGTGTTCCATCCCTGCTTCACCTAATGGATGTGCTTTAAATTCTGACAATATTGACAGACAATCTGACTCAGAACAAACAGTAAGTGATTTAATAATTGCTCTAATAAATGTACTTATTAAGAAATCTAGTCAAAATATACCGTCCCACGCTGCCCTTTTAATTGAAAATTCTATGCAAGCTCTTAGAAATGGCCAATCTAGCTAAGGCAATTCAGTGGAATTGTCAAAGTGCCAATAGTAAAAAAAGTGATATAATTTATTTGTGTAATAAGTTTGAGCCATTTGTCTTTGCTTTGTCAGAGACATGGCTCAAACCTTATTATAAGTTTAAAAGCAATGGTTATACCACTGTCCGGGAGGACAGGCCTGATGGGTATGGTGGCGTAGCACTTTTTATTAAAAATTTAACACCTTTTACCCGTGTTACAATACCTACCCCTAGTGTAAATATATGTATAATAGCTGTAAATATTCGTAATATTTGTTATGTTTCTGTATATATTCCCTACCCTTCAATTGAAGTGTTAAATGAGTTAAATATTATTATATCAAGTCTTCCTAAGCCTTTCCTATTAATGGGCGATTTTAACTGCCATCACCGGTCTTGGGGCAGTGCTACTACTAACCTAAATGGAGAGGACTTAATTAATATTATTGATGCCCATAACATATGTATTTTAAACACTGGAGCTCCTACTCGGCGTACCAAGCCAGGTCAGAATGTTAGTGCGGTCGATCTTACTATGAGTACACCTAACTTAGCAGCTTCTTCTCTATGGGAAGTACTACCATCTTCTTATGGTAGTGACCACTTTCCCATTGTTATTTCTTTTCCACTTAAAAATTCAGTACAATACAATGAACTTTCAAGGCTAAGATATAGAACCCCTGATAAAACCAGCGATACATGGGCTACTTTTAAAAACAAGGTAGAGCAAAAAATCACAACCCTTCCTAATATAAAATGCGATAATAATACACATTGTGCGGAAGCAATTTCTAATGCTATAGCTGAAACTGCTAAAGAAGTTTTCGGAGTTAAAAATAGTTCTCGACGTTCTACTCGACCTTGTCCACCATGGTGGGATGAAGTGTGCGGTAGCGGTAAAAAATCGAAAAGAAGCTGAAAATATCTATAAATTAAATATGACTCATGAAAATTATAAAATAGTTTCCCAAGCAATTGCAGATACCCGCAAACTTCTAAAAAAAAAGAAGTTTGAAGGATGGAGGAATTTTTGTACATCTATTTCTCCTGATACTCCGCCATCGATGGTTTGGCGTAATATTAGGAAATTTAAGTCTGCTATCTCTGACTCCTCTTTTAACATTATCCCAAGGCCTCTTGCTGATAATTTCTTAAGCAACTTAGCTCCTTCGTGGGTACCTGAACAATTAAGCTGTCCCTCACCAATGTTATCTACCACTGAAAATACGTCTTGTGCTCTTAGCTCTCCCTTTTCTATCAATGAATTAAAAGGAATTATCAACGGTACTAATGACTCGGCCCCTGGAGTTGATGGTATTCCGTATTCCTTTTTCCGTTGCTTTACAGATAAAACTCTTAATTATTATTTAAATTTGATTAATTCTTTATTCATGCTGGGCAATATTCCAACACCTTGGAGGACCCAAATTGTTTTACCCATTTTAAAACCTAATAAAAATCCTTCTGATTTAACTGCTTACCGACCAATAGTGTTATCATCTATTTTATTAAAACTTGCAGAACACCTAGTCAAAAACCGTTTAGAATGGTACGTAGAAAGTTATGGCTATTTAGATGAAACACAGTACGGATTTAGAAAGGGCAGAAGTACTATGGATAGTATAAGTTTTTTTTTTTTTTTTACTTAAGATGGGCTTACTCTTGACCCCAATCTTGCTCTAGAGCATAGATGGGATCTACGATGGAGCGAGCTTGCCCAGTTTGTTTATTACAGATATTCGGCTATCTTTTACTCTTAATACATCGATTACGGCAGTTTTTCTAGATATAATTTCTGCCTATGATAATGTCATTCTATCTGTATTAAAGAAGAAACTGGAAATCTTAGGTGTTCCTAGCGTTATGTGCAAATTTATATTAAATATTCTCTCAGAACGCCATATTCAAATTCCGTTTACTGATTCGATTTTAAAACGTACTGTGCATAAAGGTAAGCGGTGCAATGAAATCAAGTCCTATAAATGCCCTACAGGTGGAAAACCACCCTTACACCTTAGGCGACAATTTTTATCAGATAGATTTTTTTTTAGAATTATTCAATTTAAAAATCATTCACTTTTGTTTAAACTACAAACTCTGACAAATCTATCTGTTGAATCCAGTTATTGGTCTCATAAGTCTCTTCCGTGTTTAGTTATAAGCTATCAAAAATATGTATCTCTTACTTCCCCCACACATCAATCTAACCGCTTACCATTATTTAATTACAGCTATGAGTCTCTAATTATTTACCCTAACATACTTTTTAATTTAATGGACAAAGCTGACACTAATGCTAAGTTTAATTTTCATTTTATTATTGATTCGCATTTTAATAATTTCCATCATATATTTTCTGATGCCTCTAAGCATTCATCAACAGAATGTGTTGGTATTGGAGTATACCATGCTCAATTGGATATAGTACAAAAGATCAAACTTCCTCCCGAAACCTCCGTTTTCACCGGAGAATCCTATGGTTTGCTTAAGGCCCTAGAATATATACGTTTATTTAAATTAAAAAAAGCTGTTATATTTTCAGATTCTTTAAGTGCTCTTCAAGCTTTAAACAAATTTCCATTCCAATGTAAGATTTATTTTCCAATTATTTTTCAACTAAGAAACATTATCCATGAATGTACTTTGAATGGATTTGATATTCATTTTGTTTGGATCCCCGGTCATAGCGGAATAGCAGGAAATGAAATATCTGACCGACTTGCTAACGAAGCAGTGTATTGTGGGGACATGTTTCCCTATAAGAACTTTACTCATGATTTAATGTCGCTTCCTAAAACATTCCTTGCGAATGCTTGGAAATGTTCATGGGAGTCATCGTGTAAAACTAAAGGTAAACTGTACTCTCAAATTCAACCATGTATTCCGTTAAAACCATGGTTCCATAAAGTTAAATTGGGTAAGACTGTAACATCAATTATAAGTCGTATGCGTCTGGGCCATGTCTGTACTCCAGTTCATTTAGCTAAGCTAGGTATTATTGACAACCCTGCCTGTGATTTGGAGTAGATGATGGTGATTTGAATCACATCTTCTTTTCCTGTCCTCTATATGACCGTTGTTCCTTTTTCCAAGACCTTATCTTAAATCATATTCCTCTTCCTACTAGTATTGTCTGCTTGTTGAGTACTAATGAACCTGCCGTTTATAAACTTATAGCGTCTTTTATAATTTTGAATAGTATAAAGTTGTAATTTTTATGTATCATAATAATTATGTTATGTGTCTGTCTATTTATATTTTTTGTTTGTTCTATACCTACTTCCCTGATCCTTTCTTTTAGTTTCTAACAATCCTTATCCAAATCCGACTTTCCGTTTCCCTAATTTTTACATTGACATTGGCAGGGCGCAGACCGCGCAGCGCCATAAAAAAAAAAATGTGTGCGTGTACTAGTGTACACACGTAAGAAGTGAAACTTAAAAGATGTAAACAAAAGATGGCGCGTAACGGAAAAATGTGACGCGTAACCGAAAAATGTGACGGTAATTTTTTTTCCAACGCCGATTTAGAAGTTTCACTTCAAAAAAAAAAAAAAAATGGCATGCATCTATAGTGTCAGAGTTCCCGTGACGTGAACATCAGGATGACGGGCGATTGTCAAAAAACAGTGATTCTACCAAAGATACGTCACAAGGTCGTAGACTTCCGCGTTGGTCTGTGTGACTGACACACGTTTGTAAGCGTTTGCAGATTATTTGTTTTGAATTTTATGTTTCGTTTCCTCTAAATTGAGATTCTTTTTGTGTATTTTAGTTTTGGGTTGTTATAGTGAGTAAATCTAATAGTTTGCAGTTAAATATTGTATATTTTTACTAAACTTTTCAGTAGGGATGATGATCTCTCCTGAACCTGATCCCCCGGATGGGTCCCCACCAGTATTTACTCCTGACGTGTCTACTGGGTGTCATCCGGACAAAACCGAGTCTAGGAAACATAAAATCCCTTTAGATAAACCTAACTCGATCTCCTGTCAAAATAAAAGATTGAGAAATGCGCAAAATATAGATTCATCCATTTCCCAACAATCTATATATACTCATCCAAGCTATAATGAGTCCCGCGAATATACCCAAGACGATAATGGTCCATTCATTGTTCATGTTTCTCGTGTGGAACAGGAACCGATGGCGGGTATCACTCTCCGCCCTATTAAGTTTGGCCAGCTGCTATCGCGTAATTATGTGAAGGGCATCATCAAGGACGGTGTTAAGGGTGCAGGGCGATATAGGGTTTCCGTCGAATTTAAAGTTGCTGCTGATGCTAATACTTTTGTTTCGACACAGTTCTTAACAGTAAATGGATTCAAGGCTATTATAACAACCTACAACGTAACCCGGATGGGCATTGTTAGTGGTGTTCCTGTTGATTGGACTCTCGATGAGTTCATCGAATCTGTGGAGCTACCGGAGAAGAGTGGTCATATTTTGAAAAATAGAAGACTCAATCGTAAGGTAACTACTTATGGCAACACTGTATGGGCCCCAACTCAAACTGTAGTTTTAACTTTTGCCGGACAAATTCTGCCAAAAAAGATATACTCGTTTCACACTTCCCTTGTGGTAGAGACATATCTTCTCCCAACGGTCCAATGTCACAATTGTTGTCGGTTTGGACATTTCAAAAACCAGTGCAGGTCTAAAGCCAGATGTTTTCGCTGTGCTCAACCACATATAGGTGATGAATGTGAAGTCTCCAAAGAGGCCTCCTCATGTTTACTTTGTACAGGAAACCATTTTGCTATCGACAAATGTTGTCCAGAGCAATCAAGACAAAGAAATATAAAACTTCTCATGTCACAGGAGAATGTTTCATACCTTGAAGCTTCTGCTCGAATTCCATCAGTAAGAAGACCTTACAGCGATGTCACGAAAACCCCTTTCACTACTATTCCTACACCTCACATATCCCATAGCCGTTTCTCTCAGGTTCCATCCCTACCTACTACCTCATATAGGAAAACGGTCACACAAACCCCACGCACCCGGGCCACCATAGCTAGAGGCTATGACAGGCAATCTCACCAAGCTATTGTAGCTGATCCATCTTCATCGATGGAAAATGGTTGTGCTCTTCAAAATTATTTTCCTAGAAATGAGAATTTAATCGAATCTGCACTGTCCTTTGTCATTCAAATAATTTCGAAATTCACCGATGCCTTACCGTCCAACGTGGCTTTACAGTTAACAGAACTGTACAATATTCTTCCCCCAGACACTCTTTCTGAAAGTCCCAGCTACAACCATGGCGACGGAGACTTGCCAGATCCTTCAATGGAACTGTAAAAGTATTCGCCATAAAAAAGTGAGTTAATATATCTCCTTAATAATCACTCCGTGGGAGTCGCTGCCATCTGTGAGACATGGTTAAGGCCCGGGTCTCATTTCAGAGTCTCAGGCTATGCTTGTCTCAGGGATGACAGAGACGATAGGTACGGAGGTAGCTCCCTCCTTATTAAAAGATCCCTTAGATATACTTTTCTTCATATTCCCCCACACAGCTCAGCATTTTATGTTGTAGCTGCTAGGGTGATGAATATTTCTTTTTTTTCTATTTACATCCCCTACCCTAACCTTTCTCTTCTTCCGGAACTGCGCTCCATCTTTGTTTCTGTGCCTGAGCCAATTCTTATTCTTGGGGACTTTAATGCTCATCACATCGCTTGGGGATCTGCTGCGTGCGATTCATTTGGCATTGGACTGATGGATCTTTTTGATGAGTTGAATTTATGTCTCCTAAATGATGGCTCTCCAACTAGACGGGTTTCGCCTTCACAAGATCCACGGTCAGCGGTAGATCTTTCAATCTGTCCCCCCAACCTCACATCCTTATGTTCCTGGACTGTTTTGCCTCTGTCACACGGTAGCGATCATTTCCCTATAATCATCTATAAACCCAACTCTGTTTGTTCTTCTCAACCGCTTCCCCCTTTACTTAAATTTAAACTACAAAATGCCGATTGGCCGAAATTTACGGCGGAGGTTGACATGGTTCTGTCACGTTCTGATGCCGACCCCCTCAGTAGTCTTGAGGATAAATACTCCGTATTCACGGAGGCTTTGATTTCTCAAGACTAACTAAGAGCATTCCTTTGAAAAAGAGGAATAGCAAAAAAATTGCCTCTCCTCCTTGGTGGGATTCCGAATGCTCGAAAATGATTTCTCTACGAAAGGAAGCTGAGAAGAAATATAACTCATCTATGTCCATGGAAAACTATTTAAATTACCAACAGATAGCTGCTCGTACGAAAAGGACTTTGTCCAAGAAAAAAAAGAAAGGATGGATTAATTTCTGTGAAGCTCTTTCCCCAAGAGCGCCTATCTCGGCAGTCTGGAAAAACATACGTAGATTCCGCGGCTCCCTTACTGGAGCATCCCCGACATCCAATGACCCCTCTGTCTGGCTTAATGATTTCGCAAACAAATTATCTCCTCCCTCTGCCTCAGATTTAGATTGTTTTCCCTCCTCTTATCCTAATCTAGAAGACAGTAGGTTCGACCAACCTTTTTCTTTGAAGGAATATCATTGTGCTATCCGAGGACTGAAAGACTCCGCACCGGGCGAGGACGGTATTCCCTACTCTTTTATCACTCACTTGGGTCCAGTGGGGGAATGATTTTTTCTGGATATTCTAAATTTAATCTTTACAACAGGGCAAACCCCACGTTCATGGAAATCCCAGATCGTTATTCCTTTGCTGAAGCCAGGTAAGGATCCTTCCACAGCCTCTTCTTACAGACCTATAGCATTATCTTCCACCTTATGCAAATCTTTTGAGCATATGCTAAAAAAAAAGGCTAGAATGGATCGTAGAAAATAAAGGTATCCTTGCTAATACACAATTTGGCTTCCGAAAATCTAGAGGAACTATGGATAGTCTGGGCGTGTTAAAGTCTGACATTAGAACTGCACTGACTAAAGGTGAATACCTTGTGGGTATCTTTTTTGACATCGCGGCTGCCTGTGTTCTACTTCCGGTGTTCTACTTCCGGTGCTCAGAGAGAAGATGCTTCGATTGAGTCTTCCTGCGAGACTAGTCCACTGCGTAACAAGCTTACTAATGGGCAAAATACTCAAAATTCGTTGTTTTGATCAAATGCTACCACCTAGAAACGTTTGGCTGGGCCTCCCACAAGGTTCAGTTCTGAGCCCTATTCTTTATAGCATTTACACTTACGACCTGGATCAATGTGTGTCATGCTTTTGTAATGTCCTACAAAATGCTGATGATCTTTGCTTATATTCTTCGGGAGGATCTATCGAGGACATAAGTTACCGTTTAAACTCAGCCATGTATTATCTCAATGACTGGCTTAACGATCATGGTCTATCTTTATCAGTTCCGAAGTGTAATGCTGTGGTGTTTTCAAGAAAAAGATATGTTCCTGAATTTGACGTTTCCTGCAATGGTGAATCTATTCCTATAGTTGACAAAATTAAATTTCTAGGTTTAATTCTCGATTCCAAAATGTCTGGTTCTCCACATTTAAATTATGTGGCCCAAAAATGTGAAAATGGTTTGAATATCCTAAGGTCTCTCTCTGGTGTCTGGTGGGGTTCTCATCCTTACTGCCAGAAGCTGCTTTATAACGCCATTGTCCGCAGTCTCATAGACTATGGCTATTTTCGTCTCGAGCCCTGCAACAAAGATGGATTAAACACCTTAGACAAAATTCAAGCCAAGGGTCTGAGGATCATTTTAGGTGCTATGAAATCCTCACCTAAGAATGCTTTGCAGGTAGAGGCAGTTGATCCACCACTAGATTTTCGTCGTCAATATCTATCAAATAGGTTTATATTCAAGTTAGCCAATGTCTTCAATCATCCTCTTTTATCTCGCCTTCAAAATTTACTAACTTAATTTTTTTTTTTTTACTTGAGATGGGCTTACTCTTGACCCCAATCTTGCTCTAGAGCATAGATGGGATCTACGATGGAGCGAGCTTGCCCAGAAGATGCCTATTCACTCTGGACTTAAAGAGAGTCAGGTTATATGCACTCGGAAATACAGACGCAGGCAGGGAATTCCAATCTTTAGCTGTGCGCATTATAAAAGATGATGAGAAGCGCTTAGTGCGGATTATGGGTATATCAACTAAGAACGGATGGTAGCCGGCCGTGCGCCTGGATGTCCGATGGAAGAAAGGTGACGGTGGTATGAGCTCATGCAGCTCATGAGCACACTCTCCGAAGTACAATCTGTAGAAGACCGATAGGCAAGCAACTTTGCGGCGGTGAACCAGGCTGTGCAGCTTGGACGCCACCAGTTTTTTATCGCCTATTATTCTCTTGGCTCTGCGTTCCACCGAGTCTAGTGCAGCAAGTTGATATTTCGCCGAGCCGTCCCAAAGGTGGCTGCAGTACTCCATGCAAGATCGGACTTGGGCTTTGTAAATAGTTAAAAGCTGTCCAGGCGTGAAGTACCGCTTGACTTTATTCAGGACGCCCAACTTTCTAGCTGCAATTTGAGCCTTAGACTCGATGGTGGTGCCAAAGTTGAGGTCAGAGGACAACTCCATGCCAAGAAGTTGTAGAGTGTCGGTCACTGGAACAGATGTACCTCGGAAAGTAGGAGAAAGGGTGAAAGGACTCCTTTTTGTAGAGAAAAGACACGCCTGCGTCTTAGAGGCATTGAAGCTGACGAGATTGTCATCGCCCCACTGGGAGACATTACTTAACGTCAGGCTCGTACGCTCCACCATGGCCTCACTCAGTCTTTGGACCTCAACTCCACTGGCTCCTGCACTAGACAGATACTTCTCCGTGACAGTACTGTCATCTGCGTACCCAACAATACCTGAAGATAGCAGGTCATTAATGTGCAGCAGGAAAAGAGTCGCAGAGAGCACAGACCCCTGAGGAACTCCGGCGTCAATGGCCTTAAGGTCAGAGGAGCAGCCGTCAATGACTACTCGGATCGACCGTTCTCTCAGGAAGTCAGCCACCCAGCTACAAAAGCCAGTGGGGATACCGTACGCTGGAAGCTTGCTCAGCAGACTCGCATGCCAAACCCTGTCGAAAGCCTTCGAAATATCCAGCGACACTGCGATTGCTTCGCCGTGGTTTTCGATGGCTTCGCCCCAGCAATGCGTTACATACACTAGAAGATCCCCAGTTGAACGTCCCCGGCGGAAGCCATATTGACGATCACTGAGAAGATCATTGTCTTCTAGGTATGAAAGCAGTTTGCAATTTAGAACTTTTTCCATAACCTTACAGAGTACGGAAGTGATGGCGATCGGTCTGTAGTTACCAGGGTCGGCACGGCTACCCTTCTTGGGTACTGGTTGCACATTGGCAAGCTTCCAAGATTTTGGTACGATTTTTGTCGTGAGAGAGAGGCGGTACAGTCGCGTCAGTACGGGAGACAACTCAGGCGCACAATATCTCAGCACTCTTGCTGGTATGCCATCTGGGCCACAGGCCTTGTTCACGTCTAGACCAAGAAGGGATCTACGGACCTCTTTGTTGTGCACTGTGATCTCTGGCATCAAAGAATCACAGTGAGGCATGGTGGGTGGATGTTTCGAGCCAGCGTCTAGACGTGAATTGCTTGCAAACAGATCGGCAAATAAATTTGCTTTCTCTGTTGCGGTGTGGGCAAGTGACCCATCAGGTTCCTGCATTGGAGGTAGTGTAGGAAGGCAGAAGTTAGATTCGACTGATTTCGACAGGGACCAGAACTGCTTACTACCCTGTGGGTAAGATGCAAGTTTCGCCCCAATACGGCTGACATGGTCGAACCTAGCTTTTCGCAGCACCCTTTTGCAAGACCTGGCGGCTGTATTATATGCTCTCTTCTTTGCACGCACCTTTCGCGCTCGCACTTTTTGATCTCGAGCTTTTACCCAAGCCTGGTAAGCTGACTGTTTCCGAGCCTCAGCTCGAGCACAGTCCGCATTGTACCAAGGTCGGGCTTTGTAACCGAGCGGGATGTCGGAAAATGGAATGAAATATTCCATTCCCTGCCGGATAACAGCTGTGATCGCATCAGCGACGCCTGAGGGGTCTTTCGAAGAGAAACATAACTGCCGCCACGGGTATGATGCAAAGAAAGCTCGCATCTGGTCCCAGTCTGCTGACTTGTATCGCCTTACTCTCCTCGTACCCCTAAGGGTGTTATTCGGAGAAGAGCAGATCGATACGGATTTCACTACACAGTGGTCGGACGATCCCAGTGAAGCCGAGACTGAAACCGAGTGTCTGTGTGGATCAGTTGTCAGCGTTATTAAGTCCAAAGAACGCACAGACATCGTGGCACTCTCTATAGAGCAAACTATTGAACTAGCATGTGCTGAGCTAGAGCGGTATATCATTGTTAGTGTATATAAACCCCCATCGGCAGATTACCTTCCTTTTGAGTCCACCATGGAACAGGTATTAAATATATTATCAAAATCTAATAAGAAAATAGTTGTATGTGGAGACTTTAACATTGATTTATTAGAAGTAACTCAAAACTCTGTAAGGTTCTTAAATCTTTTTAAATCCTATAGTTTAATTAACCTTTTTAATGAACCTACTCGTATCACTCCTACAACAGCTACTTGCTTAGATAATATTTTCTGTAATTGTGAAGTTAGGCAAAAATCAATTATAAACTGCATAAGATCAGATCATAGTGGACAAATAGCCACATTTGAGCACCATCATGTTTCACCTATGGTAGATATTATTTGTAGGCCAGTCGCTGCCAATCAATTAGATAGATTTAAGAAAAATATTGATTATAGAATAAATGTATTACCATTCAACAGTGACACTACGGATGTGTCGTATGAAAATTTATTTGGATTGATTAAAGATGAGTTTAACAATATATTTAAGCAAAAACACCTTAAAATAAATACAAATAAATGTAAATTCAGTGACTGGGCTACGACTGGAATTCATAAAAGTAGGAGAAACTTATATGAATTGTATGACCTAAAAGCGCAAACTCAAGACCCTAAAATTATTGAACATGTCAAAAAATACTCTAAAATCTTTAAAAAAGTATGTTCAGTGGCCAAATCAAATTACATTCGTGATACTATTGCTAGCTCCAAAAATAAAATAAAAGCCACTTGGAACATTATTAATAGAGAAACGTGCAAAACTAAACAATTAGATCGCACATTTAGCCTTAATGTTGATAATAAAATTATTGAATCCGACAACGAAGTAGCAAACGCGTTTAAGGATTTTTTTTCTACTATACCTATTGCCACAACTAGTAAATTAAACTCTTCACAAGGTCTTGCAGAAACTTTTTTGAAATCAAATGTCGAGGAATGCAGTTCTATTCTAAATTTCAGGCATATAAATCCCGAAATTATTGTTAAAACTTTTAGAGAGCTAAATTTAAAAAAAAACAGAAGATTTATGGGGCATTTCAATTAATATAATCAACCATATAATTGATAGTATAGCAACGCATCTTGCTTGTATATTTAATCAGTGTATTGATGAAGGCTCATTTCCTAATTTAATGAAATACAGCAAAATCATACCCATATTTAAATCCGGAGATAAAAGTGATCCCTCTAACTATAGACCGATATCAATACTAAGTGATCCCTCTAACTATAGACCGATATCAATACTACCAGCTCTTAGTAAAATATTTGAAAAAATAGTGTTTAATCAACTCTTATCACACTTTAGAATGAACAATTTATTGCATGAGAATCAGTTTGGTTTTACCAAGGGAAGAAGCACAACTGATGCGGGAGTTGCACTCATTAAGCATATCTTCGATGCGTTTGAAAATAAGCAAGATGCTCTAGGGGTTTTTTGTGATTTGTCTAAGGCTTTCGATTGTGTAGATCACAAAACGTTATTAATGAAATTACGGCATTATGGTGTCTCAAATGAATCAGAAAAATTGTTAGAGTCATACCTCACGGATAGAACGCAAACAGTTAATGTCAATGGAACTGACTCTTCCGGGGCCCCATTATGCATGGGTGTGCCCCAGGGCTCTATATTGGGACCTTTATTATTCCTGATATATATAAATGACCTTCCTTACTTTACTAAAGACCTTTGTGAGATAGTATTGTTTGCAGATGATACATCATTGATTTTTAAAATTGACAGAGGTAAAGCTGCCTTTGACGATGTGAATGATGCTCTCTCTCAAGTAGTACGATGGTTTACTGCTAACAATCTGTTACTTAATGCAAAAAAAACCAAGCTTATCAAATTTACTATGCCCAATGTGAGGCAAGGTCAGTACGCATATTAATATGTCAGACGATCATATAGATGCAGTCGATGCAACAACCTTTTTGGGAATTACAATAGACTCCCGACTGCAATGGGGTCCCGATATAATTGCCTTGTCAGGAAGGCTCAGTTCGGCGGCTTATGCTGTGAGGAAAATAAGGCTTATAACTGATGTCGAAACGGCAAGACTAGTATACTTTAGTTATTTTCATAGCTTGTTGTCGTATGGTCTATTGCTATGGGGCTCAGCTGCTGATATTGAGTCAATCTTTGTGTTGCAAAAAAGAGCTGTACGTGCAATATACTGTCTTGGGCCTCGCGACTCTCTGAGGGAGGTCTTTAAAGATATTAAAATATTAACAGTAGCGTCACAATACATTTTTGACAATATTATGTATGTTAGAAAAAACCTAAGTTCGTTTAGCCTTAAATGTGATTCACATCATTATAATACTAGAAATAAACATAAACTTGCCGTTCCGAGCTTCAGATTAAAGAAAGTGGGTAATTCATTTTTGGGGAAATGTATAAAAATCTTCAATAAAGTACCACAAACTCTTGTTGACTTACCTGTTTATGAGTTCAAAAACCACATTATAAAAATTCTTATGGAAAAAGGATACTACAAAGTTGAAGATTACTTGAACGACAAGAGTGCATGGACTTAATAGCCTGCCTAGCTCGCACTTACACTATCTTGTAATTGTATTTCCTGTAATAAAATCAGGCTGACAAAGGTGACTGAGTTTCTTGCGCCGTTTCTTCTCATCACCAGCCGATATGTTGTCCCGAAGCGGTGGTAGGGCTAAGTTATATGTTGGGACGTGTATAAGTGCCCGGAAGAGGGCCTATATACAGAATAAAGAATTTCATTTCATTTCATTTCATTTCATTTCAGCAGTAGGTCCAGGCAATTGGGTGTATGATCAGCGATATCCGGTTTTTGCGTCGCTTGTTCCACCAGCTGAGTGAGATCTAGCGCCAATGCTAGCTTGCGGGCCTCTCGCCCAGCATGGTCAGTTTTCTGGTATGGGAACAGCCACTCTTTGTGGTGGGCGTTGAAGTCCCCCAGAAAAACAAGCTCTGCTGTTGGATATCGCTGAAGTGCGGAGTCTGCCGTCTCATCAAGGTATTCCATGAGCCCAGTCGTCTCCCGATCTCCACTGTGCGAACGGTAAACACAAGCGCAGAGAGATTTCTCTACCCCAGTATCCACCAAAAGCCACAGCACAGGAAATTTTGACTTCTCAAAGCAACGGAGACGCTTACAGCAGATGTCATCGCGAACATACACACAGACCCCTGCACATTTCTTGAACCTATGTTCGAGAGTGTATCCAGGGTAGTTGAGGTATGCCACGTCCGACGGTGTTGCTATCTGCGTCTCCGTTAAGAAGAATAAGTGCGGCTTCTCGGTCTCCAAGTGGTGGTGGACCGGGTCGAGATTTGAGTGCAGACCTCAGATGTTGGTGAGGTGCACTTTGAGTGGGAGGAAGTGTCGCCGTTGATTAAACTTTTTCTTCTTCTTTTGCTTTGTTTTTTTTTTAAGAGTTTTAGTAGGGGAAAGAAAAATATAGTCGAGGCGAATGATCTCTGATTCTTCCAACAAGTATTGGACCCATAAAGAAACTCCTAAAATAATTCAAAGTTTTAGAAAACTCTCTTCCTTGTCTCACCCGGTAGTACAATTCCAACAAAATCCTCTTTTCAAAGTCCCTTATGATGCCCTTACGTATGAGCCCAAAATAATCTTGGACTTTGGTATCTCACGGAATGACCCTACAGCTGACTTTGATTTCTCCTACCGTCTTGGTAGAGACTGGTCGGACTGGTTACCCGTTTTTACGGATGCCTCGAAGACTTTAGATAATGATGCTGTTGGTAGTGCAGTGTGGATTCCGAAGTTTCAGGTTTTATTAAGTTCAAGATTGCCTCAAGAATCGACCGCGTTCACTGGAGAGGCCGTGGCTATTTTGGAGGCCATTTCATTTGCCTTCTCTCACAAATTGAATAAAACAAATATTTTCACTTATTCCAAAAGTGCATTAAAAGCAGTTGCGTCAAATTTTTTTAAAGTTATATTTATTCATCCTACTATTTTAGAAATCAAAGAACACTTATTTGGATGTTCATGTCAGGGGATTGAAATAGTTTTGATTTGGATCCCGGGCCATAGTGGAATTCGAGGAAATAAACAGGCAGACTTTTGGGCAAGAGAGGCCATTCGGTCCGGTTCCCCACGGGAAGCTAATTATGCATCTGACATCTTGCCTATTGCGTCTAAGGATTTGTATAATAGCTGGCAAATACGGTGGGATCAATTTTCGGCAATCAAAGGACGCCACTATCGAAGCCACCAATGTGAAATACCCAGTAGACCTTGGTTTTTTAAGCACAGATCTACAGATAAACATGCCATATCGGTAATTTGTAGATTACGTCTTGGTCACACTTGCACGCCTGTGTTTCTACATAAAATACACATTAAAGACAATTCTGTATGCGAGTGTGGCCTGGATGACGGTTCTCCGGATCATATCTTTTTTAGCTGTAATAGGTTCTCTGTTTCTTTATATGATACCCTTCCTTCCAAAATTCCTCGTCCTATTAACTTTAATTATTTATTAACTCTTACTTCCTCTCCCTTTATCAAGTATCTACTTAAGTATATTGTAAAATTTGACATAAAACTGTAATTAAAACTTTCTATTATATCTAACTAAGAATCTCAATTTATTAAGTATTACATTAGTTTACCGGGCAATTGTTTATTTTTTGTAATAATTTCTAAATCGAGTCTCTGCAACACTTGACTCGACACTGGCGGAATGTGTGTGCTCGCTTTCACACACTATTGGAGGCCATTATTTTTAAAAAAAAACCAAAGATACTGTATTTCTTGTAACAAGATTGTGCACTTTATACAGGGTTACATTGCAAAGGGGTGCGGCCGCCGCAAACTCTCTTAATTTTTGCTGAGTGGCTAAAGATGTGTGAGGTCTAGCGTTATCATGATGAAAAACCACACCCCTTCTGTTGATTAATTCCGGCCGCTTTTTCTCAACTTCTAGCTTTAATCTCATCAGTTGTTCACAGTAGAGTTCAGAATCGATGGTCCTGCCTGGTGGTAACAGCTCCTAATGAATAATGCCCTTCCAATCCTACCACACACACAGCATCACCTTTTTGCGAGCTAACCCGGGTTTCGCCACAGACTGTGAAGCCTGACCGGCCTTTGACCACGACCTTTTTCGCACGTTCTTGTCGCACGTGATCCACTTTTCATCACCAGTTATCAGCTTCTTCAAAAATGGTTCGGCTTCAATACGTCGTAACTACTGATATGCCGATCTTGCTCCAATTTTTCAAAAATGACATAAATTTTATCCGTAATAGAGCGACGTGCATCTTTGACATCAAAATTTAAACGCTTTTTCCGGAATCGAGTTCAGCTCTCGCCGCGAATTCCCCTTTATGTCTTCTACCGAATGAAACCGGGTGCCACGAAGTGGTAATTTGAGTTTAGGAAAAATAAAGAAGTCGGCTGGATCTATATCTGGTGAATAAGGTGGCTGCTCGATGGTATTTGTTGAGTTTTTGGTCAAAAATTCGTTCACAATGATGGCCTTGTGGAAAGGCGCATATCGTGGTGCAAAATCCAAGAATTTTCATTCTAAAAATCTGGCCTTTTTCGTCTAGTTTGCTCTCTTAAACGCCGCATAACGCTTAAATATAACTCTTCTTTATCGTTTGACCTTCTTTTCGGTTCGGTTTCGGTTCAGTTGGAAGGCGCCACTCCGAAGTTTGTTGACTAGTTTGCATGTCAAACTTGTAAACCCACGTCTTGTCACCAGTAACAATGCGTTTCATGAATGTTGGGTCGGAATTTACTCGTTCTAGCATGTCCTCAGCGACTCTTTTGCGATTGAGGTTTTTGGAGAAAATTCAGGTCTTTTGGGACTAGCCGAGCGGCAACATGTTTCATACCCAATTGATTATTTAAAATGGTACGAATCGACTCGTGTGACACAGAAAGTTCGACGGCTAGCTCTCTCAAACTTGAATGAGGATTTTCAGTCACTATTTCCTTCACTTTTGCGATGTTGTCTTCAGTAGCAGAAGTTGATGGCCTACTAGAGCGAGGCAAATCTTCCATTACATCTCGACCGCTTTTGAACGCATTGTACCACTCATTTACACGTGTTTTTGATAAATTCGATTCACGGTAAGTAACATTTTTAGAGACTCCGAACACAAAATCCCATTGGCGATGCAAAATTTAAGACACACTCTTTGTTCAATGTTTTTGTCTATTATGAAATTCGCAATACACACTAGATATGGTATAACTAGAAACAATCCTTATTTAATCTAAATATCAGATGTAACTCAAACTCCGCGCCAAAATGGAAAACAGTTGTGCCAATCTAACAACAACAAAAAAAAATAATTTTGAATTTGGAACCATAAACAAATCATCAATTCCCGAAACTTTTTTGACATAATGCTCAAAGCTGACTGAATGATATAGTGATCTACAACGCACAGCCAAAACCACTGGACGGATCGGGCTGAAATTTGGCATGCAGGTAGATGTTATGACGTAGGCATCCGCTAAGAAAGGATTTTGATCAATTCCACCTCCAAAGGGATAAAATAGGGGATAAAGGTTTGTATGAAACTTTTTATTCCTTGAACATATTTGCATGAAATTTGGTATGAAATAAGTACGGCAAAAATAGTGAATTACGTATTTTAGCGTTTTTTAATATTTAACCCTTAAAAAGGTAAAAAAGGGAATGAAAGTTTAAAATAAACGCACAGGCCCTTAGAGCTAGAAACTTCAAATTTCGCGAACGTATTCCTTTTATAGCGTTAGCATAAAATAATAAAAGTTTGTATGAAACTTTTTACTCCTTGGACATATTTGCATAAAATTTCGTATGAATTGAATACGGCACAAATAATGGACATGTATTTTAGCGTTTCCTAAAATTCAACCCCTAAGGGGTAAAATAGGGAATGAATGTTTTAAATAAACGCACAGGTCAAACCCTTAGGGATAGCAACTTTAAATTTTACACACGATTCCTCTTATGGCGTAGGCATCTACTAAGGAAGGATTATTCAATATTCAACCCCCAAGGGGGTGAAATCTATATATATAAAAGGCAAAGCTGACTGACTGATGGATCAACGCACAGCCCAAACCGCTGAGTCTAGAGATTCCAAATTTGGCACGTAGGTTCCTTAAAAAGTGTAGGGGTGCACTAAGACTGGATTTTTAAAATTTCATCCCTTAGGGGGGTGAAATGGGGGCCCAAAGTTTGTATAAAACTTTTTATTCCTTGAACATATTTGCATGAAATTTGGTATGAATAAAGTAAGGTAAAAATAATGAGTTACGTATTTCAGCGTTTTTAAAAATTTAACCCCTAAGAGGGTTAAAATTTTGTATTTGTAGTTCTTTATTTTTGAAGTACAAACCATTGATATTGTTAAGACTTATGGTTGGTAACTCACATAAATTATCTTGGTGTTGTAATAATCTTCAATCTTCAAATTATAGTGATAAAAGGGTGAGTTATTTATTTCAAGCTTATTTTCGATATTATTTTCGAAGTAAAAATCACTGAATTTATTATTTAATTTATCATGGTTGGAAACCAAAGCAACTCAACTAGGTACTCATTAATATTTACTTATTTAATAATTCTATTTCTAAATGTAAATTTTCGAATTGTAATTTGTATTTCTCTTCATTGTAACGTCATGGACCTTCTGAGCGTGTCCGATTGAATCCCTATTTTCTGAAGCTCCAGCTCCTGCAGTTTAAGCTGTCTCATTGTGCGTGTAGTGTCTCCGAGAGCATTGAATTCACAATGGATCGCACTCCACGCACTGTCTTTTTGTTTCGAGCTAACACCGTCTGTCTTTTTGCAGAATAATATGTTTTTATGTTTAGCAACAATTGATTGCAATCTTTCCATCTCCACTTTCCTGAAGTTCCCTGAAACGTTAAGAATTAAATGACTGAAGTTACAATACAACACAACAGTGCAAAAAATAACACGAAACTCATAAATACTAACTTTGTTGGAATGTTTGTGAGCAAGGCATCCATTAATTTCCGTACCTACCGTGGATTTGATACAATTTATTTTATTTAACAAGTCTCACGATGCTCTTCGCAAATTCAGTGGTAATAAAATAAAATAAAGAAATTGAAAAACTTTGTTATAGTTTGACAGCTGAATGATTTGACAATTCAATGACTGATGTTAACACCACTGATCAAATAAACTTTTCACCGTATCAGCTTTTTGACGTTACGTGGAGCATTGCCATGACACAAATAGTTTTCTACAACGAGTTAGGTGTAAATAAGGCGTCATTAGACTTGTAACCCTGGTAACTTTAACTATGATACCGAATACGATGGTGCAACCCATGTCGCTCAAATAGTTAAAATTAGCGTTACAGTAATAAATAAAATATAATAAATTTGACTTTGACCTTAACTTTAACTGATAAAATGGAGCAACCCAACCTAGGTAGGTACCCGAGCATAGACTAAGGTTGGGTTGCACGAACTTACTTTAACTAACTGTTCAGTTAAAACACCAAATGTGATGCACCATTTTGACAATGGTCAAATGACGTCATAACTTAACTTTAACTGTAACCGCCCAGTTCGACCAGTTAAAGTTATTGTCAAGTATCTGTCATGCATGTCGAATATTCTAACCTGAAACTTCTAAACATGTCGATAATACGAGAAATATTTGCAGAAACTACTTCTGAAGACGATAGTGATTTGGTGATCAATATAAGGCCCAGAAAAAGAAAAGTATATATCCCAAGAACCGATCGATTTGCCAAATGAGGCGAAGATTCATTCCTAGCGACATTTCGAGTCTCAAAAAATTATCATCCGATGAGGAAGATGTTGTGTTTAGAGCGGGCCAAAATGCAAAGATGATTGCAACAGTTTACTATAGTAAGCTGAGCCAATAACTTTTGTGTATGCGAGCCAAAGTGATGTGTTTTTTGTTTGATACAAATAAATATAATTTATAATTTACTTGTAGTTTTATTACATAAATTACTTTTACCCCGTGGATTTCATTACATGGGTTTACTAAGATAAATAGTAATTTCGGATATAATCTACCTGTGCACCAAATATCATCTAAATCCTTTGAGCCGTTTTAGTATGAACCAGGCACAAAGTGCACAAACAAACATTTAAATCGTTTTTTGAACGGATTCTTGCGGGTGGTAACGGATTCTAGCAGCGTATAGATATCACAGATTAGTCAGAGTATGTGCCTAAGTGATGCGACTAATCGAACGCCTTTTTCGAAATCATTCACTCTTTAAAGTCGGTTTCGCCGGTTTTGCCATATCATTCCTTACTCCTGGGGTGAGTACAATCTCTAGTTTAAGTGTCACTTTGAATAACAAAATTGATAATCTGGGGATTAAACTAAGGTTGGTCTTAAAGGCACGGACGTAAAAAAAAATACGGACGTAACATCACATTAAAAAAATGTGAAGCATGCAAGCTACTACAATTTCGTTTGTTGACATTATCTACACTCACACATACCACCACGCCCTTGCTCCACGCCTTCGGTGTAGTCCATTGGCTATTACGTAGTTGAACAGTCTCTTCAGTTCCCTAAGAACGGGTATTCCCCCTGCCTTAAGAAGTTCTGAAGTTACTCCATCTTCGCCGGGAGCCTTCCCATTAAGAAGCTGTCTGAGAGCCGCCTCAATTTCGTCTACGTCTAGCTTTGGGAGATCATCGGTGTAGTGGCGTACAAGCGTAGCTCTAGGGTCATTTGCGTCAGTTGGAGGTTTCAGAGCATGCGAGGCATATAAGAGCCGTAGAAGTCCTCGATCTCGGCGAGAATTTCCCGAACTAATGTGACGGTTCTGCTATCCAAGGTTTTTAGCTTTGTCAGGTGCGATCTCCCCATTCGTTGGGCAAAGACTTTCGACCCCCGGTTTTGCTCGATCGCCTCCTGTATGAGGCGGGTGTTTGAGCTTCGGAGATCGCGTCTCACCAATCTTTGGATCCTTTTATGGATGGCATCTGACTGAGCTCCCTCTGGCGCTTCTCGTCGCAGTCGCATCAGCTCTAGAGTCTCACGCGAGAGTTTGGACCCCTTGTTAGGTCGCTTCCTTCTAAAAGGCCTAGCTCCCACCTCGCGTGTAACGCCTACTATGCTGTCTAGGTCCTTGTCAACATTATCTGCGGTTTCCAGCGCTTCGAATCCATTTTGCAGCTCTAGTTGAAACGCTTCGGGACCGTGTTCAGCTTGAAGCAGTGTCGGACGAAGACCACACCATGCGGCTTCTTTCCAGCTTGAAATTGATATTTAGAGTGCCTCTTACTAGTCGGTGATCACTTCCGGTATTAAAGCAACTAGCAAATATGCACTCTGACTAAGACAGTTCTAGTGCAAGTGCAAAATAATGACCGCGTCACTGACTTGGATCGAAAAGTCAAGTTATTTTTTTTTTATCGATATCATAGAGAAAGAATTATACTACGTAAAACAGAGAGTCAGTCTCGGTACTTTGACAATGGGAAGAAAAACTAACTTTTTATCACGCCAGGGGCGCTTATTGTCTTGTACCTAGATCTGACATAACATCTGTTAGATTGTATGGAAATTTGCAATCATTTCTGTTTGTTTACCATAATTTCGAGGATTAAAGTCGCAATGCAACAGTGTGGTGCTTTAAACTGTAAAATTAAAGTAGTTCATTTATTCCCTAAGGACTATAAACGCAGAAATCAGTGGGAATCTGCTTTACGGATTAAAAATTGCACGATTACTCACAGCATATTTCATAGAAGAAGACTATTTTGGAAAAAGTATAATATACTAAACGGGTAACAGTTTAGTGAATTCACGGGCACTGAAACAAAAGTACAGAAACCTAAAAAGCCCAAATCATGACAAGCTTCATGGAGCAGTTTTAAACATACTAATACATTGAAAATATTAGTTAGTGCTATACCCTGTCTTCTTCTTGAATTTATGAAGGACTCCACTACTTTCCTATCTCTCTACTGTCGAGTGCTGTGAACTTTTAACTAAATGACAAAGCTAAGGCAATATACTCGCTGATAATGGACTTACAAAAGAGACAGAAAGAAATATAATAGAACAGGTACCTCCTTTTCATAAAGGAAAATCTCAATTACTTACTAGGCCTCACTATTATGAAGAACTGAGAAACTTTCAAGTGCTGCAATTTTAGGGAACCTATTTATAAAAAAAAATCAATAAAGTCTAGGAAGTTATATCTGTTTTTTAATAATTATTTTCAAATAACCTTCAAACATGTTACTTACTTTAAATATACCATTACTTCATAATGATGATTATAAAAGAAAATAACATTTCACAAATGTGAGTATCATACTTATTAATAAAGAAATAGTATCACAACTACATGCTATGCATCAATCAAATTGTAGAATTTCCTACCAGTACAAAATAAATATCTATGTGTTTGTGTGTAGTAAGGAATTTTCTTTTTAAAGGACAACTCTCTAACACTAATACTTTCTAAGGCACAGTAATTTCATATATCAAGCTTTTTTTTAGCTTTATACGGGTGCTTAATTTAATTATTGTATCTTTGCTTAGAAGTTTATCAAGACTCCTTAGAAATTCACAATCCAATCCACGCTTGTCCACCACATATCCTAAACACACTTCCCATAATCTGGAAAACTTTTAGGACCTCTGGTATTAAATTAGAGATACATGTTTACATCATGCATACATGCCACTATCCGCAGCGCTCACAATGGTATAAAATTAACTTTCTCCATCCTTGCTTTACATTATTTCATGCTTCCTTAAGCTAGGAAGTGGAAAATCGGCATCAATGTCTCTGATTTTTTCTATCGCCAGAGAGGCATATGCAACATCATCTGTAATGTTATAGTCAGCGCCAAAGTTGCGGTTCCGCTCATAAGCCTCTAATCTAGAAGAAATAACAGATATAGTCCAAATTAAAAAGAATTATGCACAGGAAATAGAATGTAACCTTCAATATTTTCAATGCTTACCTCTCTATCAAATCACAACTTTTCCGTTAATTGTTCTGGTCCTTTTACGAAGTCCGCTTTGAAGCTCAGAAAAAGACATTAATGAATACATTTTAAACGCTGAAAAACTTTAAATGCGAAAAAATCGCAAATACACACTTGACACTAGCAGTCAACAGGGTACAAGCGCCGATCGCGCCATCTACAAAAAGCTTTGCGTGTTCCTCCCCATTCTATTAACATTTCATTTTTTAAAAACAAAAGTGTTAAAACAGTGTTTTGATAACGTTTTTATCAAAAGTTATCGTTCATTGAAATCAACCCCAATCCTAATGAGCCTTGTAGTGACATCTATTCGTTTTTAATATGTACTAATCCTACGATCTAAGGCGTTGACCAGACATGTCGATATGTAACTTGGTTATTTTGAGCAAATCGCACTAGGCACCCGGATATTCGAAGGCTAGCCATATTTTGGCTCGGTCTATACCCAGCCGGAAACTGGACCGGGTTACCGCGAATTTAATCCATCGCTTAAGCAAATAGGTCGTTTTTTGAATGGATTTTTGCGGATTACGGATTCCGGCAGCGTATAGACCGAGCCTACAATCGAACAGAGCCAAGCCACACAAGAACGATACAAAACGAATGAAGATGATGCCATCATGCATGCATGACATGATGCATGATGCGATGACCTTTGAGCATGATAATGACAGTTTGGTAAACAGTTTGGCTTCCGTAAAAAATAGTGTTTTTTTTTGTTATTGGCAACATTATTCAAAAATCAATTTCTACCCGGCCAGGCTGGGCGGGCGAGTCTGTTGAGTGAGTGAGACTGTTGACAGTTTGGTGAAGTGTGGAATTTGTGTTACGAGACATGTTTTTACTTTGAATTGAATATTAAATTAAAACCACCAATATCACTATGCAGAGATCAGGTAATATTTGTCACATTTTATTTTAAGATTAATGTATTACATTGTTTTCTTACCGTGATTGTTCGCGCCAACATTTGTTAAGTCCTATTACAATCGTATCGCTTTGGTTTTTTTTTAATTATTTAACGTAAACAAAATTTTCTCGATGCATTGTAGTGAATTAGCAACTAATAATTAAAATAAAAAACATGAATTATATATCGAATGGTATATAGTACATTAGCATTGGTTGATCTTTCTCACAGTCATTCTTAATTTGTATTGTTTTAAATCGGAATGTATTGTAGGTGTTCTAAAACTGTTATGTAGGTAGGTATCTTATTTGATTTTCTAGATTTAATGTTATTGTACCTACGTAGGTACTACCTATGTACTACAAAGTTGTAATGTACTTGGGACTAATGAATTTCTACAACCTATTTGTCAGTTAACAATTACAAATCCTATAGTCCTAACAGGAAATGAAGCATTAAATAACAATAGCACAGACTGTAATTAATCAGTCTGTAAATAAATAACCATTACTGTCATCCATTTATCAATCATCAAATCATCCATTTTGTCTATTATTGTTTTTTTAAGTAATAAAATAATCAAAAAACCTGACTACGTAAAAAGTGAACTTAAAAGAAGAATACAAGATTTAAAGAATCAATTTGCAGTCGAAGGCGTCAAATCCATGTTACTTGATTCAACTTTTTCTACATGGATTTATATTACTTAATCAGGTACTAACATAGTGCATACCAAGTCAATTATCATTATGCTGTTAATGGATTTGATGCCTCCGATTGCAAATTGATTCTTTCAATCTTGTTTTCATCTTTTAAATTCACTTTTAACACAGTCAGGTTTTTTGATTTTTTTATAAATAATTTTATTTTTGACTTTTTAGTTTGTAGTGTTCTACTACTACTTTTCAATAAACTTTAAAGCCTTATTTGTAATTCTTCATTAAAAAGTGGTTTTAACTTAAGTAAGTAGTATCAGAAATGGGTTTTTTGCCTTTTAATTCATCTAACAATAGGAATTCTGGGTAATAACATAGCCTATGTCACTCCCACAACTGAGACAAATTTAATGACATATCATATGTTGAAATCCATTAAACGGTTTTCCTTCCTATTTTTCAGTGTATTTTTTTGCCTGTTCCTGTAGGAATTTTGGAAAATAAAGTATTAAATACTATTAGCACTGAAAATATGTGATAATGTCTTTCTTTCAAAATTACAAATTTAAAAATTACATAAAAACCATTAATATTGAAAAATAAAACCAAGGTTACTTACGTAAAAAAAAAAAAATTGTGCAAGTAGGTTGAAAAAATATTAGATTTTATTCAAGTATTTAATCGTTTGTCACATATAAATTAAACATTCAAGTAAGTTAAACATTAAAATAAAAAAAAATTAACAAAAAAACTTCGAAGTTAGCACTGTATTATTTATTTATATCGTATCTATAACCTATAATATTTTTAAGTTCAATTGAAATTTTACTTACTGTTTGTGTTTTGCAAAAATTTTCGAATTCTTCTTTGTCTTTAGCTTTAAAACTGTAATTTTTTTAAGGCACTCTGTATGATATCCAAAATGATCAGTTGATTCAATTGTTAATAAAGCGTCGTGATATTTATATTTTTTCACACGACAAAATAATAACATGAGCGAACACTTTTTAAATGATGCATCATTAAAGTTAAGTACATTGTTGTAAATTTTTGTTTTTAGCAATTCCATGCAAGGTTTAATTGAAGATAAATAACACTTGAAAAAATCATCGACCTCAGGTGGGACTCGAACCCACGTCCCATCGCATACCGGGCGAGTGCTTTGACCACTAAGCTACCGAGGACGTCACGTGACAAGATAACATTTTTTAAAATAATTTTTTTGGTTTAATTGAAGATATTTTTTTTTAAATGTTATTTATCTTCAATTAAACCTTGCATGGAATTGCTAAAAACAAAAATTTACAATGTTTAAGCATTTCTGATCTTAACCAATAGTCAAATATTTGTAAAAACATTTCTATAGGGTGTTGACGGTAGTATACTACTCAGCTATACATATAGCTACAACATTGATCAGAATACGCTGGCTTTGACAGCGAGAAAAAACACTTGAGGAATTTTATCTTGTCATGTGACGTCCTCGGTAGCTTAGTGGTCAAAGCACTCGCCCGGTATGCGATGGGACGTGGGTTCGAGTCCCACCTGAGGTCGATGATTTTTTCAAGTGTTATTTATCTTCAATTAAACCTTGCATGGAATTGCTAAAAACAAAAATTTACAATGTTTAAGCATTTCTGATCTTAACCAATAGTCAAATATTTGTAAAAACATTTCTATAGGGTGTTTACGGTAGTATACTACTCAGCTATACATATAACTACAACATCTTAGAGCATTCAACCAACAGGAGACGACAAGCTCGCTAATTTCTATACGAAAAAGTCTGTCATTTCTTGCGGGGGGCAGGGAGTAACGCACACATAGTAAATTAACACTAACGCATTTTGGATGTCATTGCTACGCTCGCACACAACAAAAAATATCTGAACACTAGCTTAAACTAGACGCACACAAATATATTCACACACAAGGACAACTTATCCATGCACGAGTGTGACGTCAGTTTTAAATAAACGAAGATAGTGCTTAACACTATCGATAAATTTTATCGATGAGTTCTGCCAGTATTATGATAAGGTTTTATTCAATTCAGACTCTTTATTATGTGTAAGATAGAAACATGACTTTTAGCTTTCATTAACATCTACAGGGTTATTTATTAATATACGTCAGTATGGTTGAGTCTAAGGCCCGAACTATACCCAGCTGGAAATCCGGGTAAGTACGGTTTCAATCATCGCTTAAGCAATAAGGTCGTTTTTGAACGAATTCTAGCGGATTCTAACAGATTCCGGCTGGTTAAAGTCCAAGCCTAAAACTGCAAGAAATACCTGTATAATTTGATTTTCAGGTGAATTGTCTTAAATTATGATAAAAAAAATACTGGGCTATAATAACCCGCAAAAATCGTAAATATAATTGAGGGAAAGTTAGAAGGTTGAATTTTGTAAAGGACAAAGGAAAAACATTTTCTTTTTGCATAAGAAAAATTTAACAAATAATAGTGCTATCATGAAATAAGAAAAACATAATACCTATTTTTTTGCTTGCTAAGACATAAAGTTGTAAATGAATTCAAATAGGTATTATTGGTCTGTGTCTGTCTGTGGTGGTGACTGGAGATGGTTGGCTCGGATACTTTATAATATAAAGTTATGTTTCTTTGGAATGGATTCATTTTTATGACTTAATTAGTAATTGAGAAGGTGATAAATAATTATGAATAAAAATCATTATCCGAAACATTATCAAATCCGCGAGAATCCGTTCAAAACACGAACCTATTGTTTAAGCGATGGATTAAAACCGTACTTACCCGGACCGGTTTCCGAATGGTTATAGTCCGAGCCATAAAATACGCTTAAATAATAAATAATCTGTTACCAAACACACGTTTCTCTAGAGTTTAAGGCTCGGTCTATACGCTGCCGGAATCTGTTAGCATCCGCAAGAATCCGTTCAAAAAACGACCTTATTGCTTAAGCGATGGATTGAATCCGCGTTAACCCGGTCCGGTTTCTAACTGGGTATAGACCGAGCCTAAGATTATTGATAAGATATTTAAGGTGCCTCGAAGATTTTTTCGTCACCCTTTGTAATGTTATATTTTCGCAAAAATAATGAAAATTAATATTTACTGACATCTTAATATGGATACATTATAATAATGCCTATTGTAATATAAATAAGAACCGTAATCTTACAGTAAAGCAACCAACATAAACAAAATGTATAACAGCATACCTACTGTTTTTTATTGTATGTGTAAATAAATAACAACAAAAACGCTTGTAACCTAAGTCTTAATATTATTTTTGTGTTATAGTATAAATTCATATAAACAATAAAATTGAATCCACCCGTTTATTTGCCCAACGGGTGGGTTCATTGTGAATGTTACCGAATATATTCCCATTTTGGAAATACGTCCAAGTGGAATCCCAAATCTAGGTGACCTAAAGGTGAAGTGGTTAAATCGATATCGATATTTCGTTTTTGTGCTATCCCATCACCAACTTTGCTGCAGGGTGGCCAGCGTAGGTATCAGTAAAAATCTCAAATTTTCACAATAAAGTGAAGTTCGCAAATATATTATATTATTGAACTAGACCGATTATATGCAAATATTTATAGTATTGATACTTTTAAAACTAGGTAATTATTAAGTCCAATAAAATGCGCAAAACTTAAACAAGAATCATAATTTGTTAACTGTGATATATAATATGAATTCAATGAGAATCTATTGTAATTAATATTATTAAAAATATTACACGTGAAATACCAGTGTGATTTCAATTTTGGGTACTTCAGTATAAAAAATTACGCTTAATAGGATTTTTTTCCTTTTACTGGTATCACTTTTTGATTGACGAATTTTATAAGGTTTTTGCAATTTTAAGGCATTATTTGCTAATATCGAGACTCAATAATACTTATAAATGAAAATTTACGTTGTCCCTTAGCACATAAAATGTTTCTGATCTTTTTTAACACGAGCACACGGCGTAATTTGGCATTTTTAGCTACTGTCCTTCCACGCTCACCGTGATTTGCCAATGATGGCGGAACGCGCTGCAAATAGTTTTATATAACCTCTGTGATCGACGGTCATAGACTTGTGGCAGAGGGGAATGCCTGTCAATGGCGTCTCCTGTTGGTTGAATGCTCTAAGTACAACATTGATCAGAATACGCTGGCTTTGACAGCGAGAAAAAACACTTGAGGAATTTTATCTTGTCACGTGACGTCCTCGGTAGCTTAGTGGTCAAAGCACTCGCCCGGTATGCGATGGGACGTGGGTTCGAGTCCCACCAAAGGTCGATGATTTTTTTTTTCAAGTGTTATTTATCTTCAATTAAGTACATTGTTTTTTTGTTACACAGAAAACACGCCTTCATCTTTATCAATTTTATTTTACGTAAATTAATTTGATAATTTTAGATGCACAAATAAAATAGCAATATATATAACGTTGTATATTACTAACTCCAAAACAGCGTGGTTTCTAAGTTAGAATAAATATGCGGCAGCTGTCAGTTGAGAACACTAGCACCCGACGCATGCGCAATGGCTTTAAAACGTCGTACAGCTGGCAATCGCTGTCTTCGTCTGACTGGTGACATTACGCGCTAGCTCTCTTTCACTCTACTTTTAATATTTATCATATTTAGCAGCCAGCAACTCTTATTTGCGGCCAGATTTAATTAGGCACCCATATATCATAATAATAGGAAAAAAAATAGCTTTAATTTGATATATAAATCATAAATGTACGTTATAAACGTAAAAAGATATCAAAATCATACCTGTTTACACCTGGCTGTGAAGAGGTGCGGCCAAATGCGCAACGGCAACCGTAAATTTTCAAAGTCTTTATACAGGGTGTAAAAAAAGGCTTAACGAAGCCTTAAACCACGAATTCTATACATAAAACCAAGTAGAATGCAAAAAAATAATTGCTGGGAAATGACCTTTATTTTTGGGTATCAAAAAAAATTACTTATTTCTAACCCGCAATGTATAGCGCGCACGCCCCAGACTATGCCTGTGTGTGTAAGCGGGCGGCGGGCGAGCGGGTGGCGCGAGAGCACTGCGCACGATTCATTGCCGGCTGTGCCCTTTAAAGGCCTTTTATGAAAGAAGCACTGAAAATTTTTATCATGTTTCTTTGTAAAAAAGTTTAGTATTATCAAACAGATGTCAATTTTGTAAAAATCTTTGAAAAAAAATTGTAACTTTAACTGTCAATAACTCGGTAACCCGTCATTTCCCAGGTAAAGTGTCAAAGAAAAAAATGATCGTAATAATACGTAGAATATGTGGTATTCGGCTTGGTTAAGCCTTTTTTTACACCCGATATATATTGCCGTGAAGTAGACAATATTTTTTTTTAAAAACAAATCAATGAAATTTTATGCGAAAAATTAATTAAAAATAATTTAATTAAAAATACTAGCGGCCACATTTTGATAGGCACCCTAGCAGATATTTATTCTCTTAATGATAAATATGCGTAAAAATTAGGTTTTTAGCATATACTCGATGAGTACACTAATTTTGCAGTGGGATCTCGTACTTTAAAAAACATCATCAATTCCCGAAACTTTTTTGACAGAATGTACTTAAATTGTTTTCACGGTTGCAGCTCAAAGTCGAAGCCATTTTCTTTGGGTGAGAATTAAAATAAGATTTGTATGTACTATCGCGGGCTCCGACGCCAGTCTTGAAAGCTAAAATCGCTTGCAAGCACCTCATTGCCACTCACTTCAAGCCACGCCCTACGTTCATTTATGTTTTGGGTTCAATCAAGACAATAGGTGGTTTAGGCACAGGCAAGCAAGCTTCTATGTATGTAATTGGTTGTTGTAAAACGTAGTAAAATGCATAACCAATCAGGGCGGGTTGGAGCTAGGCATGGCAATCATTGCTATTTTTCAGTCATTGTCATATGACAAAATGATGATTTTGATTTGATTGTCATATGAAATCACCAATCAAATCATTGGCAATGATTTTTTGTCGCAGTGTCATAATGTAACACTTTTGCTATTTGTTACTTAAAATGAAATATGATTTATTGTGAACAGTTGCTCCTTGCTACTTTGCTACTTTTTTATGAAATGTCATATATAGTTCGTGCGCTACGTAATGTGCTATTTGTGTGTATTATTTAAGCATTTTTTTTTAAACAATTAACTTCCCCTCATACTTGTACAGGCTTGGGACTGACAATGTAAAATTTTTCATGTGTTTTTTTTTAAATCCTAAATGTGTGAGTAAACCTATTTTTACATTGGCGTATGCACCTATCAGTCATCACCGGGCGACTAGTGAATTTAAAAACAACATCATAAAATCATAATTCACACATAAAACGAAATTTCATTGTAAACAAAACGATTCCTATTATAAAATCATAACAAGATAATCTAAACCTTACGGCGCTCAGCATAAAATTCAACAAACTAGAAGGTTTCAACCTACCACTCGTAACAAAAATCATGACAAACAAATCTAAACGGCCATAAGTTTAAAGCTCTTAAAATGCTCAGTATCGTTATCGTTCGTCACCTATGATGGCATAAAAAATAGCACAGCATGTTTGTCTTTTTCTAACACGCATCTGTAGCAAATCATTCCTACTCGCTCGCGCACTCAAGGCCTGCGCTCGCTAGACCCGCTCTGCTACATGTCATCAACGAATGAAAAGAAATTTGCGCATGACATATGATTTCACAGTCTGTGATTTGTAGCAGTCAATATGACAAAAAGTAGCAGGTGTGACAAATGATTTTCAAGTCATATGATTTTTCACCTGCTCCTCATGATATCGTCCATGTCCGGCGCGATGTGCTTACACAGGAATATTTCTACAAAGCGGAAAGGCGTCGGAGCCCGCAATAGTACATACTGCCTACCTCATTTCAATTATCAGGTAGTCAATGCCTAATTGCCTATATGCACAGAACGCCCCTGGTTTAAAATAAATAAATAAATATAAATTAAAAAAAATACTCTGATACAAACTTTATGGAAAATAGGTAATTTTTTAAAAAATACTATAATTGGTCATACTTAAAACTGATAATACCTTTCTTTGGACAAGTTAGGCTTGTTCGATGCGTCTTTGGCACATCTACCTCCGGTGTCACTGTGAAGTGCTAATTTTGGGACACTCTGTACATGGCACCGCAATCTCTGAGGTTCCGCTTCGATCCCAGGACGTCTACTACGAAAAACGAAATCCGTCAATTACGATAATCGTTTTGCGGATTGCTTACTATGAAACGTTTCGGATCCGATATCGGCGACGACGTTCGTTGTTTGACGAAGACATTTGTTTTATTTTAACATTAAATAATCACAATAAATATCATAGAATCTTAAAAATTTGATGTATTGATCGTTTTAAGCAGTAAAATAAAAAAGCACGTTTATTGTTGCTTTTTTTAAAATGATTTCCGGTTTTTTTTCTATAAGTTCGGTAAATAGCAACTTAGTCATTCGGTTTCACGAAGTCATTCCGAAATGTGTCTATGGATCCGATCGAAGCATTGAAATCCGATAGTGCTTCGTAGTAGGCTTATCGTTTGCGTATCGTTCGTGTTTCGTTTCGTCCGAAACATCGTATATCGTTTTTCGTAGTAGACGTCCTGGTCGGGTCAAAATAGAAAACGAACTTTTCTATATTGTCTCGGGTCTGGGTGTTGTGGTACTGTCGTTGTTTTTAATTTCTAAAACAAGTGCTTTAGCTACTTACCTTAGATCAGAGCAATCAATGTAAGTGATGTTGTTTATAATTTATTTTGAAATGCTGGCAACCCTTTTCTTGTTCATAAATATTTTACGGGAAATAGCTCGTGTTTGTTGCTTTTAAAAAAAAGTGATTATTTTTACTCAATAGTATTTTTTTATTAAGTTTATTTAGACAGTTATTTTCTGAATGTCGAATAATAGACATTGCAATTCAACAAATAACAAAAAAAAAAACCGGCCAAGTGCGAGTCAGACTCGCGCAAGAAGGGTTCTGCACTATTATCTTATATATAACTAATAGCCGAGGATTGTGCATGGGAGAGGCCCAGTGGACTGACGTAGGCTGATTATGAAAAGCATCGTCGACTAAATAGTTTTTAATCGACTAAGATCGATCGCTGTCTATCCAAAATGTCATCTTCAATATGAATAAAGCCATTTTCGTATATCTTCCTTTCCGAAAACCTGATTAATAAATAATAATAATAAATAAATAAATATTGGACAACATCACATACATTGCTCTGAGCCTATGGTAAGTAGCTAAAGCACTTGTGTTATAGAAATCAGAAACAACGAGCGACGAGCGATTAGACGAGCGAAAAATTCACGTTTGTTGTATGTGAGCCCCCTTCAATACTTATTTTATTCCCCTTTTAAGTATGTGTTGTTATAGCAGCAACGGAAATACATCATCTGTGAAAATTTCAGCTGTCAACTATCACGGTTTATGAGATCAGCCTGGTGACAGACGGACAGACAGACAGAGAGACAGACTGACAGCGGAGTTTCAGTAATAGGGTCCCGTTTTACCCTGTGGGTAGGGAATCCTAAAAAATTACGAGTAATGCTGAATACTGAATAATAGCGAGTATTTCATAGCAATGTACATATATTAGTTGGCCAGCTTCACCTTCTATGCTGTTTCTTGGTGCGGGCCCGTGTGCGGTTCATTGTCTCGTGCTCACGAAGCGTGTGACCTCATCCTGGTACTGAGCCCGCGCAACCTGACCGCCCTGACGTCACGACTCTCTATGTAATCTACACCATCATACCGTGTAGCTTTGCTGCTGAGGTAGACTAGCATAGGCCACAGATAAATTCAATTTTAGGGCAAAAACCAACCAATCAAGCATAATATATTAATTCACCAGGTGCAGAGGTTCGAAATATTTCGTCATCTTTAATCATTGACTTAGGTACAAAGTAACTCTGTCTGGCTGTCTGTCTGTTACGCTTTCACGCCGAAACTACTAAACCGATTATTGTGAAATTTTGTACAGAGATAGACTAGAGCTTAAGAAAGGACATGGGCTAACTTTTATTTCGAGAAAAAGGCTTGAAGGGGTGGAAACTTATACAACGGGGAAATGTTTTCATCGTGTGAAACTTTGTATTAAGGCTCTTGATAGGAAATATTTTGATTGATTGAATGAACTCAATTGATTTCGGCATTATCGAAGTTATACCATGAAACTTTGTATTTATGCACATGATAAAAGTAAATAATAAACATTTGTTTTAGCGTTTATATGTAATAAATCACATCAGGTTGTCTGTGTATTATAATCAAAATAAAAAAAATAAAAAAATATGCTGCCCAAACTATTCCATGTGGACGATATCGAGGGCAAAAACTCTATATATTTTGTCTGTTACGTTTCATGTCTAATACTGAATCGATTTTGAGAGATAAATTATAGCGATTTTAAAATTTTTAAACCGTATGGGGTTGAAAGGTCGTAGGTAGTATGGAAGTCCAAACAGAGTCACACCTTTATGTTAAGGTAAGGTAACCATGACCTGATCAGCCGTTTGAAGTTTATCAGCTCTTTAATAGTTGATAACCCGATCTGACTACCTTCCATATGTCCTATCGATTCGAAAATTGGTACCGTGTTACTTCAATGATATTGAAAGTATAAAGTATAAACATGACGTGGTTAGCTGTTTGGAGATCATCAGATCTTTAATGGTTGATGAGGGGATCTGACTAGCTTCTATATGTCCTATCGATTCGAAATTTGGTACCGTATTACTTCAATACCTAATAAGGTAACCATGATTCAGAGCGTTTGGGCTTATAAGTATGGTCTTAGATGTTAGATAAATATTGATTGAGCTGTTGCTGGCTGCTGCACACACTGCTGTGTTATTAACCCCTCGGCAACATACAGAAGATAAAGCAGATTTGGGCTCATAAGAATAGTTTCAATAAGTAGGTGTTAGATAGATGATGATCTAGGCTTTAATTAAGCTGATGCTGCACTTTAAAAAAAACTGCTGGGTTCTCAACCCCTCTGCAACTTATAGAGAATATAGCACATTTGTTGGGCTTATAAGAATAGTCTCAATGATGATGATGATGGTTGAGACTGGGCTCATGCATAAGTGAATGCTAGTTATATAATGACTGAGCCGTTGAGGCCAATGGCGAATTCTTAGAGGAAAACAGGACCTGGTTACGGAGGCTTCGACATGAGACTGAACTGAACGATGACAACTGTACTGGGTACTGACGCGGGGGCATCGTTCATAACGCAGTCACACTTCGATGTCCAGTTAATAGTACCTACTTAACATGTGTTTAACATACATGGCTATTGAAAAGAAGCTGATACACTACTACGT
Source organism: Anania fuscalis (assembly GCA_950371115.1). Lineage (NCBI taxonomy): Eukaryota > Metazoa > Arthropoda > Insecta > Lepidoptera > Crambidae > Anania > Anania fuscalis. The sequence continues at coordinate 13,888,310 of OX493328.1, forward strand.
GCTAAGCTAGTTTCAAAATTTAAAGACAATAGGACCAACATCGAAAAATGCTTGCTACTCATTTAACAATAACGTGTTTTTGAATTAGCTTAAATGTAATAATTATGTAGTTACAAATGTGACTTGCTCAGATTCAATCTAAAAAAATTCGTTCATTGCAGTTTCACTTCGGAAGACCCCGAGATGATTTTTCCAAAACAAACCAAAAAACATTTAGCCTGCTTTACCTACAAAATCTTATGCATTTTTGTAAGTCTGAAACCTTACCTTCTTAGCAACTTTAGCAAGCATAATAGTGGTACTTTTATATTCAAGTCTCGGGCTTTCGCACGATTCGTTGATATACTATTAAGTATTAGGTGGTGTAATAAGATGTTTGACCTCAAAGGGCGCGTGGCTGACCACCTCGACGCAGCGGAATCTGCCGACTTGCGAATTCCCTGTATGCATCTAAATAGCTTGTGGTGCAATTGCGCTGTGTCCGTCCGCCCGCGAATGCAGCTCAGTTCCCGCGTACGCTCACACCGGCTGCTCTCCGTCAGCGTTACGCACACTCATCTCGAACACGTAAACATCAACCGTTCGTGCCGTACCTTTCTACACTAATCCAACCAAACTCTGTTCAACTGTCAATATTTATCGGTAACCGGTTGGTGTATAATTTGTAAACCGATACGTTAAGATGTTCTAAAACGACATACGTGTGGAGTGGACTGATGTGACATCGGCTGTTACCGGTTTAAAACAATTATGAAAGTTTCTTAACTGCTGGATAATTGCAACAGATATAAAATAACGGGAGGATCTACAATGGAAACGGTAGAAGCTTCTTGCCAATCATTGTGTAAGATTTATTGTTTGTCATTTATTTGTAAATCTTGGACTGATTTTAGGTTGGAATCGAATCGAGCCCACGTTCGACTCCCACCTGAGGCAGTCGAGTTTTTGCTAAATGAAATTTACAATACTTATAGCAATTCATTGTTGCAAAAATAACTTTACAATTTGTCAAAATTTGTTAAGTTGATAATTAAGTATCGATTTCATGTGTCATTTTCTAATTGATAAACGTACATCAAACATCTATTTTTTCTTGGGAATCTAAGAACTAGTATCTTAGTACTAAACACTATTCTTAAGCTAAATGTAACATCGATAGCTGTTTGTTTCCATACTAAAGAAAATTAAAAAAGAATACCTAGTCAGGTAAATTAACACATTAGAAAAAACATTATTTAAGGTGCCCACATAGCATCCGAACAAAATACCTCTTAGTTGTGAAAGTTATTTATGTTGTTGATGTTTGTTAGGTAGCGTCATCATTTGTTTAATTTATTTCATCAATGTATACGGCGTGATCGACATTGAAAACAATCGGGATTTAAAAACAATGCCAGCAGCATGCAGGTCTAGTGATTCACTGAACCATTTCATAATTTACAGCAGTATGTCTGACTATATCACACGTACGTGCGTGTTATTTGCTAACTTAACATTATATTTTAATTATTTGACTAAGCTTATATCGGTTTTCATCAATATCGTTAATGGAAGTAGAATACATGAGTACGGACAGCCTTGAGGACGTAGGTACATGTTGTCTTCCTTGTCTAGGTACGTTTCTATTTTGAATGTGTTAATAAAACTAAAATACATAATGTTAAGTGAATAAAATCTATGCCTTTTGATAATTCTCTTGTTTATTCTTGTTCCATGTGCTGATTCTCCAATGAAATAACGAATATATAGCGGTGAGTAAATGTTTTATCTTTTCTCTATAAACCTACTCTAAGCTGCAAAACTTTTGTTAATTGCATTATCTATTGTAACTTCTAGTCCACGCAATTGTCTCTGTAAACCTTTTGTTCGCTATAAACAACCTTTTAATTATTGACGCGTTATAATTTCCAATGAGCGATATCACAGTGAGTTATTAGGTCGCCGGGACCGTTTGTCCACTAAGCACGTATGTGTTGCGTGCGTCGTTTGAATTACGAGTAGGAATTCGCGACCGCTATTTGGCCCTGGGCTGGGCGGCGGGCGTCCAGCAAGCACCGTGACACCGATATCGGCGTCCCTATGGCCCGCGCCTGACGGCAACCGCGACACTTGCACATTGTCGCCGAATGCAGTGACGAACGCGTTTGTTATCCATCTGCTTCGCGCAATTTGCGATTGTCGTTTCAGTAAGCGAATTCGCAACCGTCGAACGGTCGTTGTTACAAAGTGATATTGTTTTTTTACATTAATTATATGGTTTTATTTTATTCTCTCGTCTAAGTATTTGTCGCGCGCGTTCCCTCAGTTGCACTATATTTGTATCGTATCCCATTCCATTCCAATGAACCGATGTGACTATTTTTGCTTCACTGGCCAGTAAATGGTAATGCACGTGGAACATCATTAACTACGTCAATTTGCATATTAATAATCGAGTTAAAAGTAAATCAGTTATATCTGCTGAGATTTTTAAATCTTAACGAATGACACATCAGTGTTTGTGCATAAGACTCCATAATATTTTATCAGTTTTAGTGTTTAGCTAACCGGGCGCGGTGGTTGTTGTAATCGGTTGATTCGGCCGGGCGAGCTCTACACTCCTCCGGATGTGATTTGTCGACGGAAAAATGTGCTATCGCATATGCTAGTGTATTGCTGTAACTGTAACAGTATGTTTCCTTCTTGATTCACGGCTAGCAGTATATTATACAATAAAATAAATTATTAGCTTCAGACAATAAATAACGTTAGTGAAAGAGTGCTGTGGAAACGTCATATTTGTGTTAATAAGCTATGACATCTGTGTCAGATTCCCCATTGAATAGATCGAGGAACAGGCCTGTTTTGGCTCGATACAAACCTAATGGAAGCAGGGAACAGGTGAGAATGATTTTTAGAATCACTTAAGTGCTTAAAGTAAGTATTAACAAAGAGTAGTACCTAATTAGATTAATCTGGTGATCTAACTAAACTAAAGACTGCCCTCCGTACGGACTCCGTGAATATTTTTGTAGTGAGTACTTTCTCAGTTCCTCAATTCTCGACTCTAGCAAGCTTTCCTATGTCAAAAAAATCACCAATTTTTCATTGATTATTATAATTTCATAGGCAATTTCTACGTTTCTTTGTTTCATCAATCCACGATACCTACAATTTTTCGTCTAGAAAGGTACCAATTTCTGGACTTTATTGTCTTTAGTTAGTTCAATATCATTGTATGTTCTGCGTAAAATACGACAGTACAAAATAGAAGAGAAGCGGTATTTTTAGCTGACAATTTAAAAATATAATCCATGTCTGACTAACTTGAAAGGGCTGCTCATAACTTTTGTAAGTTTACTGTATTGCATGTTTCTGATTCGCAATAAACATAATTATACTTTATGTTTTACATGTCTCCTAGTATTTTTCCTTGTACAACAATCACCGACTAATGTGTGTTAATGACTATATATACCATACTTGACATACTGAAGCAGGCTTCAATACTATAACTAAACTATATACACCGAGACATTTTAGTGGTTGTTTTCCCGCAGTAAAATGATTCTATCTTAGCAACACAATATATTAATAAAGTTTTTATTTATTTAAAACGCCTGTAGGCATTTAAATTCAAATCGCCTGCAGCGCGTGCGATGCAGTTTATGCTGTATTACTTTGTGAGCTTCTTTTACTTTAAACATTTATTTTGTGCGGCAGGCAGTACCCAAATGCGTCACATCTCGTAAAAGAAACTATAGTTTCTCACGCTTTCGAGTTGATGATTATTTTTTTGATTAGTTGAGAACAAAAATATTTTTATTTAAAAAAATAATAACTCGTATGGTTTGATAGTACTAATAAAGGTAAATCGTTCTGCCGCGGGAAAACAACCACTAAAATGTGACGGTGTATATTTAAAGCGCAGAACAATCAATGACAGGGCAATGAATTGTTCTACGCTTTAAATATACTAACAATATAACTGCAGATGCCCATTTATATAATTCTTTAGCATTAGTCTTTTTGTGGGCGAAATCATTCAATCTTCAAGCCAGCGTAGGTTTTCCTTTGGAACTTTATAATTCTAAGGCGCCTATAGAAAAGATATTATCGCTCAATCGTGGGACTTTCATTAGTCGATGTTTTAATTTAGTAATGCGTTTATTGCGCAGCGTGTTTGTTATTGTAATTGGGCAAATCTTAAATATTTATATGAATTATATTATGAATTCGTAGTAGATTTATTATGACACTTCCAAAAAAGTAAGAAAACTTCAAAAACACAAAACTAAGGTTTTTAAATCACAAGAATTGGATGTACAACATAACTCCAAATATGCTAAACCTCATAAGGACATGACTCAGCTGTCAAAATACAACATCTCTTCGTATGGAACCAACCGAAATTCAAAACCAAAAAAATATATCTCGATGTCTCATATTAACTTGTTGGTTATATAATTTTATGAGTAATATGCATAAGTACTTTTATTATTATTTCTTTCCTGAAAAGTTTTTGTATTTGAGCAGCTGAATCATCTCCTAAGTTTTGCGTATTGGTTCACTTTGCGTAGCAAAACTACCGTTTTCAGATCAGAGAAAAGACTCCATTAATATTTCTATGCTACCGTTATAGGCTACCTGGAATGGACTTAGTTTAAACTCCTACTCGTATGACCGTGTAACAAAATAAGAATAATTACCTAAACAAGACCGTGTTCTTTAAAAACGAAACAATCTAAAAGATTACAATATACCCTTTAAATTTAAAATCCTGCTTGTATGTTTTTTAAAGTCTGTTGAAAATCAATTTTGGACCGAGTTTAATTTAGACGAACAGTCGGCTTGTAAACGTTAAGCGCTTTGTGTATTGGGTTTGGGGTTTGTTTAAGAAACATTGCCTGTTGGTGCTATCGCACGTGCCTGTTTGGCTAAACGGCACGTTCAGCAAGTACCACCGTATATTCATTGTTAGTGATAAATCACGAAATGACGCCTAGCTTGGTGGAGCAACAACGGTAACTTCATAAGACATTATAATATAAATAAGCAGAGGTAGTCGTGAACTCACGAGATCCGCTCATCATCATGTCAGGCAATAATAACATTTGCCTGTTCGAAACATTGATAATAATATGCTAATTACATGTGTGCAAAGGAATGTACCATGTTTTCCTTGTCACTTGACTCAGGCATTTAAACAACTACGATTATATGGTCAACCGCGCTTGTTTTAACCTAAATAGCTTTATCGTTATTACCGAGTTAAGTCTTATCTGTCCCTAAAGGTATGTTAACAGATAACTAACTACATTAGTAATGTCGTTCATCGTTAAGAATTCCCTTTTTTATAAAGTTACTTTATTAACCTTAATTTTTTGACAGAATTTTGAGAAAACTGGATTTTTCAAATTTTTTTTTCATTGACCCATTTATATATAAACACTTACAACCAATGTAGGTCCAGAGTATACCATCAATGCGATGAATACCATCAATGGTCTGCAACATAAATTACTTAATGAAGCGTGCCAACTGCATGCGCGCGCCGGCGCAATCATCATATGTTTCGATTTAGCCATGTTTACCGACGTTTAGTAGACAATCCTTTGCATTCAATTGCATTGGTAGATGGTACCCTTCTTCTTGGGTCGACTACTATAAGGACATTTACGGATAAGACTAAATATAAATAAGGCTGAGGAATTTGTTTTTTTTAATTAAAATATCAAAGTTACTGTTTGGACCTTAAAACCTTTTTGGTTTTTGTCTTTTGGACCTCCCTGTCACGTATTTGTTCCATTATTAGCCTAAGCGCGCACTGGCGGCCAGTATTGCGACCAGGTCGCCAGTGTCGCGACCAAGCATGCGGCCAGAACTGCGTCCAAAATTGTCAGTTCCGAGTACAGAGTGTTTTAAAATGGACGTCGAGGAAATAGCTGTGATGGTTTATCTTACAGGTAAAAAGCGAAAAAACAAGAAAAGATTTTGGACTCATCCATTACTGAGTGAAAGACATTGTAAGGAATTATTTCAGACATATTTGTACTTTACTTACCTAAAACGACATGTTTTTCAATTATTTAATTTTTAATATAAGATTGAGCAAGTCGTTTGATGAACTTTTCCAAAAAATAAGATAAAACAAAGAAAATATGGACTATTCACGTCAATGTAAAGAAAAACTAAATACTTTTGAACAGGTATCACGATGCACGCGATGTAATTTAAACACTGTAAACAAGTAAAAAGTCTGGCCGCGGCGGCCAGTGCGCGCACTCTGGCGCACTATCCTACAATTTTTCGAATCCCAGTGGTCGCGACGGCCAGCGGCCAATAATACGGGTCGAAGGTTATGTCACAATATTGATCTCATTGGCCGCCGCGTCGGCGCCGCTGGCCGCGTGCGGCCAAGTGCGCGCACTGATGATGATACAATGCATACTGACTGATGATACATTTCGGTGGCCGCCGCGGCCTGGCCGCTAGTGCGCGCTTGGGCTTAGTATACAAACTAAATAAATAATATAAAATCGCCACTTTTATTCAAGAGTTGTGCGTGAAGCTATTAAAATCAAAAAGTATAAAAATTTCAATCTGTCGGGAAGACGGTTTCAAATTATCCGCGACATGGAATCCAGTGATTAAAAATAGACAATCTCGTTTTGTTTCGCTATCGAGTTCTCACCTGAATACGGACGCGGCGGTTAGTGTGCAGAATAGGGACAGAGTGAGTGTAGTGTGTGACGGTACTTTGCGTGAAAATAATATTATGAGGGTAGATGAAGAATCTGCCTCTCATACGGAGCGAAGACATCGCTGTTCCAGTCAGCCTGTGACCACTAGGCATGGACGATTTCATGAGTAGCAGGTGAAAAATCATTTGTCACACCTGCTATTTTTTATCATATTGACTGCTACAAATCACAGACTGTGAGATCATATAATTTCACGCGCATTTCTTTTCATTCGTTGATGACATGTAGCAGAGCGGGTCTAGCGAGCGCACTTGAGCGAAGGCCTTGAGCGCGCGAGCGAGTAGGAATGATTTTCTACAGATGCGTGTTAGAAAAAGACAAACATTCTGTGCTATATTTTATGCCATCATAGGTGGCGAACGATAACGATACTGAGCATTTTAAGAGCTTTAAACTTATGAACGTAAAGTTTAGATTCGTTTGTCATGATTTTTCAGAGTGGCAGGTTGAAACCTTCTTGTTTGTTGAATTTTATGCTGAGCGCCGTGAGGTTTAGATTATCTTGTTATGATTTTGTAGTAGGTCACGTCGAGCTCGTTTTGTTTACAATGAAATTTCGTTATTAGTAAGTATGAATTATGATTTTATGATGTTTTCAAATTCACTAGTCGCCTGCGGGTCTAAAACGGCCGCATTGGATGTTTCATTTTTAATCTGATTCATTTAGTGAAATGTAGCGGAAATGATTTGCAGACCCTAAAACGGCCACATTAATAAATGAATCATATGCAATTCATTTCATCAAATAGATCATATTTGATGACGTTTAAAAAATATAGTGACGCGTCCAATCTTACTTTACGGTTTTTGTGAAAATGAATGTTTTTAACAACACAAAGGAACAAAATGTTTCAAAATACTCAAGTTTTGTTTGTTCTACAAATATCAATACAAAATAATAATAAAAATGACATTAAAATGGTGGTTCACTAATTTGACATTTAATATGAATTACTCTTTTCATAATAAGTGGACCATATTACGAATTTCCATACAAAACTGTCAAATTAGATGAACTGCAAATATGAAATGTTCGAGGCTCATTTTATGATTCATCAAATAACATTTCATTTTAAGATTTGCTAAATGAAACATATTATGAACGGAATATGAAACATCCAATGCGGCCGTTTTAGACCCGCTGGTGATGACTGATAGGTGCGTTACGTGATTTGAGTGATATGACGTATGTTTATTAAAATTTGTTTTGTTTGTGACGAGTGTAGCATTGTAAATAAAAGTTATGAATAGTAAACAAATATTAAGTTTGTAGACTTTGTAGTTATTTGACTCAGGTCAGGACTTGAATAACAATTTGTTTGAAAAAAATATGCTTAAATAATACACATAGCACATTACGTAGCGCATGATCTATATACTTATGACATTTTATAAAAAAAGTAGCAAAGTAGCAAGGAGCAACTGTTCACAATAAATCATATTTCATTTTAAGTAGCATTCACAATAAATCATATTTCATTTTATGTAGCAAACAGCAAATGTGTTACATTATGACACTGCGAAAAAAATCATTGCCAATGATTTATCACAGGTGATTCCATATGACAAAATATCATCATCATTTCATCATATGACAATGAATGAAAAATAGCAATCATTGCCATGCCGTCATTGAAGCGTCAGGCAAAAGAGGTAACATTTAGAACCTAAATAATGATCGCGTTAATTCCCGTTTCATTGAGTTTTAAATTATGCAACGCGAAAATTATAAGTAATTAAATAAATAATAGTTACATCACAGAATACGTATGTATTGTTACATTGATTTTTTTTACAGGATGTTTCTTTTAATGTGTCAAGCCAGTGCGAGGTGATAGGTGAGGAGGACCATAGCTATCGATTTAACCCCCATGTATGTTCTACAACAACCTTTTTGGGAATTACTATAGACTCCCGACTGCAATGGGGTGCAATGGCCTTCCTGACAAGGCAATTGCCTTGGCTCATTTCGGTGGCTTATGCTGTGAGAAAAATAAGGCTTTTAACTGATGTCGAAACGGCAAGGCGTATATTTTAGTTATTTTCATAGTTTATTGTCGTATGGTTTATTGCTATGGGGCTCAAATGCTGACATCGAATCAATATTTGTGTTGCAGAAAAGAGCTGTACGTGCAATACACTGTCTTGGGCCTCGCGACTCTCTGAGAAAGGTCTTTAAATATATTAGAATATTAACAGTAGCGTCACAATACATTTTTGACAATATTACTTATGTATGTTAGAAAAAACATTAGTTCGTTTAGCATTAAATGTGATTCACATCATTATAATACTAGAAATAAAAATAAACTTGCCGTTCCAAGCTTCAGATTAAGATTAGAAAGAAAGTAGGTATTTAATTTTTGGGGAAATTTATGAAAATCTTTAATAAAGTACCACAATCTCTTTGACTTGCCTGTTTACGAGTTCAAAAACCACATTTAAAAAAATCTTATGGAAAAAAAGACTGTCGAAGACAAAAAAACTTTTTGTTTTAATTTTTGACAGATAACAAAGTTTTTTTTGTTTTTCTCTTCCAACAGGCCGTCGACATACCATCCAATCGCAATTTTAGTATTTTTAAGTATGTATTTATGAACTTACTTTGTCCTATAAAGGGAAAGTCCACGGTACTAGCAACCTTTAAACTCGTGACATCAATCATGAACTACGTAGATCAATCAAATGAAGTAGCAGCTATATTCTTTGATATGAGTAAGGCATTCGATCACGTATCGCATGAACTCCTATTGGCTAAATGTGAAAAGTATGGCATTAGAGGCAATATGTACAATTGGTTAAAAACATATCTTACTGAAAGGTTGCAGTATGTAGAAATCACAAATTTGGATAATCATTTTAATGAAAATGCATATAAATCTGACAAAAAAATTCGAAGTACTGGTGTGCCCCAGGGTAGCATCCTGGGTCCATTGCTATTTCTCTCATATATAAATGACCTTCCTAGAGTCACTAAACACTTTTGTACATTGTTTGCTGATGATGTATCGGTAGTAGTGCCTAATTTTTATAAATCTGTATATGACTACAATAATGAAATTAATAATACAATAACTGACATAATCCAATGGTTAAATAATAATAATTTAAAAGTAAATGTAAAAAAAACAAAATATATTCAATTTCATAATCAAAGAAACAATAAAACCTCTAATCTTTTAATACGACATGATGTGTCCATCCAACCATCGACGAGAGTAGTGAGGTGGTCTTTTTGGGTGTGACAATTGATAGAAATTGTACATGGAAGTCACACATACAACAAGTATGCCAAAAATTAAATAAATTCTCATACGCTTTATGGCGACTAGTAAACATCACAGATGAAAAAACAGCTCTATTGGCTTATCATGGGTATGTGGCTTCCATTCTTAGATATGGGATCATAATTTGGGGCAATTCCGTCGACATAGACAGAGCATTTACAGCTCAAAAACAGTGCATACGCTCCATATGTAAAATTTCTGTAAGGACTAGTTGTAAACCTTACTTTAGGAGGCTAAGACTATTAACGCTGCCATGCATTTATATTTATGAAATGTGCTGCTTTGTTAGGACTCACAGATACCTGTTTAAGAGTAATAGTGAGGTAGTCAATAATTACCGAGGGCGATATCCAAACCACCTAACATTGCCAACGATGCGTACAACTTTACAAAGTAGTAGTTGCTATCCAATGGCAGTGCGAATTTTTAATAAACTGCCAAAGGACCTAAGAGAGTTGCCTATTAACCTTTTTAAGACACGACTATTCAGATATATGCTGGATAAAGGCTTCTACGAGGTGAAGGAATATTTGACGGATAAAGTGACTCAAATAAACTGACAAAATCCTGTGTTTGTATGAACAAAAATGATATTTATTGAAATTCTATTGACATTCCTATTTAATTTACTGACATTGTTAAAATAATTGTACCTACTTTAATTTAAATGTGTTATTGACTTAATTAAAATGCTCTTAAATATGTAAATTCATAATGTAATTAATTTAATTTTGCATGTCTGAAAAGATTAATTGTGAGATACGATAAAATGTAAAACCATCTTATGTTACCACTCTTATAGCAAATAAATTCTATTCTATTCTATATTTGAGATATAAAAATACCCTATCATAATAAAATGAGTATTGATTCCTTGGGCTTACAAGTTCCATGATTACTATTAAATTTAGACGTATTATAATAATTATGTTTAGTCTTTTAAACTTTCATGGTCACTAACATTAGAATAGTTTGTTACGGGATTGCTACCATGTACCTTATTTTTGAGTTCCCGATATTTCGGCACTGTTGCAAGCGCCATGATCACGGAGTAACTGAAGTGATCCGTGATCATGGCGCTTGCAACAGTGCCGAAATATCGGGAACTCAAAAATAAGGTACATGGTAGCAATCCCGTAACAAACTATTCTAATTATGTTTAGTGTTGGTAACATTGTAAAGTTTCTTTGACTAATCTGTAGAAGTTTGTCATTGTCGCGCCAATTTTGGATAATTGTTTGAGTTGTTTGCGATTTATTTCAAGATTTTATTAAATTTCGTGCCAATCAATACAAAATGGGAAAGTCTTTACGAAAATGTGAAGTATGTGGGATCAGACGCGTTATTAAAAGTGCTTGTAATATATTTATGGCCAGATTTCCACTTGACCCTACCAGGTTTGTTAATATGCGATATTTTAAAATATTTCTTATCCTTCGAGTTTATGTATTGTTTTGACCGTGTTAATAGCAATTTGCAACGACAAAGTGCACTCCTAGATTTGATATTTTCTCATAAATCTGCATTAATCGTGCCTTATTATTGAAACGATAGTGATGAAATTAAATTATCGATAAATGAAATTTATTTTGTAAGTACACCAATACATTTAAGTTACTTTCTTAATAATACTTACTTAATTTGACGATACAAAATATTTACTATTTACTTTAGATGCCGTTTATGGGTAAAATTAACTGGAAACGAAGATGTTGCCTATTTACCTATACAAAAGTTAAATGATTTTTTTTTTGTGTGGAAACCACTTTTTAAGTGCCTTTAATAAACAAGGCAATCGATTAAAAAGGAATGCCGTACCTTCCTTGCAATTTAACATGCCACCACTACCTGATCAAACCCTTTTGGAATTTCCCATTCCCATTTTTGTTATACCTGATAAAACCTAAAAAGGTAATTTATTTGATTTTATGTTTGATTTTTAGGGTTCCGTACCCAAAGGGTAAAACGGGACCCTATTACTAAGGCTCCGCTGTCCGTCTGTCTGTCTGTCTTTCTGTCTGTCCATCTGTCACCAGGCTGTATCTCATGAACCGTGATAGAAAGTTTAAATTTTCACGGATGATGTCCCTAAATTAATTAAGAAAACTCAAGGATAAAAATGCTGGATAATGGGTTGTTTTATACAAGCTAACTTTAAAGGACTTGTCTATTTTTCAGTTTTAAAGTCAACCAAATATATATATAATAGTTGTACTATGTAAATATTAAACTGCAATTTCTGATAACTGCGGTCCATACGAAAGCAAAATATGTGCATAGTGTGTGGGAAATCTCCACTTATATTAAGAGGTAAAAGTTTGTAACTTTCCAAGTAAGGGATAAACTCTACTCAAGGACAATAATGCTGGATAAATGGTTGTTTAGTACAAGCTGACATTAACGGACTCATCTATTTTTCAGTTTCATGGTCAACCAAATATAATTATACACATATCTACAGCAATAGTTGTACCTACGATGTAAATACTAAACTGCAATTTGTGTTAGCTGCGGTCTATACGAAAACAAAATGTGTATAGTGTTTGGGAAATCTCCACTAATAATAAGAGGTAAGAGTTTGTAACTTTCCAAGTAAGGGATATTTTCTACTCAAGGATAAAAATGCAGGATGATGTTTTGTACAAGCTTACTTAAGAGGACTATCTATTTTTCAGTTTTAAGGTCAACCAAATATGGGATTGGAAAGAAATCAAGCTCCCAACTCTCTCCCTCCGCCAAACCAGCCGCGCTTTTGCCCCGACGGCGATTTTTTACAACGAGTGAACTTCACGGCTTACGTGGCATGCGCCGAAGATACAGCATTCATTAGATTAATAATAACTCATTATAATGTAAAAAAAAATAGCTTTGGTATGTTTTGTATTACATAATGTAATAAATACGTTTAATTTAACTGTTGTTTTTAGTTTAGTACATACAACTGACATATCTTAATGGTAAAAAGTACCCACCCGACCTACCGATTGATTGCGGATTTATTTATATCGATAGATAAGAACGATAAAGCTTCGTCAAGCCCTAGCTTGTCAATTAGTGTGACAGTTGTGTTTTTAAATGTTGGTACAATTTCAAATTACCCGTGCGGTACAATTGTCTTCCATAAATTGGTTCAGTGGCTACTGCTAGAATGCCGACTCTGATTACGTAGTATTTAAATCCTCATTGTCTTCCAATAAAATAATCTCATACTAAGATACAATATTTACAGTTTTTTATTATAAATAATTAATTTACAATCCATACATACAATATCATTTAACGGAATCCGTGGTAATCTGTGGCGTTAGTTTAAATCTTACATAACTAACCGCACTCAAAAAGGAGTTTTGAGTGGCTATGAATCTGATTTTGTTACTATGGCTTTTGTTACTGGCGTTACTCAAGGCTCTATTTTAGGGCTGCTGTTGTTTACGTTATTTATTAACGACATAAATCATTGTTTCAAGTTTTGTGATTTTCTCTTGTATGCAGACGACCTTAAAATCTTTCTTATTATAGAAAACATGGAAGACCACTTTAAATTTCATTTGGATCTTGATCGCTTTTCTGATTATTGTGATAATAACAAACTAAGTTTAAGTATAAATAAATGTAAATTAATTACTTTTACCAAAAAACTACAAAGCAGTAGTTACACTTGCAATCTGGTAAAAGTGGTACAAATCTTAAAACTGTTAAGTCGATCAAGGATCTAGGAGTAACATTAGATAGCAAATTGTATCTTGATTTACATGTAGATAACATAATAAGTAAAGCTTATAAAATGTACGGCTTCGTTATGCGTTCAAGTCCTAAATTTACACTTTGTCTTTATAATGCCTTGATAAGATCTCAACTAGAATACGCTGTACCCATCTGGAATCCTTTCTATGGCAGGTATATGGAAACTCTAGAGAAGGTTTAAAATAAGTTTTTGCGCGCCATGCATTTTAGATGCTTTCGTAACCGTTTGTCTTACGTTCCACTACTAAATAAAATAAATAATTAAAAAAATAAAAAACCCGACTGCGTAAAAAGTGAACTTCAAAGATGAAAACAAGATTTAAAGAATCAATTTGCAGTCTGAGGCATCAAATTTATGTTACTTGATCTGACTTTTTCTACACGGATTTAAATTACTCAATGAGGTACTAACGCAGTGCATACCAAGTCAATCATCATTATGTTGTTAATGGATTTGATGCCTCCGACTGCAAATTGATTCTTTAAATCTTGTTTTCATCTTTTAAGTTCACTTTTTACGCAGTCGGGTTTTTTGATTTTTCTAATTAATTAATTTTATTTTTGACTTTTTAGTTTGTAGTGTTCTACTACTACTTTTCAATAAACTATAAAGCCTTATTTGTAATTCTTCACTGAAAATAGCCTATGTCACTCCCACAACTGAGACCAATCTAATGACATATCATATGTTGAAATCCATTAAACGGTTTTTCCTTCCTATTTTTTCGGTGTATTTTTTTGCCTGTCAATTTTGAAAAATAAAGTATTGAATACTATTAGCACTGGAAATATGTGACCCTTAGTTAATAAAAGAAAGTTTCAAAATCGGTTTATCAGTATTGCAGATCCGTTTTTCCCGCGTAAGTTCTGTTCCCGCAGGAATTTCGGAAAATAACATTAAGGCCTTCTTAACACGCTTGAATGACCTTGACGCGTCGTGCCCATACAGTTTCGCGCGTGCGGATGACCTCTAAAAATCGGGAAACCAAGGTTTTTATGAAATTAATGCCTCTAACGAGAAATTTCAAATAAAACTCTCAATTCAAAACATGCCTATTTCCAAAATCTTGTTTTGCGTGAAAACAGTAATGAAATAGCTTGTGCCGTTTAAGAGAACATTTGCAATTTATGAAAAAATAGACACTTTTTTGTGCATGTTTTAATCCAAGGGACTTAACGTAAAATCAAAATTATTCAATTAAAGATGTTCTTTAAATAATCTTCTAGCATATAGTATTTTGAATTTTTAGATTTAAGGAACAGGTATTCTGACAATTTGATTTTCATATTCGAGATTTTAGGCACTTGGGTGGTGTTAAGGCCTTAACAACCGTTAAACGGTTTAGGCTGTAGGGCGTGCCAAAGAAATAGACATACTTACATACATACATACATACGCTCGAAAAACATAACCCTCGTTTGGCAGTCGGGTAAAAA
This sequence comes from Anania fuscalis, assembly GCA_950371115.1. NCBI lineage: Eukaryota > Metazoa > Arthropoda > Insecta > Lepidoptera > Crambidae > Anania > Anania fuscalis. The sequence goes on from OX493328.1 coordinate 13,903,521, forward strand.
ATATAAGCTCTTGAATCTTAAACAAAGACGTAAGCAACTTGAAGCTATGTTATTGTATGACCTATGCCATCACAGATACGATTGTACGCCCATTATTAATAAATTATGCTACAGAGTCCCCACTAGAGGTCACAGCCGTAATTATATACAATTGTTTGCTACTTCTAGATGCCGCACAAACGCTTGAAAACGCTCACCATTATTTTGACTTGTAGATGCATATAATAAATATTTTAATGCAATTGATATACTGGCAACGCGACCTAATACTTAAAAAAAAAAATTGAAACACTGCGCAATTGTGACTAGCCCCACATTAGTCGATCTTTGAACTTTATGCCTGCTAATACAAAAGGGCAATGACACAAATGAAACAAATTAAATTGGTTACTAATTATACCAATAAAAATTAAATTAAATTTGAATATAAATGTTAAATGCATTTATTTTGATCTTGATCTTGCCTTCATTGCTTACCTGCAAGCAACCTTCTAATACTAATAAAACTTTATATAGTTTAGACTAGTACTCAGCTCTCAACTTATGTTTGTTTTAAAATTTATTTTTATTAAGCTGTGGTAAATGTCGCTGGTGTTGAAATTATTATAACTGTTACATCATTATCATTTTGAACTCTGTATTTTAACGCTGTGTTTTTCCTAAATAAATTTTAAAAATAATTTTAGTGTATATAAACCCCCATCAGCAGATTACCTTCTTTTTGAGTCCACCATGGAACAGGTATTAAATATATTGTAGAAAATAGTTGTATGTGGAGACTTTAACATTGATTTATTAGAAGTAACTCAAAACTGTAAGGTTATTAAATCTTTTCAAATCCTATGATTTAATTAACCTTTTTAATGAACCTACCCAAATCACTCCGACAACAGCTACTTGCTTTGATAATATCCTCTGTAATTGTGAAGTTATGCAAAAATCAATTATAAACTGCCTAAGATCATATCATAGTGGACAAATAGCCACATTTGAGCACCATCATGTTTCACCAATGGTGGATATTATTTGTAGGCCAGTCACTGCCAATCAATTAGATAGATTTAAGAAAAATATTGATTATGGAATAAATGTATTACCATTCAACAGTGACACTACGGATGTGTCATATGAAAATTTGTTTGGATTGATTAAAGATAAGTTTAACAATATATTTAAGCAAAAACACCTTAAAATAAATACAAATAAATGTAAATTCAGTGACTGAGCTGCGACTGGAATTCATAAAAGTAGGAGAAAATTGTATGACCTAAAAGCGCAAACTCAAGACCCTAAAATTATTAAACATGTCAAAAATACTCTAAAATCTTTAAAAAAGTATGTTCAGTGGCCAAATCAAATTAATTTCGTGATACTATTGCTAGCTCCAAAAATAAAATAAAAGCCACTTGGAACATTATTAATAGATAAACATGCAAAACTAAACAATTAGATCAAACATTTAGCCTTAATGTTGGTAATAAAATCATTCAATCCGACAACGAGGTAGTAAACGCGTTTAAGGATTTTTTTCTAATATACCTATTGCTACAACTAGTAAATTTAACTCATAACAAGATGTTGCGGAAACTTTTTTGAAATTAAATTTCGAGAAATGCAGTTCTATTCTAAATTTCAGGCACATAAATCCCGAAATTATTGTTAAAACTTTTAGAGAGCTCAATCTAAAAAAAAAAACCAGATGATTTATGGGGCATTTCAATTAATATAATCAACCATATAATTGATGGTATAGCAACGCATCTTGTTTGTATATTTAATCAGTGTATTGATGAAGGTTCATTTCCTAATTTAATGAAATACAGCAAAATCATACCCGGAGATAAAAAAATAGACCGATCTCAATACTACCAGCTCTAAGTAAAATATTTGAAAAAATAGTGTTTTATTAACTCTTATCACACTTTAGAATGAACAAACTATTGCATGAGAATCAGTTTGGTTTTACCAAGCGTAGAAGCACAACTGATGAGGGAGTTGCACTCATTATGCATATCTTCGATGCATTTGAAAATAAGCAAGATGCTCTAGGGGTTTTTTGTGATTTGTCTAAGGTTTTCGATTGTGTAGATCACAAAACGTCATTAATGAAATTACGGCATTATGGTGTCGCAAATGAAGCAGAAAAATTGATAGAGTCATACCTCACACATAGAACGCAAACAGTTAATGTCAATGGAACTGACTCTTCCGGGGCTCCATTACGCATGGGTGTGCCCCAGGGCTCTATATTGGGACCTTTATTATTCCTAATATATAAATGACCTTTCTTACTTTACTAAAGACCTTTGTGAGATAGTATTGTTTGCAGATGATACATCATTGATTTTTAAAACTGACAGAGGTAAAGCTGCATTTGACGATGTGAATGATGCTCTCTCTCAAGTAGGACGATGGTTTACTCCTAACAATCTGTTACTTAATGCAAAAAAAAACCAAGCTCATCAAAGGAGGTCACTAAACGTCCATACGACATTGGCCATATTTGTACCTAGATTTGTACCGAGGTACATAGATACCAAACTGTAGAGAAAAATTCAGGATTCCAAAACACTTATCATTTTGCTTCTTTAATTAGTAACAACTAGACAGTAAATAAATGAAGTTGTTGATAACTTGTAACACATTATTTAACATGTGGTAGCATTGGATGTTCAATTGCGTTAAGTATCAGCCTTATCCAAATTCAAATTCAATTTATTTATTTAAGACTACAATGTCCAAAACCTGGGCATGTTTAAAAAAAAAAATTCTGTTAATTATTGCTAATGCATCACATGTCGTCTATTTACCTGAATACATAATTTGATGGCTTAAAACAAAAAAAAGAATAATATAATAAAATATTATTAAAGAGAGAATATTAATTTCCGAAACAATAGTTTCGGAAATTAATATTCTCTCTTTGCAAGCAACAAAACGTCATAATGCAATCAATGGTGACAAAATGTCATTTCCGTTCGTTTTGACGTTTCGGGGTGCTTAATGATAAGGACAGGACAGCAGCCTGACTGACAGCTGATAAGTTGAAATTTGCAGTTTTTTGAGTATTACTACAGACAGAGGGCCTAGTCACAAAATAGAAAAAATACAGAAGGGCCACTCCCACCGTACTCGACAACAACTGCCAAAATTGGGCTTACTACCTATGGATGCTATTCTGAATTTTTGAAATCAGTAAGTGTTATTACACTATCACATCGATTAGTTTATACATTCATCTTATACGTCCAGGCCTAAATGGGAAGACAGAGCAATATTCGCGGCGCGAAGTTTCCGCTTCCGCCAACATAACCAAAACTCTACACTCGCAACTAATTCGCGGTGGTTTCGATAAAAGTTCGCAACTTTTTCGATATAGAAGTTCCATAAAATAGGTTCAGCCTGATTTTATTCGAGAAATTGTATTTTTGTCTCATTTGTCCATGTTAGGCATTTTTTTTACTCGTTTCTTACCACGCGCCTTCAATAAATATCGTCAAAACTGAACTTCGCGGAGTGTGACAAGCTTAGTTAACTGTCGTGTCATGAGTGACAGCCCGCTGAAGTTCGGCCGGAATCGGCCGAGATGGCGAGTAAACGCAATGTCAATATGTGCGTTAACGAAATGTCGCTTATGTTCCGAGTGGACTATCTGTCTAGCGCGCCGCGCCGCTATAGGTACGTAATTTGTGGCCTAGTGCGAGTGCAACAAAATGTCAGCGTCGTTTACTTTTTCCGATGTTAATATTTATATTACTTTTCGATCGATTTAACTGACTTGGTTGTTTAGTGTAACTGATACTTGGGACCTAGAATAGATAAAGCCGTAACACTGATGAATAATGAACATAGACAGGGTCTAAAATGGCGTATTTTTCTCAAATTGAAATTATTATTTTTTGCCTTTACCGAATGACTTACAAAAAAGTAGGCCTTGTATATTATTCAGCGTTTTATAGAGTATTTTTTTCCATAAAGTGTACCTCGGTACATTAAATGGCCCGATTTTGGTGACCTCCTTTACTATTCCCAATGTGAGGCAGGTCAGAACGCATATTAATATGTCGAAAGAACGACAAGAGTGCATGGACTTAATAACCTGCCTAGTTCGCACTTACACTCTCTTGTAATTGTATTTCCTGTAATAAAATCAGGCTGACAAAGATGACTGAGTTTGTTGCGCCGCTTCTTCTCATCACCAGCCGATATGTTGTTGTCCCGTTGGTGGTAGGGCTAAGTTATATGTTGGGACGTGTAAAGTGCCGGAAGAGGGCCTTTAAACAGAATAAAGAATTTCATTTCATTTCATTTTAAAGCACACTTGTATCATAATGTACTATTAAAATATATTTTGAAACTTTTAAAATCAATTTTCCGAAGTTCTGAACCTTGTAAAAGTCGTTCGAACATAATTATGGTGTAGGTAGGTGAATAATAATAAGAATCGTTTCTAAACAAAGATTTGGTTATAATCTGATGCTTTTTGTTTGTTTACTATTTCCGCAGCTTGCCACTTGCCTATCCATGTTGGATGTAGGCTACATCTATAAAATATCTTTCATCGTGTTAACAGTGCAACACACTTTTCTTACACGTATCCCATACACTGGGAGATCGCGTTGTTCGTGGCTTGTGTGCACTGTAACGTTAATTCACTTTCGTTACATCGCTAGAAATTATACGCTTAGCTGTCTCTACACAATATTTAAGTTGCGACTCGATAGTACAACTTGCACTTGCATTATTCATTAGAATTAATGTAAGCAGATTCTTTAGATCATTTTTTTTATAAATGTGACATCAATGCTGGTTTTACTTTGTTAGCTTTACATTTCAAACGCTTTACATTGTATAGGAGTCTCTTTACCATTGAATGGTAAATAGACTGGCTACATCTCACTTATATACAGTTAACATTTAATACTGTTCATCACTTAAATAAATTTGTATGTTATTGTCTACGTCGTTTATTGTTTTCTTATCGTTCTCGTACTTATCTTTTAGTATCTCGTAGGTATTCTATGTACAATCATAATAGGCTTTTGTCGCGTAAGTAGGTTCGGTATACAAATAGGTTTCAAAATTATAACATTTTGTACGATGTAGAGCAGGCGTTCGGAGTATTACCACACATTTTAAAAGTGCTTATACTTAACTCAGGTACTTAGATGTTTAATGTCCAAGTCGAAAAATACTCAATTGTTTTTAGAATCACTTGCTTTAACTCCAGTCCTTTAGTTCTAAATTATTTGTAGCTAAAGAGAGAGTTTATTGTCGATTGGTTCTGAAAATGGTTTATCGAAAAAACCATAATTCTATTAAAAAAAGAAATCTTCTAAAACGATGTGTATTTGGTACATTGTGTAGAAAACCTAACGCCATCTAGCGACTATTCTGTCGAGCACTTGTGTTTATGGAACTGCTAGCTTAAGAATGGCTGCACTTTTAGTTTGGTGCATTATGTGGACTGTGAAGTTTTTTGTTAGACCGTAAGGTGGCGCCTTAGTCGATTTTCAACCCAGACGAAAAAAGAGATCCGATTCATCCTGTTTTCTGTCGTATCATTGCTCTTAAACTGATGGACCGATTTAGCTAACGAGTTTTGATTTATTTTAAAGAGGATTTGATCGAAATGGATCTTAGCTATTTGGCTTTTTTTCATTAAAATCTAATAGATGATGATTAATCGTGAGATAATTGTCAACAATTTTATTAGTTTATCCTCATTTAATGTCCATGCACGGCTGACGGCATATATTATCAGGCCGTGACAAAACCCTTCATATTGCAATAGAGAGAATAGGAATTATCTCTGCGTTTGATTTGTGGGATCGTTTAGGGAAAAAAAAACCCGGCCAAGTGCCAGTTGGACTCGCGTGGAGAGGGTTCCGTACAATGCCAAAATCAAATGTCGCGTGCGCCCTGCCACTTTATTTTCAACTAGCAGCCCGTCCCGGCTTCGCCCGGGTGGACATTTACTTAGTCTCGCTAAAACTTGAGAGCAACTGGACTGATTTTGCTAATTGGATCTTTAAATTTTCGTGCAAGTCCAGGAAAGGTTAAAACGATGAGAATTATTTGAAAAATTGCAAGAAAAATACTAAAAATTGAAATTTTATTTTATCTCACAAACTGTTCGTACAGGGTACGTAAGCGATACGAAGTTTGCCGGGTCAGCAAAATTAGTTAGATTTTTAAGGGATTCATTTAAATTAAGAGGTTTTGCCTTTCTTTTTTAAATTTTTACCTTACAGCTTCAACTAATGTTATTAGTGGTATTTGTATAATAGGTGGCAACAAAACATATTGATCTTCAAGAGATCTTACTCGAGAAAAACACTCCTTCTTAGGTCGATGCCAACCATCGAGAAAGTTTGTCCTTGGAATTGATTTATTGTTATCATCATATCGTGTGGAGTAAAGCTGCTAGAATCCTTACAAATTAAATATCGATTCAATCGTTGGCAATGTGAGCTAAGGTTTGATCCGTGGTACCACAATCACAGGTGACTGCTTCAGCCCCCACTTATGAAGGTGGTTATTGGTATGCCCGCATCATGACCTGAACCAGTTAAGCCTTACCCATACTTGGCGTTTAGAACTAAAACCAGCGGGTTTATATTTCGGATCCTCAATTAAGTGTTTTTGTGGATCCTCAAAAGTGTCTCAACATAACTGCCACGCTGTCTTCAGACTGAAGTCAGTTTTTAGGCTGTTATCAGTCCAGATCTGGGATCTTGATGATAGTCGCTGGGGTGGTAATGTTTCTAGTAAATTCTGGATCGGCATTCCTTGCCGTGAGCACTTCTTCCACTCAGACGCAGCAGCGTTACTTTGACGCCGGACAAGAGAAGGTATATGAGCTAGAATAGATAGGGAGGGCTAAGGGAGTGGGGTAGGTTTTATCAACCACGTAATTATGCGCATTGCCTTGTTTAGTTGGGTGTCCACTTTTTTTGTATGTGCGCTGCGATATCATACTGGTAGTGGTGCGCTTTACTCCACCCAAGTAACTGCGTCTACCGCGTCCCCCGGTCAACGACCGGTCCTGTCTAACGATACGGAGTGGCAGTCCGGCGGGAAAAGGATCGCACAAAGGAGGAACACCGGACTGTTCTTTTTCCAAACGTGACTGAGTTTGTTGCGCCGCTTCTTCTTTCACCAGCCAATGTGTAGTCTCGAAGCGGTGGTAGGTGAAAAATATAGGGCATGTAAAAAAAAATTGCCTTTGATGGACAATTTACAGAATTAAATTACTTTGAATTAAAAAATCCCCCGGTGCCACCGCTGCGCTACCACCATGAATCATAAGAAAAGCCCTTTTTCTAGCTCAACCAACTACCGCTCTACTCAGAGTTGTCAGAATGAAAGTAATCCAGTACCATACTTTACGCCAAGAAGTGCTGTTTCAAGTGATGCTTAGCTTAAAAATCTAAAATGCTCAGCAGTGGACTTGCTATGCCTCAAATTGTAATGAAAACGAAGCAGCATTGAACAACGAAGCGTTTTTATCACAAAACACTTTTGTACCAATAATAGTAGCTAACTGAATGACTCCTTTTAAAGCGCTTCTTAAGACGAACAGACATTATTGTTTTTTTAATAATGCATTTTTAACTCAACCATGATAATAGAGATAGTATTATACTACGTAGGTACTTTTATTTAATTTGTTTTTAAAATTTTCTACTTATACAATTTGCTTTGGTCGCCCTCTTTTGGAGAGTAGATGTATTAAATATTGCAAGAGTAGGTATGCTATAAAAAGTATTTTAACAATACAGACAGTAAAGCAAGTAAACTCACTAATCAACGCCATCTACTGCCAAGTAATTAACCTACAAAGTGCCAAGATTCCTTGACGTATCATTTAATACACGAAACTATTTGATGGTAAACGACACGTTCATGTGACTCGTGAAATTTGCAAGTTAAAATTAACTCAAGAAACACGTATAACCAAAATTCGGCCGTCTTTGGGTAGATTCATTTTACATTTGGCAAGTTGTCAATTGTCATTTTTACATAATTTTTCATTCATCCAGTCGGCAACAGATGAAGCTCATGTATTAAAAATTTACAATCCAAATTTCCAAAAAATGATTATTATCATTTCGTTTTTTGTTATTTGAAGACGTTTGATAATATTATCCAAATCTGTAATCTAACAAAATTGGTTTTCATTAAATTTTCTTGCCAGCTAAAGAGCTACATTACACAGTAATCAGCGCCATCTATAATGAATTATCTCGTATCCCTCGAAAACTGTGCATTTTTCTGGATTTTAATGTAGCCTATGTTACTCCAAAATAATGTAGCTTTTTAATGGTGAAAGAATTGTTGAAATTGGCCTTGTAGTTCCTTAGTTTATCCATATCAAACATCCAAAAATACAAAAATACAAATCTTTCCTATTTATAATATTAGTATAGATTGATAGAATTCTTATTTGTTTTCCTGTAATCTACAAGCAATGAAGTATATTTTGTATGTTTTTTACAACATTTTATAGTTCGTAGTTTCGGAGATCAGGGGAAGGGGGCGATGGCCAATTTTCATCTGCTTTCATGCATAAAATCAAAACTATTTATTTTACAATAATAACAAAGTCCCGCGAAAATGACACTTATTTAAAAAAATCTTTATTATAAATTTATTTTGCAGTTTTGCACATCTGTGTTTGGGTCATAAGATTATTCATTTGATCCAGTAGATTCTAAGCAAATTGGCTGTGATAGACGGACGGACAGACAGACGCACGAGTGATTCTATAAGGGTTCCGTTTTTTTTTTTTTCATTTTTTGTACGGAACCCTTAAAAATACAATTTGAAATATAAACACCGTCTCAATAATATTACCGTGACAAAAGCTTTAGTAGGTAACGAAATAGAATATTTGCACAATCGATAATATAATCTTCAGCATATATATACATTTTCAAACTTAGGAAAAGCACGCAGTAGTGTTAGTTTTTATGAATTTTGCAAATGTATATAGGTACGTACATACATATGGAAATTGGCATTGGCATTGAACTCGCGTTACCTAGGCTGGGGCAATGACGTGATGTACCGGAGGGTTCTACAGACTACAGACACGGTCACAGGATCGAGGGTGCTGACGCGCCTGCGCGCTGTGCATGGCGGTCGATCGCTGGACATCATAGCCACATGCAACGAGCACGTGGTCATCTATTAAAAAAAAAGTTTTAAAAAACTAAGAACCGACTTTAAAATAAACTAAAAAAAGCGAAATATAAATTTCTTTGTGCTCCATGGATAGTTAAAATTTGTTCATTAATCCCACTGACTCCAAAAATAACTGATTAATTATGTTTTAGTTTATAAATTAATATTTCGCTTTTTTAGTTTATTTTGAAGTCGGTTCTAAGTTTTTTAAAACTTTTTTTTATTTCACCATTTTTAGTGTTAGGACTATAACCATACTTTATCGTCCAATTGTGGATCTATTATTATAGAAGTCGTTTAAAAATATCGTTTTTAACAGAAGTGTCGTAACCATGAGATCTTGCGTTTAATGCCAAAGTCAATTTAAAAAATACGCCCATAGTAAATAAAATTACTGTCTGGTACCACGTAAGCGCTACGTCTGCCCAATACACTACGCTACGTTCTGTCGACAAATCGCAGTATTATCTATTGACTCCTTACCGTTAAGGAGTTCTGTGGCCTCCATCATCAGCTCAGCAGTACGATATGCATACTAAAACCTTCCCCAGAATGCAACAAATACTTTTCTGAAAACCGCATCAAAATCGGATGAGCCAAACGCGAAACATACATACATACAAACATACGGGTCAAACTGAGAACCTCCTTTTATTAAGTCGGTTTATAACAATTTACGCTACACCAGTTCCAACTTACGGAAACATGTCGTTGGTTCCGTCGAGTGGTGAGATTCGTGATAAAAGTATTTGTTCGCAACTGTCCGAATAACGCACCCACAAACCCAAGTATTGACCAGTGGCGTGCATTGGTTTTATTTCGAGGTAGGCAGTAGATACTTACTAATGTGTTTTACTGATGAAAATCACTGGTTTTCATAAAAATTACACATTTGTAAGTACCTGCTGCCTACATCATTTCATTTATCAGGTAGGCACTGCCTAATTGCCTATATGCACCGCACGCCCCTGGTATTGACTATACCTTAAAAGCACTTCCGCTAATAGTCCACTAGCCGCATCGACTACGTCTTCGGGTCAGGTCGATGAACTAAGCTGTCACTTCCTATAGCTATTGACTGCATTGATCAACACATGACATACTGAGGGAGGGCGATTACAATCTTTAAAACGAAAGTTACAGAACGAAACCTAAATAATGTAACTCACTGCTTTACAAAAAAAAAAGTTGAAGATCCATAGCTCGAGTCAGAGATACTTCTCCAAATATGTTGTTTAATCAGGAAATTTGCATCAAAATCGCACGAGCTTAATGCATCTTACCGTTTTTACAGCAGACAATGATACAAAATGCTCTTAAACTGACATTTGAGTACCGCATTTTTTATGTGAATGATTTAAATTTAATTTTTTTTTGCTTTTTTATTGCCAACACCACCATACTTTATTACAATGCTCTGATCCTAAGGTTGTATTTAAAGTGGGTTACAAATAATCTTTTTTACTTGTGCTGTATATGCGTTGTTTCTTATCAAATTTATGATTCAAGGTCAAAGGGAAGTTTCCTAGGCCCTATATTTTCAGTATGTGAGTAAGGGAGAGTAGGTAAACATTATGTAAGTACACGTAACAGATTTACTTATATCATCATGAATTATCTTCTCTTCATTGCGCTTAAAATGTGTGAATGATAACCACCTTCAAGGGACTGCAAACTTTAATTTCAATGTAAAATCTGTACCCCTATCTTAGAAAAAATTCTTGACAAACGCACAAAAAAGTGATTCCGTACCTCAAAAATAATGTATGTAATGCATAGAGTATGCATTACACACATTATTTTTGAGGTACGGAACCCTGAAGTGCTAGTACTTAAATTAGTAAACCGTCATTTTAATCGAAAACAGTCTGACTGAGATTTGACCGCGTTACTTTTGGTGCTACTCTTAATAGAAAAGATATAATTATCTTATTCTGGCATACATTAATTTAGCTCATTTCTAAATACTTATTTTAAGTATAGCTCTTTTAAGTATTTTAAAAATAATCTAACTCCTATACCAGCACTACTGGTTATTTAGTTAATGGTTCGTTTAAATAATTCTGAACCTAATTAACGGCCTGACTTATAAACAAACGTTGGTTAAATTTAAGACTCTGTTAAACAGCTTATTAAAATATGTTTACATAATTATAAAAAAATATAAAAAAACATAACAAAACAACGCAGTTGCGCAGATTGTACGCTAAAAGAAATCGATTTTATAAAAACAATATTTAATAATCAAGCATTGCATGATAACTTGATAACAATCGTCGTACGAATAGAAAACTAAATAGTCTAAAATTATCTGTTACGAAAACTCCGTGTTTACTTTTTCATTCTATCTATCTACCCTGTAGACATTCATGTCGAACTATTGACCTTGACAAAGATAATGTAACAATGCATTTTCAACCCTATAGTCGAGTAGTCGTGTACCAATAAGCCAGAGATCCAGTGGGGTCGCGGCGGTGCGAGCGGCGACGCCGCCGGCGTCGAGCGCGGGGTGTTGCCAGTCTCCGCCCGCGCGCCTCCTCAGCACCGCACGAGCTGTCAAACCGCCTCCGACGGGCACCCGGCTTAAACGCTCTTACCTCAATCGCTGCAACTCGCGATCGTATCGTAGTGCGCACTCGGTGACTCAGTTTGTGATTATTGTTCGCATGTCGGAAAACAATCTAGAGAGATGAACGGCAGTACGACGACGGTGAATGGGGGCGCCGTCAATGGTACCACAACTGGAGCCCTCAATGGAATCGGTTCTGCTCCACGTACCGCAACTCTCGGAACTCCTAGCAATTACGCGTACACTTCCAGTGGCACCCTGCTGGGCCGTGGCGGCTCAGCCAGACCTGTGCCCCCTCCAACACTTCCCAAGTACAGTGGTTCTTTCAGTGCGGGAAGCACAACAACAGGTCTCCGGGAACGCGACCGTGAAGGCACGGGCGGCTCACACCGCCTGGCTAGTCTAGAAAGATTGGCATTACGCCAAAGGATAATCGAACAAAGTGCAAACAATCAGGTGTCGGCCGGTACGATTCTGAACATCACTGGGACAAATGGAGGGCCCACCTCTGCTACCGTCACCCTTACCGACACGGCTACGGTGAGTCCCCTTGCGGCACATCTTGCTCACCCTCAAAATTTTCCCCTACTCGTAGTTAGCGCACCCCGAAATAGTGTGTAGGTACCAATCGTTATTTTAGAACAGTCAACCCTCTGTCCCTCGTACATACAAGCGCAATGTTTTATATCATAAGTTGTTAATGCCCATGGTCATACCTATACTTTTTAAAAATAAATTAAATGATCAATTGATCATTAAATCAGAGTTTACTGAAGATATTTGTATCGTATTCATGTATGTAACTTGATGTTTGATGATTGAATTGCGCTTGTAGACGACTGTGTATGTTTTTGTTTACATTGAGGAACATTGATGCCATAACCGTGTCAGGTGTTATGTTACATCACAGCTCAAGTAGTTGATGTAGGTAAGACTTCTTGTTCTAAGAGCCAGTTATTCCTAGTATAGCCACAAAAAATATAATAGACAGCTGTGTGTAATAATAATACACAATTTAATACGATTTACGCATGGTATAATACACTCTTGATTTGATCTAAGAACAATTACAATTATTCTTTGTGTAACATTGACAAATATTTAAGATTTAATGATGTTTCGACGATAATAATTTGTAGGTATTTGTATTTTATATTCTCTTATTTGTTGACACTTGATAATAGTACATCATTTTATTTTATTTATTGTTTTGCATCTATTCCTTGATTGCAAAAGTCATACAGATTTGTCTATTTGGTTTCTTCTTCTAATCACGACGGATCATCGATCACGATTTATTCACGAGAGATGGTCGTGACCAGCACTGTATATTTGGTTAGTTTTTGCTGTTTTGTCTTATTCTCTCCTTTGTAAGGATATGGCTGGCATCCCACCATATTCCCACGCAGTTCCTCATGTGATAGGACTGGTTCGGGGTAAGGGAGGGGTTGGGCGGGTGAGTGACCCCATGACTGCAGGGTTTAAAATAACCTTATGCATCGGCGGACATTCTGCTCGCATGTGTCGAATTCACTAAACATACATTAACTGTTTCACGGTCGCACCATGACCTGAAAGTTCTCAAAACGTGATTAAGTTGAGCAGTCTTGTAGCCCGTTATTGCTTTATTGTGTCAAAAGCTTTTATGCATTTGTAGGGTTATGAATTGCTCTTGTTAGTTTTGAATTCCTTCTTCTTCGTATTCTTGTTTTTAATAACCTCTTTTATTACATCTTTTAGTATTTAAAATGTCGTGAACACTAATAATCATTATTTTATTTCTTGTCAATCATTTATAAGCTACGATGACATCGCTTACACACAGATTTTCATTTGTTGCTGAAGAGCTCAAAACGCCTATCTTTGAAGAAATATTATTTTGTGATGGTTCCTTTATCATTCTGTTTACAGATATTTATTTACTAAGAATTCTTGTTATCAGTTCTGCTATCGGCTTGGGCACGTCGAGAGAACTAGATAGATAACAATGCGTATGTTAGCTATTGATTAAGCTATCTGAAATTAGCGATGTCTCATAATGAAATTTGTTGTGAGTCTAAAAATAGTTCTTTATTAAACTATTTGAGTTATTGTTTTTGTACTAACCGACAAAGCGGTTTGGGCTTGGGGCACGTTCTCGTCTTGCATTGTTTCGCGCGATGCACAAAAAGCTAACCACACCAGGAGCACGGCTTATTCTCGACTTTTGTACTTGTTGATAAGGCTCAAATCGTTTTTATTGATTTAAGTTTACGTTCCTTGAAACGATTGGCCCTTGCTTTTGTGTCTGGTGGGCATAAGTGTGACGAGCTGGATCCTTTTGCAGTATACGTATAGCCGTAATTAAGTCAAGCCGTACCTGAGTTAACGCGGTTCCTATCACACGTAGTGAACTTTGTTGAATTCTTTATTTGTTATTTAATTATGTATTGTAATCATTATGGTTGTTAAAGTTTCAAAAGTAAACTGTTATTTTAAACAAATTACGTGCGAGTCAGTTTAGGCCTTTAAGTATTTATGATTGGAGAACGCAAACGTCGAATTTCTCTTAATTTTTTAAAAATGCTAATATATTCTATTTATTTTTTGTATACATTATGTTTTTACATTTTATATCATCTACTCGTTGATAATAGTAATATTATTGACATGATAAAATTTGATAGTGTTAGAAGATTTATTGATAAAAATTCGTAAATATTTCATACCGGTAAAATTTTCGCCCCGTGTGCCAGTTGAACGACGCGCTTGTTTGCCCCGCCAGCGCCAGCCGGCAGCCGGTATCGCCTTCGCTTCGCCAGTAACTTAACCTCAAACTGACACAGATGTGAATGGTGTTTCATATTACAATACCAGTACTTTTTTAAACGTAACGCTATAATATTGTTATTATTCCAATAGAATTTGCGTTTAAGTTAATTTCTGTTTTGGTATCAGTGAGTTTATTGTGGTTATTGTGTTGTGTCGATAGTGTATCAACAAAAATGAAAGGCCGCTAAGACGCGGCGCGATAGGCATATAAACGGTCATTGTAAGAAGTGACAATTAACAATTCTACATGTATCTCAGGCTGTGCAATTGTGTGAAGATCCTGCAAAGTTTTCGAGTTTAAGCGACGCGGTCTGTTTTTTGTATTGTCATTTACTTGGTTGTGCACAGAATGGCAAATCGAGCTTTAGCTAACGGAGTTGCACACCAGACGAAAATAGCTAGATGTGCTAGTAGCGTCGGCGACAGTGGAACTGATAAAACTAAAGTTGGATGGACCAGTCCCCGCGACATCTGGAGGAACTTATCGTTGCGCAGAAAAGCAGAGGTGATTAAAACTTGATATAAATAGACATGTTAAATAATATACTTATATAAAGTTAGTGAGTGAGTGAGTTCAGTCATTTAGCGATTGGCGACAGCCTGTTAATTGATTTAGCTTTGCAGCTATCAACAAGACTATAACTCTTCATGGCGCCTACAGATAGCGTGCTGCCGTCCGAATTACTCAACTGCTGAAATTAAATAGTGTCATGCACCTTTAAATCGCTGTCGTGGATTCAAGCAGAACATACACACTCGTAGTAAACATTTCCTTATCCCAGTTTGCTAGGTCGAGAACATTTTATAATCACAAGAAAGTGATATTCTCGATTATATAAAAAAAGCCTTTGTTAGTTGCACCAATTGCTGATAATGTATTCACACGTACCTAGGTCTTCTTTGTATTGCATTAATTTGTTGCATACAAAATCTTCATTTGCATAACTACAACTGACGTGGGAATTTCGACATACTTCGTGTGTACTAGTTATGCTGAAAGTATTGTAAATCTATACTTCTTTACTAATACTAATATAATAATAATATAATAAAGAGGAAAGATTTGTATTTTTGGATGTTTGCAATGGATAAAATAAAGAACTACAAGGCCAATTTCAAAAATTCTTTCACCATTAAAAAGCTCAATTATTTTGGGGTAGCATGGGCTACTTTAAAATCCAGAAAAATGCACGATTCCCGAGGGATACGAGATAATTCATTATAGAAGGCGCTGATTACTATGTAATGTAACTCTAGCTGGCAAGAATATTTTATGGAAAAACAATTATGTTACAGTCCAGGTTTAGTTAATATTATTAAAAGGCTTCAAATAACAAAAAAACAAGACGATAATAATATTTTTTTAGAAGTTTGGTTAGTCATTTTGTATAAGTACTTATATTTTTAATACATGAGCTACATCTGTTGCCGACTAAATGAATTAAAAATGATGTAAAAATGACAATTGACAACTTGCCCAATGCAAAACTAAGCCAGGGTTGCACCATCTTACTTTAACCACATGAGTAAAGAAACGGAACAGAGACAAAGCTTCTAAAGAGCTAGCAAAATTTATACCTATTTTGGGAGGGTTGGCACAATTAAATAAATTTAAAATATTTAAATGTTCTTTTTTTTCACATTTTTTATTAAAATAGGTTATTTTTTTACAAATTACATACTCTAAATTTTTTTTTATTACTTTTGTTTTTTAATAATTTGTTGTGTCTTAATCGAATGATAAATTCTAAATCTAATATAAAGTTTTTTCAAATAATCCAATGGGAAATAATCACATGGCATATGAAATGTACAATCTTGTAAACGTGCTAATATGTCATTACCAATATTAACAATTTGTACATGAAGATCAAAATATTCGCGAAATTTTGGCTCGAGCAATTCAACAAATGCAATAAAATTGTCAGGAGGTATTATCACACACAGTACAATGTACAACCATATTTACAACACTTTTTAAATACTAAAACAATAATATTATACGTATTATGTGAGAAACTCGATAACAAAAACAAAACACGCACGACATTCGAGCGTCGTGTCACGCCTGCAAGCCCTGAGATTGACCACTGGCTGATCTAGTTTGAAGCGGTTTCGGCTCATACGTGACAAGCGGCCAGTGGACACGCACACACACGCGTTGCACTTGTAGTGATGTACCTATCACAGCGCATTCGTATGAACCTTTGTCTCTGTTCCGTTTCTTTACTCATGTGCTTTAACTTTAACAAACGTCAAAAGTCTGTCAAAATACTCGTGAAACACGTCTAACCAAAAAGACGGCCGATTTTTGGTTAGACGTGTTTCACGAGTTGATTTAAACTTGCAAATTTGCACAAAAGTCACATGAATTATCGTTTACCAACAAATAGTTTTCCTCAAGCAATTGGGGCGAAGTAATTTAGCCAGTAACGTTTTTTTATTGATTTTCATGCAAGTTACTGGTATACAGGAGATAATTAATAATACAATATTTATTTAGTTTGTGGTCTTTCGAATTGTACTAGCTAGGTACAATCACTTACTTAATTAGCAGAATATTTAATTAATTTAAAAATTATTGCAAAGATTTAAAATATCATACATTCGTTGTATGTGATAACAAAGAAACGCTCATGGCCAGACGGCTTATCGTTAGGGCCACTACTCATCAATAGTTGGCGCTGGCTGAATCCAAATATGAAAGCAACGAAAGGTCCCTTTCCTAAAGGGTCCAATGTGGTCTACAGATGTTATATCTTTACGAAAGTGGTTTTGTTTGTTTGTTTTTCTTAAACAAGGTATTTTAGCAACTTTCGCTTTAGGTTTTGTAATATTGCTGATACATGGCACAAGGAACCTTGGTTCTTGGTAAGTTAACTACTTGACAATAGATGGCGTTGATTATTGAGTTTACTTGCTTTACTGTAGCATACTCTTACAATATTTAATACTTCTACTCTCCAAAAGAGGGTGACCAAAACGAATTGGTGTAAGTAGAAAATTTTGAAAACAACTCAAATATCAGTAGGACGTAGTATAATACTATGTCTATTGTCATGGTTGAGTTAAAAATGCATTATACGGAAAACAATAAATAATGTCTTTTCGTCTTATAAAGCGCTTTAAAGGGAGTCAGTCAGTTTGCTACTATTGGAACAAAAGTGTTTCGTGATAACAACGCTTCGTTGTCCAATGCTGTTTCGTTTTCATTACCATATATGAGCCATAGCATGTCTGAGCATTTTCGATTTTTAAGATAAGCAGCACTTGAAACAGCACAGCACTTCGTAGAGCATGGTACTGTGTTACTGTCATTGTGACAACTCTGAGTAGAGCGGTAGTTGGTTGAGCCCTGAAAAGGGCTTTTCTTAGGATTCATGGTGGTAACGCAGCGGTGGCACCGGGAAATTCAAAGTCATTTATTTCTGTAAATTGGCCATCAAAGGCACTTTAACATATCCCATTTTTCCCTACCACCGCTTCGGGACTACATATCGACTGGTGATGAGAAGAAGCGGCGCAACAAATTTAGTGACCTTTGGGAAAGGAACAGTCCGATGCACCAGATAGATCCAGTATCCTTTCGCCGCCTGCCTGCCACTCCGTTACTGTGGACAGGACCGGTCGTTGCCCGGGGTCGCGACGTGGACGCAAATACTTGGGTGGAGTACAGCGCACCACCACGTATGGTATCGCAGCGCGCATACAAACAATGTGGACAACCAACTAAACGAGGCAATGCGCATAATTACGTGGTTGATAAAACCTACCCCACTCCCTTGGCTTCCTGTTCTAGCTCATATGCCTTCTCCTGCCTGGCGTCGAAGTAACGCTGCTGCGTCTGAGTGGAAGAAGTGCTTACGTCAAGGAATGCCCATTCAGAATACACTTGAGACATTATACCACCCCAGCGACATTCATCAAGATCCCCGATCTGGACTAATAACAGCCTAAAAACCGACTTCAGTCTGAAGACAGCGTGGCAGTTATGTTTAGACACCTTTGAGGACCTACAAAAACACTTTATTGTGGATCCGACATCAAAGCCCGCTGGTTTTAGTTTTACATTCCAAATTCCCAAGTATGGGTAAGGCAAAACAGGTTCAGGAAAGGATACGGGCGTTCCAATCACCACCTTCATAAGTGGGGGCTGAAGCAGTCAACTGTGACTGTGGTACCACGGATCAAACCTTAGCTCACATTGCCAACGATTGAATCGACATTTAATTTGTAAGGATTCTAGCACCTGAACGCCATACGATATGATGATGACAATAAATAAACAAACTTTCTCGATGGTCGGCACCGACTTAAGAAAATAGTGCTTTTCTCATGGGCAATTAGACTGTTGCCCTTTCTCGAGTACGATCTATTGAAAATCAATATGTTTAAAATTAAAAAACAAAGGCAAAACTATTAATTTAAATGAAGAATCTAACTTATCTAGCTGACCCGGCGAACTTCGTACCGCCTATCCTAACCTATCCTGTACGAATAGTGTGTATGATAAAATAAATTTGGCGTTCTTAGTGTTTTCCTTGAAATTTTTCCATTATTTTTTCATCGTTTAATTAATTCCGGCCGCTTTCTCTCAACTTCTTGCATTAACCTCATCAGTTATTCGCAGTAGAGTCAGAATCGATGGTCCTGCCTGGTGGTAACAGCTCATAATGAATAATGCCCTTCCAATCCCACCATACACACAGCATCACCTTGTTGCGAGTTAACCCGGGTTTCGCAACAGTCTGTGAAGCCTGACCGGCCTATGACCACGTCCTTTTTCGCACGTTCTTGTCGTACGTGATCCACTTTTCATCACCAGTTATTAGCTTCTACAAAAATGGTTCGGTTTCATAACGTCGTAATAAAGAATCACAAATGAGTACACGGTTCATTAGGTTTCTTTCAGTGAGCTCGTGGGGCGCCCAAATATCGAGCTTTTTTGTGTACCCAGTTTTTTTCAAATGCGCCACTGTTTCAAACTGTTTTGTGGTCAATTCCCAGTTCTTTAGCTACGTCGTAACTACTGATATGCCGATCTTGCTCCACTTTTTCAAAAATTGGCAACAATTTTATCCGTAATAGGGCGACCAGAGCGACGTGCATCATTGACATCAAAATTTCCGGATTGAAAACGGTTAAACCAAATTTGTGCTACTCTCACAGACACTGCATCAGGTCCATAAACATTCAGGTAGAGGGTTTGTTTGTTTATATAATTCGTATTCTATTTATTATGGCTAAATAGGTAAGTGAAACTATGAATATGCTTGCGACCTTATGATGTACACTATTCAAAACTAATAAATTATTCTTGATTCTTGGATTAGGGCTCTAAAGTTGTTGAAGCAATACTGCCACAAAGTAATAATGCCTAATACTCGTATTATGTGTAGATATGTATGAATAACATGGCAATTAAGGTCTTATTAGATGAGTGCGGCAATGAATATTTAATTGAGGTTAATTTCAGTGTCACCTAAATTAGCACGTAGATTTGTGTACTGCACAAAATATGAATTTAGCAAGCGATATAGAAAATAAGTATATCTTATCAGTCACAACAACAAGACTAACAAAAATAGAAAACAAGCTTGTAAAAACAAAGTTAAATAAAATAAGGCATCCATCCAACTACTAAGTCAACATGCTCCGATCGAAATATGTATTTTAGTGAGGGAGAAGTTATTTTAAAACTCATCGCTTGATTTGGGGTTTCCAAGTTCCGCTTTGATACAAATACTTGCCACAAATGTTTAAATCATTATATCATCGGCGCGGCGCGGTTCCTCTGCAATCAGGAAGATAAAAGCCTAGTTGCTCCTTTATAACATAGTCATCATTGTTTTTAATAGGTTTAAATAACATAAGATTGAGTTTGAGTTCAACGAACCTAACTAACGCGATATCATAAGAGAAAAGACATCAATGGAATACTCCATTACATTGCATTATTTGCTCAGGTAAGTCCTTTGATCGTATGATACATACAATAGACAATACCTATATTAGGTGCACAAGTGCATGCATTTGTGTGAGTGAGTTTCGATGTGTACCAGTTTATTTTGTCGATACATGCTTGGTTAGTAGAAAAAGATAGAGCGAGATTTTTGCAATCAAATGTGGCTAATGAGCACAATCTGGATATGACGACCTCCGTAGCCGAGAGGCAAGCGCGCCGGACTATAAATGGAGCCGCCTTCTCTGAGGTTCCGGGTTCGATCCCTGGTCGAATCAATGTAGAAAAAACGAACTTTTCTATATTGGCTCGGGTCTGGGTGTTGTGGTACCGTCGTTGTTTCTGATTTCTATAACACAAGTGCTTTAGCTACTTACCTTAGGATCAGAGCAATGTATGTGATGTTGTCCAATATTTATTTAAAAAAATATATATATATTATTTATGTAGGTAATAAAAGGTATATTTTTTGTAATCTAAATTACATATTAAAAGAATTGTTGTTCATTTAATTTGTCTCGCTAAAACTTGAGAGCGACTGGAATGATTTTGCTAATTTGATCTTTGAATTTTCGTGGAAGTCCAGGAAAGGTTTAACAGAAGGGTGGTTTTTCATCATGATAACGCTAGACCTCACACATCTTTAGCCACTCAGCAAAAATTTAGAGTTTGGCTGGGAGGTGTTAATGCATCCGCCGTATAGTCCTGACCTTGCACCTTCAGATTTCCACCTGTTTCGCTCTCTTCAGAATTCTCCAGGCAGTGTCAGGTTAACATCACGAGAGGACTGCCAAAACCACTTGTCGCGGTATTTTGATCAGAAGCCCCAAAATTTCTATAGCAATGGGATTTTATGGGATTATGTCCCTAACAAGATGGCAAAAAGTTATCGAACAAAATGGTACCTACATACTTTCATCATCATCATCATATCAGCCAGTTGCAGTCCACTGCTGGACATAGGCCTCCCCCAAGGAGCGCCACAGCACACGATCTCCCGCCCTTTGCATCCAGTCGCTGTCAGCTGCCTTCTTCAGGTCATCGGTCCATCTAGCCGGGGGGCGTCCTACACTAAGTTTGCCTAAGCGTGGCCTCCATTCGAGAACCTCCCTGCTCCACCTCTCGTCGGTTCTGCGACAGACATGGCCAGCCCACTGCCACTTCAGCTTGCTGGACTATATCAGTCACCTTAGTCTTATGTCGTATGACCTCGTTCCGGATCTTATCCCTTAATGATCCCCAACATAGACCTTTCCATAGCACGCTGAGTGACGTGTAGTCGGTGGGCCAACTTGACTGTCATGTTCCACGTTTGGGCTCCGTAGGTTAAAACTGGTAGGACGCATTAGTTAAACACCCGGCTTTTCAGGCACTGCGTCAGTGTCGACGTGAAGATATGACGCAATTTCCCAAATGCTGCTCAGCCAAGCTGCACTCTTCTGGCGATTTCCCGCTCGAAGTTGTCTCTACCGAGCTGTAGTACTTGTCCGTACTCTTGGACAACCTCGAGCGTAGTGCCCTCGACGGAAATTGGTTCCGGGATGACATGTTCGTTGAACATTACCTTAGTCTTGTCCAAATTCATTCCAAGCCCCACACGTCTCGAGCCAGCATTAAGACTGTGCAGCATTTTTTGCAAATCCTGCAGCGATTCTGCCATAATAACTATGTCATCGGCAAAGCGAAGTTGCGTAAGATATTCGTCATTTACATTGATGCCCAGTCCGTTCCAATCCAGCGTCTTGAACACATCCTCCAGTGCGTTGGTGAACAGTTTCGGAGATATAACATCTCCCTGTCTAACACCTCGGAGCAGCTGGATGGGTTTTGTTCGGTGGTTTTGTACTTGGACGGACATTGGAGCCATACTGTACAGGCTTCTTAGCTCCTTCACGTACCGCCAATCGACTTGGCATCGCTGCAAAGAGTCCAGAACAGCCCAGGTTTCGACCAAGTTGAAGGCTTTCTCATAGTCCACAAAGGCCAGGCACAGGGGCTGGTTATACTCTTCGGACTTCTGTATAACCTGCCGCACCGTGTGAATGTGGTCTATGGTACTGTAACCTTTGCGAAACCCAGCCTGTTCCGGTGGCTGGAAAGCGTCAAATCTTGCGGAAAGACGGTTTGTGATGACCCGCGAGAACAGCTTGTAAACGTGACTCAGGAGCGTGATTGGTCTATAGTTTTACAGGAGGCTTTTGTCTCCTTTCTTGAAAAAACAATGCCACCACGCCCCCACTCCACGCTTATATTGGCACCCGACCTGAAAGACGACGACGACATAGACAGAGAACGGAGGGCGATGTCAGTGAGGGCGAACATGCTGGCTCGTAGGTTTGCACGTTGTTCGCAACAAGTAAAGACTACCTTATTTAGAGCTTTTTGTACATCCTTCTACACGTGTAGCCTATGGGCTAGTTATACTCAAAAAGCTTTCAACGCTCTGCCTGTTTCCCACTTCGCGTATGACTCCAATCACATCATCAAGGTCTCCCTGTCCACGTCCTCAGTAGTTTCCAAAGCAGCGAATCGGTTTCGGAGCTCCAACTGGAATTTTTTGGAGTCTTGGCCGGCCTGAACCAGTGTCGGACGAAGAGTTGACCTCATCATGCGGCTTCTTTCCAGCTTAATGTTGATATTTAGGGTGCCTCTAACCAGTCGGTAGTCGCTACCGGTGTTAAACCTATTTACCACAGAGACATCCCTAAATATATGCTTCTTGTCCGTCATGATGAAGTCTATCTCATTCTTCGTCTTACCATCGGGGCTTAGCCAGGTCCACTTTCTCTGGGGCTTCTTCTGGAAAAAGCTGTTCATGCAGAAGAGCCCCTGCATACTCAGGAAGTTTACCAGCATTCGCCCCCTGTGGTGGTTCCTGGTTCCATAGCCGTGCTGTCCTACACACGATTCGTCGCGTTCCTGTACTCCCACTTTGGCGTTGAAGTCGCCCATGACAACGGTGAAGTGGTTCTTGGTTGTATGATGTATGGCCTTAGATATATCTTCATACAAGGCCTCGACCACATCATCCGAATGCCCTGTCGACGTCGGCGCATATACCTGTATGACTTTGAGGCAGTACCTCTCGGTCAGTTTTAGTACAAGGTACGCTACCCGGATCGACACGCTGGATATCTCAAATACGTTGTCACGGAGATCTTTGTGGACAAGGAAACCTACGCCACCTTGGGAGAGTTGGTCTCCCTCTCGGAAAATGAAAATGTGGCCAGATTCAAGGGTCATCGTGTCCTCCCCCTGTCTTCGAACTTCTGACAACCCTGGAATATGCCATCTGATGTTTTTAAGGTCTTCCTGGAGTGCGACCAGGTCTTCATCCAGCCGTAGACTGCGTCCGTTATACGTTGCCAAGGTCAGTGGTTTGTGGCAGCCGTCCGTAGCCCGGGGATTCTTCGCACCGCCTGTCCTACCGTAACCAAGGCCGCTGCCGTGACCCAGAATAGTAGGGCGGCCGGGAACTAGGGGCCGTGGTTTTTCTCTTCTACTCATGGAGGGTATATGCCCATACTCACCACGCTGGGCAAGCGGGTTGGTGAGCGCAGCACAGAGCCTCGCACCAGTGACGCTGCTGCCCGCCACTGACCAGAGATATGTGGCTCTGCGTTTAGTTGGTTATACCGCCAACGGTTCGGTCGCCAGAGCCTCATCCGTTGTCCAGCAGGGTGCACCACGGGCAGGTGAGGTTGGCACTTGAGGCAGAAGATGTGCGTTACACCCCTACATACTTTAGTTAAATGTAAATAAACTAGATTAAAAAATGATTAGAATTTTACCATACGATCATATTTCAGTATTCTGTTGACTGAAACCCGCGAAATATTAGTCTGCAGAGCGAGTTTTTTTTGAGTGCGACATGGATTTCGGCGAAGTCACTCTCGGATGATTTTGATGTTCGCAGGCGTCGTCAAAGAGCGTGGCCGACCACTCCTTTGGCGATCTTGCAAAGAACTTGTTTCCTTATATCGTTTGATAGTGTAATACACGAAGTTACGGCTCACACCAAAAGTTTTCACCTCACGGAAAATCTCCATTGGTTTTTTTCCCGCCTTGCATAGCGAAATCACGGTCGCACGTAATTCTTTTGTTACCTCCATTACGAGAAAATTTAAAGAAATGAATTTGAAAATCAAAGGAATTAAAAGTTAACATTCCAAATTAAAAATTGGAAAAAGAAATAAATAGCAGCCAGTAATATTTTATAAAAAAAATTAAGTACAAAGTTTGTCTCAATACTTATGAACACATGAGGTTATAATGCTGCCAGCATAATGGGGACCTTTGGTTTGGGTGGTAGTGTAGGTTTTTGACATAGCAATAAGTATGTAGCCATAGATATAGAATGTACAAGATAGACAAAGGCTCATTGCAAATGATACAAAAAATGTGACACGTATGTGTGTGTGTAGTAGTGTTGTTCAAGCCACAAATTTTTTATCGATAAATTGCAACCGGCATCAAATTGATTTGGCACAAGTCACAATCGCCGCTGACCTTGAAGCACCTAAAGTTTAACTTAATCTTTAAACAAAAAAGAGGTGAAAATCAGTATCACGGAAAGGATGCGGGGCTTTCTGGGCTTGTATGTGTAAAGTTAAGATATGGTCGAAAAAAGGTCATATTTGTGTTATGCAAACTTCACAGTCTGGAAACTGAGAAATCTAAAAACAAGTTTACTCGCATTAAATCGAAAAATGAGTAATTGAATATTGTGAACAAGTTTATATAATGGAAAATAAGAAAACGGTCGTTTTAAATATGTCATCATCATTTCAGCCACAGGACGTCCACTGCTGAATATAGGCCTTCGCCAGTGACTCCCAGATCGGCCGGTTGGAAGCAACCTGCATCCAGCGTCGTCCTGCAACCTTTACCAGGTTGTCTGCTCAAATATTAAATATGTAACCTATTTAAAACAATTTCATATCATAATTTCATTTCAACATATTCCTTATAATCACAGAGTTAATATTATACTACTTACAGAAGGTGGTTCTGTGTTCATAGAGTTGGGCATCAAACACAGGTGTCAATCAAAAGAAATAAATGCACTTCAATAATCGTGACATAAAGTATGTATTGTATTGTATGTGTTTGTACGTCACGGACCTTCTTTGTTTAAGTTTAATCTGTAAGATTTGATTAAATATATAATTATCTGCTACCTACCGCGATATCGAATCTTTAGAAAGATGATCTGCTAAGTATATCATATTTATAAAAAGCTATTTTACTTCACTTAAAATGATTAACTTACAGGAACAAACAAAAAGATTCAGTACCCACCTTGGTACTGAATCTTTTAATAATATACGTCCAAAATTTTTTTTTAACGAAACATCTGTCCTCAAAATGTTTACTGCTAACTGTGGACTGTTTTCGCGGAGTCCAATCTGGCCTGTTTATAACTCTTATCCACTTTTCGCGTATTTCAGGTTTAGATGGTATTCTTAAAAAAATATTTTATATTATACTAAATATTTGACTAAACTATACAGAATTCTTTTAGTCGTTTATAAACAAGTTATATTTTAGATGCCCCAAAATAAAACTAAAAATCTCATAATGTAATCACAAAAAACAGTATTGGAGTGTTTTTTTTGTAAACAAACATGATAAATATTTTTTTAGTAATTGCTACTAATCTTCTATACCCACAAATGGCTGTCGATATTTTATCGATACTTATGACGTCACCGCTAGGTTAATCCCTAGTGTAGACATACAATTTACTATTTTACCTAATATTTATTGTAATTATGTCTTTAACTACGAAATACACAAACACACACCAAACAAAGTTCATATTCTTCTGTAAAATCCAAGTTCTTTGTCGATTATAATTACGAATTAGACACAAATTTGTTTCAAAATATTTTCATCAAAAAATGTATATACCTGTGAAATGTGTATTTATTTGGGTTATATGTTCTTGTCACATCACAATTTATAATTGAACAGCACCCCATGTCTACAGTAATATTTAAATAAGTTTTCCGTTTGTAATTTTGTATATTTTAATAAAATTAATTTTGACGTTTGAAATTGAAATCATTTATAGTCAGTTAAATATTTTTTTTGTGGCACATAGGTACATTGACATCTGTCTTTTTCTATCTTGTAGGATGCCCGCAAGGATATGATGTCTCTTTTCCACGCTTTGTCAGTCTTTAAGAGCGTAGCGAATCCTAAGTCTATGTATGTAGCAGATAGGTATTGTTTTAATTTATCTTATTTTATTTCATTCTTCTAATTTATAAATATTTGACGACGCTTGTTGCAGACGAAATTGTATAATAATTTTGCATGTTGTATTGTTAAGAATTTGTGATTTGTACACATGAATAAAGTTTCAATATCTAAAAAAATAATGTAACATGACAACGTCATGTAGTTACGCAGGTTTCCACTTAATACTCCAATACGAGTACACGGCCATAAAAAGAAGTATTGATTTCTTACAGCCCGTGTAATTTTCCTTCTGAGAGAGAGACACGGTACACGGATGTTCTACTTATTGTTTACGCACAATACGTATAGGTATTGAGATTATTCTCATACTTTGGATGTGCTAATATTTTCTACTTTCCACGGTTATTGTTATTACATTTTCAAGTTTTCAGAGATATTTCATATCTGAAATCTAACTTTGGGAACATTAATTTTATTAACATCAAACGGTAAAAAAAATATGTTTTAAAACGTTAAAAATCAAGCATGTTTCTTGGCATAATTTATGTTACTTATGACTCTATCTTGAAGTATTTTTATTGAGTTACAAGTTCATAAAGCATATTATTTTAAATCTCCATACGTGTAATGTAAACGAAGTAGTTTCAAATAATTCTTAAATGAAACCATTGCTCTCTGCCAACTCCGGTTTTACCTACGCTTAGGAGTTAGGACAAGCACCCACTACTCTTTGGCTCATCAGAAGATTAATTAATACTTTAGTAGGCGTTACTCCTGTGGAGCGTAGGTTAACTCTGCTTGGTTCAAGGGCATGCCCTACTTTCATAAGTAAAGTTTCTTATTGCACCGTATCATCGAATTACATGAAACAAACTACTTATCAGCGAAATTTTAAATTTGTAATGAGTATAATCATAGTGACTGTAATTTTCGGGTGGGTTCTACTGTTGTTAACGAAAATCAATCTCTTTAATAAGGCAGTCAATCGCTTTATCTTTGTATTTGTAGGCACACTACACACACAAGACATTAAAAAATAAAGAAAATTATTTTTTGGAGCGATATTTAATTAATAAGCGTGTTGATTGCATTAATGCTGAACAATGTCTGGGAATGGTGCGACAAACATGGTCGTATGCGCGAATCGTATAGAGAAAGTAAAGTTAAATGAACCGGCGAGGCGACCGAACTTATCGCTCTACCATCTTGTGACCTGGAACGAAAACATTGAAAATTGTTTCATAACGTTGGCAAAAATATCATTTTGTGAATCTAAAGTCTTACAACGTTTTGCCCTTTGTATCTTAGTATTCGGTAAAGTCGTCATCACTGAAAATTAAAAAGACAGTTCGAGTATACAAGATAATTGCTTCCTTTCTTATCACAATCGAATGATTGCTTAGCTCTAGGTAAGTAGTTTAGATCGAAAGTGCCGTTGCTTTCAAGAAACACTTTGGTTTTAATTTAATGCTTTATGTAAATGAGGCGTATCAATTACTCTAAGAAGATGCCTAACGATATGTTGATTCAACGCGACAACGATAACAGTGAGTCAGGCGGAATAGTCATCGCGGAAGCTTGGCGACATACTCGTACTACACCCCGCGTCTCGAGTGATGGCGTCGCCGACGGCTAAAGGATTGCAATTATACTGAGAGTGCCTGAGGCAGTATTTTTTATCAGCTAAGAACGAACGAACGATGTAGAGCTGCCGACAATTCTGCTTTTTATTCTTCTAAGGAATCAAGACGCGGCCGCTTTTACTTCAATAATTGTTAAGCTACAAACCTTCCTATCTGTGAATTAAAATTTGCCAAGTGAGATAAAAAACCAAGGCTAATCTTAATATCAAGATTTTCAAGGTTTCACGGATACTCTAGCTAGACATAATTAAGGAACTAATTAATGTATAATAATGATGCTTGGTGCAGTGATCGCAGCATCGTAGACTTTTAATTGATTAATTGAAAAATTGGCGAAATAGACTACAAAAATGATTTTTAAGAATATAGAGGGTAGAAAATATTTTGCAATTTGCAATATTTTAAAAACAGCACATTTTATTTGAATAACGCACAATACGTTGTTATTTGAAAAATTTGTGTGTGTTAACGTCTAAAAATATATTGACTTTGACACAGCAAAGCTAACAAATCAAAGGTATTTTAATCATACAAAAAGTAAAATAACTTTTTAATAAAAAAATTAAACCGCCGAAAAACTTTAAAGCAAAAAATAAAAAAACTCTTTTTTATTTATCATTACTTACTAAGTTCTTTAACTAATGTAAGTATACTTGAGAAATGTATATGGGACCAATCTCGAGGTATACATAGTGTTATAAAATAAATTAATTAAAAAAAAAAAACAAAAAACCAGACTGCGTAAAATGTAAACTTAAAAGATGAAAACAATATTTAAAGAATAAATTTGCAATTTAATAAAAAAGAATTCATCATAACCGGACAACTCTGTAAAAAGTTATGCGTGGTCATACATTACAATCAGTGAGTGGACGATTAAATCACCCCCTGTTTTCCTACCCTTAGGGTTGTTTTTTTTTTTTCAAATGAGTATGGGACCAACTTTGGGGGTATACTCTTTCTAATAAAAATAATTACTATGTTAAAAGTTATGCGTGATTAGATGATACTGATGATCATACATAAATATATATATATATACGCGTCGCGTCTTCAGTTAAAAATAGTTTTAATGTTTAGCTGTCTTGTCTATGATGTATAGCTAACTAACAGAACAACGTTATTTTTATGGAATATCAAAATGTATAAGGTGTTTATGGAAGTAAATAAAGCCGAATGTAAACTAAATAAATATTTAAAGGACATATCTATTTTGGTACTTAAATAAAAATAAAACGAACTAGGTTTAACGAATCATACAGGGTGTCCCAGAACTCAACGTCAAGCCGAAACGGGGTGACAGATGATTGGTTGTAAGACTAAATGCTATCATTCTACACAACTTTTAGATTTTTAAAGACCTCTGTTTAATTTAATATATATATATATATATATATATATTAAATTAAACAGAGGTCTTTAATATATATATATATATATATATATATATATTTTTTTTTAATATGTTGTATGCGTTTCCGAACGGAAGCTATTGTTTCACATGTTAGATTTCTTTTTGTCCACTTGGAACAGGCTAAGATCTACGGCCATGCTGCCTAGTCATTAGTAATTTCTATTAACATTATTTCATTTGTTAAAATTCATGTCATTGGTATTTTTAATATCAATTTAGAAAATGTATCATGGGATCAGTGGCGGGCATTAGTTTTATTTCGAGGTAGGCAGTAGATACTTACAAATGTGTATTAATGATGAAAATCAGTGGTTTTCATCATTAATACACATTTTTAGGTAGGTACCTACTGCCTGCCTCATTCCATTTATCAGGTAGGCACTGCTTAATTGCCTATGTGCACCGCACGCCCCTGCATGGGACCTTATAATGTTGCTATTTAGAAGCCGAAATATTTGTCGTTTTTAATTAATAAATCAGAAACTGAGGTCTTTAAATTATTAAATCAACAATCAATGCATTCTTAATCATTTATTCTTTTTCACCTTTTACATAAGTGTCAAGTTTGAAGAGTTTTGGCTTTAGTACCAAACCCCATAGTAAAAAAAATACGTCATTTTTTCCTTGTATGAACATTTTACCATTAATAATTACGTTACCCATTTACGTGGCTTAATTAGTCAGCGTATGTTTTGCGATATGACTACCTACACTGTGCAAACTCTAACAATAGGTAGTCGTTAATGTAAAATTTTACTTGGTCGAGTAGACGTCGGCCGTGTAGGTTGCTTTGATTTATACAGTTTCCTCTAGCTAGCGAGTCGCCATTTTATACACAAAGTATAATGTAACCTTTAGTGTAGTGTTGTTTTGCTAAATAATATTATGAAGTTTACATTGTGATGGATTTTGGTGGGAAAGATGCAACCACTGACAATATGTTTTTCAACAAATTAAAAAACAGATTCAGTTTGAAAAGAAAAGTTAGAGCGAAATCGATTAGTACTGACAATGAACTAAATGTAAGTGACAAAAATAAATTATTTTACTAAAAAGTCCATTACAAAATCTTGGTGTAATCAATGACTAAACTTGACCGTATTATTGTCGTGCTACCCAATGCCTTAACTCAACACTTAATTGGATTCGATTGTGAATGGACGCATTCTCAATACATGCGATTGTTTATTCGTGCTTTCACTCAAAACAAACAAATTCCTTGTCGATGTTGAATCGGTGTGATTATTTACGTTACAATGTCCGTGCTCTGGTAAACACTCGCCGGATGGCGTTGCCCGCGCCTCTACAGCGATCAGTGAGCAATTGGGACTTGTCTTGTGTGTTTAGCGGGAAAATAGAGAAGTAGCATTTGTATTTTTTATTAATTGCAATTATAGTTGCTGCTGGCTGATTTAAAAAAGGCCGAAAATTTGCAATTTGCAACGTATGCCATAACGCGTTGATATTCTTTTAAAATGAGTGTTTGGCGTGACTCAAAAAGATTCTTTGAATATTTTAATGATAACACGGTCGCGGTAAGATGTGATTCATAGTGGCCAATGAAGTACGATGTTTTCCACGCGCTATCATATGAAATGTCCAAATGCAGTTTGTGTGTAATGCGCCACATTTCGATGTTGCAACTGCTGCGTGAATGCAGTTGCCAGCTGACAGAGACGTCCCTCAACTCACATACTTGGCTTGCTGTCCAAAAAGATATGGTTTGTTGCATTAAACCAAACTTAACATATACTGTGATGCTATGCTATGCTGAAACATAATATAATATTTTAACACTGAACACTCTTCAAAGTGTAAAACATCGTTTACCTCCTCATTAGTTTAAACTACTTAATTACGATGACACTGAGTCAATACTTAATATCTATACTACTCGTAATATCTTGTGACGGTATGATTTATTTAAACGATTTTTATGTACGTTCATGAAATTATGATATATTTTTTATAATTTTTTTCTTTAACATTTAATTTCAAAAGCAAACAGCCACTTCTTATAATATTTGGTTTTAAACTATTGTTTATGTTTATGCAATATTCGTGCCTCAAGTAGGTAATTATTTTTTAATATAACATTGTTCTACTAATCCAGCTGTTTTGTTCCAAAAATTGAGTAAATTATTTAGTGTTGTTTTATAACCTAACATAAAAGTACCATACTAAGTATCACACCAAGTTGATATGTTTGATGTTTTTTTTCATTAGATACCTAGATATATTAATTTTATAATATTTTTTTATAAGGTCGTTATAAACTTTTAGAGAAAAAGTAACGGGCTCTATGCGTCGTATGTTAGTGGTCTTAATTGTTAAGTATGAACTTTTTATTATAGTCTCTTCGTAATTATACGCGTCTGTTTATTTATTAAAGCCTATTACTGTGACGCGTGCGTCTTTTCATTGTTGGATGGAACATCCCTGGGGGATATTATTAGAATCGCCGACGCAAGGCGCTTAGGGTCGTTACACTTCGCAAAACTGCACAAGTAAGTAAGTAAAACACAAGCCATATGTAGACATCGCATGCCTCTTACGAAGAAATAAGAAATGTGGTAATAAATATGTATGTCACCCATCGAACGCGTCCATTGTGAAGATACTGCCTTTTGAATCGTTTTATTTCAATTGTCTCTAGACTAAGTAGTTGACATTTGAATAGGCCGGGAGAAATCTTGACAGGAAATATTTATCAAAGTAATCGTCGGCTCATGCTTTATCAGCCACTAGAGCAAGCTAAGTAAGTACTCAGTCGAGTAGTGGTTCGACATTTCGGGGTATTTTATTAGAGTCCGAATTTTGATATTTTTATTATACATTTTTTTTTACAAAATTACATTTTTGAGCTCTTTATTCGACCTGAGTAGCCAATAGTAAGGCATCTTTTTATTGAATAACAAAGTACAATTCAGATTTTCATAACTCCTCTCAAAAGTTGTTAGGATAGGTCGTTAGTCTTTTTTAAATCATCAAATGACTAAATGTTATTTTTGTGAAAAACTTACATAAAATATTAATGAATTGCTGTTTTGTCGGCATTGTAGGTAAATGAGGCCCGATAGTGTTTCTCCGTCGTTGCTTCCATTTCACACGCGTCGATTCAGTAACGATGGCAGTTCTGTGTGACTTAACGCTTTCATACTCACAACTTCTCACCTACATAATTTATTACAGAATGCATTGCATTGCCTCGAAGTTTAACAAATTAGCCGGTTCCTAATAGGTGTTGATTGCACTCTGTAATTGTAAGATGGTGTATTAATGTAACATAGTAAAAAGGTACCTATTTGAACTCATCACCAAGCTACTTAAGTGATGTGAATATTAATAAGTCCCAGTTTGTAAGGTCTGTGTGTAAAAAAGTTATAAATCAACGTTTTAGATATGACCTTGTTATGCAGATTAGTAGTTAGTAGTAGTTACTCAGATAGACGAGTCCGTTTATCGTCTTCTCGGACATTGGTACGGTAAATTAACTTGTGCATAGACACCGTACCTATACACGTATACGTACGCAACTACGCATAGCTATAGTTGCCTTGGTATCGATGACTCATATTAGAAGCCGGCTAGACCGACCGAGCACACACACCGTGTTACTCACAGAACAAGTAAGACTCGCTACGCTCGCGTTGTTACTGATCTCTGTCGATCGAATTTAAGATACGTGTAGCGCGAGTTGTCATTAGTGTCTGCCTCTGCTATTAGGTACTGGATTAATGGGCACATTGCTGCCTGAATTAACGATTTTAAAAGTTACAGTTACTTCAATGCAACTTACTATGTGACAAATTACCGTCTGTCATAAAAAAAAATTGTCTAAAATTCTAATAATGGGCGTGTAAATTAAAAATATTATTATAAATTGCTCTTCACTGACCTCAAATCATAGTGTAGATGTCGCAATCGATGTCGAGTGTATAACCTGCCGTATAAAAAACCAACTAGCTGTTTTACAAAACGGAGGATCGACGATACGGCGCATTGTCATTACTATATGTGTTCTCCGATATGATCTCACTTTTAGCCGCATTGTAAAATTCGCATTTTGTAGGGTAACGGGTTCTTTTTCTTAGCATATATAACGTCATATTGTTACACCAACAATTGCCTAATAATCCGCACTACACAATACTCTATCTATACTCTATAGCCAACTAAGTGGATTTCCCCCTGTAACTTCTAAAATAAGAGAATAATGAAACTAAAAAATATATAGGTTTAGGTTTAAAGACATTTATTCCCATTAAAGACAAAAGTTACTTACATGAGAAAAGTCATAAATCAGAAACCGCAATTTACCTTTCATTCAATTAACTCAAATATAAAAAAATAAGGGGGCTACAATACAACAAGCGTGGTTTTTTTTGCTCGTTTTTAAAGATAACTAGCTGTTTCCCGCGACTTCGCTCGCGTGCTCTTTATTTTATTCCATATATCCCATTGGAACATTTAACCGGAATAAAAAACATTTAATCCAGATCATATTCTATATGTATGCGAAATTTCATCCAAATTCGTTCAGTAGTTTTTGCGTGAAAGAGTAACAAACATCTATCCATACTTACAAACTCGCATTTATAATATTAGTAGGATGGTGCGGAACCCTTCGGTGCGAGTTCGACTCGCACTTGGCCGAATAACAAAACGCCTAGACGTATTGAATAACGAAAAAGCTCGTATTCATGTGGCGGACTTTCATTCAGGCGTTATGCAATCCGCCGTATCGTCGATCCGCCGTATGGCCAAACGCCACCGTTTTGTAAAACAGCTAGTTGGTTTGTAATACGGCGAGTTATGCAATCCAACTGCGACATAGAATATCTATAAAATACAACTACTTACCCAAATCCTTGATCAATAAATATTATTGTTAAAATGTGATTGTATTATTAAAGAAATAAAATTAAGTTCATAAATTAAGGTAATGTTATGTTTTATTTCTAGTTACAAAGTAAACGCGAGCTGTTCTTCAAGTCGGATTCAGTAAGCGGCGGCGTGAGCGCAACGGGCCCGCCAATAGGCGCGCCGCCCGCGCCGCCGGTTGCGCCCTCCGTCCTCAAGGACGCTCTCGCGAAACGCTCCGCCACACTGCCCGACTCGCACGAGAACAGCCACTACGAGACCAACGGCACAGCAAAACTCAGCAACAGCGTCTCCGTAGACGCGCCCAAACCACCGACCTCGGCGCCGCCCCCCACGCCTGCACCGCCCGTACCCACATCACAACCACCGGCGACAGCTCCCCTTAGGAGTACAGAAAATATTATCAAGGTAAAAATAACAACTATATAAAAGTATGATTCCATTCACATTTTTCTCGTCTGCTTAGTTTTTCTGAGGAAGTAACAATGATGATTCATAAAATCCGTTGTGTGGTTAATGCATCGGCAGTTACTTGGCTTCGGTGCAACTAATTTACTTCCTAAGTCGTGAGCTGCTATAGGAATATTAGCTAGTTAATAAATTCTACCTGCTCGTCTTTTGTTCGTTAACTGTTTGTGTTACTGAAAATTGATTGATTGAAAGTTTATGCTCAATAGTATAAATAGTTTGGCTGATTGAAATCATTGGATGGTAATATTATGTAATGTCCTTGCTTGCAATATGCAAAGTATTTTTAGCAATATTTATAGCATATATTTTACACTAGATTTAAAGATAAAATATTTTAACTAATTCATAAATTAGGTTGTCGTCAGATAGACGAGCTCAGCTACCAGATAATTGTATAAAAATATTGATAACTATCTCATAACACCACTGGACTCAACTGAACAATGGATGTTTGTATTACTTAACTAGCTTAAACAATGCTGACATTTTTGACTTATCATTTGAATGTTAAACACAGTATAGTTCATTGAATATCTCTTTCTCTTTTCTAGAAAACGGATCATCCACCAGTCGCACCAAAACCAGATTTACCTAAGTTAGAAAAGCCAAAAACCAAAGAATTAGATGGATACGTTGGATTCGCAAATCTACCGAACCAGGTGTACAGGAAGGCAGTAAAAAAAGGATTCGAGTTTACATTAATGGTAGTAGGTAAGTGTGTCTATGTCAAGTACTAAACAATATGCAATTAGTTTTTTCTTACCTGAAACAATTATATATAACGCTGCGAAAGACACTTTGTCGACTGTTATTGTCTGAGTTTCCTAATCATGACTAAAGGATGTATTTTACTAATTATTTATAGGTGAATCTGGCCTGGGCAAGTCAACGCTAATAAACTCTTTGTTCCTAACGGAGGTGTATGACAAAGACAAGCACCCGGGGCCGTCGTTGCGGGTCAAGAAGACGGTTGGCGTCGAGACCAGTGTGGTGCTGCTCAAGGAAAACGGGGTCAACCTCACGCTGACGATCGTCGACACGCCGGGCTTCGGAGACGCAGTTGACAATAGTAATTGGTGAGTTCTCTATCTTAGATCGCTTTCTAATCGGCATTACCCACGGTTTTTGTGTGCATGACCAATCTACTCACCCAAAGTTAATTGCCGTTATCTGAACTGTCAGATTAGAGCCTACTAAGATTGACAAAAAATAATCTGTACAACTTAGATCTTAATAAAGTAATTTAAACTTGAACCTATAAGGTTTTGTGTGTTTACTACCCGTTTCTCTTATTAGTGGCTTATCTTACATCCTGAATTACTTACGAATGATGAATAAACAATAGCATTCATTTAGTATGATCTTATTTTGTTGTTCGAATACAAAAGTAGGTGACCACAACTCCGCATTATGTATGCTTAAGATTACGTTAATTGCTCGACAATTAGAGCATATTCGATTAGTATACTGAACTGTCTTGTTATCGTTCAAGCTGGCAGCCGATCATCGACTTCGTGGAATCGAAGTACGAGGAGTTTTTAAACGCGGAATCGCGTGTGACGCGCAAGGCCGCGCCACCCGACACTCGCGTGCACTGCTGCCTGTACTTCATTGCGCCGAGCGGCCACGGCCTCAAGCCTCTGGATGTAGAATTCATGCAACGGCTTGGAGACAAAGTCAACATCATACCCGTCATCGCTAAAGCAGACACTATGACGCCTGAGGAATGCACGGATTTCAAAGAACAGGTTAGCTCGGTTCCTACCACCTTTATGAAGGGTCCTGTAATACAGCATTTAAATCTTTATCTTTGAAAATACTTTAACAGACGTGGGTGTGACGTGTGATTTAAAGGGCCGCAGGGCAGAGACCTCAAAACTGTACATGTCATTTCAGATAGTTAGCATCTGTCCGTCCATTTGTATACCCTTTGTAAGACTTTCCTATTAACAAACAACAGATTATTCTACTCTTAGTTTCTTCTTTTTTAAATACAGTTACTTGAGTTTGACGCATAATAATCATGACGCCATTTAGTTGGCGGTGAGTCACCACCTGCCAATTTTCTCAGTCCGAGACCATGAACCAGGCATGTCACCGGTAGTCTCCAACAATTATAGCCCATCAAGTTCCTTTCCAGATTTAGTTTTCATCTTATCTGCAACAGTCTTGCACCTAACGAGTGCTGTGCTGTCTATGTCTGTATCTTCTCATTAGTGCAGGCAGAGATACTATCCGCTAAGAGTACATACATATATCCCAACTTAGTATCGTGTCTCAAAGGGGCCTCTTCGTGTTGAAGTTGTATGCCTTAGAAAAGACCGGCCTCCGTGAGTTCAGGGGGAGCAGAAGAGATATAAATTCTAATGTAATGTTATCATGTTTAAGCTTCCTTCCCCTATATTTATTTATTTAAAACTTTATTGCACATACTTCAAAAAAGGTGTACTAAAAGCTGGACTTAATGCTAGAAGCATTCTCTGCCAGCTAACCTATATAAAACCAAAAGTAAACTCCACCCACGTTTGTAAATTCCTAAAACTAAACAAAGTCCACTGTTCCGTCCCAACTTGCAGATAATGAAAGAGATCGGTCAGCACAAGATCAAGATCTACGACTTCCCGGAGAGTTCTGGCGAGGAGGGCGAGGGCGCGGAGGCGTCGCGCGCGCTGCGCGGCCGCGTGCCCTTCGCCGTGGTGGGCGCCAACACCGTCATCGAGCAGGACGGCCGGCGCGTGCGCGGCCGCAAGTACCCCTGGGGCATAGCTGAGGGTGAGCGCTGCTAACATCTTCTACTATTTATCAGGGTTGCGTACCCAAAGGGTAAAATGGGACCCTTTACTCCGCTATCTGTCCGTTTGTCACCAGACTGTATCACATGAACCGTGATAGTAAGACAGTTAAAATTTTCACAGATGATGTATTCCTGTTGCTGCTATAGCAATAAATACTAAAAAAAAGAAATAATATATTTAAGGGGGCTCCCATAGAACAAACGTTTTTATTTTTTTGCCCTTTTTTTCTCGATATTGATAGCGGCAACAGGTACATTTTGCGAAAGGTACATTATGCGACTGAAGGGTACACGTTATTCAAATTCAAATATTTTATTTCAGGCAAGGCCCATAGATAGTTAGTACAATTTTCCTTACGAAACTAGTGTTAGTTGGTATACTTTTAAACAATTTATTTTATTTAATCTAATTCAATTTAATTGAATCCAATTTAATTTAATTTAATCCAATTTAATTAAATTAAATTAAATATAATTTAATAATTATTTAATTTTATATAATTTAATTGACATCACATGCATTTTATTTTATTTTAAGTGGGTTTTTACCCACCTTTGAAGGATAGGTGAATCCCATCTATCAATAAAAACCCTCAGGATAGTGTTGGTGCTGCCGCGCAAGCGAACCATCGCTGAGGCGTTCCGTTTCCTAATAATTGCGGCAAAGCCATCGACTCGTCCTTTCGCGAACATGCCTGAAACTACATCGCCAGGGCAACCCCATCAATATCCTGAAAGCATTATTGTATTATACACGCAGATCGCTGTATGCCCGCTGGGAAAAACCAGCCCACAGGCTGCAGGTATAGAGTCATAGTCTTTAAGATTAATTTTAAAACATTAAAAATAAATAATTAAATTAAAATCAAACAAACATTTAAGTGAGGCTCTCTAGCAACAACAGACATGATTTTGTGCCGTTTTTATAAATAATGGTACGGAACCCTTCGTGCGCAAGTCCGACTAGCATTTGGCCGGTTTTTAATGTTTTTTAAGGTTTATACCCTCGGATAAAAAAAAGTAAAATCGGTTTTTAAAACTTTTTTGACCACCTCCGCAGCCGAGAGGCTGCTTTCTAAAGTCTCGGGTTCCATTTCGAGGGGATTAATGGAGAAAACTTTTCTACATTGTCTTGGGCCTGTATGTAGTGGTCCTGTCAATAACCCGAGTGCTTAAGTTAGATCAGAACAATGTAAATAATGTTGTAAAAAAAACCTTGCCCTCTTAAATAGATAATAGTACAAATACCTCTACTTAGAAAATCTTGTACTATGAAAGACTAAAAAACGAATAAACATACGTTTATCCATGCCGTAGGTACAAATGTGCTCATTACGGCAACGGCAAATGCTCGTGCATTTGCCACTTGCAGGATTCGAACCCGCAACCGCTAGGCTTTGTAATGCAGACGGCGAATCGCCTTCATCATTAACAACAACTTCTAAACATAGGATACGGGCTTTGGGCCGTTTGCATCTCTGGGAGGGCTGACCAACCTAATGAACACTGGGCGTTTTATTGACTAGTGTCTGAAAATATATATAAAATATGACTTCGTTTGCGCTTCTGTGGCAAGTCGAAATGCCAAACCATTTTAACTGAATTAAAATTCAACTTTAACTTTAAAACACTGTCAAACTGTAAAACTTTCAGTTTGTAACTCTGGTTACTAAGGAAATGTAGTAGCGATTACAGGAAACCCTGTAATTACCTAGACATCACATCTATTTTCAGAGTCTAAGGAAAACACTGGTGTTTTGTAAAACATATTTTATCTATGTACAATAGGTATATTCCATGGAAAAGACTTTTTGACCTTAGTAACTCAATGCTGATGAATAAATGTATTATCCACGTCTTTTCCAAATATTTACAGTTGAGAATTTAGAGCACTGTGACTTCTTGGCCCTCCGTAACATGGTGATACGGACCCACCTGCAAGACCTGAAAGACGTGACCAGCTCCGTTCATTATGAGAACTACCGCTGCCGCAAGCTGGCCGGCCTCTCCCACGACGGCAAACCCCACAGGATCAATTCTAACAAGTACGTCTTTTTTATTTGTATCATTTTTTTTCCAAAAGCTCTTCAAGATTGTGCTTGCGAATATTTGATTCGCCTTTAAGAAAACAATTAATTTATTAAACATTATTTATATTATCGGTTACCCTTTTTATTTATAACATTAGATTAATTTCAATAAATAACATTTTATTTCATCTCATTTAATTAATTAACATAGTACTCTTCAGTAATGTCAATTTTTAATATTTTACATTTGAAGAGGCATGGTTAGTTGTAACAACCTAAGTAGACGGGGTTGATGAATTCATATTTTACTAATATCCTAACTTTTTTTACTGCTGTCACCGCCGTTAAGGTGACCAGACTTCCTTCTAACATATTTCATACTGATAACAATAAATAATAACATAATGTTTCTAACTAAATGAAGTTGTCATTAAGCTCTTTGTATTTCATTGCTGCATGTCTGGTCACCTTCTGTCGTGTCGACATTTTATCTTCTACCTGTCGCAGTTGTGTGCTACAGATTTATTTATTTATTTTTATTTTATTGTGTTAGTCAAATTATCTAATAGCTGCATATAACATTCGTTAATTACGTGAATGTTCTGTGCTTGGGCATGCAGAAATGAAATATCATTGTAAACATTGTTATCGTCTAACTTTTCATGGGATATTTTAAAAATGCCTGAAAGATGTCCTTTACTAATAAGTAAATATATTTTATGAGAATTTTACGCTTTTATTTGCATCAAACATTTGTTTTATACAGGGTTACATTGCAAAGTTGTGCCAAATTTTAAGACATACGATTAAGAGGTGCACTGCTTAAGGTATTGGTTATCAATTTGAACCTCTAGTATGCGCGGGCGCTCCTGCTGTTAGAAATGTACCTTACATCTTAAAGGCTAAGGTTTGTTTTCGCGTGCCATTGTGACTATTATTGCATTGAACTTTGCAGTTCTAGGTTGCACAGAGATAGTGCGTGCGTATTTTTATAATTGAGACAAGATTATCCACGCGTACCATCTTACAGCGGATAGTAATAAAAAAAAATGTTTTTTAGACCGTTTATATCTTAGATCGATTTAGTTACTGATTCTGAGTGGTCCCTGAAATTTTGGCACTACCGTGCAATGTAACCCTGTATTTATGGTACCATAATTAAGATAATTGAATTTTTAAAATATCCATGATGAAAATCATAAATCATAATTACTTGCTGTCATACGCTTTTACAGTGGCATTAATAACTGTTTATTGTCCATCATTCATGAACAAGCGTTGCAAGCCCATTACGGCAATTTGCGTGTGTCACACATCATTGCACCGTGTGATTTCAAATACTTTAGCATATGCAAGAATTACATTATCATACTGGATTATTGATGTTATGATTCAGGCCATCGTTGTATTGATTTCGACTTATTATGAACGGGCAATTTCAAACATGGCGCAATTTCATTGGCCAACACGTATTGGATGAAATATATGGAATGGATATCGACTTCTATGTACAATTAATAAACCTTATTATAATAACTTCTTTACAGGACATACTTATAAAGAATGCCTGTACTAGTATTTGGAATAGTAAACATATACCGTCTCATTCAGAGTGCATTTGCTAGTACGGGTTTAACGTTATCCCTCTGTGCTAACGGCGGTTTAGCAAAAATCGTATTCAGAGTGACAGATTAAGCTTCTTTTCCGGTTTAATCCCGGGGTTAAGGTTGGGATAATGCTATTCATTTTTAAACCGGCCCACGGGTAAGTTTAAGGATAGTTTAAGACTTGTTTATGGTATATTAATCTGTGGTCTTTGCGCCTATCTAAGCGAGGTAGGTATTGATATTATATTGTGAAAATAGACGATTTAAACGAAATCCAACGATACTAAGAAATGTTTGAGTATTTTATGTCCCATTACGCAACCGAGAATGCATAGAGAAAGGATCGACCCATTTAACAAATCTATCTTACTGATCTTTCTAAACCGTTATAATTTTCCTATAAGTTCATGAAAAGCAATATCATATAAAGAATAAATAACTAAGTTTTAAACCAATTACCAGAAACTACCATTTGTAATTGCATACTCTTTGACTACCAGCTGAGCGGCCATTGACACATGATAGCTGTTTTTTCGGTGAGTGATGCGACCAAATCGAACTAATCGAACGTCTTTTTTCGAAATAATTCACTCTTTAAAGTCGGTGTTGCCATTTTATTCCTTACTCCTGGGGTTAGTATAATCTCTAGTTTAAGTGTCACTCTGAATATCAAAAATAATAATCTGGGGAACAAGCTTTAAACCAGGTTTTGATAAACCACAGTTTTACGCCAGTTTTAGAAAACGTCTCTGAATGAGACGGAAAGTTTTTAGAATAGTAAACAAATACTCACATTTCTTTCGATATTTTGGTTTTAGCCGATTGAATTTATGACAAGATTCATGAACAAGTCGTAAAACGGTTTCATAGCAAATATTTAAAAGAATTACTTACCACAAATATCTTAACCACCAATAATGAATTTGGATGAGTTTATAACCAGCTATAAAGCTTAGGTGTTTATTTGAGAAAGTGGACACACGAAGCTAAGTTTTAAGTGATTGAATTGAAAACGTATTATTTTTTATTGTGATAAATATGCCAATATAAAAAAAATCGCGTACCGAGACAATAGGGTGTCATTTTTAGATATGCATATTCTATTCCTCGTTTAATTCTTGTGATGTTAATAATGCCACTGTGAAGTGTGATCACGCGAGCACGGCCACGCGTTGTCGCTAACTTGGTTGTGTTGGTGTTCAGTTTGTGCCCGCAAGGACTGATGAACAGTTTCATGACCGTCTGGTAAGTCTCGACGCGCACGACATTATCTACTTACTGTGTACTTACTCTGAACTTCCATTATCACCTGCACTTGGGTACTTGACTGTCTTTTGTCACCGTGGCTCATGAAAAATATCTGGTGGTTACTAAATCGAATTCAGATGTTCCCCTTTTTAATTAAAATATAGAATTTAACGAAATAAGACTAGCAAAAGAAGATAAGCCTGACCAAAAATGTACAAGGCTTTGGTAAATAAGTATTATTCAATGCTCTGTAAAAAAAGGCTTTTTAAATATTTATCTATTTATTAACTAGAGCGGCCTTAAATAATGAAATAACACTGTTATGGAATTTACCGGCAATGGAAAACGAAATCATTATCTTTCTAACCAGCTCAATGTCTTGGGATTTTTTTTAATTTGATAGATTGTAAGACGTCTAATAAGCATAGCCACTGAATATCATGAGAACAAGATAAAATATTCTTTCTTTGCCTCCGTGGCTGTATTAACTAGGATTTTACAAATAGTTGAGAAAACAGCAATAGCAAATGTTAATAGTGATTTAGTGTCTTCAAAAGAATGTTTAATGTTTCAAGTAGATTGGCATGGCAAGTACTCTCCCTATTTTCATCATCCATCCACACAATACCTACTATTTGTTATACTATTAGTTGTGGCTTTGTGTGTTAGTGCATGTCTACTTAAAAACAATCTAATGTGGTCACAGTAAATATGAATGAAAACAAAAACACACAATACACGACACACAAAACCCGAAGATTGAAACCTGGATGAATTCTTTAGCATTTACAGAACAGTTTAGTAATACACATTACAGATTTTTTTATGTGATACTTACTTGAACGAAACCTGTTAAGCGTAGCAAATATTTTACCCAACGATGTCAGAATAATATTTGGCATGGCCTATAATATTCTTCTATGCTATAGCGCATGGTGTTTTGATGCTCAGTTTTGTAAATAAAATGGCTTACGCAATTTAATTTCTGACGTTATAAACTGTAAATGTAATAATATTTTTGTTTTAATTTTTGCATAAGTACTTAATTTTATGCGTCAAAACGTGTTGTAATTCGGTGTCAGTTTTTTTAGGAACTTTGATTCGTCTTACGCAAGAATAAAGTATTATTTTATAATATAAGCCGATTATAAAAAAAATTAAAAATAAAGTTTTGCTTAAAAATGTACTGTGAACAAAATACGACATTATGTTATGACAAATTTCTTTGCAGGAATCCTCTAGCTCAGATGGAAGAGGAGAAGAGAGAACATGATCTTAAAATGAAGAAAATGGAAAGTGAAATGGAACAGGTATGTATATTTTTGTATTTAAATGCACCTTGATTGGTTTCGTTTATACTTTTCTACATGGAAATGACAATCATTTTTCTTCCGACATCTCAAAAATATTATTTTAGTAAGTTTTCAAATTATTTTTGCTTTCAAATCGTTAGTCTTGATTGAGAAAAAAGGGTAATTCATAGGAAAATTGTTACCAAAAAATGCGTCAAATTCCCGCTAGATTCTTTAAGTAATTTTAGCAGACGAAGCTGCTGTGACTGAGGCGCGGCTGCTATTTTGCTAAACATAATATTGTTAAAAACACTTGCTACAACTCGACTTTTGGAAAAATCGTCCGTAAATTTTTTAGACTAGCCTTACTTACTTATTTATAGAAAGTCTATTAAAATCGGATTGTTCGTTTTCAATATTTTCGATTCGAGAGCGCTCGAAAAGCCGTGCGACGTCAACGCTTTAAGAGTTCAACTAAATCTGGCAGCACCAAAACGCAATTTCGTTCATCTCACTTCTGTAATTTTCTATCACTCAGAATCGTCATTTATTTACTACAGCGAGAAAGATAGCGGAAGTGCGACCGATCGCGGCGGATTCGATAAGGCGGTTGGTCACGCTTTCTTGAGAAAGGACAGAAGTTATGGAAAGTGCGATTCGGTGCTTGTCAGGTGTAGTTAAATCCTAAGACTATATACTATTCTGTCAAGAAAGTACCGGTAAAAGATTAATAATACACAA
This sequence comes from Anania fuscalis, assembly GCA_950371115.1. Classification (NCBI taxonomy): domain Eukaryota; kingdom Metazoa; phylum Arthropoda; class Insecta; order Lepidoptera; family Crambidae; genus Anania; species Anania fuscalis. Next base: position 13,948,383 of record OX493328.1, read on the forward strand.
AATGTTAGTTATTCATCCAAATTTATTTTATCACCTTCAAGGTGTGTTCAAACTTCAAACTATTCAGAAGCGATACACTTACGCCAATTAATAATCCAATCGTTAAAACATTTTTTAAACGCTTTTTCCGGAATGAGTTCAGTCCTCGCTGCGAATTCTCCTTTATGTCTTCTACCCTTAGAGCATTCAACCAACAGGAGACGACAAGCTCGCTAATTTCTATACGAAAAAGTCTGTCATTTCTTGCGGGGGGCAGGGAGTAACGCACACATAGGAAATTAACACTAACGCATTTTGGATGTCATTGCTACGCTCGCACACAACAAAAATTATCTAACACTAGCTTAAACTAGACGCACACACAAGGACAACTTATCCATGCACGAGTGTGACGTCAGTTTTAAATAAACGAAGATAGTGCTTAACACTATCGATAAATTTTATCGATGAGTTCTGCCAGTATTATGATAAGGTTTTATTCAATTCAGATTCTTTATTATGTGTAAGATAGAAACATTCTTTTTGGCTTTTATTAAGATCTACAGGGTTATTTATTAATATACGTCAGTATGGTTGAGTCTAAGGCCCGAACTATACCCAGCCGAAAATTCGGGTAAGTACGGTTTCAATCCATCGCTTAAGCAATATGGTCGTTTTTGAACGAATTCTAGCGGATTCTAAAAGATTCCGGCTGGTTAAAGTCCAAGCCTAAAACTGCAAGAAATACCTGTATAATTTGGTTTTCAGGTGAATTCCTTAAATAAATAAAAAAATACTGGGCTATAACCCGCATAAAACGTAAATATAATTGAGGGAAAGTAAGAAGGTTGAATTTTGTAAAGGATAAAGGTGTTAACTATTTTAGCTATATTCTCAAACATTTTCTGTTTGCATTAGAAAAAGTTAACAAATATAAGTGCTATAATGAAATAATAAAAACATAATACCTATTTTTTTTGCTTGCTTAGACATAAAGTTGTAAATGAATTCAAATATTATTGGTCTGGGTCTGTCTGTGGTGGTGACTGGAGATGGTTGGCTCGGAAACTTTATAAGTTATGTTTCTTTGGAATGGATTCATTTTTATGACTTAATTAGTAATTGAGAAGGTGGTAAATTATAATTAATAAAAACATTATCCGAAACATTATCAAATCCGCGAGAATCCGTTCAAAACACGACCCTATTGTTTAAGCGATGGATTAAAACCGTACTTACCCGGACCGGTTTCCGAATGGGTATAGTCCGAGCCATAAAATACGCTTAAATAATAAATAATCTGTTAACTTTTAGCAACAAGACTTTTGTATACTCGTTCACCAAAAAAACACGAAACATGTTTTCTAGAGTTTAAGGCTCGGTCTATACGCTGCCAGATTCCGTTAGCATCCGCAAGAATCTGTTCAAAAAACGATCTTATTGCTTAAGCGATGTATTGAATCCGCGTTAACCCGATCCGGTTTCTGACTGGGTATAGACCGAGCCTACGATAAAAGATAATATATTTTAGGTGCCTCAAAGATTTTGTCGTCACCCTTTGTAATGTTATGTTTTCGCAAAAATAATGAAAATTAATATTTACTGACATCATAATATGGACAAATTATAATAATGCCTATTGTAATATAAATAAGATCCGTAATCTTACAGTAAAGCAACCAAATTAAACAAAATTTATTACAGCATACTGTTTTTTATTGTATGTGTAAATAAATAACAACAAAAATGTTTGTTACCTAAGTCTTAACATTATTATTGTGTTATAAATTTATATAAACAATAAAATCGAATCCACCCGTTTATTTTCCCAACGGGTAGGTTCATTGTGAATGTTCCCGAATATATTCCCATTTTGGAAATACATCCAGGTGGAATCCTAAATCTAGGTGACCTAAAGGTCAAGTGGTTAAATCGATATCGATATTTTCTTTTTGTGCTATCCCATTACCAACTTTGCTGCAGGGTGGCCAGCGTAGGTATATCAATAAAAATCTCAAACTTTCAGAATAAGGTGAAGTTCGCAAATATATTATTGAACTAGACCGATTATATGCAAATATTTTTAGTATTGATACTTTTAAAAGTAATTATTAAGTCCAATAAAATGCGCAAAACTTAAACAAGAATCATATTTTGTTAACTGTGATATATTATTAATTCAATAAGCATCTATTGTAATTAATATTATTAAAAATATCAAACGTGAAATACCAGTGTGATTTCAAATTTGGGTACTTCAGTATAAAAAAATACGATTTTTTACCTTTTACTGGTATCACCTTTTGATTGACGAATTTTATAAGGTTTTTGCAATTTTAAGGCATTATTTGCTAATATTGAGACTCAATAATACTTATAGATGAAAATTTACGGTGTCCTTTAGCACATAAAATGTTTCTGATCTTTTTTAACACGAGCACACGGCGTAATTTGGCATTTTTAGCTGCTGTCCTTCCACGCTCGCCGTGATTTGCCAATGATGGCGGAACCCGCTGCAAATAGTTTTATATAACCTCTGTGATCGACGGTCATAGACTTGCGGCAGAGGGGAATGCCTGTCAATGGCGTCTCCTGTTGGTTGAATGCTCTAAGCTTCTACCGAATGGAACCGGGTGCCACGAGGTAGTAATTTGAGTTTAGGAAAAAGAAAGAAGTCGGCTGGAGCTATTCTGGTGAATATGGTGGCTGCTCGATGGTATTTGTTGAGTTTTTGGTCAAAAATTCGTTCACAATAATGGCCTTGTGGGAAGGCGCATTATCGTGGTGAAAAATTTAAGAATTTTCATTCCACAAATCTGGCCTTTTTCGTCTAATTTGCTCTCTTAAACGCCGCATAACGCTTAAATAATACTTTTTTTTTATCGTTTGACCTTCTGGCCAGAATTCTGAGTGCACAAAACCGCGACAGACAAAGAAAACAGTCAACATGACTTTGACTTACGATCGAGTTTGGAGCGGTTTCTTCAGTTTCGGTTCAGTTGGAAGGCGCCACTTCGGAGCTTGTTGACTAGTTTGCATGTCAAACTCGTAAACCCACTTCTCGTCACCAGTAACAATGCATTTCATGAATGTTGGGTCGGAATTGACTCGTTCTAGCATGTCCTACGCGACTCTTTTGCGATTGAGTTTTTGGAGAAAATTCGATGACCGTCTGGTGTAGTGGTTCGCGCTCCGAACTACAATGCCTGGCGGTTGCGGGTTCGAATCCCGCGAGGGGCAAATGTTAGTGTGATGAGCACGAGCATTTGCACCTAAGTCATGGATGTTAATAAACGTATATAAGTATGTTTATCCGTTATTTAGTCGCCATAGCACAAGCTTTGCTTAGTTTGGGGCTAGATAATTGGTGTGATTGTGGAAACAATAAAAAAAAAATGTGGAGTCGGTGCGAATGAACACTAACTCTCGATGGCTGGCACCGACTCCAAAAGAACTGATTAGGTATGTTTTAGTCAATATTATTTTTCGCTTTTTAGTTTCATTTTGAAGTCGGTTTTTAGTTTTTTATTTAACTTATTTTTGATAAAGTCGATTCAACGTAAGCCTTCTATAACATTTTCAGAGACTCCGAACACGAAATCTCATTGGTAATGCAAAATTTAAGACAAACTCTTTGTTCGATGTTTTTGTCCATTATGAAATTCGCAATACAAAGTAGATATGGTATAACTAAAAACAATACTGTATTTAATCTAATTATAAGATGTAACTTAAACTCCGTGCCAAAATGGAAAACAGTTGTGCCAATCTAACAACAACAAAAAAAAATATAATTTTAATTTGGAACCATAAACAAATTATGAATTCCCAAAACTTTTTTGACAGAATGTATATACTGTGACTATACGAAAATTAAACGCAACAATGTCTTTTATCGTCTAGGTGTTCGAGATGAAGGTGCGCGAGAAGCGGGCCAAGCTGAAAGAGTCTGAGGCGGAGCTGTCGCGGCGGCACGAAGCGACGCGGCGCGCGCTGGAGGCGCAGGCGCGCGAGCTGGAGGAGCGGCAGCGCGCGCTGCAGGCCGAGCGCGCCGCCTGGGAGCGCGACACCGGCCTCTCGCTCGACGACCTGCGCCGCCGCTCGCTCGAGGCCAACAGCAAGGAGTGAGTATACAATGCTCGTCGCGCCGGCACGAGGCGCGCGAGCTGGAGAATGAACCGGCGACTGGGTGAAGGGGTTGCCATCCGTCCGGGTTTGCACCTAGTTGCATACACACACTCTGTCGTAGCTGCCCGGGTTAAGGACTTTAAAATCAGGGGTTTTCTCGCGTCTTGTCCTGGTTGTTAAATTTAAGAAATGGCAGCCCTACCTACATCGAATGTCCGAGTGCGATTGTGAAGATTTCCCGCCGATGACGCCAGACACCACCGCACTCTTTTCCCGCGCGTAGCTGCGTTACGTTCCCAACAAGCACCGCTACAGATACAGATGGCTAAACATCATAGTCCCATACTCTGTCGTACCGCCTACAGTAAATAATTATTTATTGCTGGTTGGGCACCTTAAAAGACCCAAATTAATTTTTAAAATATTTATTATTACTAAACCTAAGTAATAGGTAATTTCTATAAGTTAGTATCTGAGGCTATTTGGTTCACACGCCATAAAGGATCGCGCTCTTGAATTCGCTGAAACTGGCGACACCAGCGCCAATAGTTTTGGCTACTGACAACACTGGCGCCGACCATTGCATTGCATTCCTAACTTTTTAGGTAATTTCTAAAGGTAGTATCTGAGGCTATTTGGTTCACACGCCATAAAGGATCGCGCTCTTGAATTCGCTGAAACTGGCGACACCAGCGCCAATAGTTTTGGCTACTGACAACACTGGCGCCGACCATTGCATTGCATTCCTAACTTTTTAGACATCGCGGGCGCGTCTTTTCGCGTAATTTTGGTGAGGAGTTCGTTTTTCCTCTGCCATGGACATCTGAAAGTTGCATGAAACTCGTTATAAATACCTAAAAGTGATTTGACAATCTGTTTCGTGAAAGTGCTTCACGGTGTGAACTGCGGAGACGAGCTGGTGAGGCGTTCCTGAGCTGGTCTGCAGGTTAGTGGGCCAATAGTTTTCAGTGCTGACGACGAAACCATTTCTCTTTCTTCAATTCGCAGGGTGGGTTTCATAGGAATCAACATAATTAATCTACAAACATAATCTTTCATAATTGAGCTCCCTGCGTGTTAGCGGCTATTTACACGCTGCAACGTGTGTGACGATAATTATTTTAAAATTTCATCGATACTCAAAAGTCCAATTTTATTTTCAGAACCGTGGACGGCAAAGACAAGAAGGATAAGAAAAAGAAAGGTTTGTTCTAAGCGCGCTGCGCCGCCGGCTCGCATCCACCGCACCGCGTGACTAACCGCGGCCGCTCTGCGATGCGCCCGCGCATGCGATCGCTCGCATTGCGGCCAAACCACAAGTACTCACTATATGTAAGTACCTATGTTACTTTAAACTAAATTTCGAATTGCAATTTCTCTTTAAAGTAAACCATTTCATGTTGCCCTATTTAATACATTTAAATAATGAACAAATAAATCGCCTAAGACGCACTTCCGGAACTACATATCGTATTCGAAATTTGTTGAGCAACATAGGTTACGTGGCGTACGTTGAACTGTATTTATCGTACTAATGAGATTGTCTCGAGATCGGATTTTTTATTAATTATATGCCTAATTTTGGGATATTAGTGCCATTTTCATTGTTGTAACTCGTGTCGCTACTTTCGTGTACACTAAATATTGTTTGTCGTGTATTGTTTCATCGACATGTTGCTTTAGATCTTGTGTATCTAGTTATTGTGTGCTTACACCAGACAAATTGTCCCACAAATTAATTGTTTCAAGGCTGCCCAACAGACGAACACCTAAATGACGAGCTAAGTTAGCAATTTGCAGATTTATGAATCTGTCGATACCCAGCGTATCCAAACATTAAAAGAAAAAATATTGTAATGGTAGTTTGAATTTGACCTAGTAAGCAACGAAGTAAACGCATAATATCAAAATATAATAAAACTTTTGTGCAAATTGTGTAAGTTATTCGTGGCAATTTTTTTCACTCAGTCATGAACGCACTAATTCAGGCGCTTTGACAGTAACCTAAACCTAAACGAATATGCAACGGCATGTAAGTACATACAGGACGTACTTCTCTCTCTCAAAGCTAGAAGTAAGACAATAAAAACCATTGGGCTTGACACCTGTTGAGTTAATTGACAGGCTGCTTAAGTTAGTGCGCTCACTTACTCTGTTGGACAGTCAATAATTACTTACAAAAATTGTTTGTAAATATAACCTGAACTATGAACGTTACACCAATCTATGTTGTAAATATCAGTATCTGTCACTTAAAAGCGCATAACACGTAACGATATAACTACTATTAACTTTTCTCTTTGTCTTCTCTATAATGTTTTAATTTAAAACAATTCAGATTATTACTTGATAATGTAATTTTCAGATTGGTCTTTTAAGAGTGTTGCAACGGGAATAGCAATATAATTTGGACTGAAGTCCGACCACAACGCACCACTAGTTTAGCGAGTTATAGTTCTATGGTTAACTAGCATAATGGAACAACGATTAATAAAAGACTACAAAACGTAATAACTATGTCAAAACATAAAGGCGACAAACTTTAAACGTTTTAGGCGAGGTTACTTTTTATGTATTTATTTATAAGGTTTTTCCATGACAAAGCATTTATAATGGATAGGTAAGTGAGGCCTAATTTTGTACGACTTGTGTTTTGTTTCAAAGGCGTTTTATAAAACATGTTTTATACGGATATTTATAATTTTATTGCAATTAATTGAAATACTAGCAGATAAAAGCAATCTAAATAGCACAATCATTTTTACAGCTTATGAGATGACAAGACGTTTACGTCCATGAAGATGCCAAATAGCTTGTAATGACGGTCTGCTTTAATCGACTTTGAATGAGTAAATACATTCACGTATTTTATCACAATAAACGAGATCTTATACATTTTATCGAACTAGCGACAGCGACGTGATTTATCCAGCTCAAATTCAATGTAAAATAATAAATAGATACTTACTTAAAGTCTTTACTAATAAATATAGCATAATACATTTTGCAGAACAATGTTTTCATTATATATTTTCTTTATTGTTATATTTATAAGTAGAGATGTTACAAAACTAACGTAGCTATTTGTGATTATATTAGGACAACACCATTCTAAATTTTAACGCGAAATTAGATAAGAAATATTTTTTACTTCTGTATCATCATTATAAATTAATGAAATTAATAAAATTTGGCTTAAATTGGTGCATCCAAATAACTTGTCGAGTTATGGAATCGCATGGCGTCTCTTCAACACAGTCGAGTCATGAGATTTTACGAAGTAATCGCCTACGCTGCGAAAAGTTACCTGATTTTTTAAATAAAAATTCGGGAGTATTTTTCGCTTGCTATTTTGAACTCGATGTAATACTTTGCGTGACTCGACATGTATGTATTGGATATCGTGCTTAGTGATATTAAATATGCTCATAGTTCAGTTGTGACATAGACTCTAGCTATAGCTAGTTGTTAGCATTTCTTTATAATGGTAAGAGGGATGGGCCCAGCAAGGATTGCCTATACACTTCATTGTCGTGGACACTTTGTTACTCACCGTTTGATATAAACTCGTTGACATTGATTTATAGTGCTTTTTTGTTTTTGGTAGTATCCTTGTTTTTTACTTTCATGTACGTAATGGAATGACGGGATATATTCATTCGAATATTATAATGTACTCGTACATTATGATCACACTACTAGTAACTTATTTTACCTCGGTATGATACTCGCATTGAGAAGTCATTGTTGAGAATAAGACGTTTGGATCAACGTTATTAAATCACATTTATATTATATAATAATATTAAACCTAGATAATAAATGATTGTTATTTCTTTCAATGCACACAATACTATATTCCTTAAAACTTAAATTGCGCCCTTATTTATGTAAATATTTTCGTTTAGTCATTATGATTATATAGAACAGATTTATATTCAAGTTAAACTGCTATTAAGTATGTAATTTATGAGACATGCATAATCTTTGTTTAATCAGCATGCCATGTTTAAATTTGTATTATTTCCTACTCTACAGTATTGACTTCTGCATTAAAGTTAGGAGTTTAGGTGGTAAGATTATGCTTAATTTTGTATTTTGTGAAGGGTCGCGGCCCACTTTACCATACAAATCATTTGCTTAGTCATTACAATGGATATGTGATGTATGATGGGTGAGCAATGAAGTTCAGACGATGTAATATATTGTACCTTTGAATATAAATAAATACGTAATATATAGGATTCACTTGTTTTATTGAAAGCCTTAAATTAAACGAAGAATAAAGTCAATGAAAGATAGTTTTCGTATGAATTCTTTTTATTTGGTGATGTATTAGATCACATACACAGTGTTATACATTCGTCTGTCACATTAAAATACAATCCATAAATTCACGAACAACCTCAAAATATCCTGTTATGTAAACAACATAGCTACATCTAGGTATTATTATTAATAATAATCTTTGGCAGCACTATGGAAAATATACTTCTACTTAATTATTTCAATGAAAATGCAACTTCAAATATATTAATATAACAATCACAACAGTTTCTCGACAATACAATCTTTATCTTTAATATACACATAAATTAATATAAGATTGATTTAAAATGTTCCACGATACGTGTTTCAACTAAGATCTTCTGAATCAATAGTCTATCAAAAGTAATTTTATTTACAATACCTAATCTTTTAGCGGGGTTTTACTCCTTCAGGGTTACAATCATTTACACATTACACATGTACGAGACAATAAAAATATAATTATGTATTTTAAGTAGGTACTTTGCACCTCCAATTACAGCGTATCTGTATTAGGCTACATATAAATGTTACTACATTTTCTTGGTTCATTTAATTTCCGACTTTGATTCACCTACACTTACCACGCGTGGGTAAATAGGAAAGGACTAAAAATACTATCAGTAAGTACAGTCAGATGCAAAATTGTGTTCTTTATTATCTATAAGCTGATGCGAGAAAATACAAACGTGCATATCTTTTTTTTTACTTTGACTGTACCTGCGAGTACACTAATTATAGTACACTATGGGAAGCTCACCTTTTCAGGCATTTAGGAAGAACATGAAACGACTGAACTGAACAGATATTGTAAGCAAATTCTAACATTGCTTTTTATTTGTTGTGTTGAGACATGCCTCATAATGATATAACTTGGCGTAATTTCAAATGTAATACACTAACGACAGATTGAATTATCAGGTTTAAGACGGAATTCGAAGTTTAAAGATAAGTAATGATCGAAAAGAAATGGGAGCCACTGCGTTTCCTTCTGTCCATATCGCGAGCAACGCCTTTTCTACTATAATATAACTAGCTATTAAGTATTAGTATTAATGGTACTATTATTGGTGTTCTTGTTCGTGATCCTCTAAATTTATACTACTATTAAAATTTCAAATTATAAGGACGTTGTACTAAATCTCAATTAGTATCTTGTAATATCACAAATCACTGTATCTCTAAACACTATACACTAACCAATAATTATGATATTTTTATTGTGATGGAAGTCAAATTGTGTTTTGAGATAACCCACAAGAGAATACTATTGATGTAATTACTTAGCTTTCGTCAATATGGCCACTTATTCCATGTTACATATAGGTAAATGTTAACTGGCGATCTTTTGCTCTGCCATCGGTACGATGTATGTACTAAATGGCATTTTTTTGCCTGTCTCAAGTACACTCTTTTTGGGTTACACACGCGCGTGTAGCTTGACACAGCCTGACGGGGGCAGGCTAATTATATTCGATCCTATATTTTATTAGTTAACTACTTTTTAGGGGGCGATTTCACTGCTCAAATAAAACAACTTTTGTTGTGGGACCCACAAAAAAATAAAAAATAAACATTTTCCCCTAAAAATAGTCGATCAACTGTCGTAGTTTGTTTGGGAACATTGTTTTTTTTTTTAATATTTCGATGTTATGCCCATGGTGAAAGTGGTTATGTATAAGCATTAGAATTACCCTCTAAAAGGAAGTAACCTATAAAATTGGGCTTTATATATCCAACAGCATTATTTATAAGGCAAGGAGGCACAATGGGGCGGCTTTTGCAGTTGTTATGTCCACCTTCCACCCCAACGTTAAAATACATTAAATATTATTCATCATTATTTCATCTTGTATGGTACACATCATTTTGTAAATGAGAAGCCGCGAATCTCGTGTTTAATAAAATTTTCAACTATTTAAACAAATTATGAAATACTAAACACTATACGCTTAAGTAAATAGCCATTAGATTTATTATAACGATGAACTTACACTATTTCATAAAGTTATTTTACGTGGAATTGTTTTGGCACAATTCAAAGTGATTATTCTGTGCTCTGAGGTAAATTCAAACAGTAAAGTTTCGAATCAAGTTTTAGGTTTAATTTTATAAAAGCAAAAGGCAAAATTGATGTTATTAGATAAAGACGTGTGTGAGATAGAGAAGCTTCATAAATTCGTGCTTTTCATGAGAAAGATTAGTTATAGAAGAACTTAAAAGATCATTGAGAAACTTGTGCTCTTAAGTTCCTAGCTATAAATCATAAATAACAGTTCTTCAAAGAGGAATAAAATTAACAGTTATTCAAAGAGGAATAAAATATGTGGGTAACGAGCAACTTTAAATCCAAGGCTTAGTCGTGGAGATAGTTATAGATGCTATTACAGCTATGATTTTATAATAAAATCGTTATTCATTGTAGTGTGTGAGAATTCTTATCAAACTTAATTGTTATGTTACAGTCAAAGCAATTTATATAATCTTGGAATCTAATGTTACGTGGCCACATAGTTCGATTCACAACACTTCAATATAAAGCTTTGTCAAGCTCTTACATTAGTCAAATATTGTTAGTGAGTTACTAGCCTAAATTCTCGTCGAATAGAATTTTAACTGGCTTATCTAAGAATAATCTAAATACATTACGATAAATTAATTAAGAAGGCAATAAATAAGTTAAAAATAGTCATTAAATAGTAGTAAGTTATAACAATCGTTACGAATATAAAACAAAAGCCAACATCGTCATTAGATTTAGACTTGAAGAATAGGTAAATGCTAATAGTACCTAACAGTGAAACAAGCAGTGTTATATAGATCGATAGAGCAAGAGCGAGCTCAGACCGGCGCCGGCGCGGACAGTAGAGTAGCAGTGGCGGGGTGTGGAAGCGCATTTCAGACTACTTCACAGTTACTCGTAATTGACAACTAAGTAATCATACGAGAAAAAGAAAGAACGGTGTTACGTACAGAGTTAAAGAAGTAGACCAGTCAAACAACAAAATCAGTGACGAGTAGCAGTTTACACTTAATTAATCATTAGATACATACTACAATACGCGGATATTATGCCGTTTTGTCAAGCCTGTAGCACTTACACAATGACCACCTACGGCTAAAACAACAACTGATATAATAATATTTGTAAGAGGCACGTTCGTCTGTCGCTTAACAATACTTAAACACTAAATAACGACTTCGTCGTCTCTGTCAGCAGTAACAATTACCTAATAAACCTACTTTATTTGATATGTTCCTTATTGCCGTAATGGATATTAACATAGTTGCAGATATGGTCGATGATGCGACATGCCGCGTGATATGATCAGCTAATCAGCAGCCAGCTTGGCACACGCAAGGGACCGTAACTAGGTAAGATGGCGACGAAGTTTTTTTTATTGCCAATTTTTTGTTGAGTGCCAATCCACAGTAAAGAATTTTCGGGATATCGCGTTTTTTAAAGTTTAAAATTTTTGATGTAGTGCGACCCTAGATACGGTCCAGAATGAGAAGAGGCATGCAACAAGTACCCATTGCGTCGCCTGACGGGCCTGGCTCGGAGCCGCGGACGTCTATATAACACTGGGCGTTTCTCGGGCGACAGGGTGCTGCGGAGCAGCCACCAGAGTCAAGTTCCCTTATCTTAACGTTAAACATCTTCTCCGAAAGATGAAGTACGACATCCATCACGATAAACACGTACACACATGCAACACACATCTATTGTTTCGATTCACAATCATGCAAGTTTAGCCGCCGGCCATTTCGAATATTATAAACCGTTAGTCTTAATTATATTTACACAAAATCGTTGAAATAGAAATGGCTAATGCGATAAAATCGAATGCAGAGTAACACTGTGTGGTCATGAAGTAAAATGTGGAAGTAGCATGTTTTCTTAATCAATGAACGCCATAATGCATAAATTAAGTATAGGAAGCGTATCGTGCAAAACTCAAAACAATGTGCAACAGGACCACGGAATGTGCAGTAAGGTGCATATAAGTTGAAGCTTTGATATAGTAGGGTATTAGAGGCAGGTACAGATATTCGTTACATAGATACAAGGTTTACTTATACATAATTAGGTCATGAAAGGGAAAATTAAAAAAATAGGCTTCTTTGTGTTGTTGTTTACGTATTATATGTAACAATGTGTAACGTTATGAAAGTGTAACAATTATTTATTGTACGTTTTCAATCTTCTCATAATTATTATTGATCACAAATTTGTTATAATCGAGGCAAAATTTGTAATTGCAACAACTGCTTGCATATTCCTTTCTACCCTAGAATTACAGAAAGTCGAATAAGAAAAGTATTCAGACAGTGACGTTAACATTAGCATTCTAAATAGTAATAAGTTATTACATTAGATAATAAACAACAGTAGATTAATTTAAGACCCACAGCCAAATGCGTCGCGTACGTTCGCTTGCGATTTAATTAGTAAAATAGTAAGAGATCTAAAGTCTGCAGCCGCGCCCGGTGCAGGCGCGTTGTGTGTCGCAAGTGCTGTTCCGAAACTTAGTTTGTATATCGTACTGTCCATCTTATTGTTAACAGAAGCTGAAATCCATCAACATCCACAAACTCTTTGTGCGATGTTAAACAGGTTGTCAGCGTTAAAAGTCGGTTTTAAGCATCACATGTATCGACGCCTACATTCTTATAGAAATTTCGGTTCGTAGTCAACGATCCATGTGATTCTCGGGACAATCGTCGATCTGGACACACATCACTCTGTTAAAAGGTCATTCGTTGTCTTAAGATACCCGTCTGCGGTATATTAAAATAAATTTTCATCTCGCACAAACTATGTAATATCTCAAAAATAAGTTAAATAACGGTGTGTAAAACGATTTTACAAAAATATTTGACGAATCAAATAGCTATAGATACCTACAACAACAACAATAATAGTTTACGAGGCAAATCTTGTAATTGTTACTCTACTGTGAATATTTTTTTATGTAAAGGCAATAAACCTATTAACAGCGTTATGAATATCTAAGATCGTCGTTCGTCCTTCCGACATTAGGCGACATGTCGTTTTAAAGAGACGTTTAAGTCCTTAAAACAAGAGGAAGCTGACCCTGGTCCGGCGCGCGTCGCCCTTGCCGCGCCGGCCCATGCCGTACTGTCACATGGCCGTGTCGGACGAACTCCCCCCCGGCTTCGCGTCGCCGCCGACGCCTGCGCCGCCGTCCTCGTCCCTTGACGTCCCTCGGCCTCCGCCCGAGCCCGCCCCACCCGCCGACAGACCAGTGAAGTCCAGTTTGTACTGCATCATACAACATCCATATTAGATATCACGAAGTATTGAAATCTGCTACGAACACCATTCATCCGAAACTCGGATTCGATAAATGCACGATTTCAAAATAAAAAAAATACGTTTCGTATTATCATCCGTATCAATTCATGAACACGGTATTTGAAAGCCTGCTGTTGCCGAATCCGAGGTCAATTTTCGGAAGCTACGGAACACCTAAGTTAACCCAATGGTATGACGGGAAACACCATGCACGCGAAACATTGTTAATTTATGCAAAGCGGCTGACCCACCACGGCCTTAGCTTATTTAGTAAGTCAAGTATTAGTATTGTTTAGTTTCAACACAAATTTTCATTTAACGTAAATTCTAGCTTTACTTTAACAAGGGGTGTACAAACTTAAAGCTTATAATTATGAACTTTATAAACTTTAAGAACAATAATTAATATACCACACAGATACTAAACTATATAAAATTCATTGCAACATCACATCAACAACATTCAAAAATTAGCTATGAGATACACCACCAAACAATCTACGCTAAACTTCAATAAACCACGGATTAGAAGAGTCAGTTTGCATGTTATGGCACTCTGTGCACAAACTGAAGTTGTTAAAGAAAATCACAATTGTGAATCGATAATTTGTACCTACTTCAACCATTCAATACACTATTTTCACTCTTAAATGTGGATGCTTTTCGTAAATTTGGCTTCCAATGCATAGGTACTCTCTCGGGCATACACAGGGAATACTGTAAATATGAAATTATCTGAACTTAACGAAACAAATGTTAAATAAAAAACGAATTTATCTCGACAAATTATTCATAAGACAAAAAAATAATAAAAGAACTGCAGTTTTTTTTGTAATATTTACTTTTTGAATTGATGTTTTTGCGATACAGTTACTAGCTTTTTGCTAATTGTAATTAGATTGATAAGTATAATGTTTTAAAAACAAATATAAATTTAGCGGAAACGTCGATCTAAGTTGATGAGCTCTCAGTCATGAGCATGATAACACAGAACATGCTTTACTACATACACAGGTACACACAGAAGTACGAGAGGACATAAATATCGGGTAGTTTATAATAGTGCAAGTCGGAGACAGACCGAGTCGTCCCTTGTATTCGCTGAGGATTTGTTTATCGCTTTGTCCAGCGGTATAAGACCCTGGAGCGGAGGAACCACCCGAGGCGTGGCAAGTAGGAAAACAGAAATAAAATCAAATAAAATATACAGTAAATAAAATAGGATTGTTCTGTACTTCAATTTCTCTATACTATACCAAACTAGTATCTAAAGAACTAAGAAGATTTATTCTTGATTGATGCATGGTTTCATCTTTCATGGTTTCATGACTCATTAATTATAGGTAACTTATGGATTATATCATTTCTTAATTACCTTACTGCTGTCACAGTAAATTTGTATTAACCAAGAATAAATCTCGAAACTGTGATCACACTTTTTCACCCGTTTCCCGAAAGTCTAACAGTCACGAATGAAATAGAGAATCTTTAAAGTACTTAACAGGTGCAACACTCTGGTGCCTTTTAACCACTCCCACACTGGCCTCCCACGGCAAAGGTACCTATGGAACATTACGTTCCAATGCACTAACATCTTTATGTTTCCTATAGTAAAATCACTAATCTTTCAAAATGTGCGACGTGTTGCTCAAAAAGGTCGTAATTGGAAAAATGTATCAAAAGAGAAGTAAAGTAAAGAGTGGTTACCTTATTCGCGCAGTCGAAACATGTGGTTACGACTTTGCTTATGACGTTCATGAGATGTTTAGTCTCCTGGATGACATTGTCTACTTTGCTGAAGGTGGCTGCGCGTCCCACGGTCGGCTCTTTGACTGTGAACTGCAGTTGCTGAACGTATGTGGGTACTTTATCTAGATGTTCTAATAATTCCTTTTTCGTCGTTCCTGCTGGCACCTGTAAAAATGTATTATACTTGGCATATTATAACTCTATATCAATCAAATAAAATAAACACAAAGTTTCAGCCTTACCTGGTAAGAAAATTGTCGTACTATTTTGTACAACCGGTTTGCTTCTTCAGCAAAATATTCCGCTTGCGTGAAGAGGTCCTGCGTAGTATTTAAACGACCTTCGCCTTTTGTAAACTGGTACATAGCGAAAGCCATGGAAGACATATTTTTCGCCCTGAAAAGAGGAAAAAGCTTGTGTTTTTACACATAAATTTGGGTACGATGTGCAGACTGATATACTCTTAGGGCGTTCTCCCAAAGGCAGGCGAGGTTTAAGCGCAGTGGTGTTTGTCGTATTTATGTACCTATCTAATATTGACCAGCTGGCTAAATATCACTTATTGAAATAGCGACGAAATATCCAATCGGCATATTGCACACTACGAGATTTTTGCTCGAGGCTTGACCCGACCCGTGAAAAATTTGTAATTCGTCACCTGTTTCTTTAGGATTACTATTTTTTAGTCTAATTTACCTCTTCACAATGTCGTTGTTTTCATCAGCAGCAGCACCCTGCCATTTTTCAGTCTCAGCGTCCATCTCAGAGGACATCATCTTCATCTCCAGACCTGATTTCGCAATCTTCGCCTGCTCATCAGAGTCTAGTCGCACCGCCTTTAGCGGTTTACTCGTCGTACCGTGTTTCTGTAAAGCGATAACGTATCTATTAAAGCAGGATAATATTATGTAAAGGCTTAGGGCCTGTTTCACAATTTACGGATAAAGTTATGTAAAAGATAAAAATATGTAGAGGATAAAAGTGCTTGAAAATAGTGTCAAAAATGTGTCAAAAACCGTGTTTATTCTTTAGAGAAGTAAAATATAGCTTATTCAGAACGAATGCAGAATAATCCGTACTTTTTAATCCGTTCTTATTGTGAAACACGCCTTTAGAGTAATAATGTAGGTTAAGGATTAGTTTGGGAGTCTGAAATTGTTTTACAAGCTTATATTTCAATTCCCACAGGATGTCTAGGTGCACCTTAATCCGTGCTTAAAATCTGTGATTCGAGTTCGCTAAATTTTGTGCTTCAATATTTTATTGACTACAGTTTGTTTAGTTCAGGCGTTTAAACTCTAGACTTACGCCAGGCCTGGGTAAACTGCTGTACTGCTGCTTGTCGGGTCTGTCATCGGTGAGGTCCAGGAGCTCCCTCGCCAGCCGCGCCGCGTCGGCTAGCAGCCACGCCCACATGTCCACGAACACGTCTAGGTTCTCCCGCGCCGCCGCGCTGCCCGGGTGCGCCGCCAGCGTCCGCGCCGCCGTCACCACTTGCGGCCCGTATATCCTTAGATTTATCTCCGCAAACTTCGCGCTCACTTGAAGCGTTTCGGACATTGCTATGTGTCTAAGTAATTTGCATACCTGAGGAAACAACTCCATTATAAAATACCTCAAGTTTGATTGATGCAAATGGAGCCAGATCATCATGTAGTGGAAAACCTCTTGGAGGCTTTGCCTACCTCTATTATGTGATCTAATTGTTCATGGAGCCGGCTGGCTATATTGTGCAGTCTCTCTGATTCTCTCTCACCACAGGAACTAGCTAGAAAAAGACGTCAGATAAATCGGGAATCGGAAATGATTACTTATTACGTAGAAATTTTAATTTAAAAAATAAATGTTTTGAGAGGTGAATTATAGAGCGAAGCATCTTTGCATCGTGGTGTGATTGAGATCCGACCAGGGTACAAGGAGTTCGCTCCGTATAAAAGCACCGCTGTACCTATTTTCCGTCGTAGGTTACCTATGTGCGCGAGGTCGGTAGCGAGGCGGCGCGCCTCGTCGGCCAGCGGCGCCAGGTCGCGCGCCTGGTCGCGCGCCGCCGCCACCAGCGCGCGCTCCAGCTCCGACGCCGCGCTGTTTGCGCCGGCGCACGCGCTCTCCAGCGCCGCGCCCGCGCCCGACGTGCCTTGCTCCTCCTATTATTTATCCGAAATACTTATGACTGAAGAAGATCTAACAATTATAACAACGGTGGTTTATAGTTTATTAACCTAATTCTAATTTCTGCACAATTGCGCTCATATTGAGTAGGTAATATATAAGGAAAAAATAAAAATAAATACAAACTCCCTTTGACGTCATTCCTCACCATAGACACGGCAACGGCGACTAGCCTCTCCAACTCGTACGCTATTCTCTCGGCGAGCGCCAAAATTCTCTGTCTATGATCGTGAGAAGTGTAGGCGGAGTCGGTGAAGTCATGCGTCCGCTCGACCAGGGCCCGCAGGGTGCCGGCCAGGGCCCGCCGCCGCGCCGCGTCGGCTCCACCGCGCGCCCGCGCCGCCCGCACCTGCGCCGTCAGCCCCCGCAGGGCCCCCAGCGCCGTGCCCGCTTCCCACTGTGCCGCCTGTGAAAACATCCGCCAGAGTGTCACCAACACGCCAAAACTTTTTGGCATGTTTCGGTTCAATTCAATAAAGTTCGCATCAACCACGATACGACACGGGGAAAAGTAAGACAATAACAGTTATATCAAAGAGAAAATTAATTAATCTGAATAAGAGAATTTCTTCACCCTACAGGAATAACTAGCCGACAAGAAGCATAATTTTCTAATAAGTAATCCAAAATTCAATTGCGTTTGTTAGAATGAGTTACGATTTGTTACTCACCAATATGTGCTTTGTGTATATAAAAGCTTAGCCTGTGCGTTTATGGGAAAAAAATCTAGGTGATACATGTGAGGATGAGGGTGTGGAATCCATCCCGCATACATAAATATTAATTTAATAGGTTAAATCCTTGCGTCAAGCTTAGCTAGGTAGGCTAGTATCCTAAGCAATTTCGAGCGTGATTTTTAGCACATTACGTGAGGAGAAAACGTACCTAGAGTCAATTGGGACCACTTTTTGCTCTATTACTTGAAAATCTAATGCTACGAGTAAAATACAGTAAAGTGCGCCTTTAGAAAGGTAGAAGCTATGCTTCCTCACAGTGCATCTTAATACTCGATTTTAAAAATGTAGGTTTAATCAAAGTAAGTACCTTGTGTTAATGAATGACAACCAAAGAGATAAGACTTTGTATGAGGAAGCAATGTCTATGATGAAGATAAAGCAAAATACACTATAATTTATATACAGTATACCTATGCATACTTGATAAAAATCTGGAAGACACTACCTACACTGATTACTTTGTACCTGTTCATGACTATCCGAGAAAGGTTGTAACTACAAGAGAAAAAAAAGTCGTGTTTATGTTAAATGCTTATTGCAGTAGAAAGAGAGACTCTAAAATCAGGGTGAAAGGAAAGAAGAATCAGTTACACAAGAGACAGGGCAGAGCTAATTAGGTAGAGATTTATTTAAAAGATTATACTTACGCTGCAAATCCTTTGAACTTATCAGAAAATGAATTAGAAGTACCTACTTATAGTTTCATGTTCATTACTTTGATCGTGGTGTAAGTGAAATATGCTCATGGTAATTTTAAATTGCTTTATTTATTTAAATGTTTAAAGGGCTATTGATCTTTGCGATTGGGTTGCAGGGCGTGCTTGACTTTTTCACATACATGAAACAGGGGAGATGGCTAAAGATTATAACGTCGTTAAATGATAACCTTTGTCGAGGAAAACATGTTATACCTAAGGGGCGGGTGTATCTCGGAGTTGCCCATCGCGATAACGCTATGATCCCTATCGTGCTTAGCTTCCAGCTGCCAGGATGCCCGTAAAATATCGATAACTATTTTTCTTGTCACTTTAACAAATGAGATTGCCCTTTGGGAAGCTGTAGACATTTTGCTCTGCGCCTACATATTTGGTCTATTTTAGGAGGTCTCTTACGAGTTACGACTATTAGTTTCTCATGTCACACGATAACATCAACAATTTGTAAATGTTTTTATTGAAGTTCCTAAGTATAAGATTCCTTTTAGTTAATTTCCATTCATGGTAGATTATACTCAGTGGCGAGCATTAGTTTTATTTCGAGGTAGGCGGTAGGTACTTACATAGGTGTTTTGTTGATGAAAATCAGTGGTTTTCATGTATGACACACACTTGTAAGTACCTACTGCCTACCTCATTTCAGTTAGCAGGTAGGCACTGCTTAAATGCCTATATGCACCGCACGCCCCTGATTATACTGTTTAAATAGAACAACAATGGGGCCAACATCGAAACCGTATAAAAATATGAATGCCCAAACCAAACCAGCTATTATGATTTGTATGGGAAACATACTGTTGTCTTTTATTTACGCGAATTTAAATAAAACTACTTTTACGGATTATTTCGCGATTTATTAACATTTTATTTAACCTGACGTTTCGAACACTTTACAGCGTTCGTGGTCACAGGTAGACTAAGGTGTTATTCGTCTTTACAATATTTTGAAAAAATATAAACTACCGTCACTCAGTTAATATTAATTTGTGTTCCTATCTACGCAAAAAGAGCTAATTGTATCTAGAGGTCTTGCAGTGCGGGGCCTAGCATGGGATTTCGTTAAAACAGGATCCCATGCTGGTGGTATTTTCCAACCATCTTCTCTGTTGAAATTCGGGTGTCTTCTAATTTCAATTGCCTCCCGTAACATGCGAGGAACAAATCGTCGTTCTCTTGCAAGGACTTTAGGCTGGTCAAATCGTATGAACCACGAACGCTGTAAAGTGTTCGAAACGTCAGGTTAAATAAAATGTTAATAAATCGCGAAATAATCCGTAAAAGTAGTTTCATTTGTATGGGAAAGTTTAAACTTATTTTCTAAATAGAAATTAACTAATGAAATAGAACCCTAGACATAGGAAGTAATTTCATATTTGACGTATCTTTGTAATTAGGTATGTTTAAATATAATATTACTTTCAGACACATAAGATATTAATGTAGAATATTTAAATTAATAAATGATTGGTTTAAGTACACCCAAACCTATCGAGACGTACTTCAAAAGACAAAGGATTGCGAAAACCATCGACATCAAAGCGTCTTGCACGACTCTAGCGCGTAGGTATGTGTGCTTCCGGTGGCGTATCTCGGAAACCACTTCAGCGTCTCATGTCTTCCCCTCCTCCGTGCCTTACCTATGCACATGTTGCTACATAAAACTCCCATCTTTTGGATGATAATTATGAAGCCGTCTACCAGGAATGATCTTACCAGGGTTCTAGAATATTATGGTTGCGGCTATATCTGTAACTTAAGGTTTAACATTTTTGTGTTTTCTGTGGTACGCAGCGAACTCTTCAGCTTTTACGAAATTTAGGTATTTAATCCATGTTTTCTATGTATGTTTATGTTACGTACCACTGGAGACGTATTTTTGAAGCATTCGAAATGAATCTTGAATTCGAACACGAATACGATTCGTGTGCGAATTCTATTTCTATCACTCCCAATTTTACGCATTTTTGAATCACTCGAATTCTGTGTTCCTGTTATGGTAAAATTCTTTAACTATTTTCGTTTCACGCATAAAATATTTAAAACCGGAATGCAAAAACTTATTGATTTTAAAAACCGGCAATGAATCGCATGGACCGGAACGAAAAAAAAAGTTTTTAATCTGTGAACCATATGTTTACTTGTCAAAGTCATACTTCTAAACTTTCTACTAGTAGAATCGAAATACGAGTGGGTCGGACCACTCGTTGCAGAATTCACAGAATAAATTTTCAAAAATAGCGATTTTAGTCATTCGCATGCGAATCTTGCCATTTCGTATTCGAATTAGAATTCGCATGATTCAAAAATTCGTCTCCAGAACTGCTGTAGGTACTACTACGATATTCTGCAAGGAGAAAAGATTATACTACTTGGTCTAGAATACTTTTGTAGTTTACTTATTGAAAACATTCAATTGCGATTAAGAACTAGGTAGATTAGGTACCCATTAGGAATATAATTACGAATGATTACTTCAAAATCTGTCTTTGTTGAACAGAGACTGCAATTGTTTTAGGTCCTGTTTACAGTTAAGAAACTCTTAACGAATTACATATTATATGGCATATTATACGAGGAGTACCATCATAGTAACAAATCAAACGAGGTACCAGCCTTGTCATTTCAGTTGCCAGAGACTCATTACGGTACACCAAAAACGGAGTCGATCTACCTACGTTCTCTGAACTGACCCTAACCGGGAACCGAACGTCTAACCCAAACGCTACCACGCCAACCGGATCGTCGGCGTCGTTGTCAATGAATGACATAAATGATAATGACTTTAATGATGACGAAGAGTCGGTTATTCTTGGCAATGGCATACTCAATTTGTTAAAGTTTTTTGAGTAGTATTAAAAGTAAGTATGTAAACATTAGAATCTTTGCTACGATGCCTTTAAGAAACTTTTATCAAGGTTTTCCGTTGAAAGGATAATCTTTTAATTTCAGTTTCAAATACAAACATGACTGTGTTATTTAATGCTACTATTTTACATGTTTGTAAAGTGCTTTTATCAAATACCGTGGCTCTAAGCTTATGCCTAGCCATGGTATTTGGTATCTCTTGATAGAGATAAGTACTATAGTAATATTTTAATGTGGCTAAGCAAAATCAGTCTCTGCATGTTTTCTACGGTAGTAAAAATATATCACGATTTCAGCAAAATGCTTTGCTGTGCAGTTGCAACATTCCTGTCGAGTGCCTGGCGCGCCGTGCATTACCGGCGAGAATTAGTATTCTTCGGAGCTCACCTTAAAATATTTTACTTTATATTACGGCGGAGTGGTACTTGTCACAGCAGGACAAGCGTACGTGATAGCGTTGTAGCAAACTGTTTAGCGCTTACATATCTGAAGGACGATTTATACCTAGAGATGCTACGCGATGCTGTGGAGAGGTCTCGATACAACCTGAGCACACTCCTACAGCGAATTATAAGCAGAGTACACATTGTTATTAATTATTTTAAATTTATTTTTAAAAGTAACAAATTAATACAACATCGATTTAAAAAATGACATCGTCCTACCGTACTCAAGGGCGGCGCAGAGTTTCCGCTCAACTTGTTTTGCAGCCGATGACTTGTATTCTGTACCCGGAGTGACGTTTGCCCCTAAAAGCAAAAACAGCCCTAAAACCCTTACATAAATTTTAATTTAAACATAAAACTTCCATGCATTTCACCATAGTTGTTCTAAAAGAACGCAAATTAAGGTAAGTAATCAAAAGACAAAAAAAAATCATTTTGCATTCAGTCAGTGAAGTTTATTTCATATAATATTCTTAATAACGATAAATTGTTATAGATTTTCGCTTAATCGACAAAGCCATAGACGAAGCCCCAAGTTGGCTACCCGCATTTCCCGCTCGCTCGACTTGTTTAGGTAACCGATGGCATGTTCTGTTCTGTAACCGAGATGTTTGTGTTTAAGATACGTTTACCACAGCCTCTCATAGTTCCTCAGTTTGAGTTTGTAGATTAGTTCTGAGAGGTGTGAACTTAACGCGAAAGGCAACGTTAGAGCAAGTCACGTCCGAAATTGTGATAGCAAACATGCTTCACAATGCTAAGAAGTTAAAGTTAAGGTGGTTGTATGTTGTTCGTAAGTACCTACATATTACCACTAATAATACTGATCATTACTTGTGTATCTATTTCTTAAATAGCTGAATTCTATAAAAATCGTTAAGTACCTACCTACGGTTTTCCAGATGACACAGCCTTTTAGATGACAGTTTACTTTGCTAGGAAAGAGAATTCAGCACGATTTTAAGTAGATCTCTGTAATAACACTATTATATTGTTGTTAATTTATAATATATATTTCGTACAAAAAAATTGATAGAGTCATAACTGAGTTTACACTTTTATGGTGCCGTATAGCCTAAGTGTTTTCAAGCATAATAAAGGTAATTAACTGAGTCAATAATGTTCATTTGTAAACCCATTGTGAATCAAATCAATTTACAAAGGCTTAAAATCACCGAGAGAGAACGGAGCATTGGATTGTTCAAACCATTCAATTAATCGAATCATCATAATGGTTCACTACTTGATATCTACGTTAGTTGTGCAAGCAATGTAATGTGGTGCAGTAGGCACCTAAATTCCAGTAATCTCACATTGTATTGTTGTTCCCAGTAGCGAGTCTTACTTGTTCTGTGGTTGTTCCTATTGTACTATTGTTTGGTCGTGTTCGATTTGCATTTGACCTCCAGATAATAGTGTGGATTTAGACACGAACATTATGGTACAAGCGACTTCGCCTGTAACGCCTATAGACCACCGGGGACAAATACCACAATACGATATCTGTATGTATGGCAGCAGCTTCACAAAAAAAATCTATTAGATACGTTCATTAGAGTTAGTAGGTACTTTTTTGATAAGGATAAAAAAGTAAAAGAAAATTGATGACTTACTGAAAGTTAAGAAATATCCGGTTAAAAATATATGACTGTCGTTGAATGTTACTAAGTTTTTTTTTAAATTGTACTAATCTAGGTGTACCTAAAGGTAAAATTTTTCGAAAACGTTCTTTTTAGACTTGTTTAATCTGTGCTAATGCGTATTAACATAACAGTGTTATTTATAAGTGATCGCTATTAAGCTTTATTAGAATAATTCATTTTGAAGAGTTTGGACTTAAAAGTTTCTTTGTTACGCCGTGTAGCGTTATGCTCTTAATTTAGAAAAAAAATGCCTACTTCTAACAGACAAGACACATGCTAGGTTGATTAAGAAAGAACGAGTACAGTTAATATACCAGTCTACCTACTTCACATCGATATTATTTTAATTATTTCTTGCCAAATTTTACACGTTATATTGTTAGTTACTAACTTATTTGAGATGACCAGTTTTTAATTTAACCCTCCGTGTACGAGGTGGGGTGTGACATACCCCAGCGGCTGAAAAATTTGAATATTTATTTTACGATAAAAACTACCAAGTTCATTTTCTCAATAGCTGCAAATGCAACGCTGCCGGTCCCACTAGTGCGAAGCATCTAGTCCGGCGTCATCATCCACGCGCGTAATACGTGCGTAAAGTGTGCTTGGGTATCGCACACCCCACCTTGTATGGCGCGTGGCTCAAAAGGTACGTGTAATTACTTTTGTTTTTTATTGGTTTATGTGTTTATTTTATGATTTTAACATGAAAAAATATTGTTAGCAGGTAACATTATTAATAAGAAATGTCTCACATACCGGAAGACGATATATTACGAGAATTAATGAAAGAAAACGATGATATTGACTTGGAATATAATATGAATGAAGAACAAGGTTCGGATGATGAGGCAGATCACATCAGTAATCATATCAATACAGATAGTGAAGTGGATGCTGACATAACATCTTCTGATTCAGATAGTGATGACATACCACTCTCAGAGCTACAATCTGATTTATGGAACATGCAGATTTTTATTGTCAAGACTGTGGTAACTTTAATGACGAAAATCTTAATTAATGTTGCTTTAATTATAATTAATTGTTATCAGGTCAGAAGTACTTAAAATGTAGTATAATTAATTGACAAATTGTGATTGTTACACGTGCCATTTGAATTTAGCCATTGAGAAAAGGCTTGATTAGTTTTTAGTTTGAAGAAAAGTTAAGTTTTTATATTTTTATTAATAAAGATATTTTATAATAAGCAAATTAAATGTGTTGTACTTAAACCCAATCTTTATGAATTATTAAAATAGACTTACTATTATTTACCTCTCAAAATCATTAATTTTATGGAATTATTTACGTCTTATTTGTGGGGTATGACAAACCCCACCTAGTATGGCATGCGAGTTTTAGTCACCTAGTATGCGGAAGGTTAACTTTAAGTAGCTAAAACGATAGTCATGTTGTGTTTGTTTATCGACGACGTATCTAAAAATGCTGGCACTTGTTTTATACCATATCTCATGTATGATTAAACATGCACTTTAGTTTTGACGTAGGTAAATGATATCAATAATAATGAATAGTCCTATCAACAGCAAACGACGTAGGTAGGTAAAGGTAGTTAGATAAAAGTAAACAATATTTGTAACACATCATTTGGTACCTTCTTGAATCGAATTGTACTGTAAATAACATAATTTGAATAGTTAACGAAATCCACAAGGTGACTGTATATATATATGTTATAGAAACACTTCCCAACAAAGCATTAGTAGGTTTGCATTTCGTGTTTTACTTTACAACTTTACATACGAGGTAGTAAGGCAAGTAGGTACCATTAACTACAATTACAATGCTAAGGAATCAATTTGCGTTTATTAAAAAATAGGTATTTATTGAGGCTTTGCCAATTTCCTCTAAACGTCGGGCTGTTAATTAATGCGTTATAAGCTTAAAAACAAGTTTTCTAGTTGATTGTATAAAGGAATCGAAGGACTATTTTTCAATAGTCTTTACTGTTTAGTATTCTATAATATTGGACACATATCACTCTTGGGAGGTAATGCAATTTTTATGATGTAGACACATCGGGAAAATCAGGAGATACTTCTAAAGAAGGTACTTTCGCTAACTTTTGATAGACAGGCAGTGCTTGAATATTGTAACGAATTTATTGGAAGTAACTTATACGTCAGGATCCATGCGCATATAGAAAATGTAACAAGAATTTGTTGGCGAGTAAATCTAAACGTAGTAAAAGTAATAATAGACGTTAAGAACGTACATAGGTCTAGACAACGAGAAAAGTAGGCTGGTAGGTATTTACCTCGGTAGTTTGGAAATGTTTGCATCATCTGTAGTGCCGTAGCAATAAGCAGGTAGAAACTGACCGTAAGGGCAATATCTCAAGCAATCATACACGTAATTGAAATGAAAATTTGATAATACTGTAATTTTAATATTTTTTACAATAATTGCTCTTCGGTTGCTTTCACAGCCACTGCTCTATAAGACCGAAGGATGCAAAAGATTACTAGATACTTAGTCGTTCGGTAAAAGAACAGGTTTAGGTACTAGCCAGCTTAATAATTATATTAGGTACAATACGAGCACATAATTTAATATTCTGCGGAGCTATTTCATTAGCTATCTATACATCGTGTAATTGAATAAGTGTTAACACAAATCCTTTAATTCGTTTGTGAACAAACTAAAAAAAACTACATCTTTTTCATTTTCTTACGCCATTAATACAACGATTAAGTCGTTAAGCTTTTAAGTACATGTTTAACAATTATTTATGAAAACATTATAACAACGTTGTTTGTATATTAAGACTAAATCAAATTGGCACAGCAGAATGATAAATGTAAATGCAGCCTTGGGCCAAATACCTATACTTAGAGGACTAGTAAGTAAAAAGAAATCTCAGTGACTACTTTAGTAGGTAGGCACTTACTAAAATAGACACTGAGCTTTTTTTTGAGTGATTTTGATAAGAAAGTAACAACAACACTCATGAAAGGAATTATAAAAATTTTTACAGTATTTTTGTGCTCTAAACAGATACAAAAATACTTTTGTTTGTATCTGTTTGATGTAAAAGAAATAATGCTTACGTACTTAGAGTTCATGGTAGAGTTGTAAACTGACAATAAATATGATATGAATATGACCGAGCAAATTAGAAATTTTCTCAATTTGGTCGGTTTTTTTATATTTTCTTACCGTTTAAGCCATCCCTGGACTTTCACGAATATTTCAAGACCAAAAGTAGCCGTTCTTGAGTTTTTTTTCAGCAAGACTAACATCATTTTTTAAATATAATAGATAGGAAGGTGACGGGCGCTTTTAGCATATGACCGTCAATTTACAACTCTAATTTCAGGGGTTAATTTGAAAGATAATTTAGTGTGTGAATACGCCAAACATTTATTACGATTGACGGACGCTTATAGCTTATGATAAATTTACAGCTCTAATTCCAGGGGTTATTTTGAAAGGTATCATAATGTGTATCATCAAACCTCGTGCATAGGCTCGTCATGTCCAGGCAGGCCGTCGCGGACCACGTAGTGGATGAGGTCCATGGCGCGCCGCATCTGGCAGAACACGGTGTCGCGGTTCTCCCGGGCCGACGCGCTGCCCGGGTGGCGTAGGCACGTCTGAGTTTGGAAAGAAACAAAGTGAACATTCGATGATTCAGCCAAACAAATTACGACTTTAAAACAAATTCAAATTACAAACAAATAAGGTAAAATTAAATTTAGAAAAAACAATATAAAAACTACCATTTTAAGCTTACTTGTTGCATTTTTTCTTAAACTAACACTATACACACGGGTTTTTCACACGGTGCTTACAAAGGGCAAATCGCGTTTTACGCCGTGTCCCAAAGAAACCCGGATATTGTGAGCATAGTTTGTCGGACTGATTGAACCCGCCACAAATAATACAGAAATGCTGGCGGGTGTATATTCCTCATCGCGTTTGAGCAAAGACGCACCGTACATCGCCATTCTTTTCACGCGACCACGGCCTATACAATTAGGCCAAACCGTCGGGAACATAATTAAAAGAGGTATGTGTTGCAAAAAACCCGTGTGTATAGAGTTAGTTTGAGAATATAAAAATTTTCAAGTACTCCTTCTGCAAGCTGAAGATGAAGGGTTAATATATTTAAAAAGTCACAGTTTTAAATGAATCGCAACAATGTAGCCCATTTCCAAATCATTTAGAAGGCTTTACGAATTTCTTTCGTAAATTTCTTTGATAACTAAAAAGATGGTTCTTACCACATTAAAAAGCATGCTTTTTAATGTGTTTTTTTGCAAAAAGGTTGATTTTCTTATATTTAGAATCTTAAAATCTGTTAGCAGGAGAAGATAGTAGAGAAAGATGAGATTAGCAAAACAGGATTTCGTTCCTTATCTTGTTAGTGGCCCACTTTGCACTGAGTAGCTGAGCTTATCAGTTTGCTCTAGGTATTAGATACAAGTAGTATTTGCTTTCATGTTCGTACTTATAATGACTATAATAACATCTGAAATAAATAATACGCTTATTTGAAACCATTGTTTTCATTCTATTTTGTTCGGAATGCATCGTTACCGTAGAGACCGTATGTACCGTAAGTGAAATACAAAAGCAAATCAATAAAATGCTTTAACCTCGGACTTCGCATGGTTGCTAGTTCAAATCAAAAAGGATATTCAACAAGATAATACTTGAAAAATTAAAAATACTTGAATAGTTTTATTTTAAATAGGCAAGCAGTGGGCATTTTTAAATCCCGCAGAAGAGAGCAGTGCAGCTGCCCCGGAAGAGCTGACATATTGCGCTTCACCAGTGCACTCGACTTCGACTGTTCATTCGGCAAATATCCGTCGATGTTTGTCAATATCAAGAAAAATCTAATAGTTGCATTTTCAAGTATCAAACATATTATATGCCGTGCAAATAATTGTCGATTAGAAACGGCCTTACAGTTTTGTAATTGTATTTTTATTCTGAGTGCAGAAAGGAAGGCGTTTTATTCTCATATAATTGGTATTATTTTCTTTAATACGTTGCTATACCTTAGCAGGATTTAAAAGGCAGTTAGATTCGTATCTTACTACATAATTTATGCCTTAAACATATTTGCTACGTTCGTAGCATTGCTAGTTTCGTAGCATATGTAGCCAGACTATGATTAAAGGTGAGTAGGTACACCAGAGAACTGGCCTGATAAAGTAGTTTAAAAACACGTTAATCTATTTAAAATAAATAAGGGCCATACAAAAGCTTTGCTCACTTAGCATCCAAGACACATAGACAAAATTGTCGCTTCGCTTTCCTTAAAACAGCCCTTAAGAACCTTATGCGGCGAAAGCACGGGCACTTAAAACGTTTTAATTCTGAAATCCCACCGAGATAAAAGTGTCATTATGTGAGCTCAGTCTAAATCTTTGCACTTAGTTATAACGAAGCGTGTCATTTGTGCGGTTTAAGTCACAAGCCGGCTTTGGAGGGAAGTTTCAGGTCTGTTTGTGCTCGGTGACGTTGATTACCGCTTGTCTGGTAATAAAATAAGATGAGGGATGGTCCGGTCCATCATAAAGCCCGCGTTGTCGAAAACAACGGTTTGCTAGGCCGAATCGTCGTGGCCCCTACATAATTGATCGGCGGTGGCTCAGGCGACAGGCCTAATTTACGTGACCCACCCGCGCCCGGCCGGACACTGGGATTGGAGATTTATTGCGATCCATTGGTGTTAATAACAATCCCCGAGTAGGTCAAGGTGTTAAATTTAATACCCACTTTGATGGGGATTTATGCGTGTTCTTACTTTATTGCTTCCGTGCTCATTCACGTAAGAAATCTTAGCTCCAAAACGATTTATTTATGTTTTGATAAATGTATTTTGGTTGATTCCCGGGTACATATTGTTTACCGGTACCATTATTGTTTTTAGCATAAATTACCACGGTTAAAGAGTCATGCCCCTATACCATGAGCAAAAAACCACGATATGATATGATGTAGCGATTTATTGACACCCGACTTTCAAAATAATAATAACATAGCCGCCATCTTGAACTTTAACCGGCGACGTCACGGTCATGCTCGCTTTTCCGATAAAAGTTCCTAATTAGGTCCTAAAAAAAAAAATTGAACGAGGGAAAGGGAAATAATATTTTTTATTCTCTGGTAAAGAAGGAAAATATCTTCAGCTCATGTTTCAAGATAATTGAAACCTCTTGTTGTTTTATTAATGACCTGTTACTTTATTCGGTTAGGTCGGATTCAGTTGCAGCTTTTATTCAGTCACCGACTAGTATAAACCGATATTCATTCTGGCCTTATTCGACTTGCTCGTTTTCGGTCAAGCACTAGTGTAAAGTGAAGTTGAGGGACTGACTACGTAGGAGAACAGCTGTTGACGCATTCGGGCACCAACTACTGTAAACGCGACATTAAATTCACCATAAACGCATAGGGCGTAAACCAGTTCAACGCATATCTCGCAGCTGCCATGCTCTTTCTTTACTACTTTTTGCGTGGTTCCACACAGAGCCTCTTATGATAATAGCTTACCTACTACAAAGTACTAACTGTGTAACACGTCGTTACAAATATTTTTGTTTTGGGTTTTTGACTTAAATATGACCTATATTCACTGCCCAGTATGCACCTGGACTGTTCGGTTTGGCTTTAACATCGGTGGCGTTCCGTTTTTCATAACTGTTTTCTTGGCATCAACTTCTAGATTGCACATCAAACGTAAGTGCTGATTTTTTAAATTAATATTAAGCTATTTGTGGCTGCATTTTGTGTTTTCAATTTCAAATGTATTTTGGGTTGTTTCAGGAATCTTGTTTCTGCGTTGACAGTCTTGATATTAATATTTTATTTTTTTTCCTTAACACTGTCATGTGGAACGAAACCTGACCAGAGAGGGGGGCATGACAACATTAGACTTTTACGTGACCGTAGTATTATTTGATAAGACTACGTGACCTTTTGAAATGCTCTGGCTTTTCGCTTAATGGCGTCTCAAAGGCAGGCAAACTCTAAGTCACTTTTGGGTAAGCATGCTTTTTCTTTGTTGCATCACGTGCACGTGTTTTTGACTCCTGCTGTTCTGGCCATAGACGCCTGTGTGAAATCAATCCAGCGTACATACCTGTTTTTACACCATGTCGCATACCATACCCACCTGCTGACCCGCAGTGCACGTGTGGAACCTAACCTGCTGTACTCATGCTTGTGTGTGCTTTACAGGCTAAATAATGCCCTGCTACTGCTAGGCACAACCTATCTTTCTACTTCTACATGATCTGAAGCTTTCTTCATGGAGGTCTCAAGAATCAAACATCAATGTGGTTGTCCGCAGTGAAGTTACACTCATTACATTAAGTATTTATTTAAAACTCGAGGTATTTATGCATTTATATTAATAACCTAGTATATACAGTGAAACTTGGTTAAGTGGGACCTGGATAAGTGAGAAACCTCCATAACTGGAACTCATGCTGAGGTCCCAACACTTTGGCACTGAATTACCTCTGTTAGTGGGACGAGGTAAACCTCTATATCTGGGATTTGTTCTTTCGATTTATCATCATAGTTACCTCTATAACTGAGACAGCGAGTAAATTTTATATGCATAAACCTCTGTAACTGAGATAACATTGTTTGTTTACTCATTCTTATTCTACCTACAAATTCCACACGTAATTCCAAGTACGTAAGTACAAATTTTGCACAGTTATTTTGAATTGTCATCAATTGGTGACCAAAGCATATTTGATAAAATTTATAATATCGAAAAACATCTGATGGCTGATACTTCCAAACGACAAACTAAAATGACAGATTTTTATAATTGATACATTCTGTTTCCATATTCGTACATATTACGTGTAAAAACGTGCTTGAATATTTTTGTTGATTACATTTGTATGATTACCTTTAAGTACATACTATATTTTTTTTATCAAAACTCATTTACATACATAACACGTTATTTTATTTAATGATCGCACCTGTATAACTGAAATAACCTATATTCTCACCTCTATTAATGGAACCCTCTGTAAATGAGACAGAAATTTTTATACCTGTATATCTGAGACACTGGGTAAGTGGAATACCTCTATAAGTGAAACGACATTGCAGGTCCCTTGATGTCTCACTTAACCAGGTTTCACTGTATTAGTCTTATTTGGTGATACTATCAGGCCTATTTAGGTTAAAAATTGTCTTGTCTTTAAAAGCTAAGTGTAGGCATCGTCTCACAGCAACTTTTGATGATTGTGGTAATGTTGCTCGGGTTAACTGCCATTAATAATTATCTTTTTTTGTGTGTAAATTGCTGTGCAAAGCTGTGCAGAACAATAGTATATTTAGTGAAAACTATAATTAATGTGTTGTGTGAATAGTTTACTTAATAAACAGAGAAGACAAAATTGAGGTTGTTAGTGTTTACTTTTCTACCTTAGTCTAGTCTAACAGTATCTTTCTTGCTTGAAGTTAAAGCAAGTGGCGCCCTGAGCATTTTCTATGTGTGAGTATTTGAGCGCTGAAGAACCCACGAGCTAGCATTACTGGAATAAAGCTATATAACATCCCGCTGTGTTACAACTGTACTGCGAAAAATAGCGTGATACATTATTACATTTCTCGTAGTTACAATTGTTATTTTTGAGAAGTTTGGTAGAGGCCAAAGATGGACAACAAAAGACCGGTCATTGTAGTGATTAAAGAAAATTGATTAGTAAAGCTCACCTTCGATGAAGTAAGAAGATGCATGAGCGTATGAGCTGCAGTATGTCTACGTTTTCGTTACGTTACGTTTACGTCGCATCTTGCGCTTATTGCAAGTCCGCACGTTTGGCTTAAAACCGCGTAAGCGTCATCATCTATGTGTAATCTTGTACTTTTGTGGATAAGTACAAAACTAAACTAAACATTCACCTTGGATGAGGTAAGAAGCATGAGTGTAGACCGCTCCAGCACGTTTCTCGCAGCTGCGACTTGCGCTCTCCGCCGCTCGTCGCGCAGATCCGCACGACGCTCGGCGGTGAGCCGCGCTAGCTCCACCATGCCGCCGCCGAACTCCGTGAACGCTCGCACGAACTCCGCGAAGTTCGACACCGACTCCAGTCTATCCAGTGTGCGCGCCACCTTAACAATAAGGCAACAATTTGTAAGTTTG
Organism: Anania fuscalis; assembly: GCA_950371115.1. Lineage (NCBI taxonomy): Eukaryota > Metazoa > Arthropoda > Insecta > Lepidoptera > Crambidae > Anania > Anania fuscalis. The sequence goes on from OX493328.1 coordinate 13,981,600, forward strand.
AACAAATTAAGACGTACTTAATTTAAATAGATTTCTTACTGGTATATTGAGAACATTTATGTTTTAATTTCCTAAGCGCGTATGTTTTATAAATGACCCACTATGCACAATTTACTTAAATCTAGGTTTAAGGTTTTGCAAGGTGACTAACGTAACTCATTCACTTTAATTATTAACTTTTTCCTACCTACTTTGCCATTTACACGGCTTCAGTTTAAGGTAACTAGATACTTTTACACAGATACCCACTGTAAAGTATTTTTTTTAGATCAATAAACGAGGAGAATTCTTTCACTGAGTCAATATTAATTGAGTTTTCATCTCATCTCTTTGAAACACGATAATTGGTTTTTCAATAAGTGCCTACGAGAAAAGAATAGATCTCTCACCCAAAAGACTTTTTAAGCTACTAACTAACTACTACTTTTAATTATCCCACAAAACATGGAGCATATTTCGCGTAGGTACTAGATATCTGTATTATTAACAGTTGAGTGAACTATTCGGTCTCGTGGTGCCGAGCGCCACCTGCACGCGACGCGGGTCAACTTCCGCCCAACTTGCGAGGTGCTAAGTGCCAAGTTACTTGATGAGGCCGGAGGCGGTACTTGTAACGGAAGTCCGGATTCTGTATTATGTAAGGCAAACGCCATATTGCGGCGATAGGATGCAAAATGAATTATTTAAAGGTTTCTCACGTTTCGAAACAAAATATTGTAAGTTATATATGTCCTCTGAAGTACCACCTATCGCAGACAAGATGCCATAGCGTTTATTTATCCAATAAGACTATATTACTCTATGTTAGTAAATGTTAACGTTGTTAATTTAAATATTATTGGGAACCTAGCAATAACCTTTTATTTAAATATTCATTGACAGGCGTACGCGTTTTTAATATTTTTTATTGCAGCAATTCACCTTATGACTTAACTCGCCAATGAGAGCTCACGCATCTGCCCTCCTGTGTTTCCTGACGTCGCTACCCCTCTTATGGCATGCCTCTTCTAGAGACGAAGTAGTCTCTTTAACTTAATAGACATTTACAGGCTAACATAATATTATGACGTCATATTATCGGCAGCGTCTTCGCGGCCTTTTAAAATTTGATGATAACAAGTTTTAGAGAAAAGAGCTTTTATGTCACTATCCTTAGCAAGTAGCAGCTCCTGCACGCCTTGCATGTACACCGACAGCATCATGAGTTCATGACTTTGACCCTGAAGTTGCTGTCATGACGCTAAAAACAAATGAAGTATAACAGTTTTAATTTGCAACTTTATCCTTAGCCAGCCAGGCAGTAGCAGCTGCCCACTTCCATTTCCGCTAACAGCAACCCAATTATGACACTTAAAGTTCTTTTAACGATGCTCGAGACAGTATTTAATGAACAGTGTTCTTTTGTTACTTATCCCTTAGCCAGAGCGGCCGCACGACCATCTTGTCCGCCAATTGTGACACCTAAAGATGCTTTGACGATGCTAAAGACAATAGTAAATATAATAGCAGTGCTTGTTTGTTACTTTATCCTTAGCCAGTAGCAGCTGCCGCACGACGACCATGTCCGCCAGCAGCAGCACGCGCGTGACGGCCGCGAGCAGCGCACGCGCAGCCGACACCATCCCGGCTCCGTCCGCGCCGGTGCACACCCTTTCGATAGCTCGTCCTACGACAGACAAAGAAAAACATGGATTAGCATGAATTTCACGTGAATTTTATATTATTTCATAGAAAAATTGTCTTTTGGTAGTTTGTTTGTTCGTTGTTAACAACTTGTTACCATTTTTACCTTACGAAGATTACGAAGATGTAAAACACACACATAAAGACTAACACAGCAATGTTTTATGGACTGATTTTCATTGTCCATGAAGTTAAGTTTTGGTACGAGTATAAACTCAGTGGACAAGCTGAGATTTAAGCATTCAACCTATAGTGCAGCACATTACATAGCAGCTTCAATTGACTCCAAAAGTATGTCCCTATGCATTCACTTTTGTCAGATGTATCTATCTATAAACTCTTATTACAAAGGCATATTAAACTGTCAAAACAAAAGAAATATACACCAAATCTATACAAAAATACTAACATTTTTAAAATCTACAAACCTTTGTAAAGCTTTGTTTAATTGTTAGTCTTCAAAATATGAAGTGATAGTGATGTTATTAAATTCAGGTAGTAGGGTTTGAGCTTAAACATCTAACGACGATATTTTTCATTGAGACAAAATATTTTGACGAATATTGGCTGCTGCTACGTCGTAGTAAATAGTTGCTACGAGTATTAACCATAACTGTTCCGAAGATCCGGACTGCAGAATATTCTGCTAACTATATAGTTTGTTTACTAAATAACTAGGTTTTTCATTGACTTTTAGAAGAAAAATAATGTGTGTGTTTCCTATAGATCTGTATGTAAAGCATCATCGACCAAGTTCATAAAGTTATGGAATTTATTCAATGTTAGATAATGGGAGCTTGTAAAGCTTAAATGGAAAGACCAATTTTGGTTCAAGCTTTATAATTTAGCAAGCCGCTATAACAGAGATCAAAGAACTCGTTTTGAGTGTGCTGACTTGTCATAAGATTGATTTTAGAGAAAACAATGCCATATCCCTAATATCAAGATTTTAGTTAGTAACACTTATTCTGAGTTACTTACTTGTAGTAATAACTTCAGCTCTCAAATAGAAAATTAGGACAGAAGTTACTATTAAACACAGTTAAATTGTGCTTACAACAGCGTTAAAATAAAATACGTTTCTCAAATACAAGGAAAGGATACAAATATTTAAAATTCTTGGTATTTGAGTAGCATAAGCAATGACTTAACACGAAATATGGTAGCTGGCAAACATTTCCAGAATAACTGACGTTTATGGTTTGGAAAAATGATTGATTTTATACTTTTCGCAAAGCCTTTTGTAGTACTCTGACAAATCTGTTTGTAGTCGAGACAAACAATTTTGCTCCTACTAATGCATAGTGGCATTACATGGTTAAAATGGCAGCTGCTGTTAAGTAGCTTTAAAGTTATTATATTGTGCGGGTGGATTAACAAATGTGAAAGTTCTAAATAGGTAATTGAAAAGCATTCCGGAATGATAGAGTGGTCTGTAATTTATATCAGCGTCTTGGCAACAAAGACAGCGGCATTAATTGAATTATGAATTCTCAAGGCAAGGCCTACCTACTCTTTGTAAATTTATTAGAGCTGACGCCTCCGAGTTCGTGACAGCAGACTCGTAAAGTATTGTCGGCTTATCAATAAATGAAAGCGTGCTTCCATTTATCTATCAAATTAGAAGTTACCGTTTAATTAGTTTAGATTTATTGTTCCAACCTATACACGTTTGATGATAAAATAATTAATTTAAGTACTTGAATCAGTTTTTATGTCTATATTCATGTTGTTACATTTGGTTTGATGTCTAATAAATAACGCAACAGGAATATTAGTAGTACGTTATCACATAATTAATGAGCTTGCAGAAACATTTTCGTTACATTAATAACTTATCTAAGACAAAAATACCTACAGTAAAAGGAAAACAAATAAATCAGGTTGGACGTAGCCAGATAAGACCCAATCAGGTGTGCGTGTGTTGTTTAAGGCGAGGCTTTGTATCACTGTTCACCCAGGGGAGCGCCCGCAGGCCGGCGCGGTATCGAGTAAGGGTTGCTAAACACATTATCGGGCCGGCACTAATCGGCAATGCTGGGCGGCAATATCTTTATAATATGTGTAGATAGACTGATGGAATGTAGTAGATGCTTCGGGTCGGCTTGTTGTTACACATTTTTTTTAGTCGTAAATTCTACAAATAAGTTTACAATATTAACGTAATATAAAACTTAACTAATACAAATAAAATATATATCCATTTAAGTTTTTATTTTAGCTAAAGGTTTCAGTATTTATTTATGGTTTATTTCATAGATTAAAAATTATACAAAAGGTGGACTTAATGCCATGAGGCATTCTCCACTAGTCGATTATTACTACGTCTCCTTATATAATTGAGAATTACAAATGGCGAACCTGTGTTACTGCTTCAAAAAATGTAAGGTACATATTATGCAATTTTGAATTTTAATTAATAAATTAATAAGTATACACGAATAAGTAATATACTGCCACAACGACAATGCCGGCATGAATAAAAAAATGTGTGTCATACCTTTAGCTGAATGTGCGAGGCAGAGCCGCAGTCAGCAGTTCGGAGCCGCAGGGGACACAACTTTAATATCGTCATTAATCTAGAGTCACGTAAGTACACTATCGCGGAAAAGGTTGCTTTTGGACATGTTTCGTAACAAATGATAGAAACAATGAAAAAATAATTGCTTAGAGAAAAGGTTTGTGGATAAAAATAAACTATCTTTATCTATAGTCAAGAGTTTGGGTTTACTGTTTCGCTATTTTGTTTTAACCACTAGAGCTTAGACCATACGAACAATCTTAAAGTCTAGCGCTAGAGACAGAATTATGAAATTCTGACATAGTATTTCTTAACCCAATAGGGCACAACATACCTAGTATTAAATTGTTCAAGGTTAATAAAGTATAACATGGTGTCTTATTAATTTTCTCAATATTTTGGTGCATCTATATCGCAGTTAATTTCTGTTGAGCTACGTTTCCGAGTCTTACGGGCAGGGCAATATCTGAAGAAATAATAAAAGTTACTCAATGTTATCATGTTGAAAAAAGCTAATCCATGAAAAGTAACGGCCGTGTAAATGCACCATTGCAATGAAAAGATAAAATGATAAATTTCATTAAGTAAGCAAAATAATTGCCATTATCAGTATCTATACCAGTTTTAAAGTCATTCTTCGTTCAAAAAATGTTTTTTGAAGGATAGACACTTTTACTAAAATATGACTTCAACTAATTCACAAACTTCCTTCTCAAACCCCTTACAGATGGCATCGAGTGGAGGGGTCGGAGCTGGCGTTACGGGGCCGTAAGATACAATTAAGATTTCCGGCAATCATTGTTTTTTGGTATAATGAGTTCGGACGGACTCTCCGTCCGTTCTTTTGCCGCTATCTGCGACTGCTATTGTCTTCCTTTTATAAAGGTGTCAGGTGCAGATATCGTCACGAAAAACAAGTCTCCCGTGTAAGTATACTAAAAAAAGTTTTCAGAGATTTCATTTCACGTGGTTAGGTGGACTTTTTAAGAATTAAATTACTCTAGTACCTACAAGAATTGTAACTTTGTCTAGGGTCATGATTAACATGCCCATTCGGACTATGATTCCTTCTTTGGTTTGAAGTTTGAAATGCACCTTCCGTAGTTATTTTTGTTTTCTACCTACCTGTTTTAGTATACTTATTATCATTTAAAATGCTCCGGTACTCCGGTACAGTCAAGATTACCCCAGTGACCATAAGTTTCTTTTTCTTTAATTTCTAGGGGCCAACAGACCTTTTTATTGTAAGGAGTCTGGGAATTATTTTCTAGCTGTTCTTGTCGTACTTAGAACAAGATACACTTAGTGCAGCGGTCGTTGTATAAATAAGTAATTAAGCATGCATGTACAATAAAAAAAACATCATTAATAAATATTAAGTTAAGGTAACGCCTGTTACATTTGTTAATATTACTTATAAATTAAGATCAAAATAGACTGCAAATAATAATTGTATTATAAACAAAATCCGTTTAACCCTATAGTGAGGAAATTATATTTCATTGTAATTAATTAGGCATTAGGTAGCGAGTGTCCCTCAAGGGGTGTTTTTGTTAAAGCTCCAATTTAATGCTAACTACTATTAACTGGAGTTGGAAACAAGAATAGCTTTCGCTAGAATTGTTGATTTTCGGGTGTTTTTTCAAACTCTTTTTATATTTATAACTGTTTGATATCAACTGAGCTACTGAATTAGGGATTAATAGACTTTGTTTATTGATTTGCATACTTAATTATTGGTATATTTTAAAGTACCTACTGGTTTGTTCTGAAGCCAGAATGACGCGTTCGTCATATGAAAAATCCGTAACTTTTGCGTTTTACTTAATACGTGCAGCTATTATATTTTTTACAGTCGCGGACATGTTTCCTCGAAATAATTTTAAGCTGGCGTCGCGCACTATGAGCCAGGGTTGCCAATACCGACATAAATTTATTTTTAGTGATTTAATGGACTGGTTTTCTGAGATAAGGGAGATCATTAAAACGTTACTAAAACTTTTAATAAGACGTTATTTTTCTAATTTAATTTTAAATATGTATTCAAGATTAATATAATTTAATAACAAAAGATTTCAAAACCGAAAACGCCGTAAGCCATAATTTACTGAGATGAGGCTAAAGGTTAGTATAAATCTATTAAGTCTTAAAGTATTTACTAGTTAGGGCGTGTCAAAATACATCAGGGTAACACTAGTTCAGGTACTGCATAGATATACAGGGTGTAAAAAAAGGCTTAACGAAGCCTTAAACCACGAATTCTATACATAAAACCAAGTAGAATGCAAAAAAAATAATTGCTGGGAAATGACTTTTATTTTTGGGTATAAAAAAAAATAACTTATTTCTAACCCGCAATGTATAGCGCGCACGCCACAGACTATGTCTGTGTGTCTAAGCGGATCATGTTTCTATGTAAAAAAGTTTAGTATAATCAAACAGAAGACAATTTTGTAAAAATCTTTAAAAAAAAATTGTAACTTTGACTGTCAATAACTCGGTAACCCGTCATTTCCCAGTTATAGTGTAACAGAAAAAAATGATCGTAATAATACGTAGAATATGTAGTATTCGGCTTCGTTAAACCTTTTTTTACACCCGATATATCTACCCTTGTGTTGTTAGTTCTAGTAAATGATAACTCAAAAATAAATAAAAATAAAAACAGTTTTCGACATTTTGAAATTTAGACAAAACTAATTAAGGTTTGTTACTTTTAGAGTAACCATGTAAGTAAGTAAGTAATTATTTATTTGCATAAAACACGGTACATTTAGTTTTTATCTATAAGTATGGCACATACATGTTTTATCGATCTATCGATAAGCAAATGTTTGCTATCGTCGTGCATTTAACATTAATATACAGGCAAATTTAAAATTATATAATAAGCAATTAAAATTAAATTAATTAAATTAAATTAAAATTACATTTATTTCAAAAATGTTAGTTATTATGTCAAAGGATGTGTTACATTAAATAAAAAAAATCAGAATATTGTAAAAAAAAAGTCAATTAAAAATTATACTTAGTCGTCAATGTCAATCGTGCAATAATACAATACAAAGTTAAACAATATTTAAATTATTTGCTATTTTTTCTTAAAATGTCCGTCACGGCAAAACCTTATAAACTCATAAGTGTCATAAAAGCAATTTTCAATCAAAACTTTAAATATGGTCCTCCTGTAAACAGGTAATGGTAGGATTTGGACATTATTTGGAAGTAAATTGAATAACGTTTTACACATGCTATAACCATTTCTATGAAAACAGGTAGTAGCTGATGTTGGTACAGTTAACTTGTATGGATATCTCATAGAGTAGTGGCAATTCTCGTTTTTTTAGTAAAAAGATGCGAGTTTTTCTTCGTGAATATTAGAATTTCAAAAATATATAATGATGGCAATGCAAGTATATTCAAGCTTTTGAAAAGAGGCCTACATGATTCCAAGTGCCCGACACCACAAATAGATCTGACACATTTTTTTTGCAAGATAAAAGCACGATTTATATTTGTGAAATTTCCCCAAAGCACCAGACCATATCTTAACAAAAAACCAACATATCCATGATATGCCATCAGAGCTGTAGTTATGTTGGTTAATTTTGTGAGACGATACATAGCATATACAAAACGGCTTAGATTCTGACATACAGCGTCAACGTGATTTTGCGACGTTAGTCTCGAATCCTATGACTATGCCTAGAAAAGTCGCAGAGGCAACTCCTGCAATGGGAACATTTCGATGATGTATGGTGGTGTAGCATTTTTGTTGCTGAATTGGATACATTTTGTTTTATTGGTATTTATTTTTAAATCATTATTTTCATGCCATTTAGTAATTTTGTCTATTTCGTTATTTACTTCGTTATTGTAGTCAATATTAGGTTTTTTTATGTATTGTTACAGATATGTCGTCTGCAAAGAGTGTCACCGGGTATTGGGTACACTTAGGCAGATCGTTTATATATAGAATAAAGAGCAATGGTCCCAATATACTGCCCTGGGGAACACCTGAATTATTTGATCTGTTTTCCGATCTGTATGCTGTACTTTGAAACCTATCATTTATTTCAGAATTTCTACAAATTGTATTCTTTTGCTGATATAGCTCTTAATCCATTCATAGGCAGGTCCTCGTACATATACATATATATTAAAAAAAAAAAAAATTGATATGTTTTGGATACTCCTAAAGTAAAATCAATAATTTAGGTAATTTGTTAAAGGAATATAACCAATTAAAATCTAATGTCATTCATTTATGTCTCAGCTCCACCAGGGGCCTTTCACTCGTCGCCCGCTCTCTCCACACGTCATCTGCTTACTTTTAATATGTCGAATCGACATTATCGATGTTAATGGATCACAGAACTAAAGTTTCAACATAGTGGGAGGCATAAAAGGGGTGCATTTAATGCATGTGGGCGCTGCACCGCCCACGCGCGTCCAATGAGTTGTCCGTGGGAGTACAGCCATTAAAAATCAGTAAGGTTACGTTGATTGGTATTTATTTATACAATAAATATTACAACGGCCTTAGTCACTTTTAATCAATGTTGTCCTCAATAGGTAGGGCAAACATAAATTCCAGATTCTACGGTAAGTACAATAAATGAGGTAAAACTAAGCACGGGGTAGGTACCTACTGCATTTTATGTTTCAACTTCGCTTATTTATAATATAACATTATAACAAATTGCATTGTTTGTTTTCTAAAAAGAGTAGGAAACCTGTAATTTGACAACCCTAATCAAAGTTAGTTGGCAGGGTTGGTGTTTTGATTTTTTCGCGTGTCGTTGCGGCCTGCTGCGGCACGCAACGGCCCAAATAAGTTGCAGGGCTAATTGCGTGTCAACAGACCGCCTAGTGCTAAATCGACCAAAGCCGGCCGTAGTAGCCCGCGCTCTCGTGAATTGTTCAATTAGGTCGGGTATGAGAAGGCAATAAGAATAAGGTGCTGTTACTCAAAAATAAACATACAGGCATAAAGAACTGCTATTTTTACAGACACGAGCACCAGTATCTCTACTCAAAAAAATAAATAAATAGATAGTTAAAAATAAATACTAATTCGTTAGATTACATCAAATAATGAATAAAACTACTAGTGCTTGTGAATTCCTATGTAAATAAAAAAAATAAAATACCTACATACATTTAATTACCGTCTTACAAATAGAAACTGATTACGTTGTACTGAAAATCTATTCAGGATGATAAATGGCAATGCATAGTGAGTAGCGGCGCCAGTGGTCGCCCGCTATTAATATAAGTCCTGCAGGGAACGGCTCTTCGCTAATTGTGACGAGATTCATCTTAGGCACCCGTTGCAGAATATTAACGACAGCTGAGAATAATTAATTAATGACACAGCCTTTCATTCAATTAGTGGTGTACAATTTATTAATTAGAAACGCACAGCATGTTTAGCATAGAATACCTATCTATTTAAGTATCAAAAACTCAACGTAAAATAACGGTGAATTTTTAAAATTTTGGAATTGTTACTTTAATTTTTTTTTAAATATTTGTAGTTATTTTGTTTGATATAAGTAGTTATCGTGTAAGTAAATAATAATTAATAAAATTATGCGTGCGTTTCAAACCTACCCAGAAGATGAAAGATCTTGAGAAGTCACCGCCGCGCCGTTACTTAAATATAGCGTCTTTATGTAACACGGGTAAGTTTCACGAAAGCCGTGTTCTTGCTTGGATGTCACCCAACCAATTACATTATTAAGAAGTTAGGCCGTGTGCCTACTACGTTACAGTTTCAAGTGGTCCCAGGTGTTGAGTCAAAAGGTGTTGCCAGTAAATGGAGCTATTAGTAGAATTAATAGAAATTCTCTCCCGGTGCGGGCGGTGAGTTTATCCAGCCTGACGCATTACGACTACGTGACATGAAATTTAATGGACTCATTCGCGGTACAGATTTATCGGCTTTGTTTCGCGAAACTTTACATACATAGGAATGGAACGGCCTCCGCATATAAATAATCGGTTTGTATACCCACTCGTAGGATAAATATTCTAAATCTATGTTTATATACTCTCCTGGGAACGAAGATTTCGCTATATTCCTCCGCACTATCGTCTGAATATAGGTACTAGACGTGTAACGTAGGCTGTTCATCATACGTGGGACTGTGTTTTAGAATGATAAATAAAGAAAATGTTAGAATTTTTACTTTCCTAAATGTCGAATAATAAAATTTTCTATTGCACCTCAATGATAAAAAAATAATTATGCTAGTAAACTAAACACTTTGTTTTCAGTTTCCAACTGAGGTTTTGCATACAGTGGCGGGCATTGGTTTATTTTGAGGTAGGCAGTAACGTATTTTATTGGTGAAAATCAGTGGTTTTCATCAATAACACACATAAGTAAGTGCCTACTGCCTACCTCATTTCATTTATTAGGTAGGCACTGCCTTATTGCCTATATGCACTGCACGCCCCTGTCTACATAGATGTTAACGTTAAATTTATCATAGATTCGTGATAAATTATATTGAGTTTAAGCGGAAACGTGTTTAGAGAGTCCAAGAAGCCATAAACATAAATTCGGTCGTAAACCGTTAATCTCTTCAGCGACTTAATGTATCGTTAGTTGCTACCTACTAGTTGGTGAGTGCCGTAGTTCGCACTAATAAAATATGCTACCCCTTGTACTAGGACTCCTTTACGATCTGGTCTGGGGTAAGTAAGCTACTACAATCGATTGAAACTGCAAACATTGCCTTAAGTTATGGCACGGCTCATGGCAATTTTTTTGTCGTTGTTACATTATTGCTTGTTTTTATAGCCAAACATTTTTATTGTTGTACAATTTCGTGGCCGTGTTATATTTCAAAGTTTAGTGTATTCGCCAGCATAATATTTGTTTACTTGGCAAAAACGGGAAAAAAGTAAAGTGACCGCAGGCCATCGCAACCGCGGCGTAGTCGCGTGATATTTATGCACGTGTTTGTGGTGGGCCATTACGGTTTTACTCCACTAGGATGCTATAAATGTGTAAATATTTTTTCAAGCTATAGCAGTGATATGTAAAGTGTAGCCAATTGCATTTAGAAGAGACGTGGATTTGAAATGACTTTTACATAAGCACTAATATACCAGACTTTATGTGCTTTATTTATTTAAACTTTATTGCACAGATTTGAAAAAAAAACATACAATAGGTTTTGGATTATAAGAATGTGCACAAAAAATATTTTATCCATTACACATACACATAATCATGGAACGTAAAATGATAGTGTCCTCTAAAAAGTGGTAACTTATACTCACGCGGTTTCGATTATTAAAGTAGAACCACGTTATGACAAGTTCGTAACCATAAGGCAGCACCACTCTGTCCATTTCTGCCTTTAGGGCAGATGGGACGGCTGCACTTTGAATTACAATCGCAATAGCAATCACGTAATCCAGCTGAAATAGGGTTGATGCATTCGTCGATGCGGCTGTGGGCTGCGCTTCACTGCGAGCCCCAGCTGGTGCAGCAACCGAATTTAATGCAACACCACAAACCAGATATAAAATCTGTTCTGAATTAGGGAATTACCGTCGTTTGTCTAGGTTCATGTCGAAGTTGCGCTACAGATTTTGAATATTTGAAGCTAAAGTCTATGCTTATTAAACTTAGCAAATTAAGTATTTTTTTTTGCTAAGCAATACAGTTATTGCCTCTAGATGTCTTTTATTTCTATGAGCTTTGAATTACATCAAATTCGACTGTCCTTTTTGATGTATAAAATTACACACACGATTTAAAACTGTATACAAAAGTTAACTCCCGTCATTTTGTACCTACTTCCGTATAATTTCCCAATACGAAAACCAGCAACAAGTCTCCGCCGTACACGCTATTTGATTTTACATTGCGATTACAAAGTTTCGATACTCCCTCATGGTGGTTGTTCAGGTAAGTGATGTGTACACACGATATCGGCACGTAACGCGACGTTCTACGTGACGTTTTCGGCAGGTTGACTTACTTTACGAGCACTTAAATGCCCTAACGACTTGCTTAAACCTAACGAACCCGGAAAATCGTATTTTTCACACGCTCCATCCGTTATTTTTTATCTATCTTCAAATGAAAAGTAACATTCTTGTAATCGCAGAATGCACACAAAGGGACGTTCCCAGCTTAATAAAGTTCGTGTGTGCCTCCAAGCGTTATAAGCTGCAGAAATATCCACGAATAAAATATGCAAGAGGCTGAGATAAATGTGCATTTACCTAGAGAGCGAAATTTATTCAAAACGTTTTAAAATACGAAAGAAAGTTACCATTCCAATTTTAACGGAAAATGCAGTGAGCCGAGTAAAATAGGGCAGGTACTCCGTGTCGGAACTTTATAGATATTAGCTGTTGCTGAAGTTCTTATGAGGTCTACAATAAAATAGTCCCGAAGGAGTGAAAAAAGTGTTTAGTTATTATACGCTGTAGTTAGATTTTCTATTTCAGGATTCTTGTTGCACGTAATGTAAGCTTAACTTGTGACCAGGGGCGTGCGGTGCATATAGGCAATTAGGCAGTGCCTACATGATAATTGAAATGAGGTAGGCAGAAGGTGCTTACAAATGTGGATTGTTGATGAAAACCACTCATCTTCATCAATAAAACATATTATAAGAATCTACTGCCTACCTCGAATTAAACCAATGCCCGCCACTGCTTGTGAATGGGGTTTTACTTAACGTTTGGGAAACGGGTATCTTTCCAATTATTGCAATATACGCGACTAAGATTTTATGTGAATTATCAGGTGAGTACAGGGTGTTTGCGCGTTCATATGTCACGTTAGAGTTACTAATGTCACCCGTCCCCAAACGCTCGTAGATTTGTCCGCTGTCATGGGAATATAATATTGGCACCGGTAAGTGATTTTACTACACCTTCCGATAGCGCGCGAATATCCTTAACAACGTTTTCTATCGCGAACGTGAGATGAGCCGCCTTTATGCGGACCCGCGGCAACTTTACTGGGTATTGTAAAGGAAAAACCGATTTCCCTCTTGTAGCCAAAATGAAACTTTATTTATATTTCTTTATCAGGTGGGTACACTGTGTACCGAACACATCCAGTGAAATACAAATCTGCAACTCTCAGTCTAAGTTTTAGCTAGTCACTGATTTAACAGTTTTTATGGTTAAATAATATAATGATGTAGTAGACTACGGCTTAAATGCAATTGCTAAAATGTATACATTCTGTCAAAAAAGTTTCGGGAATTGATGATTAAATTTGTTTATGGTTCCAAATTCAATTTTTTTTTTTTTTTGTTAGATTTGCACAACTGTTTTCCATTTTGGTGCGGAGTTTGAGTTACATGTGATAATTAGATTAAATACAGTATTGTTTTTAGTTATACCATATCTAGTGTGTATTGTGAATTTCATAATGGACAAAAACATCGAACAAAGAGTTTGTCTTAAATTTTGCATCGCCAATGGGATTTCGTGTTCGGAGTCTTTGAAAATGTTACAGAAGGCTTACGGTGAATCGACTTTATCAAAAACACGTGTTTATATGAGTGGTACAAAGCGGTCGAGATGTGATGGAAGATTTGCCTCGCTCTGGTAGGCCATTAACATCTGCTACTGAAGATAACATCGCAAAAGTGAAGGAAATAGTGACTGAAAATCCTCATTTAAGTTTGAGAGAGCTAGCCGTCGAACTTTCTGTGTCACACACACGAGTCGATTCGTACCATTTTAAATAATCAATAGGGTATGAAACATGTTGCCGCTAAACACGTGTTTTTTGATAAAGTCTTTTTAATTTTTTTGACAGAATGTATGTCAATCAAAGTTTGGTCAATTCCGACCCAACATTCATGAAACGCATTGTTACTGGTGACGAGACGTGGGTTTACGAGTTTGAAATGCAAACTAGTCAACCACCTTCGGGGTGGCGCCTTCCAACTGAACCGAAACCGAAGAAACCGCGCCAAACTCGATCGAAATTCAAAGTCATGTTGACTGTTTTCTTTGACTGTCGCGGTGTTGTGCACTCAGAATTCTTGCCAGAAGGTCAAACGATAAAAAAGAGTATTATTTAAGCGTAATGCGGCGTTTAAGAGAGCAAATTAGACAAAAAAAGCCAGATTTGTGGAATGAAAATTCTTGGATTTTGCACCACGATAATGCGCCTTCCCACAAGGCCATCATTGTGAATGAATTTTTGACCAAAAACTTAACAAATACCATCGAGCAGCCACCTTATTCACCAGATATAGCTTCAGCCGACTTCTTTCTTTTTCCTAAACTCAAATTACCACTTCGTGGCACCCGGTTTCATTCGGTAGAAGACATAAAGGAGAATTCGCGGCGAGAACTGAACTCGATTCCGGAAAAAGCGTTTAAAAAATGTTTTGACGATTGGATTATTAGTATTCCTTGGCGTAAGTGTATCGCTTCTGAAGGAGCATACTTTAAAGGTGATAAAATAAATTTGGATGAATAACTAACATTTTGTGTATTATTAATCTTTTCCCGGTACTTTCTTGACAGAGTAGTATCATCAAACGTTGAAGTTAAAACGTGACGGCCAGTTTTGTTTGGCCGTTTTATGAAATACGACCATTTTATGAAATGGCCGGCCACATCATGAAGTGTTTAATTTTAAGATCGGGCTACGACAGATGCATTGATTGCTGATTTCATAATTTAAAGATCCCATTTTTGTACTTGGCTGTACTAAATTAAGTATCATGGCAAAAAAGAAACATTGGGAGCGTCCCGGCCGGGGGCATTTCGGAAATATCGGAATAACAACATTTTCAATGTGGGTGCGTGGCGGCCGGGTGCGTACCGGAATGGGACTCTAACGGCCGGACCCCCCCCCTGTCAGGCCAAGGTTAAGAGACACAAGAAAAAATCTATTATGACGTGGCCACCGGTGGGGAATTGAAGCTTGACAGGTTAAGCGCGAGTCAAACTCGCACTTGGCCGGTTTTTTAATATTACCGACACCAAAAATTAACCGCAAATTAGTTAGGAACGTTTTGCTTTCTTTGTTATCATTTATTCTTTCTTCGGTAATGATAGATTCTTAATGTAATGTTTCGTTATGGACTTAATACTAAAAATTGTGAAATAAAATAAGTTTAATAAAAATACTTATTTTTTTATTAAATTTGCCAGCTATCAAGAGTTAAATGTGTTCATTCGCACCGACTCAAACCAACCGACAAAAAGAACTCATTAGGTCTGTTTAAGTCAATTTAATTTTCCGATTTTTAGTTTAATTTTGAAGTTTTTAGTTTTTATTAAGTTAATTTTATGTAGTTTTAAATACCTTATATACCCATATTGTTTTGTTATTATATAAAATTTATTGTTCTAAACGGATTAAACAATTTTGTTTTTACATACATTCGCGCCATATGTAAAAAAATATATTAATATATACAAAAAGTCTATTTGAATAAAAATAACTCAATATAGCCTATAATAACTAAATCTATTAACACTACTGTTAATAGAAATAAAAAATAAAAAGTATGCTTATAGTTATTTGAGTTACTAGTACTACTAACTAACTCAGCAGTAGTCAACCCTATCGTATATCCGCGCGAGACGTCAGCCGCTGACTGACAGGCATACGAATAGCGCGTGAGGTGAGGCGGGGGTGAAATTTGAATTTGAACTGTAGTTATGTAGGCTCTGAAGGAGCATACTTTAAATGTGATAAAATCAATTTGGATGAATAACTAACATTTTGTGTATTATTAATCTTTTCCCGGTACTTTCTTGACAGAGTAGTATATCACAATGAGGACGATTGAATGTATACAATTCTGAATTCATTTATTCAGAAAGGTATTAAATAAGACATTGGTTTTAATTTATCAATTATTAGAAATATTTGTTGATATTTAAGCACTTGTATTTACAAACTAGTGTTAACTTATAGACATAATAACTGTGTGTTCATTCTACTAACAACGCCTTTGGCTTCAATATTTTTTTATGTGAGTAACTTGCCGAGTTTCCTCTTATCTGTGTAAATTTAAGAACTTTGTTTATTTCAGTGTTTAAACATTGCTCAGTCAGCTCATTGTTGGGGGTACTAATTAGGAGCGGTATCTTTGAATGTTCTTTGTTGCTTGTTTTCTTTTGTTTAATCGTTAAATATTCGGGCCGAAATGCGAAAGGTCACGTAAAAGAAGCTTCGTTACGACATCGTTTTCGATAAATTGAATATTTTACTGCGCTGGTGTTTGCGGTCGAGGCAGAGGTTGAATTTATGCGGCTGCGGCTGCGGCCCTCGGTAAGGAAATAACGCGCTCGAATTGTTTATGACCGTTGTTGAATTAGTACCTACCGGGTTCGAGAGTGCGGAAATATGAGCTATCACGCTCGGTCTCATTAATAACCACGTTTATTAATTGCAAAGCCGTTAAAACATGGCTTAAACAAAACATTCACATAAAAATTGAAGACATCGATTACTGTTCTTTTTTTATTTGGATTTGAAACACAAATCGTTTATGAGGTAAGCAATTTTCGTCAATTAACCCTTGAATAAATTAGATATCAGTGTAGCAAGTCGTGAAGCTGCTTCTTTGCCCCACCCTAAAGCCTCATTGTCTAAGGAATAAAAATGAAAAATTTTAATTGATTACCAAAGAAAGTTACAAAGAAATGGAGGAAAGTATACTTAATCAGTTTTGAAGTTATTTGAATAATATTATTTTACATCTTTTCATTGTTTTTGTGAGTAAGTATTTCTTTTTAATGTTCTGTTCGGATTTCGGTTATGGTCAATTTAGACAACGTTTATTTCTTAACTGGTGTAGGTTTATGTGAGCCTTAATTTATAGATAAAACAATCTTAATTAACATTGGCTTATCTGTGGTATGGTCAGCTCATCAGCTAGTTTAGTTAGGTAACAAAATAATATGTAAATAGCAACAGCTCAAATGGATTGAAAGTTTAATGACCCGGAGAGCCCGATAGCGAATATAAACCATTGTTCAATAATTTGTTACTTACTGGAATCTCTTACCTATTTCTTCCTACAGTTATAAATGGATTTGATATGGTTATGCATTGCAGTTTCAGATTTTCAAACACAACGTGCCATGTTTATGATTAATTAATTGTCATAATATAGATAGAAATGAGAAAAAGATTGGGAGCAAAGTAGCTGATATGATGAATTACAATGATAACAAAAATCCTAGACAGTCAAGGCGCGATAAAACACAAGTTTCGAAAAATGATCAAAATCACGAAAATATATTTAAACAATTGCATTTGATTCTGCAGCTTATTTACGGAATACAGATGGAACTCACATAATGCACTTACCAGCCCCAGTCTGTTCGCTTACAAAATTATGCAATTGCTTTGTACACTGCCGCACTAACCTTAATAGGGGTAAGGTACGTGATTTAAAATATTGGTCTACAAGGGCTTAACCATAAAATATTATTATAAAATAAGCGGTATTGCTACCACGTCAAACTCTAGAATAACTGCATAAAGAACTTGGACATTCTATTGTTTTTTTATTTATTTTATAGCTAGCACTTAAACTTTTACTAGTCTCCTGAAAGACCAGAAAACAAACTCGAAGTTTAAAAAACACAATGTATGAACAGTTAATAAAAATAAAAATGTTCTGGTACGATTACTTATAGAATACGCTCGGCAACAATTATTCGTATAGGTAATCCCATGTTAAATTATAGCTGACGGCTTTTTGCATGAGATTGACTTGTGGCCAGAGGTGCAGCGGATTATAGCTTTCAATTTTCGATCGCGTCATCTATTTGGGCAGCTTAAGGGTTGATGCACACCAACCTTTTGACATCACTAGCTCACACACAACACAACCCATGCGACAACACAAATCTCTATATGAAAATTTACTAAAACGTTATGAACCTCATGGAGTCGAAGCCTTGACAAAGGCTTTTTTGGTAGCCCTAAAAAGAACCATTGGTTGCCATTGAGTCGTGGTGGTAGGATCGGCTAGTTTGCGTTACCGACTTGCCGTCCTCAAACCATTGCCCAGGGTGCGCCGGGCACATAGCAAATATGATGCGCCGCTCGGGGAGGCTCCTTCCGTGCACCGTGAGGATGTTAAAGATGCCCGCTTAAACCTATGGAAGGAGAGATATTACATAGACCCGAATATAGAGTCATCAGAGCAACTGCCCCCTGGACATAATCTACCTTAGACTATAATAGACTACGGACCCAAGTAGGCCGAAGCAAGGTGAACATGCACAAGTGGGGATAACCCCACTTGTACATGTCCAAGCTATAAAGCTTGAAGAGCGCATGTCTATGTGGCGTTTCCCCCAGACAATGGCACATCTCCTGTCATGCCCTGCGTGTCCCTACACCTGCACACACGAGGATCTTTACAAGGCCACCGATAGCGCTATATCGGTGGCTAAGTTTTGGTCCTCACATATGTATATAAAAGCCTGAGTGAGTCGACACGCAAATAAGAAGAAGACTAAAACGCTTGCCTACTTGATATATGAAGAGAAGTTGCATGCAACGCTGCGTCAATTTGTATGGGATTTCGCCGCATTTTACGACTTTTGTCGTACTCGGTATATATATAAATATATCCCTCGACCGTGTGTCCCATTTACTTGCGGTCGGCCCTCCTTGTCCTGTTTTCCCACTGTGCACGATTCTGTGCAGTGTTCTTGTCAAGAGCAGCTTCTTTCAGGTCTTTTTCAACCGTCGTCAACCAAGTAGAGGGTGGTCTTCCACGTCCCCGTTTCGTCGTGGGCAAGTTTAGGGTAAGCTTAACCACGAAATCTTCCGTCCGTCTCTGGACGTGCCCGTACCATCGTTGGCGTTTTTCTTTGACCTTTTCTATTATCGGTGCCACTTTGAAGCTTCCTCTTATATAGGGTTTTCGAACTTTATCCAGCAATGTGACGCCCGCTGACCAGCGTAACATGCGCATTTCGGTTGTGTGCAGTTTGTTGAGGTGTTGTTTGTTTGTCGCCCAACATTCGGATCCGTACAAAATAGCGGGTCTTATTGCTGTTTTGTACATTTTGCCTTTGACTTTAAGCGGCATTTTCCTGGCACACATTACGTCTGTGAGCTGTCTCCACTTTAACCAGCCTGTTGTTGTTCTGTGGGCGACATCGCTGTCAATTTTTTCGTCACTGCTAACAATTGAACCCAAGTATTTAAATTGTTTCACGCTTGGTATTTGTGAAGCACCTATGGTAATCTAGATATCATCAGGGTCAGTGATACCATCGAAAACGCAGGACATATGCTCTGTCTTCTTTCGACTAATTTTTAGACCATTCCCCTCAATTGCCTTTGTCCAGTCGTTGAGGTTTTGCTAGAGATCTTTTATACTGTCTGAGATAAGAGCAACATCGTCCGCATATAAGATGTTCCAAGCAACGGCTTTTGGTACCCCTTTGTCAAGAAGTCCATGGTGGTGTTGAACAACAAAGGGCTAAGTGTAGAGCCCTGGTGAACCCCGGCCCCAATCTCAAATTTGCAACTTATTCCCGCTGGACATAAAACTTGAGTCGTTATTACTCTATATATGTCTTGGATCAGGGTGATGCAGTACTCAGGAACCATTTGTGTTCTGAGAGATTCCCATATAAAATCTCGAGGGACGTGATCAAAGGCCTTCTCCAAGTCGATAAACACCATATGTAAGTTTTTGTGGTTTGTCTTTGCCTTTTCCAGCAGAATACGGATTGTCAGAATTGCATCAGTGGTGCCTTTCTCGGCTACAAAGCCGCATTGATTTGGGGTAAGCGAGATGATGTGGTTCAGCCTATTGTTCAAGATGCGCTCCCATATCTTAAGAGTGTGCGACATCAATTTTATGGCTCTGTAGTTGCTACACTCCCTGACATTTCCTTTTCCTTTGTAGAATGGAATTAGAAAACTGTTACGCCACGAGTCTGGTATCGGATCACCATGGATTAATTTGTTAAACAACTTGTTAAGCCAATCGAATCCTTCTTTATTCAGCAGTTTCCAGACCTCTGCCGGAATTTCATCTGGCCCCGGAGATTTATTGTTCTTCATCTGGTATACGGCTTTCTTCACTTCATCTAGTGTGATGACAGGCAGCGGTCCCTGTGTTACTTCTGGTCGGTTGTAATCTTGGCATGTAGGGTGAGATATGTTTAGCAAGTGCTTGTAAAATTACATCCATCTGTCTTTAATGTCATCACCCTGCGTCAAGAGTCTGCTATTCACGTCATTTATGTACCTCAAAGTTGTTATGTCCTTAGTTTTATCATGACGATGTTTTGCTACCTTGTGCATGTCTACCTCGGAACTAGCCGACTCTAGTTTCT
The DNA here is from genome assembly GCA_950371115.1 of Anania fuscalis. NCBI lineage: Eukaryota > Metazoa > Arthropoda > Insecta > Lepidoptera > Crambidae > Anania > Anania fuscalis. The sequence continues at coordinate 14,002,139 of OX493328.1, forward strand.
CATAGAGCTGGCTGTTTGATTTTACCTTTGATATTGCTACTTGCCGTTTACACTGCTTTTTCGCCAGTTTGTACTTGACAAAGTCTGCCTCATCCTTCGTATTTTGCCATAGTTTGAACGCTTCTTTCTTAGCTGCTGCAGCATCTTTCACTTCAATGTCGTACTCGGTATATATCGGACCTCAATGCAAATCGCGGCCTTTGATACATAAATCAGCTCAGCAGAATACAAAATGTGCTGTCGTTAGTGGAATCAGTATGATTTAGGTTTGGCATTAACATTAATCTGGACTCTGCCGGGGTAATATTTGGAATCCGATTATAAGCTGATTTAAATTTTAAAACAGCTTCCTTCATATCTTACTTCGAAAGGGCAGTATTTCTCTATCAAAAGGTGACAATTATTCAAACCAAAACTTCTACACTTTTAAAATATATTAAACCAAATGAATATATTTTAACTTACTATTGTGAAATGTTATTATATTTTAAAATAAGTAACTACGGCAATGTTATTTTTGAGCCTCGGCTTAATTTTGCATGGGACGCTCCTGAATCAGCATATCTATTGGTGAAATCGTATCCATATCTTATATTTTGAGGTAATTCTTAAACACAGAAAGATTTGACGACAGAAAAACACTTTATATTGTCTTGTTTCTTTGGTTTTTAATTATTAGGTAAATGAAAATTTATAACTTACAGAAATAGACACGACTGTGAATAACATCAGCAGTCAGTAATTGTAAACCATGTTCCCGGGAAATAGCGTAATGGAACCAGCTGGCGTTACACTGCACTTATAAAAGGGACGTGACAACATTATTATATGAGCGATGATATACCTAGGTGTAGGTATACGTAGGTGTATATTAAACGAAGATAGGAGAAACAGCGTGTTGAAGAGTAAATGTTAGTCTCTAATTTTCATAACATGGTACGAGCACACATGTTTCATTGCTCAGAAATGGGAAGGAATTAAAATCTGGCAACGTTCGCTCGGAGATTTTGCCAATACAGTAATGGTACTTACATTTAATATCTATCAAGTGTATTCCGGCTGAGCCTTCAAGACACTCAGGATTTATATCATTTGTATTCGAAGCACGGAAGTGGGACATCTTCTATTTACGAAGGGATCCAAACTTCCAAAGATAATTTTACACGGCCTTTGGAAATGTGGCAAATCATCTGCGATTCATTTAATTCTGATATGTATATAAGACGCTTGTTGTGTTTCTTCACAATACATAAAACAAGCTGAACGATAATGTTGAATTCCATTTTTTAATACCTACTTTACCTAGTTTCTTATTTCGTTTACATTACCCTTAATTTCATATCATGCTAACAGAAAATATAAGGATAATATTACGTTCTAATATTATTCTCATATTAAGTGAATTGAAAAATTTCTCCAATTCTACGACACGGCAAAATTTCAACGTAAAATTGTTGCAAGGAAATGTCTGAGACAGTGTAATGAAAAGAGCAGAGTGTAATTAAATCAAGTCCAGTTAGCTTTCACGAACGTTTGTAATACAGAAAGGTGCTATGCTGCGGCGATTTAACTTATATAGCGCTTCGTGTTTCATTAATTTTATATTTTATTGAAATTAGTGCCTCTCTATTTAACTCCACTCAATAGCCAGTCCATTAAATTATTTTGGAACTTGAAGACATATTCCAATTGTTTTGTTTTTAATGCAACTAGCATTTGATTTCGTTTTCTCCTTTGATTGTACTTTCCTTATTTAGTTAAAATGATTTATAAAGTATACTTAAATACGCATTAAGTACATCTCTTTAGGGTTTTCTTGCTATTACACGAATTTAGTACATAAGTAAAGGTGCTTTCCTATTTACGGCTTGTAAAAATCTATAAAATGGCAAGGGATACGAGACACCGTGCATATGGATCAATCAAACCCGCCAGACGAAAGGGGAAAACGATGTCAAGTTGTCAAGCACGCACGGAAAGGTTTATTTCGCGGACAAATGACCCTGTAAATTTCGCGCTGGTTGCCTACAATTACTAACGTTATACATTTACGTGTACTTCCGGCCGTCTGTGCCAGAGTCCTAGAGAGATCTCGCATATCTAGGCTGATAACGATGGTAGGTGACGACAATATACCTAGGTTTCATCGTTTGTGACGCAATAGATTTTTTGTAAAATGAAAAAAACCTGGCTCAGGCATCCAGAATTTCACCTTTTCCGACACTCTGGATCTCAAATTCTAGAGAGTTTCAGGGCCCCGTTTCTTATTAAAAGCTTAGTGACGCGATATGTGACGGAGAGTAGATAGCTTCTCTTATATGTATACAAAAATACGAGATACACCTTTCCGCTATTCAGGTTTTTCGCGTTTTAATAACTTGAATTAATCGAGTGTATTTTTTTCTGTTATGCCTTAAATAATTATAGACATTTTTTTCGTAAAAAAAAACAATTGTAAATCTACTAGGATGTATCAAATAACGTACGGTTTAAGTTGGGGTTCACAGGCATAAACGTGGGCTCTTAAACCATGTTTTTTTGTATTGACGTATTTATACAACTGTGCTTAGGTGCTTATTGTTAAGAATTCATAGCTAGGCCTCGGTTTGTATTGTTTTGTATTTTGTGAGCAAAACCATTTTTTTGCCATGAGTTATTTTTGATTCAACGAGCATTCAATATTTGGTTCGGTTGGGCGTGCCAGCCGTAAAAGGGGAAAATAATTTGCTACTCGGCTAGATTTTCGCTTGCGGCTATCCAGACGATCTCCTATTATTCCCCAAGATATCCCGTGTACAAGATTGTAAGAAAGAAGCTACATAATATCTGTATTTTTAACGAACCATACTCTAACTTTTTTGGTAAGTCGGTAAATTGAGCACTTTTTGGATCCTTTGTCGTTATTTCTCTTGTTTTAAATTAAAAAAGATATTTTTCATATTGCGGTTGCATAAACGGAGCATTAATTGATGAACATGTGGTTTATGTAAATACATCTTTTTGATATTTAAGGGTCGATCTCCAAAACGGGCTTATTCGTGTGATCGCTCTGGTGCTTTTCAGATATTAATATTTGATGGGAATTATGTATCTCATTAAAAAGTGAGATGTTCAAATAGTATATTTTTTCTATTGGCCTTCAATTTTTACAAACGGTTATAAAAATATTAAAGTTTTAAAAAAATCGCGTCCAGAGCAATCATAATTAGTGCCAGAGCGATCATGAATGGTGAAATCAGTGAAACAACAAGTGAATCTGATAAAATGTTATTTATTTAGCTGTTTTAGTTATTGATTTATATTACAAAAGAAGATATAGATATATGATAGCCCTTTCAGGGTAACATAAATGTTATATTCTAAAAATTCTGAACAGAACTAAAACAATCACAGTAGAGGAAGTAGAGTAAGAGGCCGAGTCATATTATCAATTATACGTATTAAAAAATACGGAATAATTTATACGAAATAATAACTGTAATAACTTATTAACATAATAATTATAAAAATCAACTTTCTTTGGACTTAATTAAATCACAAATAACTTTTAGATAAATCAGCCAAAATTAAAAGTCTTTTTGAATTCAACTATGTAATAATCATAGTCTTTTCAAGTTATAAAATTGATTTAGACTAATTAAGACGTGACATAAGTCGTAGCTTTTAAAAAGGAATAAAAAAGAAAACAAAATTTTATAAAAAAGATGATAAAAATTAGGTCTTCACTGACTGGGAAAAAGTCACCTGACAAAGCTGAAAACCTCGGATGGCAGAATGGTCTCATCTGTTCCGGAGATTTTGGCCGAAATCGAAGGCTTTTACGGCCGATTGTACGCATTGCATTCCCTACAACCGCAGCCCGACGCCAACGACCCAAGAGCCAAGCTTACCCGCCACTTCACTGAAGATCTCCCAGGCGTGGAGGAGAATGAGATTGAGGTGGCCCTCGGACAGCTTAGTAATAGGAAGGCTCCCGGCAAAGACGGAATCACATCTGAGCTCTTAAAAGCTGCAGGCCAACCTGTGCTTGGCGAACCTAAGAGGCTCTTCAATTCCGTCATAGCCAATGGGACAACTCCGGAAGCGTAGAGTGGGGGCGTGGTGGCATTGTTTTTCAAGAAAGGAGACAAAAGTCTCCTGAAAAACTATAGACCAATCACGCTCCTGAGTCACGTTTACAAGCTGTTCTTGAGGGTCATCACAAACCGTCTTCCCGCAAGATTTGACGCTTTCCAGCCACCGGAACAGGCTAGGTTTCGCAAAGGTTACAGTACCATAGACCACATTCACACGGTGCGGCAGGTTATACAGAAGTTCAAAGAGTATAACCAGCCCCTGTGCGTGGCCTTTGTGGACTATGAGAAAGCCTTCGACTCGGTCGAAACCTGGGCTGTTCTGGAATCCTTGCAGCGATGCCAAGTTGATTGGCGGTACGTCTTCACGTACATGCTTTCACGTACGTCTTCACGTACATGTATAGGCTTCTTAGCACCTTTGTGCTAAGAAGCCTGTACAGTATGGCATCAATGTCCGTCCAAGTACAAAACAACCGAACAAAAACCATCCAGCAGCAGTGGACTGCAACAGGCTGATATGGTGAAAGTTATAAATAAGGTATACATATGCATCGTTTGTCATTGTTACGGTCGGGTAATACTACTTAAAACAGATTTATTATTGTAATATTAATGCAAAATATCATCGCTCTGGTCTTTTTGGACAGAGCAATAAGAGCCATAGCGATCATAAAAAGTCATAAAATCATAAATATAGCCAAATTTAAAAGCAACAGAAAGTTGTGATTACGTCACATAAAAAACACCATTGCGATCACTTAATTCACATAACAAACACATTTACAAACTTACTATTGAATTTAAATAACGTGCAATAGCAATCTTAAAATTCGAGAACCAAAACCAGAGCAATCATAAACTTACCTTCGTTATGTTGGAACGCGGGAACCTAAAACACATGTGTCCTCTTCGGCGGTTAGACCACTACTAGCGTTCCCCCGCGGGAGGGGAATTTAGGGTCTATAACGCCTAACTAGGGTTGTGTGCGACGTTTTGTCTCGGCGCAGAGCGATGATAAAAAAGGCCCGGTCACGATTTTAAATTCAAATTGTGGCTGAAGTATTGTAAATATAATATAAAAAAAAATATTGCTTTGAAGATTATCTATCTGTTATGCCATTTAAGTAAGTTGTTTGATATTGATCCTTCTCATTACAAAGTTAAAAAATATTTTTTAATTTAATCGGGAGTTGGGTCAACCCAGAGCGATCAGGATTTTTGGGTTAATGTTTTTTTTAAACATATTTAAAACAAACTTATGCATAAAATTAGCTTTGTACCATGTAGATAAGACACCGAACTCTCTATGAAAAAATATTTTAAATACGTCTTTCGATTAGAAAATAGGTTTATCCCGTCCGACACGAAAAAAAATGCCTTTGGAGATCGACCCTTAACTAGATTTTAAGATGTAACATAAACTAATCTTGTGTGTAATTTTTCTCTTTCTTTTTAAAAGCTTTTTTCTTCATGTTAAAATAGTTAAAATTGAGTCTAAAGAAGAGGCTGAATCTGAACACTGACTGAAAGCTTGGCGGTGCAACTTTTGCACTAACATAACAGCTACACTCGTCTACATGCATCAAATATTTTGTGAATTCGTTCGTAACAAGAGCAATTTTTCAGGTAAGGGACACAAGTGAAGCCTAACATTCTGTGCAATGTGAAATTGTCCACAACTTTTTGTAAACGCTTTACTTTACAAATACTTATAACTTTAGAAAGACGTTGTTACAAAGGACAATTATTTTCTTCTAAACATAAATCACCCTATAAAAGCAACACCAAACCCAAATGAAACAACGCCATTATCGGCAAAACTCCACGTCGCATCAGTGAACTTTGCTGTGGCCGCTATAAAAGCTTCCCTAAAGTTACGGATTGCCTCAGTCCGGAGCCTTAATCTTCAGCCTCTACCCTTTAATCAGTATCTCAAAAGTTTTACGTTAGGCGCAATTAATTTGTTTTATATAACGAAGCAATTACCGATTCAATATACGCACTTCACTACATTATATAAATTACATGTAGTTTAAGTAACATTATTTTATAAACAGACAACGAATACCTCAGATCAGAGAAAGGACTAGATATGTAATGAAGGCGTGGCGCGTGACACCGCGACATGACCAAGAATGAACATCGCTCCCGAAACAAGCCACGCCACTCTTTAATCACAGCTCAGACGTACAACAGTAATGTTCTCCGATATTTTTGCAAAATGCCGAATTATTGTGAAGTTACGTGCAGAAACAGAAGTGAAACGAAATACTACAAGAATTATTGAGTCACTTACCTAAATTAGATATTAGGATTTCATTTTTATTTAGCTTAGAAGTAAAAAAAACGTAACAATAAGTATCACGAATAAATTCAGTGCCGAATGAGCTACCATGATACCGAACTTGATTGTGTTGTTTATTTAGACATGTTAGACATTGCTGGCTTAGTACAGCAACCACATAATATTACATCTAATGACACCGCAATGTATTCTGATGCTACCGATATCCACTGCGGCGTGAAAATACCATGGTACGGCCGCATGCGCCGTTCGCGAAGTAGTGGTGGTAGTGCCGTGCTAGCTAGTGTTTATTGCAGTTTTAAAGTGTGCGTGAAGTGCCTTTAGGACAATAACACCACCTGTATACCTACGTGTTGTCGTAGACTCTCAGGCTCCTGCTGTTGTTTTGTTTTTACACAGTTTAATGTGTGTGTGGGAGCTATGGTAGGAGAAATCCGGCGACACCGGTGCTCTTCGAAGTTGAGTACGATGCGACTTCTCCGCCATTAATATTTCTATGACGAATGCGCATCTCATAATTACTTTTTTGAAATGTTTTCCAAAGTAATTTTGAGGAATTTATTGTAACTTTGGTACCTACATTCTGTCAAAAAAGTTTCGGGAATTGATGATTTGTTTATGGTTCCAAATTCAAAATTATATTTTTTTGTTGTTGTTAGATTGGCACAACTGTTTTCCGTTTTGGTGCGGAGTTTGAGTTACATCTGATAATTAGATTAAATACAGTATTGTTTTTAGTTATCTAGTGTGTATTGCGAATTTCATAATGGACAAGAACATCGAACAAAGAGTTTGTCTTAAATTTTGCATCGCCAATGGGATTTCATGTTCGGAGTCTCTGAAAATGTTACAAAAGGCTTACGGTGAATTGACTTTAGTTAAAACACGTGTTTATGAGTGGTACAAAGCGTTCAAAAGCGGTCGAGATGTGATGGACGATTTGCCTCGCTCTGGTAGGCCATCAACGTCTGCTACTGAAGATAACATCGCAAAAGTGAAAAAAATAGTGACTTAAAATCCTCATTCAAGTTTTAGAGAGCTAGCCGTCGAACTTTCTGTGTCACACGAGTCGATTTGTAACAATTTTAAATAATCATTTGGGTATGACACATGTTGCCGCTCGGCAAGTCCCAAAAGACCTGAATTTTCTCCAAAAACTTAATCGCAAAAGAGTCGCTGAGGACATGCTAGAACGAGTCAATTCCGACCCAACATTCATGAAACGCATTGTTACTGGTGACGAGACGTGGGTTTACGAGTTTGACATGCAAACTAGTCAACAAGCTTTGGAGTGGCGCCTTATAACCACATGAGTAAAGAAACGGAACAGAGACAAAGCTTCTAAAGAGCTAGCAAAATTTATACCTATTTTGGTAGGGTTGGCACAATTGAATAAATTTAAAATATACATGTTTTTTTTTACATTTTTTATTAAAATAGGTTATTTTTTTTACAAATTACATACTCTAAATATTTTTTTTATTACTTTTGGTTTTTAATAATTTGTTGTTTCTTTTAATCGAATGATAAATTCTAAATCTAATATAAAGTTTTTTCAAATAATCCAATGGGAAATAATCACATGGCATATGAAATGTACGTACAATCTTGCAAACGTGCTAATATGTCATTACCAATATTAACAATTTGTACATAAAGATCAAAATATTCGCAAAATTTTTGCTCAAGCAATTCAACAAATGCAATAAAATTGTCAGGAGGTATTATCACACACAGTACAATGTACAACAATATTTACAACACTTTTAAAATACTAAAACAAAAATATTACTACGTATTATGTGAGAAACTCGATAACAAAATAAAACACGCACGACATTCGAGCGTCGTGTCACGCCTGCAAGCCTTGAGATTGACCACTGGCTGATCTAGTTTGAAGCGGTTTCGGCTCATACGTGACAAGGGGCCAGTGGTCACGCACACACACGCGTTGCAATTGTAGTGATGTACCTATCACAGCGCATTTGTATGTAGCTTTGTCTCTGTTCCGTTTCTTTACTCAGTTGTTATAACTAAACCGAAACCGAAGAAACCGCGCCAAACTCGATCGAAAGTCAAAGTCATGTTGACTGTTCTTTGACTTTCGCGGTGTTGTGCACTCAGAATTCTTGCCAGAAGGTCAAACGATAAAGAAAGAGTATTATTTTAGCGTTATGGGGCGTTTAATTATTATATTTATCACTTGTTTCACACATTGCTTTACTTGCGAAGTTTTGAAGCCGTATACTTTTAGAAGACACGAGTAAACGGAGCATATATTAGAAGAACTGGTAAACATTTCCCGAAAAAAATAACCTGTAGTGGCCGAAAAACATAATCCAAGTTGTCAATAATAAAACGCTGATGCACGTTGCACCGAGCGTCTGATTCTCTTATTTTTTAACGTGTACGAGTAGTAGAGAAGCCCTCTTGCTCTAAATAGCACCATTGACGGGAGCGGGCGGGAAGCGATGGCGGGAGAGGCAGGGCGGGCTAAAAATAGACGACCGCCATACTGGGACAAGGCCGTGGCCCATGCTCCCCGGTCCCGCGGCCCTCCTCAGCCAGGCCTGGGTCAACCCCATGAGGAACAGCCAGCACAGTTCATAGGCAAGGGTATAGAAGCAGAGTAGTAATTTCATTTTTAGGGTCCCGTACCCAAAAGGTAAAACGGGACCCTATTACTGAGGCTCCGCTGTCCATCTGTCTGTCTGTCTGTCCGTCTGTCGCCAGGCAGTATCTCATGAACCGTGATAGTTAGAGAGTTGAAATTTTTACAGATGATGTATTTCTGTTGCCGCTATAACAATGCAATAAATATTTAGGGGGGCTCCCATAGAACAAACGTGATTTTTTTGCTGATTTTATAGATAATGGTACGGAACCCTTCGTGCGCGAGTTCGACTCGCACTTGGACTTGGTTTTTACTAACAAGTGAAGGTAATGTAGAGCATGTGGTTCAGGGCTGAGCCGTTTCGTTTTTAAAAACTGATCGGGTATTTGTTCAAACCTCTATTTTGTACGTGTATCAATCTGCAGTCGGTTTTTGTCGAGTTCGGAATTCCCCGGCGCAATTGCAAAAATTAGAGCACATGACGTAAAAGCTTGGACACAGAAAAATTTTGTGTCGTACCGAATAACTTCGAGTTTGAAACTCTCCTTTCGAAACCTTTACCACTTTTTCTTTTACAAACATTAAGCACTAATTACGTACAGCACCGGCGCGCTAGACAGATAGTGCACTCGGAACTAAGCGTCATAATCGTCACGAACAGATTGACAATTGCGTTTACACGAAATCTCGGACGATCGGGGATAGAGCTGTAGCGGATTGTCACTCACGACAGTTTACTACGCATTGATCATTGTTACGTGCAAAAAATGGATAAGCGTTTTTATTACTGCTGCAGTGTGTTTGGATGTTTTAATACAACACAAAATTGTGATTACACGTTCTTCAAATTTCCAAATAATATTGTAAGGTATATAAAACTAGGTCTTGGTTTTTTCTTGTTAGTAAAGTAAAGTAAGTAAGAAGTAAAGCTAAAAATAAGTTTTGATAGCGATCAATTATTCATTTCATTGCACATTCAGCAGAAATTGGCTTTTAAATTTTACTTAACATATCGTCGCTGGTATAACACCAGTGTTTTAGGTAAGCGTTAAATAAAAGATAATAGACATATTAAATTATTCATTGGTATTTTTTATATAACAATTTAGTACGTATAATTTCTGTCAAGCAACGCGCAGCTGTCGCCGCTGTTAAAACCGACAGTCATTGAAGAAGCCAAGTTGAGGAGAGTAAATATTGCTTTGTCTTACCATTTACGCCTGGACGTATGATAAGATGAATGTATAAGCTAATCGATGTATCGGAGTAATAAAGCACACTAACTTATTTCAAAATTCAGAATAGCAACCCTAGGTAGTCAGCCCAATTTAGGCAGTTGTTTTCAAGAACGGCGTGAGTTGACCTTTTATTTCTATTTTGTGCATTAAGTGCGTAAAATTTAGAATATTGACTTCCAGACAAACCAAAACAACGTCTATTTTACTTTATTTTAATATAAAATAGAATAATTATGATTCTTTCTGAAACGTTCTTACATAGTTGTAGTTAATAGAGCACGTTACTGTGGCAAGACTTAATCCAACAATAATTTGTAGATGTGTGCTGTTGTTTAGCTACGGTCTCCTAGTTTATCCACTTAGCGGTATCGTTCGTGTAAAGGTAACTTGGCTTATATCTTTGGACTGTGCCCAGGTACGGCTCTGAACATCCTTGTGATTAATCTGCGAGTATTTGCGACGCCGAGTGTCGGCTTAGGCGCATTTAGAGTAAATCCGGGCCCTCCAGTCCGGATCCGTGCGCCGGATATCAGGCGAATAACTGCAACTGGGTTAAGTGATTGTCGATACGTCAGATAATAAAGATACTGATGGTAAATGTAAACAGCTCCTATGGCTGCAGTGGAGGTAAGTTGGTCAGTAAGTTTTAAAGCGATTTAATTATCATTTCTAGTTTAGTATTTATAAGTATTGATTATAATATTCTGTGGTACTTATGTATGATATAAAACTAAAGAGTACTTAGATTTTTACACACCTAAGATCGTGGGTTATTCAGGACAAGACAACAAAAACAAACGATGAAAGTTTTTATGGCTCTTTTACTGCTTTTCTTAAATATATCAGTCTTAACGGGAGACAATGGAGTAGTAGAAGAAAGTTAGATACTTACCCACCTTCGCAAAAAATAATAATAAATTAGTTTCAAGTGTTATTATAAACCTGCTGTAATTTATTTATAACAGTGCTGATGATACATTTATCATTATTGCTAATATTATAAGTCTACTTATTGCTAACTAGCTGTTGCCCGCGACTTCGTTCGCGTGCTCTTTAGTTTATACATAAAAATAGCTGTGCCTGCAACTTCGTTTGCATGGACTACAGGATGTTTGGTATGTGTCATATCAAGCAAAGCTGAGGGCTGCGGCGAAGCACTTTTAATAATAAAGGAGCTTTTTAATTTGGAATTTCGACTGTATTCTTTATCGAGGGCAAAAATACGTAAACAGCCATCAAATTTTATTGGGTCAAAACTTCCCTGTGAACGATGTTTGATGTTGTTTTATTCTGTGGCAGCAAAATAAATTGATGCTCAGGAGCTTCGACCCGAGATAGGCCAACGTCCATGAGTAAATACTTTTCGTAGCTCGATCTCTACTAATTTGAAGGTTTGGCCTTGGGACTTGTTAATAGTTAACGTCACAATTTCTGCTTAAAAGACATGGCCAAAAAAAAAAAACAGAATTCGCCAGAAATGCCATATATGTAGTTTTTTATTGGCATAATATGTACATCAAAAATATATAATAATTTACTGTAGAAACGATGTGGTATACTGGATAATAATTGATGAATAATGATACAAAAATAAATATTTTTAGATCCTGAAAAATCGATTGTTGCTGTTATCTATGAAATCTTTAGAGTTCGTTGTAAAAAAAGTTATTTTACGACGAAAAAATATATACTATAGTATAAGTACATCAAACATCGTAATCAAACTCAAAAAAATATTTACTACTGTTGTTACACATCACAAACAATAATAACTACCAGTACTATTTTCGAACCTAAAGAGAAAGTAAAACAGTAGGTATAAAATAAAAATATTTAAAAAAAATACATACTATATCTACATAATTAAAAATAATGAACAATAACGACAATATTCAAGCACGAACACTCTCTCACACACATAAACAAATACAAAAAATTAATAAAATGATAGTAAAATGTTAGTGATAAAAATAGAAGTCAAGTAAAATCTATGTAAGTATTCAGTCTAATAACTTCTATACTACATCGTTTTGGAGGCTGGTTTTTATGAAAACGTAATGGTTTTAATATAGTGAACCTGTTCTTATACATTACGTCGCTGGCGATTTCTGGGTTTTTTATGTATTAATTTTTGGCCAAGCCCTTTGATGTAGGAAAAATACCTTCCCCAAGTTTTCGCAGTTGTTGTGGGAAATAACTATGGGTGATAAAGATTGGCTCTCATATTCGTCCGTAATTTTAATATTTTAATCATTGTCCATAAAGGGAGACCATTTCAAACATGCTTTGATGATATCTGCTCGTGTAGGTACCTCTGTTAATGACGGAAAGAGGAGTCTGTCAGAAATCTCCAGTAAATACAAAAGTAATCATGAGAGCGGATGAGTTTTTAAGATCTTTTAAGGTTCAGCTGTCCACGGCCTCTTTATGTGCTCTATGGCTCATGGTGCACTCATCCCACATGATCAATGAGGCATCTTGTAGTAACTCAATTTGTCATCTAATCATCCGGTTAATAATTTATTTTCTATAGCACAGATTTACAGTTGTTTTCAAATTTTACAAACTTACACAAATTCGTTTTAGTCGCGATCTTTTTGGAGAGTAGAAATGTTATACTATATGAGTATGCTATTAATAGTATTTCTACAAATCACGCCATTGTATTGCCAAAAAGATGACCGATTAAGGGCCTTGAACGTATAATTTAACACAAAAAATACGTTGCTTGTGTCAGGAAAATAAACTAACAAAACATTTATATAAAAATATAATTTAGAAAGGACCTAATAACAAAGTCGTTTTGGATTCTGCTAGCGCCATCTATTGATGAGTAGTTTCCCTAAGTAGCTTATTTTTGCATTTAGCCATTTGTCATTTCTACACAAAAGTTCATCTATTCGGCAAAAGATAGAGCTCTGTTGATAAAATGTTATGAAAATTCAATCTGTTGTGTAAATTATCTTTAAATAAAGATTATTTAAACCTTGTTGTTTTGTTATTTATCCCTATAAGTATTATCCAAACATAATAATGAAACATATTTGTTTTCTCATTAAACTTTCCTTGTCAACTACCTACATCTCATAGTAATCTGCTTCATCTCACGGACGTAAAAAAATACGGACGTAACCTCGTCTAACCATAAGTGAAACATAATAATGGCCGCCCGTTTAGGCTGCGTGCGTGATTTAAGGGTTGCTATATAAACCATCAATTTCCCTGCTGTTTGGTGGTACCGATCGATCTCAGTTAACTTATGTAATTTACATATATTTTTGAACAGAAATATAAACTGTTGATCTATGTTGACCTACCAAACATATTTTTTATAATCACTATGATAGAAAATAAAACACATGTTACGTATAAAGAAATATATTTTTACACATGACAATAATAGTGATAAGGCTATGACTATCTAAAAAATTTACCCCTTAATAACAAAAACTAATATTGAAAAATTTTGAAAACCCCACGACGCTAATTTAAAAAGGTTAAAAATTCTACTAGTCAGGCCTTTCATTGGATACCCATATAGAGGGAGTTTAACAAAAATATGTAATCCGCCATTTTGTTACGGCGGCCATCTTGAACCGATTTTCATCAAACATAGCTAAAAACACTATCGACTAATTAATCATTCAAACGAAAAAAACTAAATCAAAATCGGTTCATCCGTTCGGGAGCTAAGATGCCACACACACACAAACACACACAGACACGTCAAACTTATAACACCCCGTCGTTTTTGCGTCGGGGGTTAAAAATCTAAAATACGTTTACATCATATCATAATAATTTATAAGATTAATAAATAAATTTATAAGATTACAAGACTCAGCCTCCAAAACTTGTGCTCGTTACATCTCATGTGGGATTGGATTCGGCCCGACACCTTTGGCACAGCCTTTGGTTGAAATAGTTTTAAGTTCTTTAATTTATAAGGTTATATGAGTTCTATTTAAATATAATTGTTAAAAACTCTGTTTGATTGGAAAGGGTGATTCTACTACCGAATCACCTACAACAACTTTTTCTATGAACCAAAATGAAAAAAAAAAAAAACACCTAACTATACAACCTTTTTTTTGCAATTTTGATGTTCGTCCCACAGTAAAAGTTGTTGTATTTGAGCACCAGAATCAGAATCTTTTAGAACAAACAGATTTTGTTCACCTTGTATTGTATATATATTGATGTTTGAAAAGCACCAGAGATAGAGGAATGGTAAGAGAAAAATTGATTAAAGAAGAAAACTAAGGCTAAGGCAGGAAATCAACAACTGAGAGATAGAAAAGGTTGGTAATATTTTTAGGCGGATAGCTTTCAAGATTAACTAATGGGCGCTATAAAACTAACAGCTCCACCTTCTGTAGGCAGCTTTTCGGATTTGTTTAGGGGTTTTCAGTTCCATAAGAACGAACATTATCAGATAATTCAGTATATTTGAAGATTTAAAATAATCCCCTTAAATATAATGTGTCGTGAGTCACTTCTTGGAATAAAAGTATAAAATTATAGTACTGCTTATCACTGGTTTATGCTTAAACTTATTGGATCCGAGTAAACCAAATACTTTTTCAACACAGTCGCTCGTAAATTCACTCTTATCACCATTTTTAGTTACCCATACACACCGTTTTTAGTTTCATAACTCATCATATTACGCACTTGTGCTGTAAAAAGATTATCGCACTAGTGCGGTAATGTACACTTTTTTTAAAAAATCCAGCAAAAGTTTGTGTCTAAGAACATTGAATATTTTACCAATATTAAATTATTTAAGGGTTAAGATGACAAATAAATATATTATTTTATTAAATTGTATATTAATAAACACCAACTAACTTAACTATCATTTTTGGAAACAATAATTTATAGTATATTTTATTTTTTATATTGCTGCTACTCGTCTGAACAGCCAGTTTTTCCTGTGCCATTATTGAACCTGCGCGCGCATCGAAATTGTGGCGCGCGAAAAAAACAAAACTTACGTGCTATTTTCCATTATTATTTGGTAAAGTTGTGCTGTGTGGTTATTACTATCAAAAATGTCTACTTTAAATAGTAAAGACAAGTAAAATGTTATTCAACCCCGTCGGAAATACTTATCGAGGCACGAAACGCGAGTGATAGCCTGTTGCCGCCAAAATGCATAGAAAAACAGCAAAAACGCCAAGTCATATTCGGAGAAGGTATTTTAGATTTTAGTTTGTTTTTTCCTCGCAATTGTGTTGAAAAACGTCGTATGCAACTCATGTGCATTGATCATTATCACACTCGGCTTCCTTACCGCGCTCGCCTGCGGCTCGCGCTTACAATAATGCCTCGTGTATAATGACCAACGTAGCACACTTTTATCATAATGTACTATTAATACCACTTTGAACTCGGGAATCCGGCCCTCAAGACGATTCACCGCACAACTGCACTAAGCCAAACGGATTGCCGGAGTTTGATTTATTGTTTATTGTTGTCATACATACTTATCATTTCATTTACTTATCAGCTTGTTTCTGGGCGTGCTAGGCAATTCACCCAGCAAAAAAAAACTTAACATAAGGTTAAACCTTATTTGACATAATATTTAGGATATAATCATTTTTATTAGGACAACCAACAAAACTTTAACTTAGCAAAAGCAAATTAGTAAATTGTTATATTGGCTGTTAATAAGCGGATTAATCACAGGTGTACAATTATGCTAACAATATTGTATTATTTTATTTATCTCAGTAATTATTAAAACAAACTACATTACGAAATATAAAAACTAAATAGCTTTTCGGATATTGTGATATCTGTAAAAAACATTACACTGGTACACTAAAAGCAGTGGAAACATTATCCACTATACACAATTCTGTTTAGTGCCATACATTAGACAGTGCCAGCGTTTTCCCCACAGTCATGATGGTGATTTATAAAACCGTCTGACGTAGTGGGTCAGGCGACTGGCATATTCGGATTGGATTGATACGGCCTATCAGGCCCATCTAGCCACTCCCAACAGTGGCGAAATATACGACGCTGTGGCCGGCATATTGAATTCGAGTTCTCTCTGCAATGGGCAGTATGAATCGTTTTGGGTTTGGTAACGTTAGCAGTTTTTATTTTATGTATTTACAAAGTATATTAAGATTGATAGTGACTTTGTGTTATATAATTTGACCAACCGAAAAACACATATAAAATAATTTCTAGTAAACATAAGCTGTGAGATTTCTCAATACCTATAGGATTTAAACTTTATACCAAAAGGAAGACCATGATTATAAGAAGCTAATAGCTTAGGCTAGAGTCTGGAGGGCTAGAGGCCGCGTAGGCAAAAAAATATTCGTCGTAAATTGCAAATTAATGGTGTTAAAAAGGGCTTAATTAATGGTATTAAAAAGGGCTTAATTTATTGACTAGTTGACCAAAAATAAGGCAGAAAAAAAACAACTATGCTCCTTCCTCATAAAAAATATCATATCCACAAAAATCGTTGGCGGAATAACAAGAGACATACAAAAGGTTAACATTCAGGACGTATAACAACAAAAAACTAAGAGTCTCCACCGAAAATTATAGAACTTTAAACACTTATTATGATGCCGAATACACGGCACCGTGGAGGGGTCTACTGCCCCCTTTTCGACTGATACAAATTCAAAACGTTAGTGTACTGTCGGCTTACACGAGACGAGCACGTTTCTATGTGGCCATACGATTAGTCGATGGGACTGGTATGAGTAAGAAGTGAATTTTAATTTTCGCGTATGATTGAGTTTTTTTTTACGATCAATTCAAAATTGACATTTATTTATTGAAAATAAGTAAGTTCTGGGCCCTAACCATGAACTTTTTCACGACCGAGATTGTTTGGTAGCACTTTGATATGAGCACAAAATTTGGGTCACGTGATTTGGTACCATGAACTACCTAAAACGATCTTGTTTAGTGTTGTGAAAGAACGAGTGAACTGTAATAAATTGTCTATGCGTTGAAATAATGTCAGAAAATGATGCACGCGGTCCGAATTAGATAAATTAAATGAACGAAATATTATTGAACACAATAAATACCTGTGTTTGCTTGCTAATTACTTGAAAATATAAAAAAAAAAGGATTTTGCTTGTACTAGGAGTTATTTTTGTAGAAATGTTACCTATTTTTAGCGTAAATATCAGCCTTTCTTAATGAGCTATGACTGAGCTCTTGATTTTTAAAAATCATTTCGGACCAAGAGGCATACGTCATGAATGATCAAATTCAAACGTAGTGGTTCCATTCTCTTTGGATAAAATTAGAAAAAAGATAAAGTCAGTATTTGATGTAAACACGTATTTACAATTTATTTTACAATAATTTTTTTCTAGACTCGAAAGCACATTTCAAGAATGTGTTCTGTTAATTTATGATTTTACTTTATTTATAGGTAACACTTATAATAGTTCAATTGTATAACGATGTTTGCATGGACAACTTAACACAATAAATTATCATTTTTATAGGTTTCTTGATTCATTTCGAGAAACTTTAAATTATCTTAAGTACCTTATATATACCAGAGGGGAAAAAAGCTAACAGCGTCTGGATAAGGTACCCCTGGTACCGGAGCAGAAGAAAGCTAGCAGTGTCATGATTAGGCATCCAAGATACTAAGTCGTTGAAATCAGAATTCGATGAAGACAGAGCCTCACAAGTGTTTATTATCCGTGTTTCTAAATATATTGTGAAAGCCAATCGTTAAGAATAAATAGTGTTAATAAATGTATACCCATTAAATTATTTTAATAATACAAACTGGTACACAAGGTACTCTGAAATTATACTAATCCACAGCTACTCACTTTGTCTTTTAGTACTTCACTTGCTATTGAAAAAAAGGTGGCATTTACTTAACTAGGTATTCAATGAATTATCCGCAACGGCCACATCTTAGAGGCATAGGAAGCGGGGTGCTTCATCTTACGCAGCAAAGCTACTCGAGCGATTGCTGCTTCGAATGTAGGTACTTGTTTATCTTGACTTCACCACTCTCCAGCCATCCAGCCAGCAAGCATGCTCCACCATCTCAGCAACCAGGAGCAGAGCGATACGTCCGTCACAATTTTGTTTCCCGAACCATGCGGATCTCGCCGGTAAAGGAATAGTAAACTAAACTAAGAATAGTAAACTAGTTTGGCGCGTTGCATGTTCGATTGTAGGGGGCCCTCTACCATCTCCTCACCTTCACACTATTACATGACTGGCCACCGGACGATAGTCGTTGGATGAGCCCAGCAGGTTCACGCCGACGGGAGCCCATTTGTATGGCGTAGATTTTTATGGGAAGTCCGGCCAGCTAGTCTATACATACTGTCTATCTATTCAGCCTTTTGCAGTCCACTGCTGGACACAAGCCTCCCCCAAAGAGCATGATCACCTGCATTTTTCATTTATCCACTGCCAACCATCATCCTAAGGTTGGTCCTTATGGGGCTGGGGGGCGCCCTACACTACGGCTATCTCTCATTTATATATAAATAGTTCAAAGTATGTATACTACCTCATAACGATACTATTTTTAGGGTTCTAAAAAATCTAAAAACCAGCCTAGTGCACGTCGTGCTACGCGCAGTATAGGGTTTCATAGTTGCCCGTGGTAGTTCCCACGATATATTGCGGCAATTATTTAATTAAGTCTTCATTTAAGTCACCTTAAAAGTTTCCCTTTAAGAAATTTTCGAACGACGACCAAATTAAACGATTATTACTCCTAAAACTAACAGGTCTATCTTAACCGTTATAATTTTCTTTGAAAATTCATGGAAAGCACTATAACCATGATTTTTTCCAGAATTTTAAAACCAATAGTTTTATTTACGCCCTACCCGAACAAAAATTAGCATTTTAAAGTTTAATATTTGGCAAACGGAACTCTAAATCGAAAAGTAGTCTTAGCAACCCCTAAATCATTTTAAGGGACCTATTCAACGATGGGTTAGACGATGAAAAAATAATCACCCCCACGTTACACGTATAATAAATAAGTATTGGACAATATCACATACAATGCTCTGACCCTCTAGCACGAGCAACAAAACACGATACGATATGATATGATATGATATAGCGATTTATTGCCTCTTTTCTTTCAAAATATAAATATATATATATATATATATATATATATATATGGATAACATAGCCTCCAACTTGATCTTTTATTGAAACAGTGAGCATGTCCTTGCCGGCGACGTCACGGTTATGCTCGCTTTTTCGATAAAAGTTCATATTTTGACAAAAGATATGCGATAAATTGCTATATCATATCATGTTTTGTTGCTCATGCTAGAGGGACAGATCCTAAGGTAAGTAGATTAAGCACTTGTGTTATAGAAATCAGAAACAACGACGGTAACACAACACCCAGACCCGAGACAGTATAGAAAGTTCTTTTTCTACATTGACCCGACCGGGAATCGAACTTGGAACCTCAGAGATGGCGGCGACATATCTTTTCGGGCGTGCTCGCCTCTCGGCTACGGAGTTCATCTAGTATCGGAGCTACCCTAAAACTATATATTGCAAAATTTTATGCTATCATTTTGTCAGCGTGATTGATTTACAAATCTTCACAATATTACAGCTCTCTAGAGTCAACAGCAAAATCTCGGACGGACAGACAGACACACAGACGGACATGACGAAACTATAAGGGTTTCTTGTCAGGACTACGGAACCCTAAAAGCCGGAATAAAATAAGTATTTAAGGGGGCTTCCATATAACAAACTCGATTTTATTGCCCATTTTTATAGATAATGGTGCTCGAAGGGTCGAGGCTTCGTGCGCGAGTCCGACTCGCCCTTGACCGTTTTATAAAGTGAACTATTTACTTAAACCTACTCACTTAACCAGGACCAAGGTGCTAACTAACGTACGGTGAGTGGGTATAGAACAGTGGGTTAATCTTAGTCCCGGACCAGCAAATGCACTCTGAATAAGACGTGTTTAATATACAGGGTGTAAGGTAAATAGTATTTCAAGTTGAAACTAGCACATGTTACCATTATAATATGCATTAAATTCTATCGTGAAGACAGAAAAGACCATGCAAAAAATCGACCCTACCCACCAGCAGACTTCAAATGTATCTCAGTAAATAGATCTCGACTGCTGGTGATTTTATACTATGACGGCATCTCTCGTAGGAATGAGGTTTTCATGAAAAAAAAAACTTTGTAAATATGTTTTTTTTTTCATTGATTGTTGTAACGTTAAAGGCTGCGACCAGACTACATATGGTCCAGATCTGGCGAATGCGCCGCGAACACGAAGCTCGCGCCCGGCGCGCGGACTTTTGTCCCTATAGCTAGTGTATGCTAGTCTAGGCCTATAATACTCAAATTTAAATATTGTCATTTATTGAGGGTTAAAACAGGGTTTCATTGTTTTGGTTTTCGTATACCTACAAGAAAACGTTTACGTTTAATACAGGTTGTCCCAGAACTCAACGTTAAGCCGAAACGGGGTGACAGGATTGATTGTAACCATCATGAGAAAAATCAGAAAAAAAAATTTCCCTTGCAGTTTGAAAATTATGGGCATTTAAGAAAACCCTAGAAATTTCACAGTCAAAAATAATGACACAATTGCCCCAAGTTTCCGAGAATTAAGACTATTTGTTAAACTATGTTTTTTTTTTTTAATTTGTCGACTTTGGACGGCCTCCTCCTTTAACCTGTATGCTCAAACATTTGCGCGCGACCCGAGCTTATTGCTTAAAAAAAAATGTACTAGAGTGCCTTGACTCCTCCTCTCAAAAATATAAACCTGAAGTAACCCGATTTTTGCTTACCCATTTTACCCAGTTATAATGTTTTTAGGGTTCCGTACCCAAAGGGTAAAACAGGACCCTATTACTAAGGCTCCGCTGTCCGTCTGTCTGTCTCTTCGTCTGTCTGTCCGTCTGTCACCAGGCTGTATCTCATGAACCGTGATAGCTAGAGACTTGAAATATTTACAGATGATGTATTTCTGTTGCCGCTATAACAAAAAAATACTAAAAAACAGGATACCATAAATATTTAAGGGGACTCCCATACTACAAACGTGTTTTTTTTGCCATTTTTATAGAAAATGGTACGGAACCCTTCGTGTGCGAGTCCGACTCGCACTTGGCCGGTTTCTTGGCCGGTTTTTTATTCGCCCAAGCTCTTGGTAGGTTCTTAATTTTATGGCAAAATGATGAGAGAGAAGGATAGTGGACATGTTTGCCATGAGTGAACAAGACAGATAGTGACGCCACTTTTACCAAAGTCAACAAAAGTAAGTAAAATAATAAAATATCTTGACCTAGTTTAGTTTAGGTTTATTGGGATAAAAGTCAGAT
Organism: Anania fuscalis; assembly: GCA_950371115.1. Taxonomy (NCBI): domain Eukaryota; kingdom Metazoa; phylum Arthropoda; class Insecta; order Lepidoptera; family Crambidae; genus Anania; species Anania fuscalis. The sequence goes on from OX493328.1 coordinate 14,023,735, forward strand.
AGGAATTATTGTAATAGGATATGTTATTTCCCATATGAGTATGAGAGTATGAGATTGGACTCCCTTTTCCGCACTTAAACTCAAAGTCGGTCCTTTATACGTGGGGGATGTGATGGTTACGGTTGCAACCAGCCTAGCTCCGCCCAGAAGCGCAGAAGTTTCCTTCCTTCGACCTTCGGTTTTAAAGGATTTCATTACTATGTGATGCTACCGCCTCGCATTCCAAGACTACGTGGGCGGCGGTTTCATCTGTAGTTAGACAAGCCCTGCAGAGAGGGCTGTCTGTGTTGCCTATAGTTTAAATATGTATGTTTAGGAGACAGTGACCGGTCACTGTCCCCACGATTATGCGCAGATTTTATCTATCAAGGTTGAGTATACGCCGAGTCAATTTGGGTGTGACCCCTGAGATGGTCAGTTTCGATTGTCTGCATGCTGTACTCAGAGTCCATCGTTCGTTATGTTGGGATAAAGCACTGTGTCTAATCCAGGCGCGCAGTTGGGAATATGGTAAGGGGAGGATCGAGGGTGGCCCCTCTATGACCATGTCCGAGCCCCTTCTCGCCAGTACATCTGCGGCATCGTTGCCTAAGGAATTACTATGCCCTTTTATCCACGGCAGTGTTACCTTGTTGACCCTTCCCATCTTTTATATTTGAATGAATTTGTTCTTAGAAAATTATTTACAAAATGTCAAGCGATTGCCTGTGGATCCGTACTCTTCGGTTTGTAACAAAACACGTACCCGGTTACCTTAAACCCAAAATAAAAAATCGTTATTATATATATAAGTAAAATAAAGTTAATAATCAATAAGGTCCTAAGATAATAAAGATATTATTTGACTTCCTCTTAGGGGATAGGTCTGTCTGGGACAGGCTCTCTTGCTCACATACAGCAACTTTTTCGACAGAAGATAATTTAAACCTTAAAAAAAACTTACATTGTCATACGAAACTACCGACCAGATTACATCAGTTTGTACAATACAAAGTTTAAAAATATAATATAGGTAGGAATGCTAAGTGATGTTATGTCTCAATGATGAGTAAATGTAGAATGCATGGAAGAGAAAACAGACTAGAAACTAGTGAAAAAAGACTTGGAACATGGCACGCGAACGGTGATGATGATGATGGTGATTGGTGATGCCAGGAAGGTCATGATTTATCTATGCACCGAATTTCATCGAGAGCGGATAGGTATATCATTTCAATACTTGACTATGTTTAAACAACTTCTTTATGTCTTGTACCAAATAAATGATTTCCTATTAGAAATAAAATAGAATTTATACAGTTTTAAGACAAACATCCAAACGTTATGGATTTAAGAATTTTTTGCCTACCTTGCAATGATAACTTTACATGTAACTTGCTAGTTGGACTATTGAAGCGTTTCTTTTTTGCTCACGCTGTTCTTCCCTTGAATCGCATAAAATATACATTAAATAATCACTTTCTCTAGAGAAATTTAACACACGATAGGTACTACTCGTAAAATGCGTACCTATCTGATTTTGCATAGTGAAACGTACCTTGTATTTATGGTATTACCAAGAAGTAATCACTACGTATTACTACTAAGTTCTATGGTTTCCAAAAAGCCAGTAATATAATAAATTTATGTAACGGTTATTGATTTCGATTCAAAATTTTGGTAATGTCATAATTTGAAAGCTGTCACAAATATAGATTAGATGTTGACTTTTTAGTCTATTCCGAAACAAGGTCTCAACGTTGGTCAAAATTTATAGCTCAATTAGCTCATTGTTCGGATTCAATTTTGTGCCATACAAAAATTTCTAGCACCTGGCATACAATCTCAGTTTTTAAAACCATAAAACCTTAACATAATTGCATTACCTCTCGCCTAAAATTTTTCATTTCAGAGTATATTGCTCTATTCGTTTTTTATTTAATTTTATTTTCGGACAGCTGCTCCGTGTTTTTCATGGATATGACATTAGGCATAGACTAGGCAGATACAACAATAGAAAGAGACAAAGTTATCTGTTGACAGTAGTTTTGGATATTGCGTTCTTTTTCTTCTGACGACCAAGATATAGACAAGTCGTTCATTCTTTCACATCACTAAACAAACACATTTAAAGCAGTTCATGGTACGAATAAAAAAAAAGAAAAATCAAAATTGCTAAATAGCATAATTGCTTTTACGATTTCCGGAGAATCAAGCGAAGTATCATAATGTTTTATGCAAATATATACATATAATTAATCCTATTTTTGTATCTTGCTACTATTTTTACAGCATTCATTTAGAAATTAAGAAAACAATAAAAAATAAATTTTCCATACAAATTATTTTGACATATGAAATCGATTTCTAGCTGTCATTAGTGTCATAATAAACGTCATTTGTACTGAAATGAGTGAATGATAGGCAAAATTGTTTGTTGTCAAAATCCAATAAATGTGATTGTTTTTCCGACTTCATGGTAGGAAATTGACAGATTTTGACAGATTTGTGATTGTTTTAACAGTTCATGGTTAGGGGGCTGGTAACGAAATTATTATGACACCTCGTGTTAAAAAACATAGTACAGTAGATTTCATTGTGTAATTTCAACATTTTTGAGATTAAAACAAAAACCTTATTTTTAGGCGTCTTTTAAATAAAAATCCTTCTCATTATTATGTTTCTTTCGTTTAAGACTAATATGATAAAAAAATATATAAGCCCGTTAATTAGTGATAAATAAATACAATTTACCATCACACGGTGCCGTGTACTTGGCCACACACTAGCCTGTAGGACAGCTACAAGGCGCCTTGATTTTGTTTTTGATCACTATTTACTACTACCAATAAGTAATAGTACCTTATTATACAGGGTTATTTGAAAAAAATCAACAAACTCGCACGATTAGATAGCTAACATCATAAACAACAACATTTGTTCTATGACTTTAAATAATTTGACTCATTTTACTTTCATACAAAAATAAATATCAATTTAATTTACGTCTGAATGTTTACATCTCTGTGCGCTTTACATCGGGCGCGGCGGGGCAAGAGCGTCGCGCCGCGCGCGTCGCCAAACATAGACTTCAAATGTCACGACAATACAATAAAAGCTTGGAAAATCATTTTTAATCAATGTATTGAGTTATGATAAAACTCGTAGAACAAATGTTGTTTTTATGATGTTAGCTATCTAGTCGTGCGAGGTTGTTGTTTTTTTTTAAATAACCATGTATAACATTTAAGCTTGGAAATTGTTTTGGCCACTTAAGTGCATTTAATTATCCTAAGCAGCATTCAATGTGTTAGGTGTGGTGAGAGCGGAATTTTACATGAACTTTCATACATTACATATCCACAGAGCGTAACACGAACTATCGTGCTATTTTACTAGTTGGGTTCATTCGATTGAATGAATTTGTGAACATAAGTAAAATTAGTTCGCAGTTCGCTGGCAAATAGTTGGGTTTAATGAGACCCTTTCGTGTTGTACGGCAAAAAAATTTAATGACTATTTTACTTTTGGTTTAGTTAGAGTGTAAGCATTACAATAGAGATCATTTTACTACTTAATGATATTTGTTTCCTAAACAATTATTTTTTTCATAACCTAACTTTGTACAAGTATGATTAATTGCTATCTTAATTGGTAATGTTGACCCCATACCATTCATGAAAAATCATATAGAGTCTGGTTTTGATATTTATTTTCTAATACTATGAACCAATGTGATTACAAGGAACAAAAGTTTGTTTGCGTAGTCAACTGTAGATATTAACGTTGAAGGTATACATAAAAATATCAGGGGTAATCGTTCATTTACGTGACACATTCAATTCAATTCAATTGTATTACAATAAAAGTTTCTTTGTGGAATCATATTTAAAAAAAGGCTTTTAGAAAAGCACAGCTAACGCATCAGTTAAAATGTCTAGAATAGTTTGAAATTTTGAATATGAAACGATAAAATCGCGTAATCAATCACTTAGTACAACCGGTCTACAAGTAGGCAGTAAGGCAGTTATTACTATTTGTTTTTAACTAAACAAATATACACAGATATTTCGTATCTTGAACGACGAACAAAAATAAGAATGATTGTTTACCCTTTATTAATCATTACAGTTTTGCTACCTGTGTTATGTCTACGCCAGTCGACGCTGACCTCAGGCACGTTTGCTACGACCTGCTACGACAGTTTAACGCTACGAATGATGTTTATAGATCTTAGGATTTTATAATATGAATATTATGTTATCCAATAAAACTTTACTCTATTCTATGGCATACAGAGTACAGACTGACAAAGTCAAAGGAAGAAACAAATATTTATCATGAAATTTACATAGGACAAAATAAATACCCATTAAGTACTTAAATAAAGTACAAAAGAGATTTAAGAGGTTACATCAAAAGCTGAAGACTTGAATGAAACCTCTTCCTACATGGTGCATACAAATATGATCCAAATATACGTATTCGGTAGTTCAATTGTATTGCAACCCCCTAAGATAAAAACGACGTTCACCCTTTTTTAATTATACAGCTTTGTACCGAATGCCTGAGTTTTTTAATTTGTCTCCAACGGTATTTACAAAAGGAACGTGAATCTTTAAATTGAAGTTCAAAATTAGCTTCAGTTTTTTTAAATATTTCAATATGACGTACAAATACAAAAATAATCGTGAAACATGTTCTTGTCACATACAAAATGTATTGTTACAAAGTTGTATAGGCGTTTAAGTAATGCTTCAAATTGAATGTTCCATTTGGATAAAGTGGTCGCACGAAACTTTATAAGTGTAGGGTACTGATCGAAATGTCTTTTCCGAAGTTGCAATCACCGCAGATGTGAATGCCTTTTTTCAGTGAAAGGAAGAAAGGCCTGCGCAAGTACCTGTGCACATTCGCGCTTTGTTCCGGCAGAGCGATACACCGCTTTGCTGGTACGTGGTAACTACCTACTGCATTCCTTTTTCAGTAAGCAGATGATTTTATACCCGCTCTGAAAAGTCATATTTTAATATTAACATTTGTTTAAAAAAACGCTTCCGAAACTATTATAGGGGATGACCATGAACTCGAATACGGTGAACATAACTATGTTCTATACTTTATTACTATGTTAGGTACTCCTAAGCAGTGTTGTTTTTACTTTAACCCCTACGCAGACAAAACAAGGTTGAAGTAATACTGCTTTTTGTGCTCATAGTTAACATTCAGGCCTTGGTATGTACCTATTTGTAGAAATTAATAAGTTTTTTTGTGCTGTTAGTTCGTTTTATGGTGCACCCACCATAGTTACTTTTTGTGGACAAAGATTCCAATACACATTGTTACAGGGAAATATCCAAAACAAAGGAATAAAATAGAAAGTTGCTCAACGTTACGTATAGTTTTCACGTTGCCAGACAAACTGGAAGTCACGGTATCACTTCTCTTACAATAAAAAAAGTTTAATAAAAAACTAAAAACCGACTTCAAAATGAAACTAAAAAGCGAAAAATAATATTGACTAAAACATACCTAATCAGTTCTTTTTGGAGTCGGTGCCAGCCATCGAGAGTTAAAATGTGTTCATTCGCACCGACTCCAAAAAGAACTGATTAGGTATGTTTTAGTCAATATTATTTTTCGCTTTTTAGTTTCATTTTGAAGTCGGTTTTTAGTTTTTTATTAAACTTTTTTTATTTTACAATTTTAAGTGTTACGTCCTCTATTTTTTCCCTTCTAACTTCGCCAAAAATTACTTTACAGCAAAGTAACCTTAACTAATATTGGTCCTCTATGGACCCCCCATCCAATGGTATGATAAAAATAAGGTGTTATATAGGGTCAATTGTTCGACGAAAATTTTTAAGTCTTAAGAAAAGGGTTTACCTACACTCCAACCAGAACGGCGGCTATTTTGGTGTCGTAACCATAGGATAAGGTCTCGCGTTAAATAACAGGTTAAATTAAGAAAGGAACTTTCAAATTTTTTTTCGTTACTGGGTGTGCAGGTACGCCCCCAGTAAATAAAAATTGGCGGTCTGGTACCTCATAAGCTCCACGTCTGCTCAACACACTGCGAAATACGTTCTGTCGACAAATTGCAGTATTATCTTCTAACTCCTATCCGTTAAGGAGTTCTGTGGCTTCCATCATCAGGTCAGCAACATGACATGATGATTACCAGACCCAAAAATCAGCATCGAGTCAGAAAATATATGCAAAACATTATGGGTGCCTATAAAAATTGAGGGTTGCCCTCGATTTCCCAGGGATCCCATCATCAGAAACTGACTTGGTGGAAAAACTACTTAAACAACAGCTTTTTAACCGACTTCAAAAAAAGGAGGAGGTTCTCAGCTCGTCTGAATGTTGTTTTTTTTTTTTTTTTTGTATGTATGTTACGCGATTACGCCGTCAATTATGGACCGATTTCAAAATTTATTTTTTAGTTTGAAAGGGTATACTCCAAAGGTGGTCCCATTTCCACGAAGTCAGATTCTGATGATGGGATCCCTGGGAAATCGAGGGCAACCCTCAATTTTTATAGGCACCCATAATGTTTTGCATATATTTTCTGACTCGATGCTGATTTTTGGGTCTGGTAATCATCATGTCATGTTGCTGACCTGATGATGGAAGCCACAGAACTCCTTAACGGATAGGAGTTAGAAGATGCAATTTGTCGACAGAACGTATTTCGCAGTGTGTTGAGCAGACGTGGAGCTTATGAGGTACCAGACCGCCAATTTTTATTTACTAGGGGCGTACCCGCACACCCAGTAACGAAAAAAAAATTGAAAGTTCCTTTCTTAATTTATCCTGTTATTTAACGCGAGACCTTATCCTATGGTTACGACACCAAAATAGCCGCCGTTCTGGTTGGAGTGTAGGTAAACCCTTTTCTTAAGACTTAAAAATTTTCGTCGAAAAATTGACCCTTTATAACACCTTATTTTTATCATACCATTGGATGGGGGGTCCATAGAGGACCAATATTAGTTAAGGTTACTTTGCTGTAAAGTAATTTTTGGCGAAGTTAGGAGGGAAAAAATAGAGGACTTAACACTTAAAATAGTAAAATAAAAAAAGTTTAATAAAAAACTAAAAACCGACTTCAAAATGAAACTAAAAAGCGAAAAATAATATTGACTAAAACATACCTAATCAGTTCTTTTTGGAGTCGGTGCCAGCCATCGAGAGTTAAAATGTGTTCATTCGCACCGACTCCAAAAAGAACTGATTAGGTATGTTTTAGTCAATATTATTTTTCGCTTTTTAGTTTCATTTTGAAGTCGGTTTTTAGTTTTTTATTATTTGCTGAAGTACTCACTATAGTACGGAGCCCAAGAGAAATGGGTGCTGTATGTAGCTTATAAAATGAAAAAGGGGGACGATTTAGTAGATATGTGGTATCAAAATACGACGGTATTCTCTTCAAGGCGACGTCTTCAAAAGGGTGTCTTTTCAAGAATTCACGGGCAAGATGGCACCATTCAAAAGAAAAATATAGGGCGGGCGGTGCGAGGTCTCCGAATACTAATATGGCCAGTACTTAGTCGCGCCGGCCTACGAAAGTATGCTAATATTTTGTTGTGGTTTATCGTGCTGATGTTCTGCCGAAATAGCATGAAATGAGTATTACGGATGAATTACTTTTGCTTTGCGTATTTAAATTAATGTAATGCAATATCTTTGTATTGTCTGTCGTATTTTTTAAACTAAATATTTAAAAAAAAAGGATCCTTTGCTAATTCTTCCTATAAAGGCACCAGGCACTAGTTTGAAATATTAATGAGTTCGCGCTAATAGTAGGTTGAGTAGATCATTAGCAGTCACTTTCGTAAAGAAAATGATTGATGAATTAAAGGTGCACCTATCGTATTAGTCACCCGTAGTAATTATCCGGTTAGTTCCGGCGCATTGTGACGCGCGGGATGCTAAGTCCGGATCGTTAGCTCGAGTTTGCTAACAAGCAGCCGGTAATGAAGCCTCGCGGATGTTGCAAGTCGTGCGACCAACTACATTAGTAAATCTGAAAAGTGCGTTGAAGTCTAATGCAAATCTGACTACACAAACTAGAAAAAGTTGAGAAAAATCATGAAAATAAAACTTATATTATTAAATTATCTTAAAAAGTATTAGGAGGGTCGTTCTTCAAGCCACGTTTTTTAAGCGGCATCACCTAAAAAGAATGGAAATCGAAAAGCCAGATAGCCACTTTTTTTTTCGGGTATACTTCCACTCCTCTCTTAACTGGGTTATTGATTATAATTCAATTATCTTTATATTTAATATCATTAAAAAAATAAGACACACCGATTCTTTGATTTTCGTGGAGTGTCCCAAACCCCGATCTGGTCACTTAGTAAATTATATATTTTAAACTAAACGGTACATGCTTACCAAAAAAATATATACTAAGTCATAAGAAGTTGACAATTCTATGAAAAATGAGATCGTCGTTCTAAAAGAAATACATTATCTAAAAAAAATTAAAATGTGACTGTCCCGGGGTAGTTACTGATTTGCGTGGATCATTATAAATTCACTTGCAAAACCCTAATTTCGCGACCTGATGTTGCGTCATCCTAATTCACGTTAAAACTAGTCGCGCTCCGACGGCCGGGCAGAGTACTAGTGTGACGACGCGTCGAGTGTCCGAAAAATTAAGGTAAGAACCTCGTTGCATGGGTATGGTTTCTCAAAAATTTGATTTGTGTGGTACAATTTTCTCCGGTGTCTGTAAATTTATTTATTGAATAAAATTTTGTAGCGATCAAATAATAGGTTACGTAACCTATATACAAAATACAGTTTATTTGCTTAAAAGGTTTGTGTATATTTTTAGGATAAAGGATTTATTTTGATTTTCGTGGTCGTGATTTGCGTGGCTTACGTGGCAGTTTTGACCCACGCAAGTCAATTATTGGCCATGCAAATGAAATAACTTTCGGGTTTTGTAATAGTATTGTATGATCATTTTAATTTTGAAATGTCAATACGTTTAAATCACAATTAAAATGTTGCAGTTGATGGGTTTCTAATTTTATAAGTACCTTATTATAGTAAAAATAGTGTCAGATAAGCTACCTATATTAATAAGTAATAAAATTGTCATCATATCATCATCATATCAGCCAGTTGCAGTCCACTGCTGGACATAGGCCTCCCCCAAGGAGCGCTACAGCGCTCGATCTCCCGCCCTTTGCATCCAGTCGCTGCCAGCTGCCTTTTTCAGGTCATCGGTCCATCTAGCCGGGTGGCGTCCTACACTACGTTTGCCTAAGCGTGGTTACCATTCGAGAACCTTCCGGATCTTATCCCTTAATAAGATCCCCAACATAGACCTTTCCATAGCACGCTGAGTGACGTGTAGTCGGTGGGCCAAATTGACTGTCATGTTCTACGTTTCGGCTCCGTAGGTTAAAACTGGTAGGACGCATTAGTTAAACACCCTGCTTTTCAGGCACTGCGGCAGTGTCGACGTGAAGATGTGACGCAATTTCCCAAATGCTGCCAAGCCAAGCTGCACTCTTCTGGTGTTTTCCCGCTCGAAGTTGTCTCAACCGAGCTGTAGTACTTGTCCAAGGTAGATGTACTCTTGGACAACCTCGAGCGTAGTGCCCTTGACGGAATTTGGGTCCGGGATGACATGTTCGTTGAACATTAACTTTGTCTTGTCCAAATTCATCCCAAGCCCCACACGTCTCGAGGCAGCATTAAGACTGTGCAGCATTTTTTGCAAATCCTGCAGCGATTCTGCCATAATAACTATGTCATCGGCAAAGCAAAGATGCGTAAGATATTCGCCATTTACATTGATGCCCAGTCCGTTTTAATTCAGCGTCTTGAACACATCCTCCAGTGCGTTGGTGAACAGTTTCAGAGATATAACATCTCCCTGTCTAACACCTCGGAGCAGCTGGATGGGTTTTGTTCGGTGGTTTTGTACATGGACGGACATTGATGCCATACTAAACAGGCTTCTTAGCACCTTCACGTACCGCCAATCGACTTGGCATCGCTGCAAGGATTCCAGAACAGCCCAGGTTTCGACCGAGTCGAAGGCTCTCTCATAGTCCACAAAGGCCAGGCACAGGGGCTGGTTATACTCTTCGGACTTCTATATGACCTGCCGCACCGTATGAATCTATTGTACTGTAACCTTTGCGAAAACCAGCCTGTTCCGGTGGCTAGAAAGCGTCAAATCTTGCGGAAAGACGGTTTGTGATGACCCTCGAGAACAGCTTGTAAACGTGACTCAGGAGCGTGATTGGTCTGTAGTTTTTCAGGAGAATTTTGTCTCCTTTCTTGAAAAACAATGCAACCACGCCCCCACTCCACACTTCCGGAGTTGCCCCATTGGCTATGACGGAGTTGAAGAGCCTCTTAAGTTAGCCAAGCACAGGTTGGCCTGCAGCTTTTAAGAGCTCAGATGTGATTCCGTCTTCGCCGGGAGCCTTCCCATTACTAAGCTGTCCGAGGGCCGCCTCAATCTTATCCTCCTCCACATCTGGGAGATCTTCAGTTAAGTGGCGGGTAAGCTTGGCTCTTGGATCATTCGCGTCGGGCTGCGGCTGTATGTAGGGAATACAATGCGTACAATCGGCCGTAAAAGCCTTCGAATTCGGCCAGAATCTCCGGAACCGATGAGAAGATTCAGCCATCCGAGGTTTTTAGCTTTGTCAGGTGACTTTTTCCCAATCTTTTAGTGAAGACTTTCGACCCCCGATTCTGCTCAATCGCCTCCTCTATGAGGCGAGTATTGTAGCTGCGTAGTAATAAAATTGTAATGAATGATTTTTTAGACCAAAAATGCCTAAACATGAGAGGAAAAATTAGAAAGAAAGAAGGATAACTTCTTTCTTTCTAAGAAAGAAGAAGAAGAGAGAGGCTTAAAAATAATGAAGAGTTCAAGGTAAAAAACCGGGCGAGATATTATAAAAGGAAAGCCGAAGGAAAAATACTTAGTATTCATTACTTGAACCGCCACGAACAAAAAGCTAGTCGACATAGAAGTTCCAGGCCTGGCCAAAGACTACGAAGAACTGATGACTACAAAAACTACTAGAGCTGTGATCTCTTGTCTTAACGACGAAAACTCAAGTGTAATTATATAGGTTTGTCATTCATGTCATGTCTTTAAATAAATAATGCTCGATAGATTCTAATATAAATTTAAATAAAAGCTTAAAAAAACAATTTCTGTGTTAGTTACTTACCTATTCTTTCAACTGATAACATAATAACTTAATGTATATATAAAATAACATTTAATAACTTATCTAAGAAATTTAAATAAACAAAAAATCATTTATGTGGAGTGTTTTGTGATTTGCGTGGCCTCCAATTTTTTGACCTCGATTACCTCTGTAAGTATATCGCTCTATTATGTGCCTTTTTCATTAAAAACATTACTTTTACGTATATTTTAAGATACAGAGGTCGATTTATAAAATATATTAAATTTGAAAATTGCCACGCAAATCACCAAATAATGCCTTGCTCGAAGAAGCACCCAGGACTAAGAAAGTATCGCACTCAGATTATTTAATCATTATGGACTACAATTGGCTGCGTAGTTATTAGATTTGAATATAGTACTAATAGTTCAATAAATAAGAGAATTACTTCTCACTAATGTGTAAGTCAACACACAGCAAGCTTATCGGTGCTGTTACAGCCTACTTAATATCTCATCAGTAATAATGCATGCTGGCAACTCATGCATAAGCCGGCCGATAGCGTCTTTAGTTCGCGTCCGGGACGATAATGATATTAAGTGATATTAAGAGTGTCTGTCCTGCTAATATAAAGGAAATTAAAATTTTTATTTTATGGGGTTGGTAATTAACTCTGATATAGTGTTTATTGCACACTACACAATAGTAACAGTTACAGGAAAAAGTACATTGATAATTAATTTAGAGCCATGTCGCTATAAGCAATTTTTTCAGACAACCTTTGCCCGCTAGATTTCTTAATGAATATCGTCTTTTAGCGAATATCTGTTTAGTAGAAATAAGTAAATTATACTTTTTTAACGATTTTTCCTATAAACATGCTACTACATACTAGATGTCTTTTAAATAAGTCTTACTTAAATATGTGTCCTATATTAGGGTTCTGTACCCAAAGATGCTAACGGAACCTTATAACTGAAACATGTGATTTTTTGGTCCATCCGTAGCTCCTACCTATAATAGGCTGTAGATTTTAAATTGTAATGGGATCTGTTAATTACAGTATATTTTTATTATTTTGGCGGTTATCTTGTGAAAAAATCAAAGTAGTTATAGATCTGATGCAGGAAAGTTACGAGATGAAGGACACATAGTCTTTGAAAACACAAACAAAGTCGTATAATAAGAAGTACAGCGACAAGAAGCGACAGTATGTTGAACACAAGTAAGAAAATCAAAAGAAATAAAAGCTTTAAAGTTATAGGAGCGAGCAATGTTTACAAATAGCGATGTGTGCGATAGCCGAAGGCGTAAAGCGCACCGAACGATTCTCGCGTTTCTATTCTAAAGCCGCGGGCATCGAGTGACCCATATGAAACCAGACACAGATGAAATATACATTCTGTCAAAAAAGTTTCGGGAATTGATGATTTGTTTATGGTTCCAAATACAAAATTATATTATTTGGCACAACTGTTTTCGATTTTGGCGCGGAGTTTGAGTTACATCTGATAATTAGATTAAATACAGTATTATTTTTAGTTCTACCATATCTAATGTGTATTGCAAATTTTATAATGGACAAAAACAACGAACATCGAATCGACAAAGAGTTTGTCTTAAATTTTGCATCGCCAATGGGATTTCGTGTTCGGAGTCTTTGAAAATGTTACAGAAGGTTTACAGTGAATCGACTTTATCAAATACATGTGTTTATGAGTGGTACAAACCGTTTAAAAGCGGTCGAGATGTGATGGAAGATTTGCCTCGCTCTGGTAGGCCATCAACGTCTACTACTGAAGTATACGTCGCAAAAGTGAAGGAAATAGTGACTGAAAATTCTCATTCAAGTTTGAGAGAGCTAGCCGTCGAACTTTCTGAGTCACACGAGTCGATTCGTACCATTTTAAATAATCAATTGGGTATGAAACATGTTGCCGCTCGGCTAGTCCCAAAAGACCTGAATTTTCTCCAAAAACTCAATCGCAAAAGAGTCGCTGAGGACATGCTAGAACGAGTCAATTCCGACCCAACATTCATGAAACGCATTGTTACTGGTGACAAGGCGTGGGTTTACGAGTTTGACATGCAAACTAGTCAACAAGCTTCGGAGCGGCGCCTTCCAACTGAACCGAAACCGAAGAAACCGCGCCAAACTGTAAACTGATTAAAAATACACGGCGGTACAGAACCTTCGTTCGCTGGAGTTAGTAAGTACTATTTTAATTAATAAAACTGGTGATTTGATGTCAAGAATAAAACCAAAATCCGTGCTAATCAGTAGAACTAAAAAAATCAAGAGAATACTTACGCGTATATTACAAGATACATAGTAGCAAAGGCAAGGTAAAACAATGGCTAGTCCAACAATACCCTCGGTAAAGCTTATTTAAGCAACGGTTCAAAATGCATGTTCGTGTTCCCACGCCGTATTCCAACTTTATTGTCCAGTGCTACGTGGATATCGAGGCCGGTGGACATTTAAAAGGTAAGTATAATAAATAACTAAAGCTTCTTATAGCTTTTCGAAAGTTGTTTTCTTATTTCTAATGCTTTATTTGAGCTATCGTAAAGTTTTTAATGAATTTTAAAAAAGTGGAATAGGTTCAGCAATAGGTATATTTTTTTGAACATAGAGTTCGCCAAGACCGATTTTAGGCAAAAATACTTATTATATCACATTTTTAAAATTAAAATTATTCTAAAATGGTATCTTGGTACGATATAATTCAATTTCATGTTATCCTTGCACTTCTGTGGGACGTGTGTTCGCATCCCACAAGAACCACTGGATTCTTCTGATTCTAAGCGCGGATTCATACCGCTTGCTGGTGGAAGCATCGCGAGGAAACCTGCATATTGGGATAAAAATGGTCTGATTTCCATGTCTTAGGATTATGGTGGTCTGATGCTAATCGTTCCAAATGTAATAACTAAACTTGCTGCACCTAGAATCATGATTAAAGCGTACCCCGACTAATGGGAACAGGAAAAAGCGCTAGGGAGACGATTTATAAATAAATAAATATCGGTCATCACATACATTTCTCTGATCCTAAGGTAAGTAGCTAACTCACTTGTGTTATAGATACAGCGAAGATACCACAAGTCCCGAGACAATATAGAAAAGTTCGTTTTCTACATTGACCCAACCGGGGATCGAACCCATAACCTCAGAGATGATAATTAACTGATCTTTCTCTTTTTATAAATAAACAAATTGTTTTGTAGTCTTAGATTTTTTGCTATCTTTTCCTGGTAAAAAAACAAAAATATTAGTCTGGTAACATGTTAATAAATAAAAGACTTTTATTCTTCTTAAATAAAAAAATGGGATACCAATCAATAGCCGTTTAAATTTAGACAAAAGATATTCAAATAAGCGTAACTTAGCAGTCTCCAGACAGCACTTCCAAAAATTTTAAGAGTCATGATGCATTTAATAAAATTGAACGGGGATATATTTTTTTTAACTTGTTTCCTCTTTTACATCTCCGTCTCCGAGTTTAAATTACTACTAAATCGAAAATATTTATTTCGGATGATACTCAGAAATGTTAAAAATAAAATTTTAAATTGTTCTATACCTTTCATATGTTTCAGTATTAGTAAGTAATCAATGTTTTATTTTTTATAATAAATAATATTGGACAACATCACATACATTGCTCTGATCCTAAGGTAAGTAGCTAAAGCATTTGTGTTAGAGAAATCAGAAACAACGACGGTACCACAACACCAAGACCCGAGACAATATAGAAAAGTTCGTTTTCTACATTGAACCGACCGGGAATCGAACCCGGAACCTCAGAGATGGCGGCGCCATACATAGTCTGGCGTGCTCGCCTCTCGGCTACAGGCGTCGTCAAATGCTTTGACTACTATAATTTTAAAATGTTAATTACTACTTACCTACTAACACCCTTATGGAGGTAGTTTTCTACATCCAGTATATTTTATATTTTTAAAGTATGTAAGACTTCACATTACCTACTTGGATGGCAGGTACATTGTACGTACTTATTTTCATGTTTATCCTATTTTAATTTTAACCAGTTTGAATTAGCAGCAAGATTGCTCGTGATATTTTGACGGTGCAATACATATACATTACAACAATACAATAACAATTAGCATGTTATTTTTCTTTTCGTTGGGTAAGGGCTAAGTACAAAAACCACATATATCAATGTAAATCTCCTCAGGGTGGTTTAGTAATAAAAAAAAACAAAAGTAATATTAGACGGAGATGATTAGAGCGTGTACTTCTTTGATTACTAGTTCGAGCAAGAGCGGCCCAAAACGTCTACAGTTTACGAAAGTAATAAACCCAAGTGTTCCGCAGAGGGACTCAAATAAGCTCCTCCATTCTTTTAAATTTAATTCTGATCCCTCCCAAATGCAAAGCAAACCCATTTGAAAATTTCATTTCCTTGGATTTTACTTTGAAGACAACTTATTACGACTTTTTTACATAAATTTATACATGTAACAACTTTTTCTTAATTACCTTCACAAATAAGTGTTATTCATTCGACCTTCCATTAATATGATAAATAAATACACACAGCTGTTTGTTTATTAAATCGTAGGTAATAGGGATGCTAATCCACTAAATATGGTTAATTGGTATACTTCTGGTTATATAAATCAAGAAGGGTTTGATGATGTTTATCACATAACTTTATTAAATGCCGGCACGGCCTTCCTTAAGGGCAACTAAAATAGCAATACCTTTGCCTGTTTGATGAACCAAACTGATACATTTTAATATGATTCGCTCACGAAAATCTATTTTGCTTCCTAACAATCACAAAGAATTAAAACATAAGCTTAGTTGTTTTTAAGAACTAGCAGAATCGATTCTATTCCTAGTTGCAATTTTATGTACAAAATTAGGCTTCATAGGTATTGGAATAAGAGCACAGGACAGTAACTAAGGGCATTACAGCCTGCGTACAGCGGTGGCACTTTGCCAACATGGCATCTTACCTACATTTCGTAGGGGTGAATCTTAAAAGACACACAATTTCCTCTCCTTAGCTATTTGTTCAAGCGTATCGCGGTCACGGACGTTCAGATACATACCTGCTTAAAAAATGGGTCCTGGGAAAGTTACGTAAATAATATTTATTTGCTTATACAACTGTGCGGGACTATCCCGCTTGTTGAGCGAGTGGACTGTATTTCGGTGTTATGATGGTTTTTTCTAACGCTGCTGCGGTGGTGAGGTGCGGTCGGTCCCGTACGTGTGTGTCTGGTATGGTGAGACACCTGAAGAATACCGCGGTCATGCGCAGTAACAGTGTTCCCACCCCGAGTTCCCACGGTGCGAAATGAAATACTATATTGGGTATAACTCGGGTGGAGGCGGCGGAGGGTTCCCCTTCTATATTGGTGCTGCTGATGGGGTCTTCAGTGTTGAGAGTCCGAAGTTGCTTCTAGGAGTTCTCGTCGAGTAATGCACTACTTTGGCTAGAAACCGCCCCTCTTATATACAAATTTTGGGTCGCCTCCGCCTCCCCCACCACTTTTTCTTTATTTCAACGTAATGGACATTTTAGGTAGGTTTATTTACACAACTGTTAAAGGCTTATGTCTAATAGGAGGTCTTAGTGGTCTATTTCTATTTACAATGAAAATTCTAATAAGATTTATTGTCTAAACTATAAAAAGAAGCCTGTTTTCTGGCCGGGTTTTAGGTGAAAGAGAGGGCGCTATCGTGCGCCTTCAGTCACACTTACCACAGTCCCTATTCTATTGCGGTCTCTTTCCCGCGGCCTCTCACTCGCTCTGCCGAGTGTGCATTTTCTAAATCTTATTTACTATTTGCCTATCCTACCTATTAACTTAAACCTATAACTATGGGGAAATCAAACACAAACAATAATAATATTTATTAAACCTACCTAAGCCTACCTATTTACATTCTTATCTATCTATCTTAAACTATTTACAGTTTGTTACGGTCGTCCTGTACATTCTCCCGCCGTGCTTCGTCCGCCAGGTCGAAGCAATTATATCGTGGGAAGGGCGGCCGCTTCTCTGTGCAGCACGACGAGTTTTCTCGCAGGCCGGCGTAACACTCCTCCTCTTGTCTTCACGTCAGCTGTTCTTGTAACGCCGTCGAGCCCGGGGTAGACAGCCGTGATCACTCCGCGCGGCCAAGCGTTCCGCGGCAGGGTGTTGTCTGCGATGATCACGACGTCGTCGATGTTGATCTCGGGGCCCCGACCTCGGGGCTCCCGCCGGTGTTGGAGGTCCGGCAGGTACTCCTGGAGCCAACGTCTCCAGAAGAGGTCAGCTAGACGTTGAGAGGCGCGCCAGTGGGTTCTGCCGATGAGGTCGCTGTCTTCGAATTTGCCTGTCTGTGGGTCTGACGATGGGCCGTGCAGCAGGAAGTGGTTCGGCGTCAAGGGGTCTGGATCGTTGGGGTCGGTCGACACATGTGTAAGGGGTCGACTGTTGACAGTGTGTTCGACTTCGGCCAGCAGCGTGGCGAGGACTTCTTCTCGCGGGCTTCTTTCTTGCAGTACTGCTGCCAGGGCTGTCTTGACACTCCGCACCAGGCGTTCCCACGCCCCACCCATGAACGGGGAGGCCGGAGGTAGGAAACGCCAGTTGATCCGTCGTAGGGCCGCTTCCTTTTCTATGTTTCGGTCTGCTGCTTCGCGTAGTTCCCGTTCGGCACCGCGAAGGTTGGTGCCGTTATCTGACCAGATCTCGGCGGGGCAGCCACGGCGCGCGATCATGCGTCGCAGCGCCATGACAGCTGAGTCGGTGGTAAGGTTCTCTGCGACCTCCAGGTGGACTGCGCGTGTCGTCATACACGTGAACAATGCCACGTATCTCTTCTGTGTACCCCGGCCCACCGTGACTGTTACGGGGCCGAAGTAGTCGAGGCCCGTGTACGTGAACGGGCGTTGATGATGGGCGAGACGACACGCAGGCAGGTCTCCGGTCGGTGGTGTCGGCGGTGGACTGTGCCGCGCTCGGCACGGCAGGCACTGATGTATCACGCTTCTGGTTGTAGTTCTAAGTCGCAGGATCCAGAAGCGCGTGCGACACTCCGCTATTGTAGCTTGTACGCCGGCGTGGTGCAGTTTTCTATGTACATATTCTATGTACAATCTCGATATCACGTGACGACCATCCAACACTATAGGTCGTTTCGTTTCGGCACTCACGTCACTAGCGGCGTTGATACGTGGCTTTACGTACAGTACATCGTTCACTATCACTACTGCCACGTTTCCGAATCTATTTTTGCGCGGGAGGTCGGCTCCTTTACGTATCGTGTCCATTTCACTATAAAACGCGTCCGCCTGACACTTTTTTATGAGCAACGTTTCGGCGCGTTGCAACAGGTCACTATTTAACACTATAAGTCTATCGTCTATCAGTTTCTTAGCACTTTTTATCACTGCGCGTTTGCTATCGAGTCTATTGTTCGTTTTGCACCAATTTGGATCACTACACTTGTTTTTACGCGTTCTACTATAGTTCGTTCGTTCACTATCGCGTTTGCTATTTCGACACAGTTCTATGAATTGGAGGACACGCGCTGTAGCCCTTACTAGTCGTTCCCAGCGTGAGAACCGACTAGGATCGGGCACTATTACACTCGCACTATTATCACTGTTATCACTATTGTCTATTTTACGCACTGTGTTCACTGTTTTCTCTTCGCCCGTGTTCTGTACCGGCGATGATGTATCTGCGGGCCACGTCGACTCGTGTTCTCGAAGAAAGGCCGGTCCTTGGTACCAGCGGTGATCAGCTGTGAGGTCTTCGGGAACGTCTCGGGTCGCGTCGTCGGCCACGTTCAATTTCGTCGGTACCCAGCGCCACTCGTTGACTGCGCTGTTTTCTTCGATGGCGGCTATGCGGTGCGCGACGAATGGGCGGTACGATCTGGCTCCTGTCTTGAGCCACGTGAGGACGGTCCTGCTGTCGGTCCAAAACGTCTTCCTGTCGGGCTTCAGGTCGTTCTCTTCGGCCACGGATTAAGGAACAGCCGGCAAAAACAGAATATGAAATCCAACTTAGGATAATAGATTTAAAGCAACAAAAGCTTCGAGTAATGGCTTTTGGAGCGAGAACGCGCTCTCTAATAGACAATTTGGATTGGCTGATAGAAAAAGTCCAGCTGACCTTTGAAGTGAACAATCTAACAAGTAAAAGAACAGTTAGTGCGTTTCTATCTTCGTTCTTCCTCGGTGGAGCGGGTTCGGCATAGCCTTTCTCTATAAGTGCGTCCATCTGTTCTATATATTTCGTCTTCAATTTAGGATCGCGATCTATCTTTTTCTCTATGCCGTGGAGCCTTTTCAATGTGTTTTCATAGTTGTCTGGCATCGGACTTTTTTCTGTCTTCCATAACAACGGTGCTTCATATCTTCCTGTTGAGTCGCGATACACTTCTTCTCGTAGCTTTTTCGTAGCGATTTCGTCCGGGTCCGCGTCGGGTCTTCGTGGTGCGATGAGCAGTGATTCTATAGCGAAGTATTCTTTCAGCTGGTCATCCATTTCTTGATCCTGTTGCGCCACGAAGTTCACTCGATGACTACGGCCTAGGATGCGAGTTTGTGAGCCGTGAAGTACCCAGCCGAGCGGGGTGCGGGACGCGACGGGCTGGTTTCTTCTACCTTTTCGTACTTGTGAGGCCAGCAGCAGGTGCCAGTTGTCCTGGCCGATGAGGACTTGCGGCTTGGCGTCCTCGTAGACAAGGTGTTCTTCTATGTTTCTCAGGTGCCCGCATTTCTTCACGTCTTCTTTTGTTACGGCTTGAGTGGACAGCTGCATTCTCTCTATTGTTCGAGCTTCGACTTGGAACGACTTTTGTGACGGCCCTTTGACTGTCAGGATCACTTTTTGAGACTTCCCTTCGGTGAACTTGCCTTCGATCGCTTCTATGTGTAGTGGATCGCGGGGACCTGAGACGCCGATTTTCTTGACTAGTTCGGCGTCTGCAAGCGTGATGGTCGACCCGTCGTCCAGCAGGGCGTGCGTCTGGACCTCTCCCGCCGGTCCAGACAGTGTTATCGGGATGATCTTCAAAAATGTTTTCGCGTTCGTTGTCCATGTAGACGCGACTGTCTCACTCTCGTGCTTTCTGTCTCTTTCTCGCGCCGTTGTTTCTTTCTCGCTTCTATCTTGCTGCGTCTCTGTTTTTCGTTCGTAGTGTAGCAGCTTGTTGTGAAGTGTTGTGCAGCCGTTTACTCCGCATGCCGTACGTTTGCAACGGTGTAGTCTGTTTCTGAAACGTAGGCAGCTGAAGCAGAGTCGTTGTTTCTTTGCCGCGTCCCAGCGATCTTCTATTTTCATATCGATGAGCGTCTTGCATGTCGGTGCGTTGTGGCCCTCCTTGGTGCACACCGGGCATATCGGCGTGTCCGCCGATGTTGTGTTGAAGGCGCGTTGCACTCTTCTCGTCGTCGGTGTCGCTTCTGTTTCTGGCTGCGCGTACGGTGCACAGAGCTGTGATTCTCTTGACAGGAATCGGGAAAGCTTGATTAGTTCGGGTTCTTCATCTTGGTGGTACGCGACGTAGTCGTACCATCGATACTTCAATGTTGGTGTGAGCTTCTCGATCGTCGTCTTCACGGCTTCTGGACTATACAGGTAGTGCACTCGATTGAGTGCGCGCAGCGTGGCCACGATATTCGCCATTTTGCAGGCGAATACGCAGACGTCTCTAGGTGCGTCGCTGAGGCGTGGGAGCGATTTTATTCGCTCCAGTTCTGTTGCGGCTATGCTGTCCGATCTTCCAAATCGATCTTCGAGTGTCTTCATTACCTCCTCCGCTCTGGCTCCGTGTAGGAGGAGGCACTCCACCGCTTCTTTAGCCCGACCGGTGAGGCTGCGTCGAAGTCTTCCTATGTTTTCGACGTTCGTGTGCGACGACACAGTCTCGTTGTAGGCCGCCTTGTATGCCAGCCATTCCAGGTGCGATCCGTTGTAGGCTGGTAACTCGATGAGGCGTGGAGCGTGCTGTTGCCCTGCTCGAGCAGCAAGGGCTATGGCCGACGCCAGCTCAGACAGGTTAACCTGCTGCGGCGTCGGTACGACGATGGCTCCATCTTCTATTGGCGGCGTTCTATTGTTCATCTTCGGTAGCGGCTGTGCAATTGTTTTCGATTGCGGTGGGTCTTCGACGGGCGCGGGGTCGGCGGGCTGAGGGGGCGGGACCCTTGGAGGTCCATGCGGCTTCTCTGTTATAGCCAGCATCTGAGCTTGGCTTTCGTTCAGCCATTCGCCGACTCTTCTTGTCGTCTCGTTGTCGGACACGACTGTTTCTAATTCGTCTTCCGATTCTTCAGTTTCCATTCTTGCGAGACGAGCGGCTGCTAATTCGACTTGTAACCGAATTAGTTCTTCTTTGGCGTGCGCTATGCGTGCGGCACGCCTGCTCGTGTTCGTCTTCATGGTGCGCGGCGGTGTCCGCGCTTCTGCTGTTGCGTCTGGTGACGCGGGTGCCCCACGGACGATTGGGGCTTGTTCTATGGTGGCTTGCCCGGCCGACCACATCGCTGTTCCCGGTGTCTCCGGGTCTATATCCGATGGTGATGTGGTGGTCTGTTCAACGGGCGTCGACAGCCTTGCTGCTCCTCGGCCGCTGGTCGATCTTGTTACTGGCATTTTGAGATGGTCGATTCTTCACAATTTCTCACGGTGATCCGGCTCGAAGGACCAAAATGTGCGGGACTATCCCGCTTGTTGAGCGAGTGGACTGTATTTCGGTGTTATGATGGTTTTTTCTAACGCTGCTGCGGTGGTGAGGTGCGGTCGGTCCCGTACGTGTGTGTCTGGTATGGTGAGACACCTGAAGAATACCGCGGTCATGCGCAGTAACAGTGTTCCCACCCCGAGTTCCCACGGTGCGAAATGAAATACTATATTGGGTATAACTCGGGTGGAGGCGGCGGAGGGTTCCCCTTCTATATTGGTGCTGCTGATGGGGTCTTCAGTGTTGAGAGTCCGAAGTTGCTTCTAGGAGTTCTCGTCGAGTAATGCACTACTTTGGCTAGAAACCGCCCCTCTTATATACAAATTTTGGGTCGCCTCCGCCTCCCCCACCACTTTTTCTTTATTTCAACGTAATGGACATTTTAGGTAGGTTTATTTACACAACTGTTAAAGGCTTATGTCTAATAGGAGGTCTTAGTGGTCTATTTCTATTTACAATGAAAATTCTAATAAGATTTATTGTCTAAACTATAAAAAGAAGCCTGTTTTCTGGCCGGGTTTTAGGTGAAAGAGAGGGCGCTATCGTGCGCCTTCAGTCACACTTACCACAGTCCCTATTCTATTGCGGTCTCTTTCCCGCGGCCTCTCACTCGCTCTGCCGAGTGTGCATTTTCTAAATCTTATTTACTATTTGCCTATCCTACCTATTAACTTAAACCTATAACTATGGGGAAATCAAACACAAACAATAATAATATTTATTAAACCTACCTAAGCCTACCTATTTACATTCTTATCTATCTATCTTAAACTATTTACAGTTTGTTACGGTCGTCCTGTACAACAACCATCCTTGAAGGATGTTAAAAGTGAATACAGAACAACCTCACAGAGATTATTTGGATTATTCCCACAAACATTTGTTTATGTTAATTTAGTTATAATATAATTTAACTGTAATTAATTTAATCGGCGATAAAGTATAAAACACTGAATGAAAACTAAACTGATGCGAACTAACCCGAGCCAAGCCAAACGCGGATTTTCATTGTGACGCGGTTTTAAGCGACAGTCTGGCATCCTAAAGTTAAGCACTGCAACACACCAACATAACACAGAATTCTTAAAACCAAAAAGTTACACGTCCACAATTTGGTCAGTAGAATTGCAAACAGTTTTGAGAAACAATGGCTTCGTTAATTTTATGAGGTGTCTACTGTGTGGGACACTTGGTACTTAATGCTGACATCATCCGGCGCCACGCAGGCTAAGCTTTGGAACTACCATGTAGAGACCCTGATATCTCCAAATTGCTAAAACATTTCCTTTTACAGTTTCAAGGCACGTGTTATAAATTTACAGTTCCAGGAGAACCAGTCTGCGTCCCAGGAATAATGTAGGTAAAGAAAACTTATCCACTTAAACTTTCCCTAGCATTTGGCTGCGGTTGCTTCGCTTTGTGAATTCTTTCGACTCCACAATCAATAATGTGGTGATGTGCTTTTTCTTTAAATAAACGTTAAAGTACGGTTGAATGTTGGCTCAGTGTTTTTTTGTTTAGTTGGCTTGGCTGACCTTACAATATCTGGTATTAAAAGGTCTTGGGTGACATAAAACTCTGCGTAATGTCGACTGAAAACTTAAGCTGCTCCAAAAATCCAAATAAACGGTAAAGTCAACACTTTCACTATTTGAAATTTTCATCAAAATTTTAAAATGTTATAGATTTGTCTGACACTCTAGGTTGGTTAAAAATATTATTTATCCAACTTTGCATGTCTCGAAATCTTGATGATGCTTTATTGTGTTAAAGCATCTTCAAGATCTTCATTTTGAAAGCAAACTGTATTATTTCATTTTATTTAAATATGAAGTAACCAACAGGGTTATAGTTATTTAAAATGTTAAGTAGCAACTTTACAATAATACAATTAGACTTTTTTTGTAAAAATTAAGAAGCTTTTTTCCTAGACTTGGTGCTCGTTTTCCGTAAGTTACATCCCACTGAATATTCCACCCTGTACGGGTAGGAGGGGCGACGACGGCCCGGCCACCCGGAATCCCGCTTTATGTGTGCGTAGATCATCTGTGTGAGTGTGTCAGTCTCAGGACAATGCCATAGAAGCTTGTAGTTGATTGTTTAGAAAGAATATGCTCAGTTGATAAAGAAAACGATGGCATTCTTGTGTTTAAGTGTGAATGAGCGCTCGCGTTATTATGTTCGTGTGTTACCAAATAAAAAGCTATCTTAACAATGTATGGACTTTTATTATATAGATAAAATAGACTGCAACCGACTGTCTGTTTTTCCAGTTTTGTGTTCCAACTTTGAAACCATGTAAACATTACTTGGTTTTACAGTTGGAACACAAAACTGTAATTATCTAAGTATTTTTTTATTAATCCTTATTTTTGAAAACCGAGTTCCTGGTCTTGCAATTTGCTTAAATGCTCCTTTTATTTTACTTCCGTGAAATAAAAGGGGTAACATTTGGACGAACAATGTTCTAATCAAATTATGATTCGCGATTCGTCTCTATGCCAATCTAGTACGTAGGAAATAATGTATTGAATATCTCCTTGTTCTGAGATCTAATCAAATGGTCATGAGGTCGCAAGAATCTCGTTATATCTCGAAAGTTTAGATCCTACATTATGGCTTTGATTTTGCGAAGTCTTTAAAGTCAAAGTCACAAAAAAAATGCCTGAGACATTGATCGCGTCGTTAACTGTTCGCAGTAGACCTTATATTTGTTTGTTAGCTTAGTAGGTAGTTCGTAGGATAGTACCATATACTAATAGTAATAGTAAGAACAAGTACTCAATAACAACACTCGTGTATTCCTTAGTGCTAACACTCGTAATCGTTACGTGGAGTGAGACACGCACTAACGACCTTCTGCCAACAATTAATTATTGTGTTGGATTCATCACAAACTCATTCAAACCAAATGAAGTTGTACAAACAACTGGAAAACAAATGCAAAAGTCACGACGCGGATTAGTCGTGCTTGACAATTTCATACTAGGTTAACAGAAGTAGCTAAAGAAAGAACCTACAAGCACAGTATAATATCTATTATGTACTGTGCTACAAGTAAAAAAATGGAGCTGGCCTCCATCGTATCCATGCTTGTAAGTGACATTTGTAATGTCATGGATTGAAAGAAATTTAAAATCAGCATTTCTTGTCGCTTAACAGTTACATTACGATTGAACAACCAGCATCAGCAAATACAGTACAGACACGGTACTGGTTATGGGTAGGCTATTTAACAAGACAAATAATAAGTACTAAGTACTTAATTTACAACTTTCATCAACGAAGGTAATTAAATAAGCTCTTCAGTTTGCACCTGATTCTAGTATTAATGATCTTGATTGAGCGATTAGTTACAGGCCACTCAGACGTCGACTCAAGACGCGCGACGATTAATTGCACTATTGATACGCGCAACTAGTGCAGATACTTTCTTTCTAGAGATTTAGCCTGAAAAAATCCTTAAATTTTTTTCCAATAATTACAAAATATTACCCAATACTATTGACGCAATCGAATGGCCCCATTACTTATAATCAGCTCTTTGGCGAAAACATGTACGGTCTTACTTATAAACGTTGATTAAATATAAGACACTGCTAATCAGCTTATAAAAAATACGTTTACTTATAAACGGTAATTAAAGTTAAACAACGTCTTAGTGAGTTCGTAACTAACTGTTAAGTTAAACAGCAACGTACCCTTGGCCTTGTATAAAGTCTTCCGGCCTTACTTATAAAAATCGACTAATCACACTAACTTATGGGAAGAAGTTTAGCAGTATGAACAATATTTTCAAATAAAAAAATTACCGGCCTGCTTAACTTCTTAAGTAGTGCGTAACTATTTTTCACTCATAAACGCTACTTAGGCGTTAGTTAGTTATTTACCACAATTTTTATTTAACTCTGCCAACACCGGACTCTAGTCATTACGAAAGACCCAAAATACTGTCATTGAAGCAAAAATTCATAAAAAGAATGTTCAAAGCAATGTCACTTGTCAATCAATCTTGAGACCAAAGAATAGTACTTGTATTTTTCACGTTGGGAAGGGTGATGGCTAGAGCCATCGTGTTGGCGGAGTGAAATAAAAACTGTATAGAATATACGTTAATTAACTAACTAACGCCTAAATAGCGATTATGTGTGAAAAATTGTTAAGCACTAATTAAGAAGTTAAGCAGTGAATAGTTAATTAGTTACTAAGATGTTAATTACTCTGTTTTATAAGTAAGGCCGGTAATTTTTTTATTTGAAAATATTGTTCATACTGCTAAACTGCTTCCCATAAGTTAGTGTGACCTTTAATATGCGGTTTTGGTGGTTACAAACTTACAACTACAAACAATAATGACTCTTGTTTTATAATAAAAAAATACTTAAGCATTAACTTAATCATTAAATCAATAGGTATTATAAAAATGTAGACGTTTAGGTACGTCTAAGTCTGCAGGCTCTACAGTACGTCCACATCTGGAAATAGTAATTGAAGTTGTATCCGCGCAATAAATTGGGTCCGTAGCGGCTCGTCGTCTCTCGGGAAATTATTGACGTTTCACTCCCAACGAATTGCACTGTTGTTGCAAATTGTTGCAAATATACGTGTACTTATTCCGCGGTTTGGATTGTTTTATTTGGCACATCTTATAAACTGAAATTGGCGTCCTTTTTTGGGTGAAGTAGATAATTAGCGACAAATGTATAATTTGAGGATAACTACAAGTTCCCCACATGCGGTCCCTACGGCATGTGTTCCAAAAATCTCCAGCAACCCGCATAAAGGTAAGCAGGCAATTGATAAAAATGCCACTTTACATTCAGTATCCTATTACTTTTGGCCCATTGAAAACGCCCGAAAGGCAAACATAACTCCCTAAGCACCTTTTAAAAATATGTAAATCAACAAAATATAATAATGGTCAGGCCCAATAAATGATTAATAGTTCTAGAAGTTATAACTTGAGAGTAAAAACACATGTCCTATTAAACTGCAGACCGAACGGTATGAAGTGAGCTCACTTTCGAAGAAAACTTTAGTATCAAGAGCTTTTCTAAGTTACAGAGGTATAACTGAAATCCATCTATGAAGCGAGAAATTTTAAGGCAAAAACTTGAAGTACCCTACCTAAAGAGTAATTTAACTCGCAACTTTTTAATTAAATTAGCTCTTATATTATTTGTTTGATTTTATTTTTTAATTTATTAAGCAGGGTTGACAAAAGTATTGTTATAATTTCAAATACAGTAATCTTTACGTTTTAACAAACCAATTTAGTACTTATAATATCAAGTTGTAAAATGATTCGTCCCTCTAATAACGAGAAAGTGTAATCTCAAAAAAGCATGCAGATTTAGTAATCTGCATTGTGCTTAGTAGCACAAAGACATCGTCATGCCGTGTCTTCTTCGGCGCGTGCGTTATGTAACAGTAAAAAACAACTTGAAAAGGCAGCGTATGCCTCTGCATCAATGAGGGTCGCAGACGATATGAGTTCACTGCTATGCTGAGAAAAAAATATGTTTTATAAACGTAGCGATTACGCGAAACACGGGCCTACACTCATTGCTCTAATACTTAGAGCATTCGTTGGTTGAATGCTCTAAGCTCTAATATGATGGTGCTTTTGTTTTAACATCAAACTCTATACCATTGATGTATAATGTATTAGCGTGTACATTATACCTCAATGCTCTATCTATACACAGTAAAAACAAAACAATTTTTATATTTTAGTAGGCTATGGTTAAATAATTATGAAAATGTAATTATTTTGCTTACAACTTCCGCTTAGTTACGCCGGCATAGGAACCCCAATTACACCACCTGTAACCCACAATCTGAGGACAATCACAGGCACATGCAAAGAGCACCGCCCTCCCTCCCTCAAATTGCATGCGAAACAGACAAATGCAAAAGTTAGTACCATGCCATGGTTAAGCCCTTGCATGATGTATTTGTTTTTTTTTTTGACAACCAAAATGCACTAATCTGAAATTCTGTATTTACTACCTACTCGTATAATAATTTGTTGGGGTACCATTGTCACAGTTTAAGCTAGTATTTACCGAAGTTATCACTATCACAGCTAGGTAGGTTTTACCGGTTACCGAGTTACCATGTAAAATATGAAGAAGAAAATTACTTAATTCGATGTTGTTACTTATGTTAAATAGGAAGCAAATACCGCATATTATGACGGGAAACTACAAAACCCTACATTGCGCGTGGATTGACACGACTTAGACCGGTTATTTCTTAAGTCCTTTGGTGCTAAGTTAAATGTTTTGCTAAATATCATGTCAATAATCTTATGATAGTTTTAGAAAAATCGCAATTACTCACGTCTACGAATCTCTATTTGGTAACAAAACTGTTTTGGAAACTGCTCAGAAATAGATGCCCCAAACTATAATAATCTTAGTTTCACAAAACGTTATATTTTTTTCACACAGAAAACAGGTCACTATTAAGGTCAATATGTTATTTAAAAAAAACCGGCCAAATGCGAGTCGGACTCGCACACGAAGGGTTCCCCGCCATTAAAAACGAGCAGAAAAATCACGTTTGTTGTATGGGACCCCCTTAAATATTTATTTTATTCTGGTTTTTAGTATTTGTTGTTATAGCGACAACAGAAATACATCATCTGTGAAAATTTCGACTGTCTAAATTTCACGGTTCATGAGATACAGCCTGGTGACAGACGGACAGACAGACAGACAGACGAACAAAGGGATCTTAGTAATAGGGTCCCGTTTTACCCTTTGGGTCCGGAACCCTAAAAAGAGAAATAAGCCTGTAGTGGCGAACTTAAGATGATCGTAATTGTTTGCACGGTGACTTTGTTGGCATAAATTACGCAGTAGATACATATACTGTAATACGTAATTAAGTAATGTCTCCCAGTGGGGCGGTGACAATCTCGTCAGCTTCAATGCCTCTAAGACGCAGGCGTGTCTTTTCTCTACAAAAAGGAGTCCTTTCACCCTTTCTCCTACTTTCCGAGGTACATCTGTTCCAGTGACCGACACTCTACAACTTCTTGGCATGGAGTTGTCCTCTGACCTCAACTTTGGCACCACCATCGAGTCTAAGGCTCAAATTGCAGCTAGAAAGTTGGGCGTCCTGAATAAAGTCAAGCGGTACTTCACGCCTGGACAGCTTTTAACTCTTTACAAAGCCCAAGTCCGATCTTGCATGGAGTACTGCAGCCACCTTTGGGACGGCTCGGCGAAATACCAACTTGCTGCACTAGACTCGGTGGAACGCAGAGCCAAGAGAATAATAGGCGATAAAAAACTGGTGGCGTCCAAGCTGCACAGCCTGGTTCACCGCCGCAAAGTTGCTTGCCTATCGGTCTTCTACAGATTGTACTTCGGAGAGTATGCTCATGAGCTGCATGAGCTCATACCACCGTCACCTTTCTTCCATCGGACATCCAGACGCACGGCCGGCTACCATCCGTTCTTAGTTGATATACCCATAATCCGCACTAAGCGCTTCTCATCATCTTTTATAATGCGCACAGCTAAAGATTGGAATTCCCTGCCTGCGTCTGTATTTCCGAGTGCATATAACCTGACTCTCTTTAAGTCCAGAGTGAATAGGCATCTTCTGCGCAAGCTCGCTCCATCGTAGATCCCATCTATGCTCTAGAGCAAGATTGGGGTCAAGAGTAAGCCCATCATAAGTAAAAAAAAAAAAAAAAAAAAATACTGTAATACGTTAAAAAGGGTGTACAAAAGAATAGGATACTCTTTAAAACCAGGTAATTAGCTGTTCATTTACATCAACTTTTTATGGCACTTAATAGAAATATTATAAAACTGACTCTATAAAAATAAAAACTAACCTGCTACTTCAATGATTATATATTGTATAGAAATTATGAAAAATGCTGCTCTTTTTATATCTACTTTAGCAGCGGATCACGTGGTTTTAAGGATTGTCCTGTTTTTTGTACACCTGTATAACTGAATGTAGACTGTAAAAGGTATTAAATCTTTTACAACACAGTTGCTCGTAAATTGACTCTTATAACACCGTTTATAGTTTCATAATTCATCATATTACACACTTGTGCTGTAATAACATTATCGCACGAGTGCGGTAATGTAAACTTTTTTAATTTCAGCAAAAGTTTATGTCTAAGAACATTGAATATTTAACTAATATTCGACTATTTTAGGGTTAATATGACAAATAAATATTTCATTTTATCAAACTTAATTTGTTAATACAAATTAACTTATCTATCATTTTTAGAAACAATAATTTTTAGTTTATTTTATTTTTTAAATTGCTGCTACTCCGGCTGAACAGCTAGTTTTTCCTGTGCCATTATTGAACCTGCGCGCGCATCGAAATTGCGACGCGCTAAAAAAACAAAACTTACATGCCATTTTCCATAAATATTTGGTAAAGTTGTTGTTGTGTGGTTAATTACTATGAAAAATGTCTACTTTAAATACTGAAGATGAGTAAAGGGTCGTTCTTCGAGACACGTTTTTTAAGCGGCATCACCTAAAAATAACGGAAATCGAAAAGTCAGCTAGCCACTTTTTTTTTCGGGTATACTTCCAATCCTCTCTTAACTGGGTCATTGATTATTATTCAATTATCTTTTTATTTAATATCATTAAAAAAAAGAAACCCCGATTCTTTTCTCTTGATTTTCGTGGAGTGTCCCAAACCCCGATCTGGTCTCTTATTAAATTATATATTTTAAACTAAACGGTACATGCTTACAAAAAAAATAAATACTAAGTCATAAAAAGTTGACAATTCTATAAAAAATTAGACCGTTGTTCTAAAAGAATTACATTATCTAAAAAAAATTAAAATATGACTGTCCCGGGGTAGTTACTGATTTGCGTGGATCATTATAAATTCACTTGCAAAACCCTAATTTCGCGACCGGATGTTGCCTCATCCTAATTCACGTTACAACTAGTCGCGCTCTGACGGCCTGGCAGAGTGCTTGTGTGATGACGCGTCGAGTGTCCGAAAATTAAGGTAAGAACCTCGTTGCATGGGTTTGGTTTCTCAAAAATTTGATTTGCGTGGTACAATTTTCTCCGGTGTCTGTAAATTTATTTATTGAATAAAATATCGCAGCGAACAAATATTAGGTTACGTAACCTATATTCAAAACACAGTTTATTTGCTTAAAAGGTTTATGTATGTTTTAAGAATAAAGGATTTATTTTGATTTTCGTGGTCGTGATTTGCGTGGTTTACGTGGTAGTTTTGACCCACGCAAATCAATTATTGGCCATGCAAATGAAATAACTTTCGGGTTTTGTATAGTATTGTATGATCATATTTTTAGTTTGAAATGTGAATCCGTTTAAATCACAATTTAAATGATGCAGTTGTTGGGTTTCTAATTTTACGTACCTCATTATAGTAAAAATTGTGTCAGATTAGCTACCTATATTAATAAATTTAGCTTTGCAGAGGCTCTTCAACTCCGTCCTACTCCAGGGCAAAACGCCACAGGCTTGGCAGGGGGGCGTGGTGGTGCTGTTCTTCAAAAAGGGCGATAAGTCTTTGCTGAAAAATTTCAGACCCATCACGCTTCTGAGTCATGTCTATAAGCTGTTTTCGATAGTCATTACGAACCGTCTCGCACGCAGGCTTGACGAATCCCAGCCTCCCGAACAAGCCGGTTTCCGAAAAGGCTACAGTACCGTCGATCACATCCACACGCTCAGGCAAGTTATACAAAAAACAGAAGAGTATAACCGGCCACTATGCCTGGCGTTCGTGGATTACGAAAAAGCCTTCGATTCGATCGAGACTTGGGCAGTGCTCCAATCTCTTCAGCGGTGCCAAACTGACTACCGGTACATCGAAGTGCTAAAGTCTTTGGTCACAAACGCCACCATGTCAGTACGTCTCCAGGACGAGAGCTCGGAACCGATACAGCTGCAGCGAGGTGTAAGACAGGGAGACGTAATCTCCCCGAAACTATTCACTGCAGCGCTGGAGGACGCTTTCAAGCTCTTGGACTGGAGAGGACTTGGCATCAACATAAACGGCGAGTGCCTGACTCACCTTCGTTTTGCCGATGATATCTTGATCATGGCTGAGACCCTGGAGGATCTTGGAGCAATGCTCGATAACCTCAGTAGAGTCTCCCAACGAGTGGGTCTTAAAATGAACATGGAAAAGACGAAAATCATGTCTAACTCCCATGTCGCACCCACTCCTCTTATGTTTGCAGGCTTTACTCTGGAAGTTGTTGACCGCTATAATATTAACCTTGGACAAACAGTCCAGCTAGGTAAGTCCAACTTCCAGAAAGAGTTCAATCGTCGAATCCAACTCGGATGGGCAGCGTTCGGGAAGCTACGTAATATCTTCTCCTTACAAACACTACCGCAATGCCTCAAGACCAAGATATGGAATCAATGTGTGTTGCCAGCGACGTTGCCATGTTTCAGATCTGAGACGTGGCCGCTAACGATGGGCCTCATAAGAAAGCTTAAGGTCACTCAAAAGGCGATGGAGGGAGCTATGCTCGGAGTTTCCCTTCGCGATCGAATCGGAAATGAGACGATCCGGAGGCGAATCAAAGTCACCGACGTAGCTCTCAGAATTGCAAACCTTAAGTGGCAATGGACCATATTGCTCGCAGGACTGATGGCCGTTGGGGCAGGAAGGTCCTTGAATGGCGGCTGCGGGCCGGAAGGCGTAGTGTTGGTAGGCCCCCCACAAGGTGGACCGACGATCTGGTGAAGGTCGCGGGAAGCCGCTGGATGCGGGTGGCAGAAGACCGATCTTTGTTGAAATCCTTGGGGGAGGCCTATGTCTAGCAGTGGACGTCTTTCGGCTGATGGATGGATAGATGGATTAATGAATAATAAAATTGTAATGAATAATTTTTTAGACCAATATGCCTAAAACAAGAGAGAAAAAATTAGAAAGAAAGAAGTTATCCGGAACAAGAAGAAGAGAGAGGCTTAAAAATAATGAAGAGTTGAAGGTCAAAAACCGGGCGAGATATTATAAACGTTATAGTGTTATAGGTTTGTCATGTCTTTAACAAAGAATAAATAATGCTCGATTGATTCTTATATAAATTTAGATAAAAGCTTTAAAAAAACGATTTCTGTGTTAGTTACTTACCTATTCTTTCAACTGATAACATAATAACTTATTTTATATATGAAATAACATTTAATAACTTGTCTAAGAAAGTTGAATTAAAAAAAAAATTTCGTGGAGTGTTTTGTGATTTGCGTGGCCTCCAATTTTTTAACCTTGATTATCTTTGTAAGTATATCGCTCTATTATGTGCCAATTCCATAAAAAACATTACTTTTACGTATATTTTAAGATACAGAGGTCGATTTAAAAAAAATATTAAATTTAAAAATTGCTACGCAAATCACCAAAGAATGCCTTGCTCGAAGAAGCACCCTAAAATGTTATTCAACCCCGTCGGAAATACTTATCGAGGCACGAAACGCAAGTGATAGCCTGTTGCCCTCAAAAATCCAGAGGAAGACAGCAAAAACAGCGAAGGTATTTTAGATTTTAGTTTGGTTTTTCCTCGCAATTGTGTTGAAAAACGTCGTATGAACCTCGTGTGCATTGATTATTACACACTCGGCTTCCTTACCGCGCTCGCCTGCGGCTCGCGCTTACAATAATGCCTCGTGTGTAATAATCAACTTTGCACCCTTGTATCATAATGTACTATTACTGTCATTTTTAGAAACAATAATTTATAGTTAATTTTATTATTTTTAATTGCTGCTATTCCGGCTGAACAGCCAGTTTTACCTGTGCCATTATTGAAACTGCGCGCGGATCGAAAGTGCGGTGCGCGAAAAAATAACTTACGTGCCACCATTTGCCCTAGATATATGGTAAACTTGTTGCTGGGTGGTTAATTACTATCAAAAATGTCTACTTTAAATAGTGAAAACGAGTAAAATGTTATTCAACCCCGTCGGAAATACTTATCGAGGCCTAGCCTGTTGCCGCCAAAATCCAGAGAAAAATATTACGAAACATTCAATCAGTGGAAAAACAGCATACATGCCAAGTCATATTCGGAGAAGGTATTTTTAGTTAGATTTTTTTCCTCGAAATTGTGTTGAAAAACGTCGTATGCAACTCGTGTGTAATGACCAACTTAGCACACTTGTAACATAATTTACTATTAAAACACGTTGTTATAACTCGCAAAAGGGTGTTTGAATCAAGATTTGGGAATTTGCATAATATTCGTCCCATAAAATGATAACTCGAACCAGTCTCCACCGCCCTGAGCCTAATTCAAAATAGACTATCAGCATAATATCCGTTAGTCTTCTATTTATAAAAGACGGAGTACCGTATGATGATAATCATAGGTAAGAAAGTAATGCAAGTTAGGTATTCCCGCAGCGGGTAGGTAATCCGGCGAGTGCCTCCGCATGAATGAGGGCCGCGGTCGATACTCGAGTGAGGCTTAGCGATGATCGCTGAGGAAACACGAGGTTACTCTATAGAATAATGTGATGCAAAATAAGATACAATTTTACTAGTAAAATTTATTTTCAAATATATACTATATATTTTAAACTATACTATTTTTATATAGTAATAAAAAATAGAAGAAAATACACCAATTGCCATGGTTTTGAAGTAAGGAATGTTATCCTATGTAAACGGGTTCAAATGTTCAAATTCATTACACAAACCTACAACCAAAAAAAATAGGATTTCATAGATTGCTTTCAATGACATTAGACACTTGATTGAGTATCAAGGGAAATTTCGGTCATATTCATTTATCGAATGTTCACCTTTTCAATGTAGAGTCAAGTCACCTCGTCCGGTCGAAGACAGTAGGGAACGTGCAGGAACTAAAGGTGGCAGCACTAAATCGACAAAAGACAAACTATGCGGATAGTAAAGAAAACTTATCAGTCCTGTGATCATCCTTTTAATGATGTAAACGAAATTATCTCTTCAATGAAATTATTTTTGAATATGTTAAAAGTTTTAAAATATGTGTCCCGGTCTATCAATAATGATCGTCAGCGTGGCCAAAATATGTCAAGGTCTCTCTTCGAGGCCGGCCATGTATTGGAGGTTGAAGAGATAATAAATGCAGAAAATGAGTCTGTGTTAACTGACAAAATTATCGAACAAAATAAAATATCCAATGTTTACGACGCAGTGGCGAAGAGTAGCAAATTCTACGGGCCCCGCGCTTTTGGGGGATCAACGCATTTTTACTGTACAAGAATATTAATTTTCATAGAAGTGTGTTTTTTTTCCAATAATATATGTATAAACCTGTTCAAATTTCATTTAAATTTTAATACATTTCTAAAAGTGAGCACCGGTCACACCAAAAATTGTGCTTTGCACCGCACTGCACGCAATTTGGCGACGTTGCATAACACTGTAAATTCCCTGATATTCTCATCGAGCTAGTCGTCGAGCTAATGTAATGTGGCTAGTATTACTGATAACAAGAAGCACGACCTTTTGATAAATAATTATTATAAATATGTTTCTTTACTGCGTTTATAATTTTTTTGCTTTTTTCACAGAACTATGGCATGAGAGGACAATACTTTGGAAAGTAATCATATTTTACGCTATTTAATTTATTTTTATTTTTTGTGGATGCATCCAAATTGCATCACGATTAACTAGAATAATAACTTTCACTCATGAAATTAATTATGTTTTCTTGTTATAAATGTCAATGTGAACTAATTAATAGAATATAAGTTTTGGATTGGCGACGACAGTTGGCAGCACTTTCGTTGTGCATGCGTCTTCGACATAGCGAAAAGTCATAAAGACTTCAAGATAATTTTTAACAAGATTTCTATATTGAGTTTATTTTCTGTTTTGAGCTAAAGATACATCAGCTGTTTGTTTTATATTTTTTGATAAATTGCTGAAACTGAATGAACATGAAAGAAATAAATTATTCTTGTTATAAAAACCAAATATAGTAGTTATATTTAGAAAATTTATCAAAAGATATTTGTGGAAGAAGGGGATCTTTAGAAGTAGAAGAAAAAACTCTACAATATGGGGCAAAAGATAAAATCTAGGTAAGCCAGGTATAAAAATACTTTATCTCTGCAATTTATTTCAGAAGGAATTGAAATTGAATCTAGGATAAAATATTTGTAACTATCCGACAAATTATTTAAATAATAGCCTATGCTTGTATGGTTATAACGAAAAACTGAACCGTGGAAAATTATTTTAACTGCCATTTCACACGTAATAGCTTGAAAGTGTTATTAGGGAATGTGCAATTTCCACGGAATGATTACGGTTTGAAGTCACGGATACCGTCAATATTTGTACCAGTCCTACACGTATCGACCCAGGTGAAATACCTGGGCGTTATCCTTGATTCCAAACTGAATTTGGCGAGTCATATTGATACAAAAATAAAGAAGGCCTGTATAGCCTTTTGTCAATGTAGAAGACTAGTTGGTAAAAGTTGGGGTCTAAATCCAAAAATCACACTTTGGCTATATACATCAGTTATCAGACCTTCTATAACTTATGGATCTGTTGTATGGTGGCCCAGAACACAACGGACCACAGTGAAAACAAAATTCCAGAGTCTACAGCGACTAGCGAGTGTAGCAACTACTGGATGCATGAGAACCACCCCATCAGCTGCGCTCGAGTTCCTCCTAAACTTGAGACCGCTAGATCTCATCATACAAGAGGAAGCACAGTCAGCCGCCTTGAGACTAAGAGCGAACGGACTATGGAAACAAAACATAGTCACAACACACTCAAAAGTTCTGCAGGAGGTCCTAAAGGAATTACCACTCCTCAAGGCGCCCATGGACAGAACTCCGTGTCAACACATCTTCGATCGAAGATACAATATCCAACTCACAGAAGAATCAAAAGATAACTCTGGCGTCGATGAAGTTAGGATATATACAAACGGCTCAAAAACGGCACATGGTACCGGACCCGGCGTCTTCTCGAATGATTTAAACATAAACATATCGACCACACTAGACAAGTTAAACTCCATCTTCCAGGCAGAATGCATTGGTATAACCAAAGCGGCACAGGCGGTTGCAGCCAGAGACGTCCGAGATCTTGGCATAAAAATTGTCTCGGACAGTGCATCCGTACTCCAAGCCCTACAAAACAACGTCGTAACCTCCGCACTCATACTAGAGTGTCACAATGCACTCCAATCCATTGCGAACACGAACAGAGTAGTTCTGCAATGGATCAAGGGACACAGCAACTCACTGGGAAATGACACTGCAGACGAATTGGCCAAAAGAGGATCGAAGGTAGTAGTCCATGGACCGGAACCACTACTGCTTATACCTCAGGCCCAAATTGAAACATGGCTGCGTGAAAGAACCACAGAAACACACCATACCGAATGGATGAACAGTGTAGGATGCAGGCAAACAAAAGATGCAATTCCGGTAGCATCAAAAAAGCTTGCCCGCAGCCTCATCAGACTAAAGCGGAGCGAACTTCGGAAGGTTATAGGTACTATAACCGGTCATTGTTCTCTAAACAGGCACCTATTCCACATAGGAGTAACAGACAGCCCCACATGCAGAGCATGCATGGAGGCAGAAGAAACGCCGCGGCACGTGCTCATGGAGTGCGAGAGTGTGGCAGAACAACGGGCACGGATTCTCCAATCACCAGGATCACTCTCGGAAGCCTTCAGGAGCCTGAAAGGTCTACTGACCTTCTGGGATGACTTGGGCTGGTTGGAGTAGGGGAAGGACACAGCACGCACAATGGCCCAATCAAGAGGCTAAGTGCGGATACCTCCCAGCTAACCTAACTAACTAACTACACGTACTGGGCTGGTAAGCTATGGCCAGAGTTTTACGAAAACCCTGCTTAGCAATGTGGTGTAATTTAACTAAAAACAACCTACGGATAAGATATTGTAGGCAAGACTCAAAATAAAGATAAGGAGTAAGTAGAAAAGTATGACATGTTTTAATTGAAAATATTAGTGTGTTTTTATAGTAAATTTCTATTTAATAATAAACCTTTTGAGTTCAAACAAATGAAATTCAGTATTTTATTCTATATTTTTATAGTATTTTTTTTACTACTACTTTTAAAACTATTCTTAAAATCAATTATTTCCCTAAAAAAAACTCATCAAATCTGTATGCATTTGGCGAATATATTGCATAATATATTTAAAAAAAAGTCGTATTGGCTTAATACAGTTACTAGACGGTACTCTTCTATGGTCCGTTTGCTTTGTAGAGGGACACTGATTAATGCGACCCATGGGCATTTTTACATGTGACAATAGATACCAAATGTTTTATATTCATAACGAGGAAAATAACGTTATATGACTAACGCTGGATATAAAAAGAACAGAACTTCAAAATGTTGTTATAATGACCTTACATTATTAAGACCTTACAAAACATTGAAAAAACATTTTTACTAATAAATAACATGAATACAGTTTTAAGTACGCGCTCTACCTAGTTCCATATCGTCATATTTTTAAAATGTCGCCTTTGCGAAAAAGTCGAAAAAGCTCAAAATGGCTCAAACTATGCTTAGAAATTAGTAAACGATTGCTTTCTAATTATTTATAATAGCGAGGCTTAGACGAGGTCAGTACGTGGACTCATTACAACAAATTGCTAAGTCGGCAGTAGTGAAGAACAAAGCCTGTGAATAGTGGTGATGTGTGCAGTTTTGCGGAACTCGCGGGCAGTATAATTGGGACAGCCCTCCCCTAATGACTTAAACGTGTTAGCTAGCTCGTGGTATCTATTTAATCCACTTCGAATAGTCCGCTTCGATTTTCTAATTTTGATTCGTTCTTTGATCAATAACTGATTTATTCATGAAATACCAATTTATTCATTAACATCCATTAGAGTACTGTAAATAAACAACAACTTTTACAAGAGATTAACATCAAATCGAAATTGCGAAAAAAAAACATTTATGTTCACATTACACGTATTTATTTTCACACGAGTATTTCCTCGATTACTATTAGCTGCTGATTATCAACAACCTTATTTTTCGTATTTCGGACGTCCATAACACAATCAATAAGAGCCGTTGTTTTTGCTCCGTTTTCATGGAAGTTTAAAACCTGTGACATTATTATGAAAATTAATCACAGGAAAAGCGTACATGGTCAAAATACGACCCACAAAAATAAATCGTAAAGGAGTCACTGTCACAATAAGAATAAGTAATAATACATGTCACCTGACAATATCTGTAAAGCATGCAAACTGGATCCCCACTTTCAAGATGAATTCTAATTCATGGTATTACCTGGAACAAGGACAGTTTCAACGTTATTAAAAAGTTGAGTAATGGTCTATTCAATCTGTTGACTGCACTCCATTCACATTCACATTCTCATCGTTATGGCGTTTATGCAGGTGGAATATATAGATTGACACAAGAGGTAGTAAGACAAGTAAGTCTATGTAGTTTATGTATGATAGTATTTAGTTTATGTGTATACATAAATGATCGTATTTAGTTTATGCATTTTTATGTAGTTTATGATTTTATTAGTTATAAAAAAAATTAATTGTGTGTCTTTATCGCACCGCCCACAAAACATCTCTGTTTAGCCTAATGGTCGACTGGTAGAGAATGCCTCATGGCATTAAGTCCACCTATTATATGATTTTTTTCAAATCTGTGCAATAAAGTTTAAATAAATAAATAAGTATTAATAGCATCCAATTTAAGAATTCTTGCTATTTTACATCGACAACGTTGTCTTTGGCTGCTCTCGAGAAATCTTCGTCGAGTTGTTTTATAATATATTTGTTTATATATATTCAAATAAGACGTCCCATGCCTGTTACTTATATTTACATTTAAAAACCTTTTGAATATTGATAAAGAATAAAATTGACTGACCTGGTTCCTGATTTTAGCGCGACACTAAGTTTTTTTTTGTTAAGTATTAGAACTTTATGATTTATTTGTCACTTACGTCTATGGGCACATAGTAGAAACTCTTAACAATGTGTAAATGATACTAAAAACGATTAAGAAATAAATAGAAGTCGTAAAAGAATGTTCAGAATGTTAAGCAAAATGGGTTCATGCAATTGATACAGTGAAAAGATAATTTTGTATAACTAAACCTGCCAATACCTTGACGTCGTCTGCACTTTGAACTTTCGTTTCCTGAAAATTTTCAGGCGATGCTACAAATTGCCGGCCAGCCAGGGTGCCTTTGATGAATTTCCGCTGGCCAGCTCGACATTTCCGGAAAATGACGGAGCGCTTACATGCGGACTAATAAACCTTATGTAATCAGCCAGTATCTAAAACGAAATGATAGCAAACGGCATAACGATCCATTAGTCGATATTCCCCCCTCTTATTCTCGTCAATGGTTTATTCGTGTCTACCTACTCCAAATAATAAATTGCAGAGCTTTCTACAATTTATTCGAACTCATTTATGTGTGTAGTAATAATATCATGTTTTCCTTCGAACTTCCGTGGACGGCCGCCGTAAACATGTCAACACGGCTCTTTTTATTCGCTCGGAAAATGCACGTATCATTTTTTCGTGTGATAGCTATCTGACAAGTTGATTATAAAAACGTATCGGGGAATTTATTTCAAGACAAGCCAGTAACGTTGTAGCGATTCGCGGGGTGTTTTTTTATTGCTTCATGAGGTTTGCATGTAAGGAAAGTTTGTTTATGTAACTGGATTTGCCTTCTTAAATCAAGGTTTAGTTAGTTGTTATGTAGAGTCATGGAGTACAAACGAACCCAATTGATATTTTCTATCATAGATATCAATTGGGTGGGGTAAAGGTACCTAGTTAGAAGAAGAGGGATATATCTTTATCTATCTATTAAAATTAACTACTTTTATTTTTTTCTACGCTAAAAAAAGGTCAGGTTAGCTACCTATTACTAGGTACATATGGAATATGTAGGTATGTCAGTGTGGGTGGTGTAGTAAAAGTTTTTTATGTTATTGGATTATTATTTTGATTTACTTTAACTATTACTTTCATAAATACAATATTATAAATGTGTATTAACCTCGCTGAAAAAAGGCAGTTCACAATTCGCAACTGCCTTTTTTCAGCAAGGTTAATACATTTTCGGCATACCTACTCATAAAAGTAAAAAATATAAATTATATTATGTTTAATTTATTCATTTAAAGTTTTACTAAGAGACATCTCTTTTTCACTAACAGAAAATAAAAACGTTACAGGAATAGTTGTGAATATGTGAGTTAACTAACTACATCTGAATAAATAAAAACTGGTTATTTTGTATGACTTCTCGTGTACTTGTTGCATTTATTTTTGTGTGTTTGCTAATGTGCACAGGCGCGGGTCATGTTTGCGCTCATTCAATTTGCAGAAGCCCCTGAGGGCCGTAATCTTGGGCTTAGGGTTGTTGCGTCCCGGTTTTGAAACTCTTTCATACATCACGCGTCTCCTTATAAATAGTTGTATTCCGACTTGGAGGAAGAGTGATGACACGCTTTGTCTTGTTTCCTCTTAGGATTGGTATTATCATAGAGAAATAATAATACTGTATTATGATTGTTAGTAGATCTAATTTCGGAGTTAGAAATTGTCGTTCTATATGTATAATTAACAGTACAACCTGTTTTTCTTTGATTGATGCCTAGCGATTTTGAACGAATTTTTAATTGTTGTTTAAAGTATAATCACACACCAAGATTGACATATAGGTATATAGTAAGTATTATCGTTTTTATTGTAAGTTATTCTTTCTTTTAACATAAAAAATATTTATATATGTAACACATTACAATAAGCTCTAAACAATGATATCATAGTAATAAAATAATTTCACCAATTTCATTTTATTTTTTGCATTTTATTTTATAATTAATAACTATATTAACAATATTTGGAGATTTGTTTTTATTGTGCTGTGAGACCTTGCCAAATTTTTATGATTCTAGGTCAACGACACATATTATAATTTACACGTGGCATAAATGGCTATACTATTTGATGGCGTCGACTTATTATGAATTTTTGACACTTTTTAGGTACTGCGATTTTTTTTATTATTTTAACTTGTACCCTAACTTGTGTCTGAGAAAAAGGATCTTAGACCAAAGAATATGTGTTATTATTATTATAATTATGTAAAAGGTTTTTTTTAGTAATTAAACCCAATAAAAAACTATCCTCACACAATATGTATCCAAAGTCTATGATCCTAAATCTAACACAATAAAAGAATACGACACGTTTTCTTGCTAACACGTAACGGCTCCAGCCGCTGGCTTTCTTTAGCCGTCGTACCTATAGCTAATCGCATTACTTCCACGGCCTATTTTTACACGGATGTATCGCTTGGAAGTTGTGTAATTTTTCGAACTATGAGTTAAGACGAATGACACACTTAAACCATTATTATTCTGTTGACAGATCTAAAAATATACGTTTTTTTTTAATTAAGATTATGACGCCTTCGTCATAATTATCTGTTTCTGATTCTGGTTGCAATGATCACGTAGTACGAGCCGCACGTGTTGATATTAAAGCTACCTTGTACGTTTTTACAGGTAATTTGTGTGAGATTTTTATTGCATTGTACAATAAGTGTAACCGTTTATATGATTGCAAAATGTATCACTTTTTTAGTGCGTAAACAACTAACCTGTAAAAATATTGTACCTGAATAAATGTCAGAATTCAGAGGTTAATAGATCGGTCAACTAATAAATTTAGCAAGAAATAAGAAGTATGAAAAAATCTGTGATAGATAAGGTATGCTTGATTAAAAACGCATCACTTAAAACAAAAATGCGTCGTCGGCGTGTCTTGCGCTTAACTTATATATTGTATGTCCGCGGAAAGATTTGTGGACGTTCCGTGATTTATTATGAATGCAGCTGGCATAAGTCGGCAAATAATATTTCCTCGCGGCGTGTGTAAATTGTTATGTAATAAGTACCTATCAAACATTAATTGCATTAATGTAAATTATGCGTAAACAAAAAAAAAGGATTTATTTTCCTGGGAAATATGGCACATTTTACCCAGTTAATCGCATCAGCTCGTTTTGAACCCTTTTAGCGTATCCATTTTTGGATATGTTAAGCTCTTATTCGTGTCAAAACGAGAAATGGCTTAATTAAATACGTAACTGTTAACGTTATCTCCATAAACTTGTACCGAGAGCAACTTGGTTCACTCTGTTGACTCTGCACACACAAGAATATGAAGTAATACAACTCGCTGTGGAACATTATATCGGGTGTAAAAAAAGGCTTAACGAAGCCGAATACTACATATTATACGTATTATTACGATCACTTTTTTATTTTACACTATACCTGGGAAATGACGGGTTACCGAGTTATTGACAGTCAAAGTTACAATTTTTTTTTCAAAGATTTATACAAAATTGGCTTCTGTTTGATAATACTAAACTTTTTTACAAAGAAACATGATAAAAATTTTCAGTTCTTCTTTCATAAAAAGGCCTTTAAAGGGCACAGCCGGCAATGAATCGTGCGCACGCACACAACTACGCTGTCTTTCAAACCGGGGGCAGTGCTCTCGCGCCACCCGCTCGCCCGCTGAACGCGTACAGGCATAGTCTGTGGCGTGCGCGCTATACATTGCGGGTTAGAAATAAGTTTTTTTTTTTTGAGACTCAAAAATAAAAGTCATATCCCAGCAATTATTTTTTTGCATTCTACTTGGTTTTATGTATAGAATTCGTGGTTTAAGGCTTCGTTAAGCCTTTTTTTACACCCTGTATATGTCCTGTCAAGTGACCACACACTTCGCGGTGTGTTTGCTTCTGATGACTCTGGGAAACGTTCATAGGTAACAGTTTGACTTTGTTTAACCCTTTTAGAGTAGGTACACACTTACGCATTAAGCTGCTACTGATTGCTTCGTCCTAGTCTGTTAAATTATTATATTATACATTTTCGTATTAAACCAAGACGATATGGAACAAACTTTATTAGGATTTAAAAACAATACATATATTATTACCTGCGTCCACGTCAAAAAGTTTTGTAAATAACAGACGGACTGACAAAAAAAAGGTGGGCTCTATTTTTGAGCAAGCATTTGTTAGGTTACTTATAAACTACTGGAGCCAACTATGTTGTGGCCATTTCACTCGGAGACCATTAAACTTGAAACTGAGTAGTTTGAATTTGACATAGTTCTCTGGTAGCCCAATTTCAGTCCTTAAAACTTCAGAACCTAATGTTCTATGAGGTTTAAGCTAGACCTAAATTTATTTTCTGGCATTGATGATAGTAAAGGGCTCGAAAAGCTATATATTTTTCCAATTATGGAAAAATATTTTTTACCTGAGAAAAATAATTCAGCTTATTTCCAAATT
Organism: Anania fuscalis; assembly: GCA_950371115.1. Lineage (NCBI taxonomy): Eukaryota > Metazoa > Arthropoda > Insecta > Lepidoptera > Crambidae > Anania > Anania fuscalis. The sequence continues at coordinate 14,068,007 of OX493328.1, forward strand.
AATCCGTCTATCTTCTCTCTTGACTTGAAGTACCTACTTAAACTTAAGGTGGGCCTGGATAAAAAATTCCATTATTTTCCTTTTCGGGACTTTCACACTTTTTATTACGTCTCGCGTAACAAAGCGATTAGGTAAGTTTAAGGAAAGTCATTTTAGAATTTGAACTGTTAACGATTTCTTATTTTAGGCAAACATGGCGACAAAATTAATGTCTTCAAAGTTTGCTCGAACTGTGAAGATGTAGCGTGACTTTGTTTAATTAAGTGGCCAAAGTATGACATGATAAATACAGGCTATGCTAAACTTGGCCCAGAAGTCACCAGGCTGTGTTTGTCAGGGAGCTCAGGAAGTCGTTGGCATCCACACAAAGGTTGTCAGTTGGCATTCAAACGCAAATAAGATAGACACTCAAGCAAACTAGAGCCAAATGCGGTAATAAAATTTCAAAAGAACATTTTGTAGCCTACCAACTCGTGCGTACAGCAAACTGTTTTAATTCAGCATAAAAAAACTTAATCTAAAAAATTTAAGGTCCCACTGAGATTTTGTTCTAGTTTTGTGTGATTTATTCAGGATTGTTGATTTATTGATAGTCATTGACAATATGGACTTTCGTTTTAAGCGTATGCAGCCTAAATTGTTTAGTTTTTCAACTTACTTCAAAAAGGAGGAGGTTCTAAATTCGACTTAAGTTTTTTATGTAGTTTTTAGATTACCTACTCCGTTAATTATGGACGATTTCAAAAATTATTTTTTGTTTGAAAGAGTATACTCCTGAGGAGGTCCTATTTTCAACAAGTTAGGATTTGAAGATGGAATCACAGTGAAATGAAGATATTATTGCGATTTGTCGACAGAACGTATTTCGCAGTGTGTTGGGCAGACGTAGCACACTACCAGACGGCAATTTTATTTAGTGGGGGCGTAATCTAGCACTTCCGGAAACAAGAAACAAATAAAAGTTTCTTTCTTAAATTGACTTAAAGGTGACCTATTGACGCAACAACTTATCCTATGGTTACTTACATTACTAACGTTTTGATAAGGACTTAACACTAAAAATTGTAAATTAAATACAGTTTTATAAATCCACTTACTTATTAAATTTTTCTGGAATAATGAAATTAGAAGCGCAGAATTTATTATATTTGTCTATTATAATTTAATATCCATGACAATCGCATTCCGCGTTGGACTGACTAAACTAAGAAATATTCATATATTCATATTCATTTATTTCATCTTTTGGTAATAACATTACACTTAGATACGTCATTTTACAATTTAGAGTCAATAGAGCTTCGTCAAATGTACAAAAATAAAATTGAAAATACAATAAAATAACGATAAATATAAGTCAATGGATACAATATTAAGTTTTAAATATGTTAATGTCAGTAAGAGCTTCATCTATATTGTAGTAGCTATTTACAATAAGTATTTGTTTTATTTTATTACAAAATTCATTTCCTTGTAAATCTTTTATCTCCGATGGTATTTTGTTATAAAATTTGATGCCCATAACCAAAAAACTTTTTCTATATTTAGCCAACCGATGTTTTGGAAGTGCTATCTGATCTTTGTGTCGTGTTGTATATTTATGATAGTCCCCTTTTTTAGTCAATTTATCTGTTTTTCATGATAATGGTGTTCTTTATTCAGACATCATTCTGAAGCGTGTTGGGTTGTTGTTATCGATTTGATAATATCAGCCTGTCAAGTGCGAACAAGGCGATCCACTTGTCGCGAATAAAAAAGGCGAGCGCGACAATTTAAAATTAAATTTTAAATAAAAAGCCTGTGTAAATTTACAGCTAAAGGAAGGTTTTCAATTTTACTTCGATCAATTTTGATGGCATTGTTCTTTGATGAGAACCATTGGGTCGTTGGAACTTGAATTTAGAATTCCATTAGGAAATTGTTTTTTTACACTTGCTCTGCTAGTTAAGTGTTTAACATCGGGCTGTAGAGCTATCGAAAAAATATACTGCAGCTGTATCACACTTACATACTTTCCATGATGAGAATTGATTATCTCATCGAGAAATATCATATTTTTTACGTATGCCTGTATGACGTGTAGTTATTGTTTTAGTATCATCAACTTTAGCGAAGCTGAAGGAAATACGGTTCCATTTTCGACAAAGGATAGTTGAGCAGCATAAAGAGCTTATTTGGGCGTGGATCCTTGGGCCATAATCCGCAAGGCGCGGGCGCGGCGGCTCTCGAGAGCACATTATCACGGCATTATGCTGATGCGTGGCGGACGCCCGACTCACTCTGCCGTTACGTTTATGCCGGATTTATGACATTAATAGTCACACGACTTTACTAGCCATTTTTTTTTATAGAGGAGTAATAAACGTTTAATTATAAGCATTTTAACTATCGCACAGTATGAGGTATTGGACTTATACTGCGGTAGAAATCGGATTTCGGAATACGTTGACATTATACCTAACTCCCCGCCGATATACAGACTGGAAATCCTTACAGCACAAAGGTACATAGTCAGTCCGATGAGTTTGTGTATGAGACATTTGTAGCAGATTTTTTACAGTGTATTAAGTACTCCGCGAACTTGTAATGATTTTAGGAAATTTATTTTTTATGCTAATAATCTATTTTGATTGGGGGCTACTCATGTTCTGGTTTGTATGAATAATACTGGGATTATAGGGTTGTGTATAATTACGCTTTTTGTAAAAACGACGAAAATAACACACGTTTTGCAGTTCTACGTCTATTTTCTTCCAAATTGTTAATACTCTTAAAAACATGTCCCTATATGGGATCCATCCACGACTGGTGCCACCCGAAAAATATCCTCGTAAAAAATAACGGACAGAACGAGATTTGGAATTTATTGCGCTATTTTATGGAACTTAATATACATATTTTACGCACAGGGATTCCGGAATGATCGCCGATTGTAGGTCCCACAATCATTTTTATGAAAACGGCTCAAGGTTATTGTAAAAAACATTTTTTTTTTTACTTTTGGAATTTACTGCCACATAACCACAAATGGTTTAACGTATAACAACAATAAGCTTCTATGAATATAGGTAGTTAACAACAGTATAAAAGTCTACGAAACTTTTACGCAGGGTGACTGGTGACTAGTTAGACGCAACTAAATACAAACTTATTATACATATATATTAAATTGTTCTACCAAACAAATATCATCCAAATTGAGTGTGATTTCGTAACATAATAAATACTGACAATCATATCCTTAACCGAATTGTACTATATTATATATTGTGTTGTATTGTATGTACACAGTTTTTTCCCAATAAAGATTTTCTGATTCTGATTTTGATTCTGTACCCACCAGCACTCTATTTTGTGCTGATCATACATATTCAACATACATACATTCGTTCAAGCTCTGCTCGCTAAAGAAATTGGTCGCTTTATCGTATATTGGTTCATGTAATGCAATTTGCATTGCAAACGTTCGATGCCAATCGCACGGCTGCATACGATGAAAACGCGCTCCGTATTTTCATTTGCTTTTATAACTGTGTTAATATTGTAGTAACAGCCTACTGCCTCGCCTGCGAAAAATTTATGGAAAATCTAATAAACCAACTCTTTGATTGAGATAGCTTGTAGCAAGAAAGTTGATTTTTAACACGTTTTAAACAGTACTGTTACATAAGTGTACGACAAAAACTTGTTGTCACGTACAACTAGGAAGTGTACTCGTAGGTTTGGTGGATTATATTATCAATCATAATAGCTGCGTGTCGCCATTGTACCTGCAATGGTGGCAGACAGAGAACGAGAGGGGTGGAGTCCGTCGGACTTTAATTTACACCTTTTTTATTTTTTTTAATTTGAGATGGGCTTGCTCTTGACCCCAATCTTGCTCTAGAGCATAGATGTGATCTACGATGGAGCGAGCTTGCCCAGAAGATTCCTATTCACTCTGGACTTAAAGAGAGTCAGGTTATATGCACTCGGAAATACAGGCGTAGGCAGGCAATTCCACTCTTTAGCTGTGCGCATTATAAAAGATGATGAGAAGCGCTTAGTGCGGATTAAGGGTATATCAACTAAGAACGGATGGTAGCCGGCCGTGCGTCAGGATGACCTTTGTTAAATATTGTATGATGTACCGCAAATCCCACAGTTAGCAATATATTTAAAGCAAGCAGTACCCCTAAATTAGCCTCTCGACGCGTATCAGCACTTTTTAAATCCGACGTAAATATTTCTTTATGTCACGTCACAATTCTCGCACATTTAATACTTTTAGATTAGCTAAGACACAATTTTTATAATATGCTTCTAGCGTTGTTCTGACGTCTAGCGTAACCTTTTAGAACCGTCGTATACTACGAACTTTTTATCGACCGCTAATTGAATCGGTATTTGAGTTATGACCGATTGAAATCGTTTTATTATGCGCATTCAATGGCCTGTTTATAGTAATTAAAAGACCGATCAAACTATTTATAAGACTATTAAAAAGTCTGTAGTATTTGGTCTAAGTCGATATTACCAACACACTCTTGTATAATGTTACAATTTATCCGAAACCATAAAGTTACTTGCAGAATATTATTCTTTATTGGAGCGACGATGCGTGGGCTTTTATTGTTATTCTTAAAGTGACCATAAGCGCTGAAAATAGCTTACGTTGTGAACGGTTAAGTCGCATTGAGTGGTCGGTGTTTTGTTCCTCGGTATTTACGACTATGGCGCGGTAGCAAATAAAAGGCTTGTTTATGCCGCAGGGTTATTACTTCTATAGACTGCCAGTACACTCTCCCGAAAATAAAGTGAAACATCAACGCAGTTTACGAGGTATGAACGTTACAAATAGTGTGTGGATATTAGAACTACTAAAGTGTGACATCTTTAATCACCTTAAGATATATGCGCTTTAGATATTTCAGCACACTTATTCATTATAAAAATGTTCAACAACTGTTTTATGTATTGTAAGCATAATTTATTTTGTTTCAGCACGTAAATAAAATTTTAATCCTTACGATGTTTTTAGGGTTCCGTACCCAAAGGGTAAAACGGGACCCTATTACTAAGGCTCCGCTGTCCGTCTGTCTGTCTGTCTGTCTATCTGTCTATCTGTCTGTCCGTCTGTCACCAGGCTGCTCATAAACCGTGATAGTTAGACTGTTAAAATTTTCACAGATGATGTTTTCTGTTGCCGCTATAACAACAAATACTAAAAAGCAGAATAAAATGAATATTTAAGGGGGCGCCCATATAACAAATGTGATTTTTTAAGGCGTTTTTATAGATAATGGTACGGAACCCTTTGTGCGCGAGTCCAACTCGCACTTGGCCGTTTTTTACTTGATCATGTTTTAACGGAATTAGCAGATACACACATACAGATAGTGCTCTTATCTTAGCAAAAATAATAATGTGCATACTGACATTTTTTGTGATCCTGTGGGTTGATTATTTATTCCTCTTTGGCTGAAACCAATGCAGGCGAAGTCGCAGGTGTAGAATCTATTGGGTAAGTTTATAAAAAAATTATAAGAGTTAGGAATATTGTTGTTAACCACCAGTCAACTATTGGTACTCATACCTAATATTCAATAAATTCATCATCATCATCATTATTTCAGCCACAGGACGTCCAACTGCTGAACATAGGTCTCCCCCAGTGACTTCTGTCATCGAGGGGTTTTTGCCATACTTTGAAACTAAAAGAAAAGCATTAGAAAACTACGAGTATTAGTGTTTAGAGAATATACCTAGTCAGATCATAAGTTCTGTCACTATGAAATACAATATGAAATAATTTAGACATGTTTATTATTTATGTACCAATTTATATAGAAAAATAAACTTAATAAAACATAGATTCATATGGTTATAAAGTTGAATAGTCAAAATGACCCCCGCGATTTTGAATACAGGCCTTCAATCTGCGCGGCCAGTCGTCTATCGCAGCACGAACGAGGTCCATGTCAATATCGGCGGCTGCCTTAATCAAGGATGCCTTGAGTGACTCCAAATCAGGATGAGGCTTTGAGCAGGCCTTTTCCTCCAAGTGTTGCAATATCTTGTAATCTAACGGCCAGTCTTCGTGTCGGATGAAGTCGATTTCACGCGCCGCCAGCCAGTCTTGTGTGCTTTTCGCTCTATAAGCTGGCGCAGAATCTTGTTGGAATACCCAGTGCCTGTTATTAAACATGGTATGAGAAACAGGTTCCACAAGGTTTTTGAGGACTGTATTTTGATACACAACTGCATTCGTTTTTATGCCTTTCTCACAAAAATATACCTCAGTTAAGCCCCAATAAGAGACTCCCAACCAAACCATGAGCGAGGGTGGAAAATGACCTCGTTGGACACGCGGAATACGGTTGCTCGCTTCTTTACTGCTGTGTGCGTACACCTTATCATTTTGTTCGTTGTAGCTCTCTTCCACGGTGAAAATTTTTTCATCCGAAAAAAGAATTTCCCGATGCTTTTTTCCCGCGTACCGCTTCAACAAAGCGCGGCATCTCTTCAGTCTCAGGTCCATTAAACAAGCGTCCAAACGATGTCCTGTTTTTCTTCGATATGCCCTAAGCCCTAAGTTTTCATTTAACACCCTTTTCACCGTGGTCCTGCTTAACCCCATCTGAAGGGCCAACAGTTTTTGCTTACGTATGGGATTTCTTTGAATTCGCGCCTTCACAGCTTTTATCACTGCTGGAGTCCTAACAGAGCGAGGGCGACCACTTCTTAACCTGTCATTTACACTAGAGTCTTCATTGTATCGTTTTATGGTACGATAAACGAATCTTTTGGTTATATTCAAATTTTTTAGTAAGTCGAAAATCTGAATAGGCGCGTAACCGCAACGATGCAACGCAATCGACCGCGACACGGTCTTCTTTAAGTGTCCACTCCATATTTAATTAAAAATGTGGAAAATTCAAAAAGTACACATTTTTATTTTCATGAAAAATTCGAAATTCGAATTCAAAAAACTTTTTTGTGGCCAGCATTCTAAATTCAAAAGTTTTTATTGTGTGACAGAACTTATGACCTGACTATGTATAATAAAAAGACATACCTTTGATTTATAAGGGTCTATTTTTTTTAATTGCGTAAGGTTTACAAAAACTACTTAATTCACTGAAGAAATAAACAATTATTAAGGCACCATGGATATTTCTGCAAGTCGGGTGATACTTTTGTGCCACGCAAAAAAAGTTTAGATCTACAGTATTTCGTTCGTCACAACACTCAGCACACAGACGCATTTCGGAAAGAACATTGCCTCTATCGCGAATCACGCGTCGTTGCCTCCACCACACTTTTATTCAATGAGCCCGCCCAAAACTGACTTGACACTCGGGATGAGCACTGAAGCCAGTTTTATACTGCTGTAAACTTTAGGACGACTTCACCCATTATTTCTATTCGAATGCTCACTGTGCTCGTAAATAAAGTTACTGGTGAAATAAAATTTGCAAATTTTAGGATTCTTTTGCCGTTTATATAATCTTCATTACTGCTTAGCTTTGCATGTTGAGGAGAGAGTACACGATAATTTGCATACATTAGGCAGGAACCAGGGGCGTGCGGTGCATATAAGCAATTAGGCAGTGCCTACCTAATAATTGAAATAAGGTAGGCAGTAGGTACTTACAAATATGGATTATTGATGAAAACCACTGATTTTCATTAATTAAACACACTATAAGTATCTACTGCCTACCTCCAAATTAAACCAATGCCCGCCACTGGCAGGAACGATTAGTACTAAAGATACATACATTTCTTTAACGTTTTATGGCACCTACAATAAACTAGTTAAGCTTATAAGCAAGATATTACTCCACAATACAAAGTTTGAAGCAAGAAACTATACTTAACTTACTTCAAGTAGAACTAAGCCAATGACGGATTTACACGCTCACTCGTCTAAATGTAGTTCCGTAGAAAAGAAGTGAAATTTAGCAGGGCGGTTTTTTCTCACCACACGGCTAGCGCGGTAATTACGCTATGAGAGCTTGTTCATTTACCGGATAAATGTTTTGTGCTTTACAAAATACTATTTTCTATGCCTTTAACCAAAACTTTTTATTTTTTAAGGTTTCCTCGAGCTTATTTTGGTTAACAGGTTCAAATTAGACTAAGAATTATAATGTTGATGTTTTAGTTCGTTTAACAAGCTCCAGATTACACTAAAACGATCCAAAGATATTGCAGTCTACGTGATTTAAAGTATTATCATTTTTCTTTTGCAAGGAAATACGTTTAAAAAATGTATTAATAATACGTAGTAATGCGTATTTTTTTTAAATATTAAGTAAAACGATTTAAACGTTTCACTTATTATTAAAACATTTGTTTGCCCGATGCGGGATTCTAATACGCGATCTCTGTCTTTGTAGTCTGGACCGCAAACCATTGCGTCCTAAACATCGTAAAATTAAGTTTAAAGATGTGAAAACCAAGCACCAAAAATCATTTTGTGATGAAGTAGTTTTATATAGGTCAAAGAGTTATACCCATTCTTTAAATCGTTTGTTTTTAGTTGCCAGCGCCTATTTCGAGAGCAAGCACAGCTAATGAAACTTGTCTGTCGATGTCAGAGATATAAATATCGAGTGGGATATATCTTGCGAGATATAAACTTTTCTAGGGCAAGTTAGATGGCGAGAGCTGAGAAGGAATTTAACGCGGTCGTTATCCAATAAAGCTTTTGCTACTTTTATTATTTTACCAATCCTGAGAATATCATGAAATATATAATAATAATTAATCGATTCCACAATCACAACAATTATCAAGCCCCAAACTAAGCAATCTTGTACTATGGTGAATAGATAACGGATAAACATACATAAATACGTTTATAAACGACCATGACTTAGGAACAAATGCTCGTGCTCATCTCACAAACATTTGCCCCTCGCGGGATTCGAAACCGCAACCGCCAGGCTTTGTAGTCCGAACTTCAAACCACTACACCAGACGGTCGTCGATATACATAATTATGTTTAATTTGAAGTTATTATGTGAAGATACTAATATTACATACATACGTGCAATGTTTAAGTTATTGATTACTACAGAATTTTTTAACAAAACAATTCATTTGGAAAGTCAGGATTATACCATAGAAATTATTTTTATCAAATCTGAGGTGATTGGTAACAAACTTTTTTTTACTAGGACCTAAACCAGAGACAAATTAGAAAAGTTTGTTATTTGACCCGACCGGAAATCGAAGTGAAAATTACTGGGCCACAATACTCTATCTTGTAATGTTAAAAAAAATACTGTAAATAGTAAAAAAACTTAAGTGAAAGAAGATTTGTTATCCAAAATTGTAAATAGGATCTGGTTTACAGATAAGTATGTAGGTACGTATGCGCCCAAACGGCCGACCTGGAAGTCACTGGGGGAGACCTATGTTCAGCGTCCTGTGGCTGAAATGATGATGATGATGTATGTATAGTATTCACGAAAATTCGCTCGCTCTCAAGACGTAAAATACGACGCAATATTCAATTAACTAACGAAATAACAACAAATAACGTTTCAAGTTGATATTTTACAACCCCAGCCTGTTAAAGGTAAAATTTTAAGGTTATTACTGCCAATAAATGTTTGGATAGCGGCAAAGTCTATGAATAAATTGTACAGTCAAAGTCAAGCGTAAAAATTGCACATACTTAAAAAATATATTAATCTTACGTCAGACAGACAGATGATATCTAATTACAACCAAGGGTAGAAAGCAATGTAGCGCTTTAAAGTCGAAATTTCAGTAATCTGTACAAGACACTAAGTCGAGCTCGAAATAACAAGTAAAGAAATGTTAATATGACTATTGTTGGCTATCAATCGGTTTCGAGGTTCCAACGATACCTATAGTTGGTGTAGATATACAGGGTGTTAGGTAAATGGTACATCAAGCCGAAACTAGGCTATGTTAACATTTGCATATAAATACTATGGTTAATACAAAATTTGGATATCATCTTTTTTATATTATATACAAATTGGATTCCAAAAATAATGTGTTGTATGAAAACATTTAAATGATGATATCAAATTTCTGAATTCACCATACTATTTATATGCACACGTAACATAGGCTAGTTTCGGCTTGATATACCCTTTACCAAACACGCTGTAGATTGTGGAATAAAGAAAAAAGCAATCTATCCAAACAGTTAGTCAACAACTCTTAGAAAGCTACAATTTGATAATGAGAATGTATTTATGGTTTTAACTGTACAGTGGCAGAGGAAACACGTGGAGTTAAGATGCTTTACGGGACTTGCGTGTCGCTGTGTTTTAAAGTGTATGGCTCAGGGGATGCTTTATTACTTTCGTTACTTTGAAAGTAACAATTTAAATAAGTAAATAAATTACCCAACCGAAAAGAAAAGAAACGGTTGAAAATATTAAATATGTTCAAAAGTACCTGACCTAGCTTTATAAAATTAGGACTAAATTAAAGAATACTACAACTAAATAATTAATACTATTTTAATATATTATTAATTATACTTTTATTTACAAATAAAAAAATAAAATAAAAATCGTTATTTCTTTAACTACTTAAAATATAACAATAGCCTGTGGTTGGGGTCTACTAAGTACATGAGTACCTGTGGCTATCCATGTACTGTTAATGTTGATTTAGTTTTTATATAAAGCTAGGTCAGGTACTTTTAAAATATATTGAAGATTGTTTTATAACAACCGCGAATAAATGTTGAGTGCTTTAATACGAAAATAGCGCAATACAGATATTAGAGAAAATATTTATGTTCACAACAAACTTTATACATTCTAATCTTGTAGTAAAATAGCATTGACATGTTGGCAGATGAATTTCAAGTGACGCAGACTTTATAGTCTTAATTCTAATAATACGAATATACTCCTAGTTTAAGCCAGGCCCAAAACAATGCTGTAATTTTGAGCCCTTTTACCTGAATCATCTTCATATGCGAATATAAACTTAAATACGGGTATGCATATTGCGGATATAATTTATAAAACTGATTATGGTGTGGTGTATCATGATGTGATTTTACCAGGAACCTAAACATGTCTTAAAACAAATGACTTCTACTTTGTTTTGTTTTCTCTAAGTAGGTAGTTTAGTAGTTTTGCCAAACTTGGCAAAACATCATTTGTTTAGGTGCTATTTAGAGTTCATGGTTAGCCTCCAGAGCATATTGCTAAAATTCATTTTATAAAATGAGTATACTATTCACTCAGATCAGCTATAATTTTGTAATTAGCACAAATATTATCATTAGGGCGCTGCCATCGAAAGCACAATTTATTTTCTTGTTACGACTGTCAACCAAGTGACATGAAGATTATATAAGATTATGGCTAAATTAGGCTCCACTACAACAAAAATTACTAAAAATGAGAGGGACACCTTTCATTTTTGCTCCTTAAAATTTCACACAAAAGCCGACATAATCTTTCGACTTATTTAGCTGTCTACCAAAACTTTGTGCATACAAAGCGGGAAATAGCTCCAACGTTATCTAGGCGTAGTGAATCTCTTGACAGAATTAAATTAAACTGTGCTTTTCATTTTAAACAAACAACGAAGACTATTACACATAATTCAACACAAAGTTTGGATATTAGGTCAACGAGTTGTTAAAATTTAAGAAAAACCTGTGATTTTCTCGGTTTGTCCACAATGGTAAATTTGATTTAAATTCGTTTAAACGATGCTTTTACTAATCAGTGAAATACTTGTTAGGATTTTGCTGAGCCTAAATAAACAATTCATTTCATGTGAAGTAGCGTTTCCTGAGTGTCCATAAAAAGTTGTTTTGTGTTGGAACGATTTGTGGTCCCCTAATTAATTCAGTTTAGTGCGTTGTTTTGTCCAAATCCCCGTTCGTTCGGGGCCTTATGGCCGTTAATATGTCTTTGTCGAAAATGTGCTTAATAGTGTTTCAAATTGCTTTTGGAAATCTTGCAACCAATAAGTGGAAACCTTATAGCTAAAGAAATGGCGAATATAGGATTGTCGAAATGATCAAATAAATGAAATAACGATTTCCGTTAATTGACTATCTCCGTTAGCTATATTTGCCAATTGTGTTTTTAAATAATGAAACAACCTAAGCAGTTTTCTTTGCGGAAGGATTAACTGCCCATCGATAACCCTTAACAAACTTGCCTAATTCTGTAAACAAGAAAGATAAATGAAGAAGCATATCTCGATGGATAACGAGACGTTTTATATTAATTTGGTTGTGGGTTTCTGGAGACAGAGGAGCGCGTGCCAATCCGCTGTTTGCCTGCGCCCGGGAAATTAGGGCTTGAGAAATTTTCTTTACTTATTTAAAGGTCACCGTATTCTAGGGTTCCGGTTCGAAATTACTTAGGTGGGATAGGCATTTAGTATATTTCTATGCAGTTATAGCGCTGGCATAACCCAACGGATTAGCAAGCTAAAGTGGCAGTGGGCGGGGCACATAGCAACGTAGAACTGACGGCCGAGGGGCAGAAAGGTTCTGGAATGGAGGCCACGTTGAGGCTAGCGCAGCGTGGGACGACCACCAACAAGGTGGGCAGACGACCTGGTAAAGACCTGGAAAGTCACAGTCACAGTCAGTTGGGGGAGGCCTATGTTTAGCAGTGGACGTCCTGTGGCTGAAATGATAATAGATTAGAATAGAATAAAATAGAAAACGTTTATTTGACACACATAGGCATAGTTACAAAGAGAATTACATTGAACATACTCAGCATTTGTCGTTACAGCCGAAGCCGTAACGACGCTGGTTTGATGTTTCTATGAAATTAGTATTTCTATCAACCATCCATCTAAATTCAGCCGAAATCCAGGAAATCAAATTACATTATGTTTCAAGATTTCCTATTGTTCATTCGTATAATTTCAATTAAATGAGCTTGTACTAGTTTTAGTTAGCTGCTAGTACTGCCGGCTGCCGCTAGTTTATATCATAGGTTACCTGTTTAATAAACTTAATCTGTTGCTTATTTGTTCAGCATTTTCAATCAATTAATGATTCTTTCTATTTCCAACAATTAATACTGTAACCATTGAAGATAAATAAAGAGCTGTCTCTTGATAATGAGGTGCTACATATTAATTTGGCTGCGAGCTCCGTGGCGACCGACAGCGGTGAACGCGCGAATCTGTGGCCGAGCCCGGGAAATTACAACTTACTTTTTCTTCGCATTTATTGCAGTCATGTTATATTATTAAAGATACTCTTGATTGCACACCATGCAATGGAAATAATGGGATATGCCGTATTTGTGGTAACTGTTTTATGAGTAGCATTCATTATTTTTATAGTAAAAAAATGCGATTTCACGTCATAGTTTATGAATACGCAATTTTTTATCAGAATTTTATGGAAAAAGAACGGAAGGTGTCTTTGAATCGTGCGTGAAGAGCTAAAATGTTTGCCATCTCTTGCGTGTGAGGGCCCGTCACGTTATAATAGTGTGTTATTACAGGCCTGCCCATAACGACGGCAAACAAATGTTAACTAAGGGAATATTTACCCCACTGCGGTTAGCTGCTTTATTGTTCTAACGCAAGTCACGTAGGTAAATCGTTTTAATTATGGTCTTAACTAAAATGTTTGCGTTTTATGTTTTTAACTTTGAGTGAAATATTTATAAGCTTGTGAATTAATCTTTGGCGTTTGGCACCCTACTCATATGTTGCACAAGAATATTTTTACATTGTTTAAAATACACAAAACTTGCTTTGATTTGTATAAAAATTCTTAAAACAAATTAAAACTCGAGAGTCTTATAGTTTACTAGCCATTGAAAAGTCCCTCTATTTCAACCTGCCTTTATTATCAGGTAAAAAGATTTAAAAAATAGGTAAATGTAATGTAAGCCTATATTTTACGTCATAATATTGCATTTTATTGTCATCCAAATAACGCATACCTACTTTAAAAACGACTTCCAAGATTGGATCACATGTACATAGTTACAGGTGAACATAATAATATGTTTTTTTAGGTAGCAAAAAAAGTGAATCATTCTATTCTACCAATAAGTAATTGTAAAATGCTTAACAAAAATGATTGACTCAGAGTCAACAATTTGTCTGAGTGCTATCTACTTTATGCGCATCGAAATGGATTACATTTTATTTCGCAAACAAATAGATAGTGATGTCCGTTACGCCGAAGTGTAGAGGCTCGAAGGCCACCGTTGACACCTGCTTATTAGATTTGTTTCGATCTGGGATAATCTTGTTACGCCTGACCCGTCTTGCTACGTCGCCTGTAGTTTTTCGGCGCTAGTAAAAAGTCAGTTTACAGCATAAAGTATACAAACCTTTGTAGCTTTGACATTCTATTCTATACCTATGGATGGTTAGTAGGCCTTTTTTGAAAGCTAGTAAACGCTATGATGATCGTAATATGTTTTATATTTTTTGTTATTATTACGACTGAACGCAGAATCAACACCGAATGGTAGGTATAGTAGAGCATTAATTCATATGAATATTTTTATTTCACGTTTTCAATGTTGACTCCATCGTAAATATTGTTGTCTACATACGCCTTCTTTATCATAAAGGAAAACTGTAACTGAGACGAGGCTATAAAATTGTATTTGAGACAATCAAAAGAATACACATATTAGGTACCTTTCATAAATAGGTACCGTATGGAAATCACTCGCAAACATACGTTTTTTTTTATTTAAACATTACACTTAGGGTAGCCAGGGGTCCTACTAATGTTTTGGCACCAGTGACCTTAGAACCCTCTTCTGCGTGTTTTTCGACACGCATGTTATTTTTAGCCCAGCGGTATTTTCAGTACCTAGTAATGTTAGTCGCAGCCATCTAATTAAAATAGCCGTTCGATTGCGCGGCTAGCCCTTTCATTGAACAACGCTATTCAATCACACGCCTTAACTTCGATTATCCGGGTGGTTGAACGCAACGTTCAACAGCACAGCATAGATGACGCTTAGCTAACTTGTTAAATGTCAATTCAGGCTGATGAGATATTTATGACATACTAGGCTGCGACATAAAATATAAAAAATGACAGTTGATATAATTACGATCACACAGAAACGGTCTGCTCGGTAAATTGAAAGCCAGGGTGAGTCAAATGCATTTAGTTTTCATTTTAACGGTCCGGGCGGATCGGGTTACGGGTCAATGTGATAGTCGCTTTGTGATTGATGACATTCTACAGCGTAAATTAAGACTAAAAGTGTTCTGTATTAAAACAACAACAACCTTTTGTATGAGTACGTTAATTGAATCTATAGCAAATCGTCAATCTTAATTATTTGCATTTATTTTGTCCACTATGTGTGGTTAACAATCAGATGAGGTAGGTATCAACATTGTTATATTTCTATATTTTTGGCCCTGGCCCTAGTCATGAATTCAGGTGTCCTATTCATACAATTTATTAGACTTATTAGATTGGTCGGATTACAAATAGCCCAACCTCACCTTGTCTTAATTCCCTGGACTTTATTCGTGGAGTTCTAAATCCGATCCAATCACGAAATAGGCTTTTAAAGTCGTATAACTAATTTATTAGTCGTAAAAATGACCCCATTAAAAGGGAAATAAAAGAAAAGTGATGTATGCCCGACTAACACTGATTGTAATCACGGCCCTTGTGCGAGGCTTACAAGAGCAACTATTTCAAAAATATGAAACAGTCTACAGGAATATTTTAGTTATAAATCCTTGCGCAATATAATAACTTGAAACACATAATTGAATGATATCTTTTGAATTTTACTACAACGCCGCGCCGCTATACGTAATTTGTGATCAAAGTTACTGACATTGTTTATATGTTTTGGGACATATGGTTAATTTACCAAGTAAGTTATAATTTATCAACGTGCAAGTTTAAAATTGTAAAGTTGCAATTTACAGTGTTGCACAGACTTTACAAAAATATATTTTCATACATTTTCAGAAACACCTATATGACAGGTATAAGAATTCGAAGACTTTGTTATTTGATATATCGTATTATTTCAGACAGTTACTAGAGTTGGCGGCCTTCCAATATAATACTGTTAAAATAAATAACATTATTGAAACGAAATGAAATTAAATATAAATGAAATGTATTTCCAAATTACCAAAAGTACTTAAACTTTTGAAAAGCTTGTAAACACTATAAAAAATATAGCCTGATCGATAAATGTAAACAAACTGTTTTGGTTATTGTCATACTGTGAGTGATATCCCAATTTGGACTCAAGCGGCATTATTTAAATAATAGCCGTGATTAACAAAATGGCTCTTGGCCTAAGGGAGGGGAGGGTAAGCAAGGGGGCGCGGGTAGGTTCCTATTGTTTAGATCTTTTGTTTGTTAGTATGCTGGATCCGTTAATAGCTCGAAGCATTAAAATTCGGGTCAGGTTGTTGACACAAATTTATGAGGGCTTTGGAAAAGGGCAACCTTGATTTTGTCGTAAAGGTTTTAATAAAGATATTATGATACACATTTATATTTATGATACTACTCGTATACACTTTTAGATGATCGATCACTGATTGAAATTAAGTTAGGTATTTAGACTTTAATTGATACTCTTCTAATCAGGGCAGGATGCCGGCCCCAGACGGATTCTCTGGGTATGATAAGTACTTACTACGTCCTATATTTTGAGTTGTGTATTGAGTTCGAAGTTAAAACAATACAGCTTTAGTACTTTCTAGTTCTTGATTAGTCCCATGGAAAATAATGTGAAAATTCTGTAAGAAATGTATTGTGTTTGAAAATGTATAGTTTTCCAGCTTGGAAAGTGTGTCATGATTATAGTTAATTATATTCAGCAGACCACAGCGTACATTTATCAAACTGGAGTTCTTAGTGGGCGGCACTATCAGTTCTGCCATTTATATTGCTTGCCAGCTTCGGCCGAGCGCACGATAAGTTTAGTGCAGGTAATATTTGAGATAGCGCTCGTTAGGTGCTTTGCAAATAAATACCTCCTAATCCGCGCTCGAGTTTAACTATACCTTACGTAACTTGGTTCAGTGTTTTAACCTCAATTTCTCTCTTTAGATGTACGTAGATACTTTCTGTGCATAGTAGGCGGATAATTACTGTGGAACAAACTAATTTGTCTGCATATTTATTTGCAGTTAATACATTAGTTGACATTTATTTAGCTTTTTGAATGACATTAAAAACATTATTTGACATTTATTCGGTATTACTTCAGTAGTATTACCCAAGTTTCAGTATTTTTTTACATATGCTTAAATTTTAAATGTAGTTGCAAGACAATATACTTTTTCGTATAGAAGTATTTTTTGCTCATTATCTACTATCACAAAGAGTGGAGCGATTAAACCTAGATTCCCCTAGCAATCGACGCACAATACTCTGAAGTTATTCCTGTGCCTATTTACAGTCTCATCTAGCGGCGTATAAATAAAGGCTTTCATTCACTATGCCCGTGCTCCGCGCATATTGTAGGAGACAGGTACTTTGGGTAGAGAGGTACGAGCAATACATTCTACGCGAACACACAGAGCATGCCAGGATAATTACATCATGCCAGGCCTTCATAATGTGCGCCCCGGGCCTCCGGACCGCTTCAAACGTCGCAATAAGACTTAGGTTTAAATTAAGGGCAAATCGGCAAAGATCAACAGTTCAGTTAATCTGGCGATTACTTCAGCCCAGGTTTAGAAACCGTTGAAATTGTTACACCTTGATAAGGATTGGTGGGGGTGGGGTGGGCAATAAAGCTTTTAACGTGCGGAACTGATAGACATGACTCAAAATAAAATCAAGAATTGATTAAGCTAAGTACACAATTAAATTACTGAGGCAAATGCTACATTAGTACGAGTCCAGCGTAAAATGTACTTACCTTATTAGGATAGTTCAAAACTGCTATTTTGACTTGAAAATCATTTACTGTATGAAATCCTAACTAGCTAATCACATCAAGTTCCTGCAGATTTAATTAATAATTTAACTTTCTGACTGACATTGAGAAACAACAGAAAAACATACACATAAAAGTAGTTTATGTTAAATATTTTTTTAAATCAAAATTTTACTTGTTACGGCATCGTCACTTTACAATTTCTAAAATTATTTTATGATAACATGTAAAGCAGAAACGCCATTGATCTCTTTAAAAGTTTTAGTTTATGTTTGTTCAATGAATAAAAGATTATTTAAAAATCTGAGTAATTTTATTTATTGATGTCAAATGCCAAAAGTAATAATATACGAAAGAATGGGACTGTTTGAAATGTTTGTCTAAACAGACTTTTATTTATTTGACAGCAAGGCCACAGCTCTCTTCGAAGCTTTAGATCTTGATGTTTAAAAAATACAATTTGTCAGCAGCAAAGAATAAGAATGTATTGGTAGAGCGCCAGATGACGAAAAATTTAAATGCCATCCAAACGTATGCAGGGATTGATGAATATTAATGAAACCACTGACACAAAATAGAAAAAATACAGAAGGTCCACTCCCGCCGTTCTTGAAAACAACTGCCTAAATTGGGCTGACTACCTAGGTTGCTATTCTGAATTTTTGAAATAAGTTAGTGTGCTTTATTACTTCGATACATCAATTAGCTTATACATTCATCTTATCATACGTCCAAGCCTAAATGGAAAGACAAAGCAATATTTACTCTCCTCAACTTGGCTTCTTCAATGACTGTCGCTTTTAACAGCGGCGGCAGCTGCGCGTTGGTTGACAGAAATTATACGTACTAACTTGTTATATACTCACATTTCAAGGTGATGTGTTTATCGTAGCAACGCTAATGTAAAAATACCAATGAATAATTTAATATGTCTATTATCTTTTATGTAACGCTTACCTAAAACACTGGTGTTATACTAGCGAAGATATGCTAGGGAAAATTTAAAAGCCCATTTCTGCTGAATGTACAATGAAATGAATAATTGATCACTATCAAAACTTATCTTTAGCTTTACTTCTTACTTACTTTACTTTACTAGCAAGAAAAAACCAAGACTTAGTTTTATATACCTTTCAATATTATTTGGAAATTTGAAGAACGTGTAATCACAATTTTGTGTTGTATTAAAACATCCAAACACACTGCAGCAGTAATAAAAACGCTTATCCATTTTTTGCATGTAACAATGATCAATGCGTAGTAAACTGTCGTGAGTGACAGCCCGCTATAGCTCTATCCCCGATCGTCCGAAATTTTTAGTAAACGCGATTTTATTGTCAATCTGTGCGTGACGATTATGGCGATTAGTTCCGAGTGGACTATCTGTCCTAATTAGGATGTGTTTATGGAATATCATTGTAATCAAGGAAATCGCTCAAAAATATATGCGTAGCGTATGTTTACATTCATTAACTTATTTAGGTGTTTGCATGATGAGAATCACGATATCATACTGCTGAGCAAAATCATATTTATAAAGCCTCGCTAACGATACAGACTAACTGAAACTACTTTAAACATAAGGTCTAGCGCGCCGGTGCTATACGTAATATTTGTGCCACTGATGTTAGTATTATTTTTTATAAGTTTTTAACCCTCTGACCAGTATAAACATTTTAAATTTTTATTGGTTTTCAATCCTTACTCAAGGGCAAAAAGTTCAAAACATAATAGCAGCAATTTGGCCACTACTGGTTAAAGGCTTAAACTGTCTACGCAGTACATTCTTACGGATACATAGGTGAATGTAGGCATCTACGAATCTAACTCAAAAATTAGTTATTTAAACGGGCTCTCTTTTCTTAGACAATTAATATTTACAGTGGCCTTAAACACGCGTCAGCACTCAGCTCACATCCGAAGCTCACTAACATCATATAGGGTCGGTAATTTAATTACACAGTGTTATTGTGTGTTCCTCAGACCGCTCGACCGGGCTGAAATCAGTCAAACATTTACTAACCCTTAGTAGAGCGAAACTCTGCTTCATTACAGCTAAGTTGTACAGTGTACGGCGAAGATTACTAAATATATTATAAAATATTAGAATGAACTTCTTTTACTGAATCAAGTGATATTAGCCAGAACTAACTTTGAACGTTTATCCTTCTGATGCAATCATAAAAATATTTTAGCATTAATAACATCTAATGAGTACAAAATTAAAAGCAAGCAGTGTGTTGTAATACAAAAAAAATCTTTAAATACAATACTAAAAAACTATCTGGAACAATGTATATAGTAAACGGAAAACTTACATGCCTACAATGTTCATGGGAGTGTGCTGCGAAAATTGGCTACGTAAGGCATCTTCGATCACATCAGCGCCGATCAGACAAAGGGACGATTTGGACTTGGAGCCATATACAAACAAACTTGAGTTTTCGCACAAGAAAATTTAATAAGTAACTTTTACTCTCAACTGTACTCAACTCCACCCGATAGAATGATTGCGACATGAATACCCTCTATTGGAGGATTTCTTTCGGGATGTAAAATATTATCTATGGTGTCCCTGCTAAAAATCAGCGTCGTGATATGACGCTGGCTGTCACGACAAATGCTGAGCTTTTTGACACATTTTTCAATCTTAATATGTTTTTTTTTGTTGTTTGTGTGTATGTTAAACAAATTATATTTTCTATTTCTATTATACGTAACAAGAAATAATGAATTCGAAGAATTATTTGAAAATGTTATTTGTGGTTATTATGTGAAGCACGTGACCCAGGAAAATCTGTATAGAGCTGTGTTTCCCAACCTGTGAACCCCGGACCCCTAGGGGTCCGCCGACCTATCTCAGGGGGTCCGCTAACAAAGAAAAACGAATAGTAGAAGAGTTTAAATATAAGTGCGGCTAAACGGTTTAATGGGTCCGCGGATTGTAGGTATTCGGCGTAAGGGGTCCGGCATTGAAAAAGGTTAAGAAACACTGGTAGTGTTTTACTAGTTGTGAACAATATGCGATTGCGATGCGATCTTATTAAAATCAGAATCAATACCGTAATTGGGAAAGCTGAATTTGCCATCTGGCAATTCGGTCCAAAACCAAACATGATTAGCTACTAAATGTCAAGGAAAAACGGAACCCATACAAGATCACTTCGTTCGCCATCCGTGTGACTACAGGTCAATCAAGCTCCCCCTTTCCTACTGAACGGGGAAGTACCTATAATCAAGTTGAAATTAATATCCAATACTCAAGTCAACCCCTTGAAAGTGTATTAAATGCAAGCTTCAAAATGAACGCAATCAATAGATTCGCCCATTTACGTCACATATTTTTGTGTAGGAGCGGAGCACTTACGAAGCGAATCTATCATTTCATAAAATAATTTTTATTAAGACCTAAAAACTGATTTAAGGGCATGAATTGCTATCGCGCTAAGTTAATAAGGCCTAATCTTAAAACAGAATATACAAAATTAGTCAGTGTAGCACCGCTCCATTTTTTTAACGAGAATCCGAAACCCGCATAAAAAAGACACTGTCTTTGACACGTTTGACTTTTTCTTTATTTTCTTTCTTTTATTTTTAGGTTTCCTTTGACACCCAATATTGTGTAGGGTATCCAAACGTTTCACGACCCCCATTTTCATTTCGTCCTAAGACTTTGCTTTGTAAGCTAGAGATCACAATTCCACATTTAGGAATAGTCGTAACGATTGTGTGCGAAAACGATTAGGTATACACGTCAACAATCTTGACGACTGTTTCGGTCGGTCTGAAACGACTAATCGTGACATAAATCGTTACGTATTAAAGTACCCTACACAATGGAGATATCGGGGAGATTTATAGGTCACGTGCGCCTTGATTAAAAACCTCCTAAATGGTACGAGGGTGGATTTAATTTCACTGATTTCCATTTGGGAATATGTGACGAAAAAATTTATATTCCAAAAACATTTTATCACAGTACGCCTGATGAGAATAACTAACCTATTTTGCAATAAAAATAATTTCTGTTCAAGTTTACTTGTTTAATAAATTTTTCGGCTTTTTAGTTATTTCGGCTAAAATACGAATGTACTGGCAGGAATAAGTGGAGAAAACAGTAGACATTATCCCAGCGGTAGGACAAAAAAGTATCACTCCTATTTTCGTTTTTTTTTATAATATAACTAAAAAGATTCATTAACCATAGTTTTTAAGTGTCGTTGTTTCAGCTATCACGGCCACATTTTATCATTTGGGGCTGGGCGCTCCGCCAAGCTTCCATACAAAATGTTCCATGAAAACTTCGTTATCTTACACATTATTATCATGACGTTTGGGAACAATTCTCGTTCCAGATGAATTGCCATTCTTCCTCAAGTAGAACGTATTAACTTAAACTTCAGTAGGTACCTTTACAACTTTAATTACTGTATTTAAAGTTTCTAAGTGTGTATGAGGTCACTTTAATTAAATGCCTACTGTACAGAAACTACTTTGACAAAATGGCAGAATGAAAACTATCCCGAAAGTTGAACGATTTCTATGCAAATTTATGTGCCTTACGCCACCAGGTTGATAAAAGTTTCGAGACGAACATTATGATAACATTTTAAATTATGATTTGCTTTTATCATTATGTTATTCATTTGATATAAAATTAAGTAGCCAACCGTCACTTGTCTTAATCAATAAGTACAGAAACTTGCGAAAAACCTTAGTACTCCTTGTATATGCAAGGTAAATACTCTAAACCAAATCGGTCTTACTTATAAACGTTGATTAAATTAAAGACACTGCTGAACAGCTTATTAAAAAATATCTTTACTCATAAACGCAAATTTAAGTTAATCATCGTCTTAGTGACCTCGTAACTAGCTGTCAAGATAAGCAGCATCGTACCACATGAGTAAAGATTCTTTACTCATGTGATCGTACCCTTGTTTAAAATTTAATTACTGAAATGGCGTCGCAGCAACACCTGTTTTCTGTCTAGCTAGCTGTCATCTAGGGGGTCCCGCATACAGTGATGTGTTAAACACTCCTAAATGGCATAAGAGATTTCTTAATAATGGCTTCAATGACAGTATTTTGGGTTTTTCATAATGACTAGAGTCCGGTGTTGGCAGAGTAAAATAAAAATTGTGGTAATTAACTAATTAACGCCTAAGTAGCGTTTATGAGTGAAAAATAGTTACGCACTACTTAAGAAGTAAAGCACTGAATAGTTAATCAGTTACTAAGATGTTGATTAGTCGATTTTTATAAGTACGGCCGAATAATTTTAAATACAGGTTATAATTGGTACAAGAATGTATAGGTACTTCCTCCTACTTACTTTTAAAATTATTGCCGGCTGTTAAAAACTAATGACATCACTAGGAGCAATTAGTGAAAAGCAACGAAATACGTTTTCCATTTTACTCTGCTTAAAAATTATTTAAAAAGACATTGTTTGCTAATTAAAACAAGCTTTCTGGTGCCATTTCAAAATTTCCTTAATGTTAAAATATTGATTTTACAACGTGGAACATGAATATTCAACCACATTTTCAAGATAAAGTTAACAAGTTTGGGATGGAAAAAGTATCTCAAATAAATATTATCTAAATATGAAAAATATTACGTAGCTACCCACCTAGTACCTGTCAACGAAAACTTGACAGCTTTGTCCAGCTTTCAACAGATGGTTTAAGAGATGTGGCCGCGTTTTCCCAAATTGAATTTTTGACCCGTAACTTAATTACAGTTTATAGCCTAAAGCAGCTTTGTCAATGAGGTGGTCGTCGCTTGTGGTATGAATAGTGAAATATCTCTGATGCCCGAGCGTTTTAATATCAGCATCTTCCTAATCATGTCCGTGAGTTACGTGAAATACACTATTTCCTCTTGAAATATTGCCGCGTCATGCATTGTTATGGCGCTGTTTTCATGACACCGAGACTCGGATACAAAAAAATACAACATTTTATACTTTCTTGTTGCATTTCCAAATTAGCACTAAACACAACTCGGGTATTTATGCAATACATAGGTACCTCTTTTTACCCGACAGCCAAACGAGGGTTATTGTTTTATTAATTATTTTCCCGACGTTTGGGCCTAATTGCATAGACCGTGGTCGCGGGGTCTATGCAAGGTCTTTAGGTCTTTAGACCATAATCTGTCCTTAGCCAAATGGTGTTTGAGTGAGTGCTATACTATACTAGTTTACCCCGGGCGGAGGCACTAATTAGTCAAAGCCACTATAGGCAAAAACTGACATGTAAAAATATTATTTAATTTTAAATAAGTATTTATTGTGCCATAAATAATAGACTTATAATTTTATTGTTACAATAACATGTTTTTTTTACGAACGTTCGAAGTCAAATAACGGTGTACGGTAAAACCACAGTACATATATCAATAGTAAAACTAAATCTGGTTATTGTTACACGGTGTAAAGACAAAATTAGATGTAGCCTGCTTTTAAATAAATATAATGATGCAAGGTTTTCCAGAGCCCACACGAAGTTTACTAAATGGATCACTCTTTCTAATTCAAGTGGTTTACCTGCAGCTCGCGCCTCCTTGCAAGCCAGCACCATGCTGTGCCTGACGTCGGGGTTGTCGTCCGCGATGGTCTCCCCCACCGCGACGAAGCGCTCGACGGCGCACGCGACGGCGGCGCCCACGCGCTGCACCGCCGCCCCGCCTGCCGCCTCGCCACGTGTCGCCACCAGGCTACTGATCTGTTAAAGAAGTTTAATAAATCGAATATAGTTATGTATCATAGAATTAACATATAGTACCCACTCCGGTCCAGCTAGCAAGTGAATTTACAATAGAAGGAATTGGATTTTCAAATCAGTGCTCAAATAGGCCTTTACATGACATATTAGAGCATTACGTTTTCTGTTTGTGATAACTAACTCCTTTGAACTTATGCGAAGTAAAAAAGTAGGTACTGACCCTGACTGAAAATAGGTTATTTATTTAGCCTAAAATATCTACATGATAAAGATAGGCCGTAACTTAAAAAGTTCCTGTACAATCCTGGTTATTTGGACCTAATACTGAGGGCTGTGATGTGATGTCTATAGTGAAACAAAAGAATATTTACGGTTTTAGTTTCTACTAAAAAATAAGTACCTATACAACATGACTTTCATAACAACTCCCAAGGACCTAATTTTACTAACTTAATTTTCGGATACAAAATATCCAGTCCTACCTCGTAGTTTGATGAACTCATATCATGCCAAGTTTTAATTTTAATTCATTCAGTTGCTTGACTGACAAACAAAAATTATAACAATATACAGTTTTGGATATAGTTTTGTTTATAGATTGCCGCATAAAAAAATCTAACTATGTTCAATGTACATAATGGACTGCTACAGCTTATTATAAGTATAGATTCTACACCAAAACAAGATTGTTTGGGCAATTGTAATGCTAAAAATTTTCATAATGTATAGGACAGGAATTTCGAAAAGAAAGTAACTCGAAACAAAATATTATATACAACGCGTTGTATCAACATGCATTACGGGTACAAACGCATTTTTTATTTTTTAACAGCGCCAAGGGTGTCGACCAAACAAATTCAAGAGATACTCGTACCTACAACTCATTTAGATTTATTTTTGTCCTTCCATTTGCGTTTTTCGTGGGATTCAAAGCGCGTGCTCAATTGGATTTGGACGACAACACAACACAATAATAACAAAGAGTTAACAAAAGGTAACATCTTATTATTCAATGCTCAAAATTTATCTATTTAACACCGCGATAAAATTAACGAAGGTCTTAAACTAATACTAAAGCGCAAGCATAAAAATACCTCGTGATCGTCCCTATTTTGAAAATTAAGTATGTAGGTAACTCTGTCACTCGACTTTAAATTTCAAAGGCTGCGTTGACACTCGTTTATAAGTAGTACGTTTTTACCGAATTAGATTTTAAATTTTGAACCAGACATAATGAACGTGGACCTATTTGGCTGTGTGAGTGTAATTTTTTTCGTACAAACGTCGTGTGTGCTTAGGAACAGTGTATCACTGATCAAATAATACTACGTAGACAGTGTATGATCTACTTAAATTGTGGTAACTGTAAAAATGGTCATTTTTCTAACACAGTAAATAGAAAATCGGATATAAAATCTCTTTTCTCACGAGCGTAAAAGAGATTTTATATCCGACTAGCTGTTGCCCACGGCTTCGCTCACGTGATCATTATTTTATCCAAATCTCACATAGGAACATTTAACTGGGATAAAAATATATTCTATATGTGACCAAAATTTTATCCTAACCGTTGAGCCGTTACACAATACTGCAACTAAAATTAGCACTTGTTTAATATTTCGAAAACGGATTCCCAAATCGAAAAATAGTCGTAGCAACCTCAAGTCGATTTAGAGGACCTATTAAACAATATCCCACACGATGGGGTAGACAATAAAAAAAAACCATCACAAACGGGCAGATGGACACAACGAAACTATAAGGTTTCTCAGGACAACGGAACCCTAAAAGCTAAGAATCGAAGAAAACAAAATATTCTCGATTATATTATTCATTTATTTTAACGCATAACTTACATAAGTACATGTATCAAACAGAAAACATTATATCTACTTTAATTAGTAGATAAGATAAGATAGATAAGATAAGATAGATAAGATAAGATAAAGTTTATTTGGTATAAAACTTAAGCTACGTACAGTGATATTAATAATAATACATGCTTATTAATAATTATTTACAAAAGAAAGAGAGCGTTAATAACATAACGTAGGTAGGTAGATACCAACCAAGATGGTTTGCTCGTATGCTGTCTCAAATCTCATTCGTTTTAGAGCCAATTCTTAGTCTTTCAATCATGTTTATGCCAGATGTCAGAATTAGCAGAGCCTGCATTCCGCTTTCTTTTACTTGGCTAGCACCAAATTACAAGCAGCATCAATTGCGTCACCTGCTCCTGCATCAAGTACTGGTCTCGTCACTGCCTTTTACAACCTCCATCGTACAGTCAATACTTCGTAGTAGTATAGAATCTTGTAGTTCCAGTCTTCAGTTCAGTCAGATCTTTTCTTTAGTTATTATTTTAGTTACTTTCCTAACGAGTCACGAACACAATTTTCACATCAAAATATGTTTGACATTTGACATGACATGTACGCCATGACAACTGTCATTAAAATAATAAATTTTTAATGCCATTTAAAGCACTAAGGAGTTTTGATATCAACTTCGAAGCAAATCACCTCGAAACTTAGAGCATTCAACCAACAGGAGACGCCAAGCTCGCTAATTTCTATGAGAAAAAGTCTGTCATTTTTTGCGGGGGGAAGGGAATAACGCACACATAGGGAATTAACACTAACTCATTTTCAATGACGTTGCTACACTCGCACACAACAAAAAATATCTAACACTAGCTTAAACTAGACGCACACAAATATATTCACACACAAGGGCAACTTATCCATGCACGAGTGTGACGTCAGTTTTAAATAAACGAAGATAGTGCTTAACACTATCGATAAATTTTATCGATGAGTTCTGCCAGTATTATGATAAGGTTTTATTCAATTCAGACTCTTTATTATGTGTAAGATAGAAACTTTATGCAGAGGCGACTACAGGAGAACCGCCATAAGAAGACGGACAGCAGCGTCTCCTCTCCACCATTGTCCAAACTGCGATCGCCAACCCGCCTGCCAAGCGTGGCGATTATGGCAAAATCCTCCTTTTGGTGAGGCCTGTGTCAGGCAGTGGACTGATATAGGCTGGTAGTGGTGATGATAGAAACTTTCGTTTTGGCTGTCATTAAGATCTACAGGGTTATTTATTAATATACGTCAGTATGGTAGAGTTTAAGGATTGGACTATACCCAGCCGGAAAACCGGTCCGGGTAAGTACGGTTTCAATCCATCGCAAGTAATAAGGTCGTCGTGAACGAATTTTAGCTGATTCTAACAGATTCCGGCTGGTTAAAGTCCAAGCCTAAAACTGCAAGAAATACCTGCAAAATTTGGTTTTCAGGTGTATTGTCATAATTATAATAAAAAAAATACTGGGCTATAACCCGCAAAAATCGTAAATATAATTGAAGGTAAAGTTAGAAGGTTAAATTTTGTAAAGTAGGATTTGCAAGATTGGGTGTTAACTATTTTAGCTGTATTCGCGCTGTATACTATTTCGAAAAGTGCGTAGGTAAGGTAGTTCTATATCGTTGTGGATATGATTCATCTAGCCCCTCCCTCTTGGAGTAAAGGCATTCTCCAGATAGATAGATAAAGATAATTAAAAGACCTGTAAATTAAATATCAATCTTGCTTTTTCCACATCTGGCTGGCCCAACTCCCGGTTCAGGCAGAAGACTTTCTAAAAATATTACAAATATTTTCATCTCTTAAATCGAAAATATGAAATTAGTCTAGAGAAATCATGAAATAAGAATATCATAATACCAATTTTTCTGCTTGCTTAGAAAGACAAAGTTGTAAATGAATTCAAATATTATTGGTCTGGGTCTGTCTATGGTGGTGACTGGAGATGGTTGGCTCGGAAACTTTATAATATAAAGTTTTGTTTCTTTGGAATGGATTGATTTCTATGACTTAATCAGTAATTGAGAAGGTGGTGAATAATAATGAATAAAAAACATTATCAAATCCGCAAGAATCCGTTCAAAACATGACGCTATTGCTGAAGCGATGGATTGAAACCGTACTTACTCGGACCGGTTTCCAAATGGGTATAGTCCGAGCCTTAACAGACGCTTAAATAATAAATAATCTGTTAACTTTTAGCAACAAGCAAAATGTCTCAGTATAAAACACATGTTTCTCTAGAGTTTAAGATAAATGATAAGATATTTTAGGTGCCTCAAAGATTTTGTCGTAACTTTTTGTAATGTTATATTTTCGCAAAAATAATGAAAATTAATATTTAGTGGCATCTTAATATGGACACATTATAATAATGCCTATTGTTATATAAATAACACGGATCTTACAGTAAAGCAACCAAATTAAACAAAATTTATAACACCATACAGTTTTTATTGTATGTGTAAATAAATAACAACAAAAATGCTTGTAACCTGACCCTTAACATCATTTTTGTGTTAAATAAATTCATATAAACAATAAAACCTAATCCATCCGTTTATTTTCCCAACGGGTGGGTTTATTGGGAATGTTCCGAATATATTCCCATTTTTGAAATACATTCGGGTGGAATGCCAACTCTAGGTGACCTAAAGGTCAAGTGGTTAAATCGATATCGATATTTTGTTTTTGTGCTATCCCATCACTAATTTTGCTGCAGGGTGGCCAGCGTATATCAATAAAAATCTCAAATTTTCAGAATAAGGTGAAGTTCGCAAATATATTATATTATTGAAGTAGACCGATTAAATGCAAATATTTATAGTATTGACTATTGATACTTTAAAAGTAAGTATTAAGTCCAAAAAAATTGCGCAAAACTTAAACAAGAATCATAATTTGTTAACTGTGATATATCATTAATTCAATAATCATCTATTGTAATTAATGTTATTAACAATATCAAACGTGAAATACCAGTGTGATTTTAAAGTTGGGTACTTCAGTATAAAAAATTACGCTAAATTGGATTTTTTACCTTTTACTGGTATCACTTTTTGATTGACAAATTTTATGAGGTTTTTGCAATTTTAAGGCATTATTTGCTAATATTAAGACTCAATAATACTTATAGATGAAAATTTACGCTGTCCTTTAGCACATAAGATGTTTCTGATCTTTTTTAAAACGAGCACACGGCGTAATTTGGCATTTTTAGCTGCGGTTCTTCCACGCTCACCGTGATTTGACAATGATGGTGGAACGCGCTGCAAATAGTTTTATATAACCTCTGTGACCGACGGTCATAGACTTGTGGCAGAGGGGAATGCCTGTCAATGGCGTCTCCTGTTGGTTTAATGCTCTAAGCCTCGAAAACAACTTTCTACCCCTTTTTAATCCCGTAAGGGGATTAATTTAAAAAAAAAACACGAAACACGTCTTCCATCAATTCTGTTAAAGAATGTTTATGCAAAATTTGAATTGGATTGGACCAAGGAATCACGTTGTCCCATACAAACTTTGCCCCCCTTTTTCACCCCCTTAGGGGTAGAGTTTCGGAAAATCTTTCTTATCGGATGCCTACGTTATACAAAGAACACACCCTCCAAGTTTCAGGTCTCTATGATCAGCGGTTTAGGCTGTGCGTTGATCCATCAGTCAGTCAGTCGTTCAGGGCGGTAACCACGAACTCTTAAAACGCGTAGCGTAGCGAATGCTAAGTCTATGCTTAAAACAATCTCAAATCTGTCAAAAATTATCATTTCTGTCAAATTTTGTATAAAATAACGTACCAAAATTGACAGATTTGACAACTTTGAAATTGTTTTAAGAGTTCATGGTTACCCAGCAGGACAAAGCATTTTATATGCATAGATTTTCTATTTACTGTGTTAGAAAAATTAACTGAACGGAACTAAAATTGAAAGAAAACAAAACCAGTTAGTAAAGTTGACTCTATGATTAACTTGACTGAATTATTTCAAATAATAAGGTAACTATTTATTTTATTGGAAGCCTAATTAGATCATTTGTAGCGCTAGCTATTATTGCTCTTAAACAGTCTAGCACAATTCATGTTTCTAAGAGCTTACTTAAGTTTTAATGGCTTATTCAGCTGTATCCTAAACGACTCTTGATAGATGCTTGTTTCGTTTGGCTGTGTCAGCCTTTCCAAACAAGTTATGTTAAGAACTTCAAAATAAACTTGGGGCGCTGACGCGGATCTTTTATTCAACAGCTAAAAGGCCGCTAATTTATTTGTTAAATAATGTAAGTATTCCAACCTGTCAACTCTTAATTTTTGATAAGGGATAAATAACCTGGCCACGAAACCGTATTTAAACAAAGCTATTAACCTTTTATAATAATTTTGTTTTATACTGTTCTACCTTTTGTGTGCCCTGATATGTTTGGTTTTATTTCCGGGAAATTGTGTTAATAATTATACCTAATTATGTTTCAGCAACATTTCAACTAGAAAATCACATTTATTGATGTTACAAAATAGTATTTTGCATTAATTACTTTTAACCTTTCGCGTTCATTAATACACACTAGAACGGTAATTAACGCGATTATCATCATTTTGAATTGCGCCAATTTATTATTTCTTTTTCAGAATTAATTCCAGGCATCTTTTCGGCCATTCTGGGCGTATTTTGCAGGTTTCTGACATTTAAAATAAGTAAACTACATTAGCTATAAGTGAAATACTATTCTCAAGGTAGTAATGATTTACCTATGATATCGTTAAGTCTTGGGCTGCCCCCACACGTGACTTGCATAAACTCTATTACTGTGCTGTGCTATAATACTAGATTCGCACATGTTTCTTTTAGAAACATGCTGTAGTATAGTCAGCAGAACAAATCTAAATCTAAAAAATACAAGTATAGATCTACGCGATTCAAAGACATCATTTGTACTTTTTACGGATTCAAGAAGTGCCCTCCAATATCTGGCTCGGTTAACCTCGAGTTGTCGTGGTATCCGATAGCCTATTCAATTCTAAATAGTATCTGCCAATTGATATCTAAAAACAAAACTATTATAATTTAATGGGTTCCATCTCACGTCGGAATTATGGGCAATGTGGAGGCAGATCTAGCAGCAAGAGAAGCACTTACTGAGGGGATTCCTTATGATTGCCTTCTAGGATGACTTTTTTTACCGTCAAGAAAATAAACATGTGAGATAGGTAAATGATATAGGTGATGATAACATGATAATTTAAAAAAAAGTTTAATTTTTAATTTTATTTTTATCAACTATTTAATCTCATAACCATCTAATTTTAAGTTAATTTTGACGAACTGAACATTAAAAAAAGAATATTGGTAAAATAATAATAAAAATATAAAACCGACCAAAACTCAAATGCAAATTCACTGATGTATTCTATGTTTCTGCATTTTTTGGACATTCCAAAATTTATAAAATCAGTTGTATTTTTTAAACACACTCACATAATATCACATAGTTTTAGGTACAGAATACACAGTTATTTTTTCCTGACGGTAAAAAAAGTCACCAGTATATAGTGACATTTTATGCCTCGCTAAGAAACAGTGCAGGGAAATAGCGTGATCATTTTATTGAAAAATCACAGAATAACGGACTTTGGTATTACTCAACATCAGAACTAGCTTCCCCAAATCGTTTGACAGGACCATGGTTTGTTTTGGACATGGTAGTCCATGGTTTGACAGGACAGACATGAGGAGACAGTTGGTGGTATCATTGTTAAGATTACGTTCCGGACGTATTCCATCGGGCATGTTTTCGCATTTAATCGGGAAAGTAGACACACCAAATTGTCTTAAATGTGGTGTAGTGGACGATATGCAACATGTGAGGTGGAGTGTGTCCGTAATGAACCCCTGCGTAGTCAACTGTCTCGACTGTATATTCCACTAGATGTTGGTATGTACAACAGTATTCTTGCCGCTCCGTCATCCGAGAGTGCCAGGGTACTAGGTAAATTGCTACTCCTGGTTTACGCGAGATCATTTCTCGAGAGGGACATGAGTGGCAAACTTAATTATTCTAAAACACAGTCACGTTTGTTACATGTATAAGACCATTACAGGGGTGACCAATTTTTTGTAAAAACCTCTTAATTTCTTTTTTTAAGTGTAGTTACTTTGTTCTGAAAATTCGTCCATAATGTGTACTGAAAAGAATAAACTTATAAATAGTAATAAATCAATTAAAGCATTGAATTCTCGTGAAAGTAAGTATTTTATCTTGTGTATTTATGTTCACTCTATCGAAATTTTGGAAAAGATTCATTTCAAAAAAGGCTAATTGCACACTGGCTTTTAAAACGAAAATAGTCTTATGTGCAAGCTCTAGCACTTCGGGGTAGCCATGAACTCTTGAAACAATCTCAAAGCTGTCAAATCTGAAAATTTTGGTACGTCATTCCATACAAAATTTGTCAGATTTGATAATGTTTGACAGATGTAAGATTGTTTTTTGTTCGTAAGAGTTCGTGGTTACCGCCCTGAGATGTAATTCTGTTTTTTTGTTTTTGCCAAACAAATGGCCAGTTTTTATTATCGTGTAACTCTAGACTTTCCATTATATTCATGCAGTTTGATGCGAATGTCTCACTGTTTTTACTGCAGATGGTCGTAACGAAAATGGTCCAAAATTAAA
This sequence comes from Anania fuscalis, assembly GCA_950371115.1. Classification (NCBI taxonomy): domain Eukaryota; kingdom Metazoa; phylum Arthropoda; class Insecta; order Lepidoptera; family Crambidae; genus Anania; species Anania fuscalis. Next base: position 14,101,156 of record OX493328.1, read on the forward strand.
TGGAATTTTCATAAAGTGAAATAACAAAAAAATACGTCATTGAAGTTCCTTAGTTATGTGAATTTGCGACCGATTAATATGTGACATCACTAACTGTATCAAACAAAAGGTTGTATGGACTTGAATGCGATTTTGTTTAAACTTCCCATGAGACGGTAGATCCAAGTATTTGATATAAATGTGAATCAAAATACTACTCCGAATCTAAGAATAAAAACCGGCCAAGTGCGAGTCGGACTCGCGCACGAAGGGTTCCGTACCATTATCTATAAAAATGGCAAACAGGTTTATTGGATGGGAGCCCCCTTAAATATTTATTTAATTCTGCTTTTTAGTAGTTGTTATAGCGGCAAAATACATCCTGTGAAAATTTTAACTGTCTAACTATCACGGTTTCTGAGATACAGCCTGGTGACAGACGGATAGACAGACAGACAGAGGATAGGAGGATAGGAGTCTTAGTAATAGAATCCCGTTTTACCCTTTGGGTACGGAACCCTAAAAAAAGGTCTTGTCACGTGTCGGGCTACAAAGTGATCCTAAAGGGTTTTATTTTTTCTATGGTGTTCCGGAACTAAAGACGGAAATAAAGGTTAGTTTCCATTTGGCTCTGGAAAAATAAATACTGACTGTACGAGTACCAGAACGGTTTGGCTGAAGCTGATGAATCGACGAAACACGTTAGCGGCCGGTGCCTGCATTATACACCTATGATAGTTGGCTGATTGATGATGTGACGTCTTGGTTGGCTCGCTGCAATAGGGGTGCTATTCTGCCCATGAAGCAGATTACCCTAAGAATGGACCTATTTATTCAAAACAGGTATTAATTGCCGCAAAAAAATAATGTAAAGGATTATGCTTTACATAAATTAGAGCAAAGGCTCTATTGCAGAGCAGTTTACCTTCGATTTCTCTTACCGCAATAAAAATAGGTTACGTAAAACGTTTCAATTGTTAGATAGTTGCGACCAAACTTTTCTAAAATAAATGTTTTTAATGTTTATATTACGTGTAACGTAGAGAATGTTTTTTGTAGGTAATATAAAATAGTAATTGGTTATTTTATATACAAAAAAATAATAAATTCACAATATTACTTCTAAACTTAGTCTCTCGTTTAGGATATCTTAGGATCTCGTTTAAAATTGAAATAAATAATTAACTGTCGAAATTAATCATTGTTTTTTCGGATCGAATCAGGATTTGCTCACGACATCGGGACGGAAATCGGGGCGAGACCGCGCGGTGCGAGCTCCGACCAAGGTCGTCCTTGCACGCGAGCTTCTCCGTCAGCCGGGCGACTTGTTGCGTCGAGCTATCACCAGACCCATCACCGGATACGGTGAGGATCAGATCTCCGGAGGATTCGGCTAGATGTAAACAGAGGCCGCGGCTGCACGTACCTGCGGCTCCCGGCGCGCGTACTCGTCGTCATCGGATAGCGCGTCCATGTCTTCGTGTGCGGCTGCACGCGGGCGGTGGGCGCGCGCTCTGCGGCGGCGCGCACTCCGCGGGCGCGCACGAGCTCCGTGGCGTCGTCTCCTGCGGCACCGCGCCGCTCCGCCCGCGTCCGCCGCGGCACTGACGGCGGCGGGCCCGGCCGCATCGATCGCGCCGACCCGCCCGCACCGTGCCGCGCCGCCCGTCACGACTCCACGTGGCCGCCCGCCCTCGTGCTCGTGTCGCACACCGAAAACCAACTTTTTATGACAGCGATAATTGAGTTTCGCTATCGTAAACAAACGTAAAACTAACCCATTTATCTGAGGTGAGCCACATATCGCTGTTGAAGATATTACGATCTACATTTTTTAAAAACATATATTTCATCCATTGTTTGTACTGCCCGCCCCAGTGCATCCCTATTGCGACTGCGCGTTCCGAGGCGCAACAGATAGTCGTAACGAGCGCGAAGATTCAATCGTGGACGTCAGAGTTTGATGTGACGAACCTCATGGGCGACGCATTAGTTATTACGGGCGCTCCCGAAATAAAGTGTTGGTTTTAGACGATCCGCGTAAAGTCGATGTTATCGTGGCGCGACGTCAGAGGCTGGCATCAACGCAATCGGGAGGTGTTATGATGAAACGTCATGGCACCGGCGCCGGAAACGCTAGTGGTGGGTCGCTAGGGGCCTGAGTCAGTGATGCTGATGCATGCAAGGGTAGCATACCTGCTTGATGAGAGGGAGCAGGGTTCTCTCGATGGAGTACGTTTTGATTCGCGCGAGGTCGACGTCGGGCAGGCCGGCGGCCGCCATGGCTGGCGCGGGCGCGACTGCGCGGGTGCGCGCGCACACGGCTGCCGCGCGCCATTGGCCGGCGTGCGCCCGTCACGTGGAGCGAGCCGCCCGCGCCCGCGCCCGCCGCCCGCCCGCCGTAAACATCAAATTGCGTGTTTAGGTTGCCGTGTACTTCTGCGGGCTGTTAAAACTACAAGTTGGCGTGTTTTATTTTGTTTTGATTGCGAGCGAGGATTGTATACCTACACATCTTTATAATTTACTTTCTACATTCCGTGAACAAAGGATTGTTTTATGAAAAGTTAGACATTCAGATTTTTTTTCTCTACCAAACCTATAAGTAGCTTTAAAGCGAATAATTAAATGAGATATGAATATTTACAATATATATGAAAAGTTTTCAAATTATTCAAATTTGTACTGACTGGAAATACCTGCCTACTGAGTTAATACGTAACTAGAAATCTTTAGGTTACTAAGGGTTTAATAAATAAAATAACCAGTGAACGCATTTTTATTTATTATTAGTAAACTCTCAAACAGATAACTAGTAAACTTATTTAATCATTGGCACATTATCACAAAAGTTGTCAATGATCCATTCCACTACATTTGATGGCATTATCAAATAACTTATTCCATGAAACCGACTCCAGCTTGAGATCTATTTTTTAGATTTACGCATGTTTTTCTACCTATTGCTATAATCAAAATATAATACTGATATATAACGGAAAGATTTTCAGTGTTACGGTTTAGGAATACAATATAATGTGGCCACAAAGTTAAATAACATAAAACTTATATATTAGCTAAAGCTTTGGTAATTTATTTATGAAGAATTACGTTATAACACTACAGTACATTACTTGCAACAATATTTATTATATTAAACTAAATATTATATATTTATATTGGTGGTCCATTTCAAATAGCATTATGAAACCTAATTTTAAAATATTAAATATTAAAAATCGTTAAACCAACACGAGTTAACATCTTCCAACAATTTAGGAGTTGGAAAAAAACACTAGACTATGTAATTATTCAAATCCAGTTGACTGGATAAATACTCATAACACAAAAGTGTTATGAGAATATGTGTTATTTTATAAAAATAAGAATAATAAACAATTATTATTTTCAGATCAGCTACCTAATTGAAAACTATGAAATATAATTTAAATAATATCCAAATAATTATATGAATAAATAATTTGACTTTCTATTTAAGGCTAAAGGCAATCAAAGATTATTATAAAGAGTCTAAGACACTTAGTAAATTAGGTTGCTTCTTTTCATTTCTGACTTCAAAAATTTTCGGTTTTCGTTCGAGGCATATTATATTTCATGTTGCTTAATATATTTTGAAACCTTGGTCCTCATAAAATGTGATATTAGTTATAATAAACTCCCATGCTGATCTGCGGGCGGCGTTTGTTATACAACGGCTGTTTTGAGCTGGTGCTGTCCTGTGAGCTATCGGACATCCACGGGCTCTGGCCGGGGGAGTTCCGCACTTTCCTCTTGCGGAGGCTCTCGGTCGGGCCCAGGGTGGGCCTCAACAGTTGCTTGAAACGGAATGGACCTTCTGTGTAGTCGTCGTCTGAACTGAATATGGGAGTGGCGAGGATCTCTGGCGAGTTGCGCAGGATCTTGCGGAAATCGGATTCGGGGTCGTAAGCGTGGTTGTAGACCGGCCGCGGAGGTGCCTCCGACTTCTTAACGTGCTTTACCAGTTCGTTGATCTTGTTGCTGTGTATGAAAATAATGTTTTATTACCACGGTGATCAATAACTGTCATCGCGCATCATTCTAGGTATTGTTATCAAGGGTTCTTTAAAAGTCAGGCAAGAACATAATAGTGGAAACAAATACTTTGTTTTCGCCTTTTTTCTTTTAAGGTAAGTATCCTAACATTGACAATAATGGTGAGCGTGACAATTATAATTTTATTAACGAATCAAAGTTTTATATTTCGTCTGATAAATCATTTTTAGTTTGGCATTTCCTTGCAAGACTTTAATTTGTAAACACAATGTTTATCTCCGTTTTAGCGTGAACGAGTAAGATTAAAATTTAAGTACGCAGGTACATTGTTTAATCTTACTGGCATTTACTTAATAACATACACAAAATAAAACATGTAAGCCACATTACTACGCCACTGCACTACCCTACACCAAACTTCGGCATACCCGTTTCTCCTACACCCGGCAAAGCATGCGTCAGAGAAAGGCGTTAGTATCAAGACCAGAAGCGCGTGAACTCATGCTGAGGGGTGTACCTGACAAGGCCGCCGCACTGCCGGCTACATGGCAAGTTCTGCCAGTTCTGGTTCGTCTGCAAATGTCTGTCCTCGCAGTGCTCATTGCTGTGGGCTTGGTATCTGCAATGTGAATTAAAACTATTTTCAGTCCTTTTTTATTGATGAAACACAAGTGCATTTGTCACAAGATACAAAGCCAGAATGTTGGAACGAAATGTATATTCCATGCATAGCCGTGATATCAATAAGTGAAAATATAATCGTAGTATCACATAAAAATCATTTTGATAGGTATAAATAAAAATAAATAAATAAATAAGTATTGGCCAACATTGCTCTGATCCTAAGGTAAGTAGCTCAAGTATTTGTGAGAAACAACGACGGCACCACAACACTCAGACCCGAGCCAATATAGAAAAGTTTGTTTTCTACATTGACCCGACCGGGAATCCAACCCGGAACCTCAGAGATGGCGACGCGGCTAAGTCCGGCGTGCTCGGCTCTCGGCCGCAGAGGTCGTGATGTACGGAGGTATGAAATAATTTAATGTATTTAATCATACTATAAAAAAGTATCAATAAATAGAATATGCTGAACACACTAAATACATCTACTACATGTTTTTAATGATATTACAACAAACCTTGTGGGTTTGATCTCAAAGTCTTTCTTACTCAGCAATGGCTGATCCCAAGGACGCGCTGGGCTTTCCAGAAATTCTGGTGATGGACTGACAACAGTTCCGTAACGCAAGCATGCCAAAGTGATTGAAAATAGCAAAGTTAAAAAAAAGTTATGTGATACATTTTCACTGTTATCGCTAGAATCGTTATTATAGGTTTAGGAAGGTTATGATACAATTAAGTATTAATTAATAAACATAAATTATATCTTTTTAGTTGGTCAATAATTAACAAGTGAGATTGGTTGTGGAGTTTTTGATTACTCATTAACATACGGCAGAACGTAGATAGTATTTTAACTTTTTAATCAGCCTTTCAGAATAGAACCATAATGTCAATTTTAAAAGCAGTGTAACAAGAACATTCTGCCATAGCCACAGTATCTTCTGTAAAAAACTCAGAAAAACGTATAAACATGTTATTATCAATAAGAATTAGCCATTATAATTACCTCGAAAGTCTGCTAGCGTCCTGTTCCAACTGTGAAGGCTGCCCTCGCACGATAGCGGGCACTAGAGTGAACCCAGGCGGAGGCCGGTATTCGTCCGGAGGCCTTTGGACGTCGTGCAGCCGGATACCTGGTTTGTTGCGACGTAGATTTTTGTGGACTTCTTGGTTCTTGTTGTGGACCTGAGGATTATGTTGTTTTTATGTTTTTTAATATTTAATTATCATTGCTATTTTAACTGTTAACTTATCAGGTTGACGCTTTAGATCGAGCGAATTTGTACTTGATTTATTTTATAATTGAATGCTTGAAGACCGTTTATATAATTAAGTACTGTCTAAATATAAGCTCCTTATTTTGTAGTCTTAAAGAAGGTAACCTGAAAAATGTCTCTTTCCCCATTATTAACAAAGATTCATTAAAGGTAAGACAATTGTTTGGTCTCCAAAGGTTTACTTTTTAGTTGCTGAGAGTTACATACTGATACTCAGTTTAGTGTTAAAGTTGACTGCATGATTGAACCATAATCAAAATCAAAACGGTCCTTGAGTAAGTAATTAAGTTTTGTATTGAAATGTAAATTTTCATAATGATGATTTGATTGAACCTGGGACCTCAAAGATGGCGACACCAAACCCGGCGTGCTCGCCTCTCGGCTACGGAGGTCGTCAGTCATATGTCAGGTGATATGTAAGTTTCGAGTTCATAAGATAATAACCTAACACGCTATGCAGTAAGTAGCTACCTGGTCCGCGAACGTCTGCAGCTGGGCGGCGCGCTCTTGCACCGAGTACTGTTGCATGAGCTGCGGCGTGGGCGGCGGCGCGTGCTGCGGCGGCGGCGGCGGCGCCCGCCCCTTGGCCCACTTGCGGCGCGCGGTGTAGCCGCGGAAATCTGCTTGTATAAATAAATAATTATTGGACTACATCACATACATTGCTCTCACTTTCAAAGACAATGTTCGTAATGAGTACATCAGAGGGAGGCTTCAAGATTGCAAAGATAACGGACAAACTGAGCGAGTCCAGGCTGAGATGGTACGGTCACGTAGTGCGTAGAACCGAGGATCATGTCATAAGTAACTGCCTTTCTATTACTACTAGGTTCTAAAAAGCTACTAAAGAGGGGAAGGGAAGACCTCAGTCCACCTGGTTGACGAATATCCAGAGGGACATGAAGGAACTGGGTCTGAGGGAATGGGACGCACGCACGCATGATTGGAAAAGTCGACCCCGTGTAGCAGGGAAAGGCGAGGCCAAAGAAGAAGATCACATACATTGCTTTGATCCTATTAATGTAAGTAGCTAAAGCACTTGTGTTATAAAAATCAGAAACAACGAGGGTACCACAACACCCAGACCCCAGACAATATATAAAAGATCGTTTTCTTTATTAACCAAACCGGGAATTAAACCTGGAATCTCAGAGATGGCGACGCCATAATATAGTCAGCTACAGAGGCCGAGGTCGTCAAATAAATAGGAAATTATCCTCAGTTTCCAGTGCGAGCAAGAGTCAAAGACAGATCATAGATTTAAAAAAAACATTTGCCGTGAGTTAGTCTCGCGAAACCTCGTTTAGGACAAAGGAAAATTCGAAAAGAAACCTTTACCGTTAACAACCGACAAACCAAAATTAGCTATTTTGTATGAGACTGCACTTTAGTTGATTCGAAGTTCACCAGGTCCTTAAGTAAAGAATAAAAGTTTCTATGTAGTGGGTAATTGTTTAAAAGACAGACAATGGTTAATATTATTGTTAAATAAGTAGGTAGTGTCAGTGGTGTTTTGTTTTTATCTTATTTAGAACTAACTGAAGACCTATTGTCATGTGAACTAAGGTTTTCAATTGATACCTATTTATCAAATGTAAGTTTCAACTTAACTCAAACATCATTTTGCGGCAAACTATTTATAAAGTCAGCAACTTTGTCCAAGTTCTGCTGAACTCCGATATTGAAACACAAGTTTCTTTTTCAGACTTATTTAATCTACCGCTACTAGGAATTGCACTTACGGCTCTGTATAACAACTGCCGCCCGGGTTGTGTCGATGTTCTCCTTGTTGCCGGATATTATCTCATTGCTGTCGCTGTCATCTGACGTCATGCGGCGCAGGACCTTCGCCTTCATCATAGCTTTGTTTTTACTTGGGGCACCTGTAAAACACTCAATTTTAATGTCATTGTAGGACACATATTATTAATCAACTTAAAAAATTGTTGGAACCTTTTATAGTTTGTATTATTATGTAAAAAAATAAATCAAGTAAGTAATAAATTTACAGGTTAGGTTAGATTAGCCTTTACAGATGAGAGAACCACATAATGTTTGACTAATAAGGTACCCGGCTTTTGATGTCTCCTCTGATTCTCTTGCTCCCTTTGGAACTCCCGTGCAAGCTGCCTCTGTCGCTCCTGCAGACGTTTCCTCGTCAGCCAGCCACGCACGTGCCTCTGCAGCGTCAGCACGGAGATAGCCATCTGCGCCTTCAGCCGCTGGAAGTAGCGGCGAGCGAGCCAGCCGCGGCCGCACGCTTGCACTAGCACTACTTTTCTTATCTACAAAGAATTTATGTATTACAGTAGGTATTATGAAACAGGGTTATTTTTACCCCCGCCAATTTTTTTCCCGTCATACTGAAGAAGCAGTACATCAAACCTAAGAAATAAAAAACATAGTTTATAACAAAAAAAAAAAAATGTTGCCACTTGTCGTTACCAGAGTATATTTCAGCAATTACTTCATTTAAGTCACTTTTAATTTAATGTTTTCCTCTAAGAAAATTTTTAACGACTAAGTTGCACGACTATCACTCTTTAACTAACTGCTCTATCTTAACCGTTATGATTTTTCTTACAAGTTCATGAAAAACACTATTATTGTGAATTTATCCGGATTTTTTAAGCCAATAGTTTTTTTTTTTTTTTTTTTTTACTTAAGATGGGCTTACTCTTGACCCCAATCTTGCTCTAGAGCATAGATGGGATCTACGATGGAGCGAGCTTGCCCAGAAGATGCCTATTCACTCTGGACTTAAAGAGAGTCAGGTTATATGCACTCGGAAATACAGACGCAGGCAGGGAATTCCAATCTTTAGCTGTGCGCATTATAAAAGATGATGAGAAGCGCTTAGTGCGGATTATGGGTATATCAACTAAGAACGGATGGTAGCCGGCCGTGCGTCTGGATGTCCGATGGAAGAAAGGTGACGGTGGTATGAGCTCATGCAGCTCATGAGCACACTCTCCGAAGTACAATCTGTAGAAGACCGATAGGCAAGCAACTTTGCGGCGGTGAACCAGGCTGTGCAGCTTGGACGCCACCAGTTTTTTATCGCCTATTATTCTCTTGGCTCTGCGTTCCACCGAGTCTAGTGCAGCAAGTTGGTATTTCGCCGAGCCGTCCCAAAGGTGGCTGCAGTACTCCATGCAAGATCGGACTTGGGCTTTGTAAAGAGTTAAAAGCTGTCCAGGCGTGAAGTACCGCTTGACTTTATTCAGGACGCCCAACTTTCTAGCTGCAATTTGAGCCTTAGACTCGATGGTGGTGCCAAAGTTGAGGTCAGAGGACAACTCCATGCCAAGAAGTTGTAGAGTGTCGGTCACTGGAACAGATGTACCTCGGAAAGTAGGAGAAAGGGTGAAAGGACTCCTTTTTGTAGAGAAAAGACACGCCTTTAGTTTTCGCCCAAGTTTAGCGCTTAGAGGGGGGGGGGGCGCCCTACTCGAACACAAATTAGCACTTTAAAGTTTAATATTTCGCTAAACGGATCCCTAAATAAAAAAATAGTCTTAGGGGTTACACTAGTAAGTTTAAAGGACCCATTCAACGATACTTCACGCGATGGAAAAAACATCATCCGCACGTTACATGTATAAAAAAACCTACCTAGCTACCCTAAAAAAAATATTTTTCTAAATTCTAATCCACATAATTGTCGGCGTGTTACAGTTTTCTAGTGTCAACAGGCTCCAAGCAAAACCTCGGACGGACGGACAGACAGACGGACATGACGAAACTATAAGGGTTCCTTGTGAGGACTACGGAACCCTAAAATGTGACTGTAAAATCCGGTTATATAAAAACAAAAACATTTTTTTCACTGAATATCATTTTTTCATTACTCGCTCAACAGATGGTGTGGTTAGGAATAAAATAACAAAATGGGCTGTTAAATAGCCTTCTTGTTGTTGTGTTGTATTTCGTTTACTATTTAGTTAGGTATCAAATTTAATCACTTTAAAATACTAGATAAGGTAGGTACATTAATAAAAACTAGGATCCAGACCATTATTACACCGTTTACGGTGTACATTTAATGGAGAGTTTATTAGGCCATAAGGCCACGAATATCCGTTTATTACTTCTCTTAAATTATATTTTAACAAGCAAGATTGGGGTCAAGAGTAAGCCCATCTCAAATAAAAAAATAAAAATATATAAAATTTTACCGGTGGTTCAAAAGTAACCCTGTATATTCTCTAGTATTACTCGCATTGTGCTACTCCTTAAAAAACGTAGGTATATAAGCCTCTTGGAGCTCGTAGGTACTATTAGTAAATAAGGCATTTTATTAAATCAAGTATCAGATCTATTTAGGTATGTGTAGTACAAAACGAAACCATGATTCCATGTTTATCTGCGTAATCAGCGTAATGCATTTGCTTTTTTAAATTACTTTGGGTTTTTATGTCTGGTGTATTGATGAATACTTGATGAATGATTCTAACTGAGAAATTAAGGGAGATATTTTAGTAGAGTTTGTTAGAAGATAGACCTACTAGTGGGTTTTTTTCTCAATTCCAAATCCCACTAGTAAGTGGGATTTTTTCTTTCAAATTATTACTTATAATGTTAGGTACTTCTTAGTTTAGTATTTTTTTACCTGTTCTTCATAAATCCTTGCAAGCACTTCAACGTGGTAGTACTTAAGAAAGACCTTCGATTTACCCAGAGCCCAACCATCCATCTTTAACCTCATAAGCAGAATACGACATGTATCGCGGTTTGGCTTCATTTCTTCGTTGTAACTGAATACTAAGAATCCGTACCTGTAAATAGAAAATAAAATGCAATTTCGTTTATAATTAAAAAAAATGTGATTGAGACCATTAAAAAAACACTAACCTTTTAATAAAATCTTCAAACGTAAGGCGGTGGGAAAATCCATTTTGCCTTATTCTAATTGTTTCTAAAACTCCTGTATATCGAAGTTGCTTCAATATCTTTGCGTTGTCGAAATGTTTCGGGGATCGCGAATCGTTGGGCTTCAAGCAGCGGACGAACTGTGGAGTCCCACTGACCATCTTCTGGAGCAGTTCCATCAGTGAGTATCGGAAGTAAGTGGCGACGGTCTGTTGCGCTCGTGATTGTGATGCTAGACCTCGGCTGTTGAATCGATCCTAGAATCCGAACGGTTTTTTGTGAATAAAGCTACAAATAATTATTTCCTATTAATAAAATCTAATTCTCCTTTACTGTTATTTTGTCTTTAATCAATCCGCTTTACATCGTGTAGTACTATATTTAATTCTCTGTTTGTAGTTAAAAAATCAAACAAATATAAAATTATTTACCCGGGAGTCCCCATTTAAAGGACTTTCTAAAGATCTTGAATCTATGTCACCTTGTAGAGGTGAATACAAGTTCCCAGTCTTAGTAATAGGACATTGGAACAAAAATCTAATAATGTCATATTGACTCTGCCTCATCAGCTGGACAACTTCTGGCGGTAAGAAGTTCCTATTCTTCTCCAAGAAATTGTCTGCTTGGTAAACCACGCGTCCCGCAAAGTGATGTACGGCAAAGCAAATTGCATCAGACTTCGGCCGGACGTAATATTTACTCTTTACATTGTTGTGAAACTTTTCTGCAAGAAACATTGCATTCATTTTACATACCTACGTACATGTTATAATTTGTACAATTCATAATTTAAAAATACAGCGAATCCAAGCTAGTGCTGTTACAAAACATTAGCAAAAATTATCTAGATGGTTACTAAAATGTCTGTTATATGGAGACTGTTAAAAGAACCTTATTTGCATTTTTAACGAATCCGGTGTAGGTGGTACTTAGTTAACGAACTGTAAAATTCTCTAGTTTTGTTATTTCATGTCGTAGTTAAAGTAAGATAAAAAGTTGCATAATTTTAAGTTTAACTTATTTTTTTCTCACCGATAAGAGTTCTATCTGATGCCCTTGGGAATCTACTTTCTTCATCAAGTAGAGCCAGTAGTCCCATAGGTCTAGACAAGAGCATGTCTAGTACTGGTCTGTTATCTGAGAACTCGACTAGGTCTACCGGTACTCCTTCAGCCATATACTCTTGTTGTTCCCACGTAAAGATGTGCTGGTTGAAGTAGTACTGGATTTGTTCGTTAGCCACGTTAATGCAGAGCTGTTCGAAAGAGTTTTTAGAGAAGTTTTCAAATCCAAAGATGTCAAGTATCCCGATGGATAGTTGCTCATTGCTGTAACAAAATATAATGTCGCATCAAATCCAAAAAATATAATATATATTTTGAAGAAAAAACACCATAACGAGATCAAATGGCTATAATATGTTATCATTTAATGAAAAACTTCTTTGTTGAGATTTAAGTCTACTATTATTTTATGCCTCCTGATTACTCTGTACGGTATAATATACTTAGTAATTAATTATGTTTTTACCAGTGCGGTCTATTTTGGCAGAGTAGAGCATTGATTCGCTCCACGATCCTGTCGAAGGCTCTAGCGTAGAGTCCCCTTGCAGTGGCGTCTCTTGCCACAGCGGCCTCGGTGGGCGAGCTATGCCTTGCGATAGTCTCTCCTCTTGCTACCACGCTGCTGCTTGTCAGACACTCGCGAAGGTCTGCAGTCTCCACGCCAAGCAGGCATGATGCTATTAGAAGTTTAAAGTTTTAGTTATTAGGAAGTTTGTTTTGTATTTTTTATTTTTACATCATTCTATAACGAAAGTATATATACCTCGATGAAGTGGCGCAGTGTCGATGATGGTAGCTCTGTTATCTGTGTTGTCATCGCCAGCCATTTCCCCAAATTCAATATCCCCGAGATGCAAAATAGCGGCCAGCATTTTGTATATTATTTGTACCTCGTCATCATGGAATCCTACGACCTGATAAAAAAAATCAATTTCAAAATCAGACGTATTAAATCAATTTTGTTAATGCACAAGCTAAATAATGATAAACTACCAACATTCTAGTCGTATGTATCCAACAGCAAATAAATAGTCTACCTACAAGTTTTTAGATAAAGTACTTCCTAATAGTAGTTCTAGCTATTGTGCATCGCAAACGAAAGTGAAGTGCTTTATATTTTTAAACTGTCTTCAAAGGTCATTTTTGTAAACAGGCCTGACTAATATTTCTTATTCGTCCCAATTATTACTATTTTACCCTAACACTCCTTCGGGACAGTATTGTAGACTAGCAGTATCCATGATGTTCACCTTGAAAGCCTGGTTGAGCTGCCTCCACCGATGCACGTTGTGCTCGCGGTGCACGACGGACAGCGGCTGCAGGTAGCGGTGCCGCGACTTGAGCTGCTCGTCCAAGTAGAACTTTCTCCAGCGGCCCTCGCTCTCCAGCCCGTCGTATAGGTAGTAGAACACGTGGAAGTTACTCTCGCCCCTTAATTTTAAAATTAATACTCGTTTTATGTATTTATTATTTGATATGACGGTTAGTCAGTTTGGCTTGGCTCTTTCCGCACTTAGCCTCTTGATTTGGCCATTGTGCGTACCGCATCGTCTTTCTTACTCCAACCAGCCCAGGTCGACCCAAAAGAACAGCATCCTTTAAAGGACGGTATCTTATTGTATATGAAGAAGATTGAAGTGTGTATAGACTCTTAGATCACTCCTTTTAAAATGTTATTTTAGAAAATAAAAATATTGATTATTAGAACGGCAATCGTGCCCTAGGTTAGTATTGCAAACCTCAAGAGCGACTCGACCCATTTTAATGCTTTTTTGTTTTGTTATTCTCTCTCACTAACTCTCTAAAACTGGGGACTTTGGGAAAAAAGGAAACTTGATAACATTGAATAATGAACCACCTATCGGAAGCTGTCGAGTTTGTTATTTCTATTTTACTCAAATAGCAATGGTGTAGGCGAGACGAAATAATCTTGTATGTAGTTCATTACTCGCTCAACAGATGGTGTGGTTAGGAATAAAATAACAAAATGGGCTGTTTTGCTATTTTATTCCTAACCACACAAGGTTGCAGCCTTCTTGTTGTTGTGTTGTATTTCGTTTAGTATTTAGTTAGGTATCAAATTTAATCACTTTAAAATACTAGATAAGGTAGGTACATTAATAAAATCTAGGATCCAGACCATTATTACACCGTTTACGGTGTACATTTAATGGAGAGTTTATTAGGCCTAACCGAGATGATAGAACTAATTTATACAGCTTAATTCTAAATCCCTTCCAAATTAAGCTATATGCAAGGAATCATATTCTGAAAAAAAAAAAAAAAAATAGCGTTGTCATGATTTACGAATGAATTTGGGCTATATTATTTTATGGCTCTTGCACCTCGATAAGATGACCTCGTCGAAAGCACAGAATAGGTAACCATGGTAGCGAACCTAAAAATATGGTAACAAAATCCCTGTTAGATTCAAAAGATGGTATTTCTGTTGCTCAAATACACGAATGTCACCGTGGCGACCAAATTAAAATAAAAAATTCACGTTTACATATAAACTGATAAAAACTTATCGTTAGTTTAGTGTGGAAAAACCACGTTTTTGCGATGTACATATCGGTCAAGTCAAAAGCGGTTGTATTTAGGCAGTAGAATCATCAGAATCAAAAGAGGATTTTGATTCTAACTGGGGTTTTTTTACAACTTGTAGCTGCAAAATATCTATTGCAAGTTTACTTACAAAGCCTGATGCACGACTCTGGACTGTTCTAGAAGATATACCGACATCCTGGCTCCTGAGATTCTTCCAACCCTCATCATCGACAGGTCAAGATACTTCCCGAAGCGAGAACTATTCGCATTGATTCCGGTACGGGCGTTGCCAAACGCTTCCATGATCGGATTCACCTGGAGGATCTTCTCTTCCAAGTTACGATTTTGCGTCTGCAAACAAGAAATGTTTTGGCCTAGTATCGTAATAAGAACCTAACCTTGGTATAAGTTTTTATAAATACTATACTATAACTTAATCAGAAGCGCAGTGCAGCAGAGATATGTAATTTTCTTTTTAGGCTACTTCTTGTAAACTTCTATATTTTATAATAACTGAACAAAATACAAACTTTACCAAAGTTATAACGATTAATTAACTTTATTTGATTTAAGGACATCAGAAATAACAAACCAACAAAGATACAAAAATATCTACTTCACATAGAGATGTTTTACCATTAACACGAAATTCGACCGCGGTCATTACGGGGACATCCATTAGTAGTTCAATGCCAATGTCCATTATCGCGGCGATCTAGCTAGAGGATAACTTTGTTGGCAAAACACGTCGTTAGTTAGCATGACATCATTATTTTTGCAAGATAATGCAGGAGAATGAAACGGCTACGAGTAGGTATTTTTTGATGAAGTGCCCCTCTTAATTTAATTACATCATACCAGTGTCTTTAATTACTTATTAATTTTATTAAAACACTGTTATTTGCTTTGTATTGATTGAGAAACATTATTACGTATTATGAAATGTTAAAGTTGATTTAATATATTTTGCAAACTATTGTAAACCACAAAATACTCGTTGTTTGTGGTTTAAATTAATTAGAAGAAATGACATATCAATCCCTATAGAAATCAGAATGTTCATATTTACTTTTGATAAAAATACGAGCTGTTTCAGCAAAAGGTTGGCTGATTCAGTCTTGCCCGCGCCGCTCTCGCCCGATATAACTATGGCCTGGTGCTGCTTCTGATGCATTAGTGCTTGGTGAGCGGCGTCAGCTACCGCGTAAATGTGTGGTGGGTTGTCAGATCGACATCGACCTTGGTATATTTGCTGGCTCTGTAACAATATCATCATTATCTCTTATGCACGCTGTATCCGGATATAAGTTATAGTCAAGCTATTTTGAACATCTTTTCTGACCGAAATATTCTGAGAACTATTGAAAGGTTGTAATAATGTGCATTTATTTCACTGCATGTTAAAACTGAATAAGTACTATGTTAGAAAATTTATGATTTTGTTTTTGAGATCCGGTGCAAAACTTGTATATTGCATGGCACCTTAAAATAATGTTGTTCTTTAATCGCACTACCTAACACATATGCGCATTTCGAACACGCTTTAATCAGGTACTCAATCTAGTCTGGTAAACAACGTCTGTCTCAAATAACCGTCCCGCGTTGCTTACTTTGAGTCGCTAGTTCCGACGATTCTTTTCTGTCTTTGTAAAGCGTTACTATCATTTTTTATTTATGATGTGTGGTATTGTTATCCGGCAGAACAACGAACGCTCATGAGAAGTGTGAAATAATATTCATATGAGAAAAGTGTGACGGCTATTGTTCAGGAGCGTACACGTCTGTGACCTTATTGAAATATGTAAAAGTTGACACTAAAACAACAAGTTACATACTTACCTACATAATTTTTAAAATCT
This sequence comes from Anania fuscalis, assembly GCA_950371115.1. Classification (NCBI taxonomy): domain Eukaryota; kingdom Metazoa; phylum Arthropoda; class Insecta; order Lepidoptera; family Crambidae; genus Anania; species Anania fuscalis. The sequence goes on from OX493328.1 coordinate 14,117,419, forward strand.
ATTTTATGAAGGTGCTAAATGCTTAAAAGGTTAACTCGATACGACTTTAAAGAGGTTTATTCAAGGGTCAATAGTTATTGCTAAAGTAAAGGTCGGCAACTTTCCCTCGACGCCTCCACTTACCACAGTTTCATTTACCTTCGACGTGTAAATTCCAATATCAGTGAAAGGGTTGACTGCTACCAAAATGTCCCCAATGTAGGTGTATATTTGATTTTCATTGTATCTCTTTTGCAGTTGTTCTACAATCGCGTCTTCTGTTAAGACTTCCAACGTTGCTAAGTCGTCGGTGTACATTTTTTCAGGCTTCGCTTTTCGGTGAGATTTGAGTTTTCCTCTTTTGGTGGTTGCATCTGGGGCTCTGCAGCTGCGGCCTTCAGCTCTTTGCCTCTTAATCTCTGCTTGAAGTTCTTTGCGGATCTATAAGCATTGTGTTATGATCATAGAGATAGTGTTATACTAGGTATAATAAACAAATACCTACGTTAGTAATTCTTTGTATTGTAGCAAGAATCGATCGTGTAAGGTAATTAAGTGTTGTGATTGTAGAGTGGACTTTCAGTATACAAAAATGAACTTTTATTATCGATTTTAATGTTTTGATAGAAATTATGGATTATCATTATATCTAGAATCAAAAACATTCAACATAAAGAAAGAAATTACTGATAAAATAGTAAATGTTCAATTGAAATTACCTTTTCTTCAAACGCACTAACTGCTAAAAGCAGTGGATGTTCAAGAAGCTCCCTCGCAAAGGGTCTTTGATTCATATCTTTAATTAGACAATCCGCTATAAAGTCTACTAGTTGTGGTGAGAACATCTCTGGATGTGATAAAGATGGTGGTGGATTTCTAGGAATTTGGAATAAGGCTCTCATTGGATGAAGCCCTGACAATGGAGGTTCTCCCTCAGCTAGCTCAATCGCTGTGATACCAACTGACCAGACATCGCACCTGCAGTCATACGATTGGTCTAATTGCTGTTCACATGCTATGACCTGAAATATAAAATAATGAAATCTTTTCTACTGTAATTCTCAATTACTGCAATAAAATTATGCATTTCGCATTTATTGTTTTAACTTACTTCAGGAGCCATCCAATATGGAGTTCCAACTGACGTATTTCTCCTCGCAGCTGTTGCTGCCAGATGCGAGGAGACTCCGAAATCGACAAGTTTCACTTCGCCATCCTCGGTGAGAAGTATATTATGACCTTTGACGTCACGGTGCATGCACCGGTGTGCGTGGAGATGCGTGAGGGCGCGCACGGTGCCGCGCAGAACATACGCCAGCTGCGGCTCCGTGAGGCTGCTCCCGCGAGCTCTTAGCCCAGCACATAAATCGGTCACTGAACCACCGGTGCAAAGCTGAAACATTTAAATAAACAAAATTTATTTGTCATCTTGGAATAAAATAATGGGCAAAATTACTTTAATTAAACCCACATAAACTTACTTCCATAACGAACCATATTTGATCGTCATCAGCTGATAGGCCACGTTTTAGAAACAGACCAAAGAATTCTGGAATATTGGGATGAGTGGATAGGTCTCGAAAAACTAAGAACTCCTCTTCAATTTCCTCAATATTCTCTGTTATGTTTTCTAATATCTGAAAAAAGAAAATTGAAGTTATTTTAATATTTTATGTATCTTAATAGATGTATGTTACAAACATGACACTAGGTAGTGTAAAATGAGAGGCTAACCGAACAAACCGTGTATTGTTTTTGCGGCCTTGGCACGAATACAGTGTTTTGAGATAACATCTACACAATCAATTAAAAGCCGTACTAACAATACACTCTTATAAAATACTTTGACCCATTATTTACCTGCAAACGTTCATACGAAATCTATACCAACGTTGCTTTTGCTATTATCTAGCAGATATGGCATTATTTATAAGACCCACTTTTCTGGTTATTAGCGTAAATAAAACGTCCTTTTTAGTAAGGTGAAAAGCTTAGGATAAATCTCTCTTTGTTCAACCTTGCTTGATGTAATACACAAAGTGGAATTTGATCAGAGGTTTGTTTTACTAACTTATTAAATGTCCCGTGGTAAGGTTTTTTTATTCAAATAAAAATATGTGTAAACTTCAAGTACTTTATACAAATATCGATAAGTTTAATCTAGATATTAAAAATGACCTTATAATAAAAAAAAACATAAACAAACCAATTCTTGAATAACATAACTAAGTAAATTGCATAATATCTACTACATAACATAATTTATATATGAATTATATGAGTTAGAACATAAAAACGGTAATTGAAGCGATGATAATCAACTGGATCTTCTTGAGTGAATATGCGTTGAAACAGTTGATTGCGATACGGTGCGGTGCATAAAACAGTTTGATTAATTGCTTTAATTCACGGAGATCACCCCTTATATAGATTATAGAGTATATATGAATCATGCATATTAAGATAATGAGATGCAGCGCAAATAGCTGACATTGCTCTATTTGTTTCTCAAATCTTCGTTAATAAATCTCTCAAACGTCCGCAATGAAATAAAATTACAATCATTTTAGCTCGTCTAGGAGCTGATTTATTAAGCTGGTTACCGTTGTATTTTTACAAACTGAGGTGTGATTTTATACGCTTGGTAAATCATGCCATCAATATTTGGATAAAACGTTTCTAGAAATGTTTCTGAATACTTATACCTTATGATGTTTATAAATTGAGTTTAGGCACCTAAACCTTTGTCCTTAATTAATTAAGTCGGCGGCCCTGTTCAGCTCCACGTGCTGGGAAGATGTTACTTACTTTTAAAGCGACGCGTCTCCCGGTTTTCTAGTACCGCGCGCAGTAGACTTCGCCGTGGATGCCTTCGTCGATAAACTTCTGCAGCGCAAGAAACTGGTCGCGGGTGTCGTGGCCCTGTGCAGCTCTACTGGGAAGATGTTACTTACTTTAACAGCGACGCGTCTCCTGGTTTTCTAGTACCGCGCGCAGTAGACCTCGCCGTAGATGCCTTTGTCGATAAACTTCTGCAGCGCAACAAACTGGTCACGGGTATTGTGGCCCTGTGCAGCTGTACTGGGAAGATGTTACTTACTTTAACAGCGACGCGTCTCCCCGTTTTCTTGTCCCGTGCGCAGTAGACCTCGCCGTAGGTGCCCTCGCCGATGAGCTCCTGCAGCGCGAACCGATCGCGGGGGTCTGCGGCCCTGTCCAGCTCCACATGCTGGGACAGCCCGCGGTAAGCCATGTCGCTTCGCATGGCTTACGTTTCACATCAATCTCCCATCTGTCGACAAAATAATAGTTTTACATTTATTACAGAAAGAACATGCTCACAGTAAAAACAGTAAGAAAACTAGTAGTTTTATTTAAAAAAAACAACCACAATAAACTTGCACATGTCTCAGTAGGTCTTAACCATTGACTTATACTTAACAGTAGGTCTATTGAATGAGTTAACATAAAGATTGAATGTGTAATTCAATAATCATGAATTTCATAGATAGATACTAATAATACTTATAGAAGCATCCAATTAAATAACCTACCTACATTCAGTATGTCGTAAATTATTTATTACCTCTTCGAAAAACAATGATGACGAAAAACGGAATAACAAATAAAGTAACAAGAGACAATCGATCGTAAGAAAAGTAAAAATGACGTTTTCTTCGTGGCCAGTGCTGCGCGCTAACGGAGGCAAAAGAGGCCGCAATTGAATAAGTATTCATATTAAGTGATGCATATTTTGTATGCACACGTAGACATCTTCCTGGTCAACGATGTCGGAAAAGGACAGATATTGAATTTATAAATAATTTTATTCCGTCGCATGCGCACTGTGATTGGAAAATTGAGGATGTGCGCATAACGGATAAAGTGTGAAATGTTTTCGTAACAAACAACATCATCCATAAATAAGTATCTATTTTATAAAGTAACGGAAGTACTTCCTACCTATTACTTGGTGTCCCGAGTAGGCATTCCTTATTTATATAACTTTTAAATTAATCATAGTTATCTTTTAAACTTTCGCGTTGCATTATAACTAAAACTTATAATAACTTCTTTGTTTGGTGTGCAATAAAGAGTATCTATCTATCTATCACGGGTCTAAACGCGACGTACTATAGTATGTAGTAGTATTGTATGTAGTAGTAGTCGAAACGTCGAGGAATGTAAGTAGTATCAATACTACTACATACTATAGTACGTCGCGTTTAGACCCGTGATTATAAGTTTTAATCATAGTTATAATGTCCCTTCGTTTAGATTTCTACGATTATTCAACAATAGAAAACGACGTAGGAATAAGCGTGGAGCTACTTAACTATATTCACACATTGTTATTATGCAAAGAAAATATCATAAATATCTCGGATAAGCAAGGACCTACATATTCAAATTGGCTTAGGTAATTTTAGTAATAGTTGGCAAATATAAATAAAAGAGTTAACTTTCTCTGATATTGCAATACCATAAAAGCCACGCATTTTACATTACTCGAATAAAAATCAACAAAACTAAACTTTAAAGACCCACAACATTCCTATTCTGCAAATAGTTTAGTAGCCAGCCGAAGCTTCGAATTTAACGTTAATATTTTCTCGAACAAACATTTACTGTTAATGGTATTATTAAACGTTTTAATTGCCCACCTCGCTAGGTGGAAGATAACATCTTTTTTAAAACACTTGAATAAATTATGTGACGAGTTAAAACAACAGTAGGTGTTTAAGTAAGTAAATGTAACTTTCGAATACATTACGGCCTTTGAGAAAATCTGATTGTAAGCAAGTGAGTTACCATGTCTCGGTTGAGCATCGTAGAGTGTAACCTATAGTGTAACATGCAGTTAGCACTCGTGATGCAATATCCAGTACCTACATTGGCTTCTCCGAAAGAACGCTGTCAAATTGGTGTCAGAGCGGCAGTAATAGAGCCATTTGCCAATATTTGAACTACGGCTTTGCGCCACCAGTCGCACTAGTACTCGTAGATGACTTGGCAGAAATGTCAATAGGAAATAATCGCGATTGATTGCATTTAAGTACGGAGCAGTAGGTCAAATTATAGCATGTTTATATTCGTGACATAATGATACATAACGTTATTTTAAATTACAAAAAATGGTGCTATTTACAAGATAATAATCAGTAAGTACCTATTCATATTCTAAATTTTGTTGCTGTCCCGTTAACCCGATATTATAAAAACGTGAATAAATATTCTTGATTGGCTTATACTTAATAAAAAAACAAATGCAGTAGATAATCGTGTAATCCAATTATCATTGTAATTTGTCTACAGATGGTAATTACAAGGTTATTGATCAGACGCTTCTTAACAATCAGGGTTATTACAAGCGTCAAACATCTCTGGAGTGTTGTAATTTTTTGTTCAGTGATAACTCAACAATGCAGCAATCGGCTCTAAAAACAGCGAGGTCGTAGCCACTGAGGCATTGAACTTAATCCATCATTACCGACGTCATGCGCAATTAGCGCACACAATACAACGTAATGTTTAAAATATTTTCAAGTAAAAACACGTCTCAGTCTCCGTGATCGACGGACGGGAAGACGACACGACACTTTCACTGTTTGCTTTGTCACGGCACGAGCACTGCCACATGTGACAGATATGTCTCCCTCTCTTCTTTATTTAAGTGCATCCAATATTATCATCTTAAGTTGTAAATGCAATAAAAAACAAGTGTTCAATTTCGTTTTGATTAATGTTAATGGCGTATAATTTCGTTAATATTATAAATAAATATTAACGAAATTATACGCCATATACATAATCAAAACGAAATTGAACACTTGTTTCTCTTTGCATTTACTACTTACGTTACGGTCGATAGAGTTAGTCGCTACTTTGGTCTGAATTTATGATTACGATTAATTAACGGGCTGTATTGGACGAAATTAGCATTAAAATGAATTTATCATCTATAACTGGACGGATTTAAAAACATCACTCACATTTAAAATAAATCATAATAATATGCACTGCGAAAACGGTAACATCTCTATCTAACAGTAACAGCATTGTGGTTTAGAATAATAATTTGATTTAATTAATTATGTTTCATTATGTCATTTAATATTTCCTCGTCATCGAACTCGCGGACATGTAATGTTAGTAGGCGGGCACTATGTATGACTTAATAAATAGGAAATTAACTACATTATAACATCGTCAGTGTCTCATTACGTGTTCACCGCTGCACGTTCATAAAGCTATTGTCTTTCTATGTTCCTGCGACTTAACAATAACAATTTACTCTCAATCTGTCTAAGCTATCGTAGTCAAATCTAGTCCATGACTTCTAATTATAGCAACGACAAAAGATAACTGTGAAAGGAATTTTAGCTAAAACAACTTTAGAAGATATTTGCCTGACGTAGCTAAAGAAGGTGTTTTTTTTTCTTATGCTTGTTATTTTATGCAAATGAACATTCCCAGGCTTGTAAATCGGTGCAATGTGTTCCTCAATGTTTCCTGGTATTTTACGTTTAGTAAAATATAATTTAGGCGGTGTTGAATTTTTTATTAAGGTTATATCATTAACTACCAGTGAATGGAATAGTACAATGTGGATGAGGTACACGACTGCAAAGTGTTATTTTAATGACACATCAAACAAGTAATGGGTTCTATTGTCCCGCGGTGAGCCGCGCCGAGTTTCGGTCGACCGCGTGTGATAGGCAATTTAAAGTATCACCGGCTATTTCCGAGATAGTGAGACCATTGGTGAACCGCCATTTCTTTTATGGTGTCACTAATCAATTTTATACTTATAATACGAGAGAAATGGCGAAAGCGTTAAGAAACCGCCAATATTTGTTGAAGTCGTTCTAATTAATGGTCGATTCTTTTATTAAGTTTATACGCACATCACGTGCGCTTTCGATTTTTTATTCGCATCATGAGGTTAAATTTAAGGTATTAATAGACATGGAGACGACAATTATCCAATATGCTTATAATGTAAGACAATGGACTTACAAGCTTGATTCAATATGTTGGTAAACCGAAACCTTACATGGCGATGCAATCCTTTCATAGCATTAGAGTGTTGGTGCTAATACCGCTCCAGGGCCGTGGGGGCAGAGGCTCTCCGGGTGGCATCGCTGTCCCTCTCTACTTAGGAATTCAAGCCTGCAAAGTGCTGACTTGTGCGAAATATTGCCTTTCACGCGCAAGTAAAGAACAATACAAAATTAGGGGTAAAAATTAATTAATGATTATGAGATGATTATTTGTGTATTACAAATTACACGATTCAATTTCTTCGATTAAGCCTTTCAAAGCAGTTGTCATATATGTAGATCATGATTACTTGTATTTCCTAAATTTCAATTCTTGCCGTTTTAGTTTGGTGTAATAGAAATTCTTGTAAATTATAGGAGGGTGTGTCTGCCTGTACAATTAACTGTACGGCTCTCTAGCATTTTTAATTACACTCTGGGTACTCGTATAAACTTTTACAAGCATATTTCTTTTTCGGTAAGTTCCGTCTCTAGACCCAATATCCTAGTCGTAGATTTAGTAGAAAACAAAGTTCGTATTTGCTTTGGTAAGCGTTTAGTTTACCGTTTATCTCCCACGGGTAGAATAGTGAAAATAACAAAAGACTGGCACTGTGCCGTGACGAGTGACGACTGCAGTGCGATGCAAAGTCTTCAAAATAGTGAAGTACGGATTATTGTTGCCGCCATCATTAGAAAGTAACACTTTCTAGCTGCAATGAAGGGTAAATAATGCTTTTCAATTATCAATAGCCATCATTATAATCGAATAAATCAATTTGAAAACTGAACTCGGTCGTTGCGCTTTTTTGTTACGTTACCCAGTACTTAGACTGAGTTGCATCACCTTAACCTTAACCATAACTATAACCGGTGTTTCTGTATGGAGTTTGACAGACTTTGATGTTTGTTAAAGTTAAAGTAAGATGGTGCAACCCAGCCGTAGTTTAATTGACAAATTACCTTTGGTATATTTTTTTTTAATAACTAGCTAATGCCATAGAATGTTAAGTCGAAAGATTTAAGAATTCAAACTGTTGGAAAGAAATTACTTACTACCTACGAGTACGAAATTAAACATACCCAACGATTTTAAAAGAAATTAAACAATGCATGATCCTCAAACATTAAATTCATCGCATAAGAAGCGTCAGTATTGTGAATACACTGGCAGGCCCAAGGTGTTTACTAAAGACGATGATTAAAGCGAACGCGTTACACGCGAAAGATTACCATTTTGCGGCTTTTAAGGAACGTCATCGCCTGCGTGGCTGGCGACAGTGGCCAATTCATATGATACATGGTCGATTTATCTTATCGTGTGTATAAGATTACCTAGTTATGCTTATCAAAAGCCGGCATACGTGAATCAATCATTAGTAACGGTGAGTTCGGCACGGCCCGCGCGCGGCGGTGTGTGGCGTGCAATACTGAGAAACTTGCCAGCTATTGTTAATATCAATTTCCTGATACGGATCTATATTATAGCTATTTTTTAACGCAAGCTTCTGACTGTTGCGGTAAAACACATCAATCATTAACAAATTTCAATTAGCAAAATCGTTGACTCCTACTCTATGATCGATCATGTTAATACTTTTCGTGTGATTTACAGCAAGTTGTTTATATTCGAGTCACGCAAATATTTCATTACCACCGAAATGAGGACGTTAGTCTCAATTACGTTCTCAAATTGCCGTAGACCCCAAAAACGATCGAATGAAACGGGTATCGAATATCCACTTTCCTTCCGCCAAAACCGTACAAAGTTTTGCTTACTTACCTACTCCGTTAAAAGCATACATTCAGCAATAAGTCGGTCAATAAGTATTGCAATCAGTGTAGTAGCAGGTCAAGTTAAATTCTCGTTTTAAATAATTGTATCATAATTACATATCATTATTGATAGTGTGATGGATAAATTAAATGTGGGATAATATCTAAGATGAAATGGAAAATGAGAAAGAATAAAGAATGAGTTACTAGGTCAATCAATGTTAAAATAATTCACAAATGGATAAATAGAGCACCAAAGCACGGATGTCAGCAATAAAAAAAATGCTGATGACGACCATCTGGTGTAGTGGTTCGTGTTCCGAATTGCAAAGCCTAGGGGTTCGGGTTCGAATCCCGCAAGGGGCATGTTTCTGATGAGCACGAGCATTTATAAATGTATTTAAGTATGTTTATCTGTTATCTAGTCGCCATACAAGCTTTGTATCGTGTGGGGCTAGGTAATAGGTGTTTTATAAAAACAGACTATTTTTTACAATATATTTACATTTTGCACAAAAGCGACAGGTCGTTTGTCTACCGGGTGATACGGGCGACGTTGAGTCTTAAAGTTCGTAGTTGTCACTCAAAAACATTTGTCCTGCAGTAAACATTAAAAACTGACTGGCGATGATAATGGTTGTCACGATTTTGCACAAAAATACGAACAACAAAAATAATGTGGCAACACGTAGGGGTACCTAGTTACGCAAAAATTTATTATTTTTATTTTAAATATTGGCTTGACGACTATATGTTTTTTACCTCACTATCATCATTTTCGTCATCGTTATTGACGTCTTTCCTACTCTGTCGTACTGACGTCAATTTATAATAAATTTTATTAATAATGGCGATTAGATGAGCACTACTAACACCCCTTAGACAAGTACACGTCAATTTTTATTCCTTGCCATAATAGGGACTACGGTTTATTTGAAACACAAATCCTAAAATGAATTTGGATAGTCGTAATGGGTGACTGTATCTTTTTGTTAAAAAATTCACTCCTTTTACACTGATACTTAACTTTGCAGATTGACATCAAAAGGTCTTGCGTTGATTATATAAATGAAATCAAGTAATTTTAAAGGAATGTATTGTCATTACAATGCGTCTACATGTTACATCGATGTAAATGGACCGACAGATAGATGATTTACAGGTTAATGAGCAACAAAGCCGGCTCGATCAAGCGGAGATCCCATTGCAGTGCAGTGCCTAATTATGCGCTCTACCTATTTAAATGAGTATGAATATTGTTTCCACAGACGAATTAGATCTATAGACGCCGCATAAATGAGCATACGTTTGTAAACGCCAATTGTGCTAGGCTAGATGGCTATCCTGTACTCTTGGTATGAAATGGTTGTCCCTGTGCGATGTATTAACGGCATATTATTCAAACATCTTATTGCGGTTTAGCTCAAAGAAAAAGCAAGAAAGTCAACTGGTAACATTTGCCGTTGAATTGCTATTAAATGGGGTAGACGTGCAACGTTCTCAAGCAGAGACTGCGACTGGGAAAATGCGGTACAAGGTAGCAAGGTAGAGCGATAACATCCACAAAGTTGCTGGAAGCTGATGGAAATGAATAGCTGAAGATCGAGCTCAGTGAAGTGTACATTAGGAGCAGTAGACTAACTTGGGTTATTATGATAATGTTAGTTTTATTATTCAGTTTTTCCCTTAACACAAGAACGCTGGTACTCAAAATATGGGTGAGATATTATAGACCATATTAGCGAATTGACTCTTCCACGTTCTATGATGTAACGGTTACGATAAATAAGAATAAACTGAAAAAGGTTTTTACTTGGCACATCATCAAAGAATGTAGTACTTTACAGGCAAAGGGAGAAGAGAAATGTGCCAAAAAGTATGTATTGAAATTTGATTTCTCTTCCCTTAAAAGTCAATCAAAATTGCCTTGGACGCTAGTGTATTGTAATAGCTCTCTGAAAATAGGTACGAGTATATAATAAAAAAGTTAATAATTACAATTCTAAAAGTGTTGTGTCTAGGTGCGTATGTTTCTACCTATTGTTACACTTTTTAGAGTTAGTAAGTCGAACATAAAAGCAAGAATATCTATGGCGAGCACTATAAGTAGGTATACACTGAATGAAGATCTATTGTTGTTACTTTAACTGTTCGTCTGCCTGAAGTATATGAAGTAGATCAAATGTACAGACAACAGTTACAAACAACAAGTACAAATGGAATCGTTTTTATATTACGTTCATAGGTTTTTATGTGAACCTTGCAGAAAATGTGTGCATGTGTGAGTCTTATAAATAGTTACTCGATAGCTTTTGATGTTAGCGTAAGCCCTCATATTTTGTAGGTATGGGAAAATATGATATACTGAGGTTTCGCCTAGCGCTACTTTAAACTCTATAAAAATTTTGATGAATTTTCGCAATGCGATTTTTATATAACTAACACTAAAATTTTCCACTTTTTAAAAATTTAATTATTATTTCAAAATAGTATTGTTGGCCACTCGTAGCTAGGTACATCAGCCTTATTTACTATTTATTATTATGAAGAGTCCAAGGTTATAAATGCTAGTGTTAGCTTGCTAAAATGTTACACCATGAGAAATTGATTAGTGCGTATAAATCACGAAATTTGCCTTGTTAGGCAACCAACCTTGCGAAGTAAGAGCCTAAATGTCAAAGGTTAGTTTCAATGTAATAAAAATAAGTATGAGGAAAAAGTACTTACATAAAAATTTGCTAACAAAAATACAGCCTTCTTTAGAACTAGAAAATTTTCGCGTGCTGTTCAATATCTTCTATCACAAAATTAAATATTGAACTGACACAAATTTTAATTTTTGACCCCCTCCATCTTAGAAGTCTGCCATGTAAAACAAAAAATAATTATATATAATATTTTGAGTAGGTTTTATCACCGCAAATCAGCAAACGACACTAGCATGTTTTATTAAAAGATTCTAAAGTAACACGTTTTTGTAATTTTCGTCACTTCACGTTGTGTGACGGCCAAGTGTATCTTGTCAAAGGATTACTGCGTAGTCAAAACCTCACTCGGCATTTTCACGGAGCTGATATGGTTTCCCCAATTACTTGCGCATCATGCGAAGCCTTTGGCCTAGGGTTGTGAAAAAAACTAATGTTTTGCAGATAACTTGATAGACAAGCACCGTCAGAATTTCATAACTATTTACAAATTTTGTTAATTAATACAAATATTTCTTTAAATTATCATATATCTAAAAAATCTATTAGTGAAACTGTATCTAAATAATTTGTCTGTAGCAAAAAAAAGAAGCTGTAAACTAGCAAACAAGTAAGCGAATTGTATCTATATTCTTTATTATATTCCATACTCTTTATAAGCACAAACATAATTTTACAAGTATATTAACAACTAGCAGCCCGTCCCGGCTTCGCACGGGGTAGACAATTATCGCTAATAGTTTCGGCAGCGCATTCGACGAAAGACATTTTAAGACTCATTTTTCTACACCTTCGGTTACATTGTTCAAATTTTACCAAGGATCCCTAATTTTTTTCAAAATGAAATGTAGCCTATGTCAAATTGGAAGAATGTAGCATTCTATTGGTGAAAGATTTTTTTAAATCGGCCCAGTACTTTTTGAGCCTATTCATTACAAACATACAAAAATAGGTACAAATCTTTCCTCTTTATAATATTAGTATAGAAGTATAGATAAGTCAATGCTAACTTTATCAATTTCTTAAAAAAAACACTTTTAATATGGTTTAGCAAGACAATGCTTAGCCAATTTGAATCGTCCTAACAATTCCATAATATTGGATGTGAGCGAGGTCGTGTGGGTTAAGCATTTCGTTTATTTTAAACCATAATATAAGAAAAAGAGTATTTTTAATATTGGAAATACTTATTGCCAACCCTATCCTTAGCCTTCAATGTCACGAGCGAGGCTAATCCCTGTCCCTCACCTTCAGCACTGACAGCACGTGGACCCGTGGGCCTATTATACTAAGTTATTAGGTACATGCTATCAATATAATAGGACATCCAAAAATAATAACGATCTTTCAGAATTCATAAACACTAGTTTTGAAATTTATTTTTTATCAGTAAATACACGTTAATTTGACACGAGACAAAAACTCGTTTAGTTAAATTATATATAATAAAATTAAGTTTAAAAAACGAATAATAATATTTATTAAAACATACCTAATCTAAACTGATGAGGTATGTTTTTTGAGTTGGTGCCACTAGCCAGCCATTGAGAGTTTGTTATGTTATGTGTAAATTCGCACCGACTCATAAAATAACTGATTAGGTACGTTTTAAAGTTAATTTAAATAAGTAATTTAAATGATCCTGAAATTCGATCGAAAAATTAATGTAGGCTTGGTTTAAATATTTTATTTGATTTTAGTGTGTAAATATAAAATCTTTTAGATTTTATATCTACATATAATTTAGATATAATACAATATAAGCCCATTAGGCACGTCATTGGTTAAAATAAGTATGACTATTGACTCTCAACGTTCAAAGCCACAAGGTCACTAACGAGTTGAGTGCAGGAAAGTCCCTCGTTGGTAATCCTGGCTTCACAATAAAGGTCACATAGACACATTGAATCACACTGCTTGGCTTGGAAACAATAAGAAACTAAAAAGTACCTTAAAATAATTTTCGATTTACAAATTCCAAATTGATGATACCTACGTAGCGGAGCGTAGCGAGTCTTACTTGTTCTGTGCCTACGTATGATTAATCTTTGTTTCATCATCATCATCATCATTTCAGCCACAGGAAGTGCACTGCTGAACATAGGCCTCAGTGTCTTCCAGATCGGCCGGTTGGAAGCGGCCTGCATCCAGCGTCGCCCTGCAACCTTTACCAGGTAGTCTGCCCACCTTGTAGGTGGACGTCCCACACTGCACTTGCCAGTACGTGGCCTCCATTCCAGAACCTTTCTGCCCTATCGGCCGTCATTTCTACGTGCTATGTGCCCCGCCCATTGCCACTTTAGCTGGCTAATCCGTCGGGCTATGTCAGGGACTTTTGTTCGTTCACGGATCTCCTCATTTCTGATTTGATCTCGCAAAGAAACACCAAGCATAGCCCTTTCCATAGCGCGCTGTGCAACTTTGAGCTTTCTTATAAGGCCCATAGTAAGAGCACATGAGTAAAGAAACGGAATCTTTACTCATGTGGTAAGAGACCACGTTTCTGTTCCGTATGTCATCACTGGTAACACACACTGGTTGTAGACTTTCGTCTTTAGGCACTGAGGTATTTTGGATGAGAAGATGTTGCGTAGTTTTCCGAACTCTGCCCATCCGAGTTGAATTCGTCGATTGACCTCTAGATAAGATTGTAACATTTTTTTTTGTTTCATTTCGCTACATTAAAAATAAAATAAACGGCTTCTTAAGACATATGCTTTTTTGTAGGAACACTTAATACGATATTATGATTTGAAAATGGTGATTGAGAAGTATATAGAAAAATACTCCAAGAAGGACATAGTAACAATAATTTAGGCTTCACTTTATATAGCTGGTCTAGAAGATATCCTGAAAAAAAATGTATAAAATCTGTATCGACAACAACATACTCTTAAACAGTTATGTTAATTATTAATTGGCTTGTAATTAGTTTTGCGGAATGTTGCACATCACTGTTGCCATCAAAACAAAATTAAGTTATCATTAACATTTAGTTTGTGGTTTTAGGTTTATGAGGCAAATTCCCATTCCCAGGCCACAGATGGCAGTGCTACGGTTTTAAAAATAAAACCGTGTCATAATGATATGTCTGCATTTTAAATATGCAAATGCAACTCAATGCACTAACCTATGTGTAAAGTGAAAGACAAGTCGCATGGTGGACTCGTTTTGGACCGGTTTATTTGGGCGTCAAATATTTAATTACCCACTTACGTGTTAAACCTACACAGGGTTTTTTTGGACTTTGTTGTCTGACCCGTCTCAAGTCATTCTGCGTTTTTTATTTGATCTTGTTAATGTTTGATACAGATAGAAGCAGTAGCTTCAGATGAGGCTCAGCCAGGCAATCACACAGAGGTTCTCTATTGAATTTCATATTTTTTCTATCTACAATTTAGTTTGCCCAAAGTTTTTTCCTCATAATTATTTATTTTCCGAACTATCGCTTACCATAATATTGAAATCCAAAATTTGACAAGCAATAAAATTAAAATCCCGAAACATCATAAGGTCTAAACGTATTTTCCATAAATATTATAATCCACAATATTTAAAATCAATAAAATATATTCTCTAATAGTTTTTAATCATAAATGTTATTGCACATAATTATAATTTATCCTTTTAAACTCATAGAAGCAAATGTAGCAATGTCTCAATCGTAGCTACGAATTCATGCAAGCAAGCGCACATGCAGGCATGCAGCATGCAGCATGCTAGCAGGCATGCAGCATACAAGCAGGCATGCAGCATGCAAGCAGGCATGCAGCAAGCAGCATGCATAGGTTCCGATCGTCTCCGGCGCTGCGGGCATTGCAGTCCTTCCGCCTTTCCGTAACAAATATCTGGCACCCATACTCGCTTCCGCAGCTTCGGCTTGCTGGTCGCCTCGGGCGACCAGCCTCAGCCGCAATTTTGTTACAGGGGGCGAGGACCGCACTCCCTCCGCGCCTCCGGCTTTTTAATTACACTCTAGTATTGGGCAGACAAGTACCACGGCAAAGGACCACGGCGAGTTGGGCTTCCCAAATCGTTTTGTATGTCAACTTGGTTTTATTTTGTTTCAAACCTTATGGCCGCTTATGGCTTTTTACCGATTATCCTAATAATCTAGAATCCTAGATAAAAAGAAACATACATTTGAAGTATTTTTTTTAATGAATGGTATCTGTGTATATATGTATAAATGCTCCGATTCAGATTCTGAACTCATTTTTTTATGATATGTGTATATTCGGAATATTACTACTTATGTTAAAAGATATTTAGGACAAATATGTTTATGACTAACAATATTATGAGATTTTATATTTATAGAATTGAACATTATGACTAAATAACTTGACAAATGACTATAAGACAATGTGATTGATTCGGAGATTTGATTATTATGACAACTGATGATTCTGAGAACTCTGTTATGGGTTATGATTTTCGACCAAAAAAGTTTATGAAATACAATGGGATCCCCCCCCACACGGACACCGCTACCAAGACATAATGTTATTTAAAATCCCACACAAGGCCTTGGACCAACCAACCATTTTTATAATGTTCGTCTATCTAAGCTTCGCCAGTAGTATCCATGTGTGCACTATACATAACACGGTTTGTGCTTGTGCGCGTGGAGAAACAGTCAACTGTCTACTGTACCTATGTTCTATTATGGTTTGTGTTACAGAATATGACTTGAAAATACAAAACAAACTCTACTGTTCAATATATCTATCAGTAGGATAGGGCTGTCAGTTAGTGGGTCCAAAAACAGGAGTTCGATCTGTGTCGTAGAGAAACGATGTACGTCAGCGATTCGATTGTTGTATAGTTATTGTTCTGTCGTATTCAGTGCATGTAGCACCACTCATCCGTCCGACGTTGCAAAATACACATAAACCCGGATGGGTAGGCATATGCTTCGATTGCATCCTCACTACATTACTATAAGTAATATTCAATATTATTTACGATTCGTGTATGAATAAATACATAGGTATTAATATTTTATATAGGCGGTGATAGTTTGGAGATAATATCGCCGTTGGCATTTTCAACATACCAGTTTTGCATAGTTTACAAAAGTACTTTCTTACTTTGTTGATTAATAGTACTCCCACTTTTTCTGTTAGATCTATTCTATTATCATATTGTTTACATAATACGTAAATGATGTTTAGAAAGGAACTTCATCGAAAATTTGCTAGATTATTATTTCCTCGTAGGCATTAACGTAACATCATATTATACTGATTGCTTCTGGGTTACTATATTATTACTCTTGCATACAATCAACGTTTCTCTGCATGGCCATAAAGCAGTTAAGTACTAGTGTTCACTTAAAAGTGTAAAAATTGCGATTTTTCGTAATTAACTTAATTATTAGCAACCTAAACCTAGTTTCATTTCAGTGAGAGCAAAGTATGCGTAATTTTACGGGTTTCAGCATTATTACCAACACGTCTGTCAAATGATATGTGTAGATATGTGTTGACCAACCTAATAATTTACGAGAGAAAACATCACTAACCAAAATATATTATATTTTCATCTCTACATTAGGCTCAAAAACGTGCCAAACCATAGATCAAGAATATCAAAACGAGTCTGAGCATCATTTTCCGAAATAGAGAGTGTACAAAATTTATAACTTACGGCCATTCGATTCTATCATGTTTCAACACTTTCAACAAACACATCCATTAATTTCAAATATTGTTGGGTGTCGATTTGAACGAAGTTCTCAAGTGTTTAAGAAGCCGTCAGCCGGAAGTAGACTGTCTGAAATTATTATAACGATATAATCGTTCTAAATGTCTAGGTGATTCAATTTAAAAAAAAATAGTATTAAAGTTAGTAGTTGTACTGAAGTAGCTAGCAAAAGACATAAAGAAAGTTTCTAAAGAGCATAATAAATATTTAAATGGAACGGTGTTACTCTTTCAAGCATGATCCTGTCCCTGAACGTCTGGTAGTCGTACCCATTTTAGAGGCTGCCATCGATAGATAATCGATTGTGTTATTTCCGGACTATCTATGGCACAAAATGTAGCAATACTATTGATAGTATTATGTCGATATTACTGCAAGTCATCTTTAATGTTATTTACCATAATTTTGTGCTATCGATAGTACATACTATTGGTAGGATAGTACTTTTAATACTCTAAAAGATCGATAATTCGACATTGTTAATGCACTGCCCAAGCAGCAGCACAATGGGCTAGATTGGTTGGTTCCATGAGTTAGAAACCATGACGCACAATGCTGTTAATCGGTGTCGCATTATGTCCACCAGCATAGCATCTAGGTACAGAAAGTAGTAGTTATTTGGTCCTACGTAATTATTAAATTAAAATAGTACATAACCTGTAAGGTGCCTTTACGTATAGCTGGCACTTTTGTGTGATTACTACCTGTCATTAATTTTCTTCTACGATTACAAGTACATTTTACACGTTAACTCGATAATTTGTAAGGCCTTATACTTAGCTTTGTTAGTTTTTCTTTATTTTTTTTTTTGTTTATTGTCATACCTGCGTACAATTTGAGATTGTACAGACGAGATGAAAATATTACAATTCACCGTTATACACAGGAGGCAGCCCAATTATTGAAAAAAAAAACGAAAATAACTATGTACCTACACACCAACCAGACCTTATACAGTCTGCGACCTAGCTAACTGGTTATTATTACTCGCAGCTAGACATAAATTGGATCCATCAGTCAATTCTGACAAATTGACCTCTTTTTAATCGAATTGTTGCAACCTTAAAATAATTACCAGGTTGGTCTGGTTTTTGTGTGCTTAACGGTTTTTTGTGTATAGTGGTAATAATGAAAATTATATTATATAATAATTATAAACGTACCATGTATCATATGACTTTAATAAGTTTTAAAAAACACCAATATATTAAAACGTCAACTGTGTATTAACTAAATAACCACTATTTTTTATTTTAACTGAAATTTTGTCCAAAGAGAGAAGACTGTTGAAAGGATAAAGCTGACAAAATTGCTAAATCCAAATATGTAGCTTGGTACTATAATGTGGCAATTTCACACAATACACAGCTGTTTCACCGCATGGTAGTGAGGCAACTGTGGAATAATACTCGTGTGTCACACATTTTTACCGATCCCTACACACCAAATAAACAGTTTCAAGCGTGTTAATTAACATGTTGGTGTTAGGATGAAAATCACACTAGTGATGCCGAAACATAAAAAAAGTTAATGCGAGTTATGTAATATACGAGTTTTGAACATAATAAGGTACAGAAAATACTACTTTTTGCGTAAATTGTAGGTTTCATCTTATATCTGCATAGGTTTATTCATCATAACAGAATTGTTACGTTGGCATAGAAAGGGTATTGCAAGTAAAAAGCTTGATGAGGCCGTGATTAGTAAAAAAGCACCTTCAATGCGTGCCAAATGACTTGATTGACGTGCTCAGAGGAAAGCAAGACCATTACATATTCACATTTGTATGACAGTCACGTGGGAACTAACATTAACCTTAATTTGTGTATGTATACTGCCTTCAGGTCTATCAGGCCTCGCTTAGCAGTTATGGCTCTCATGACCAACCAACCATACCAACCATGGGTTGATAAAATCTCTTTATACTCAGGCTGGACCTTGTGAAACATTCTACAATTAAGCTTGCACCACATTGAAATCAGCTGTAACAGACTATGCACCACATTACAATAATGCCCAATTTCACGCTGTTTTGAAAATGCTATATTTCATTGCAAAAAGCTGTGATCTAGCACAGTATTGCGAGCTAGATAGAGCCGGTGAATTTCATCATTGTGAACCAAACGTAGCGATTGATATCGACTCGAGGAGGGCAGCGAGGAGTGAAACTTGGAGTAACGGGGTCGATTCGATATCGTGCGATCGCAGGCGCATCTCGTCCGCTCTGATTGACAACTGCCCGTGTTGTATCGGTTACGGAGCGAACGCGTTGAGCGCGTCCGATACCCGAATTATGAATCATCTCGATTATGCATAGAAATAAACTTATTTTAGACGCACACTAACAGATGATTTCTGTAGAATAAAAAATATGAACTCGTGCACTTTATCAGTCTTAATAGACCTCGTCTGGCTTAACTCTTCAAATCCCAGGAAAATAATTAACAATTGATTAACAATGGCGTTGAAGGATTAACAATTGTAATAATTGAGTGTAAAAGAAAGCCACTGCAGTTGTAAATGAATAAGTTGACAAATTTGCTTAAATTCTTCTTGTATAAGAAGAAATGCTCTACATTGATACTAAGTAATAGAACGCAGACCGCCAATGAAAAAGATATTAACGAGATATCATTAATTTTTGTCATAAAAATATTTTATCCTCGAAGGTAGACAGACTGATGTGTAAACTACAATGTTTTTATATTAAGATTTCTAAAAGTCCATTTACGTTTTAAATAAATACACAACCTAAAAAAAAAAACATTTTAACAGCCGCCACCATGTCACGGAACGAGCAGCAAAATGGTCATTCCACAATTAGATCCGGAAGAGTCGCAGCTGCAGCCACAAAGCGTCTCTAATGTTTCTTACATTTGTTTCATCTAGACCAGCATTTATTTTACGTAAAAAGTCCTTAATGGCCTTTTGATATGGTTATTACATCGAATACAGATTAATAAAAAACATTTTTTTCGCTATAAAACACCGTATGTTACTTATTGTTACTTTAAGTACTGGATGCGATTAGCTTTTGTTGTATTTATTATTCCTGCCCAAGTAATATTTATTATTATAAATGTGAAAGTAGGTTTTTTGTTTGTTTGTTTACCGCTTTCACAGTTCATTCACTCAACCGACTTCTTTAAATGTTTGAACATCGTATTTTAATTTAGGCTTTTTTGATACAAAGCTGGAATACCTTATCTCAAGCCTAATGCGTAAAGCGTGTATTTCACTAATGCAATGTATACCTACTTACAGCTCGATTTCTTAAAAAACATAATTGTACATAATGTTTTTTTATCTGTGAGAGCGTGTCTCGTGTGCACTTTATGTGTCAGGTTATCGGCCAATTCCGTGTTTGCTATAGGAAATCATGTGAAACTGAAACAATTGTGTAGAATGTTCCACTAAGCTTCCCACGTATGGTAAGGTGCGCTCGCGGCGGATAAAAAACGAAATGAGCATTCAGTTGTATCTCGTGGCGTTCGAGTTTAGTGATCCAAAAGCAGCGTATATACAGCATGATTAGTTTTATTAGAATTTGCACATCGTTTTTAAATATCATCAAAGGAAGGAGTAGCTAGTTCCATACTTCTGTTAAGCAGTGGCGGGCATTAGTTTTATTTCGAAGTACCTAGGCAGTAGATACGTATCTAAGTGTTTTATTGATAAATCAGTAGTTTTCATCAATGATACACATTTGTAAGTACCTACTGCCTACCTCATTTCATTTAACAGGTAGGCACTGCCTACCTCATTTCATTTAACAGGTAGGCACTGCCTAATGGCCTATATGCACCACCGCCCCTGCTGTTAAGCTAGAATGCTTTAACTTCGAACTGCGAGTAGTGCATGGTGCAGGAAAAAGAGCAGTGGATAAGATAAATAAAAAAAAACATTTATTTATACAGCTCTGTCCCCTGAGCATTAAAATGAAAATGCGTTATATGTAGCTGCTGTATTGACTGCACTTAAAAGTAACTAAGGGTTAATCAGATTTTTGTCCTTGTTATGTTCGAACAACAAGCATTGCTTTAAATCAGTCTTTTTACAGTAATTACCGAGCTGTTGCCTTTTTCCAATTAGAAATTTTAAATGGCACAAAGCATTATCATGACCGTGTGAATCAGGAAAAATATGTTATCACAAAGATAACGCGATAGCTTAGAAAATAATGACTCGTTTCACAACACCACGTTGTTAATTGGTATGTCTGATAAAATTTTAGGCTATTTATTATAATCATCAGCCCTTGTTGTTGATGTAGTACGAAAGTAGAAAAAAATATAATCAAAGTCATTTATTCAGTACATAATATATGTTACAGCGAAAGTAATAAATTCAGATATTATGTATACCATACTCAACTACTCAATTAAGATAAAGTAATAATACACATAGAATTAATCACATTAACTACCTATTTTATCAAATATGTTAAAAGACTTGAATAAAGTAATAAAATAAGTATAGAGGTGTCGATTATATAGTTTACATCAATATGCTTTAATCATAAATATATGTGTAGCAATAATATATTGTTTTTTCAAATATAAAACCAAACAAATATATTATATTATTCTTAAAATTAAGCCTCTTGTGCAATTTTGAGTTACACAAAAGGCTTAACTTTTTACATTTGCACCAATTGTAAACGAACTCGCCGGCACAGTTGCAATGCTTTAAAGGTTTCTTTGCAGACAGTGAACTAGTTCCTTCCCATGCTTAATACCTAACTTATACATTCCCTGTACATTGGCTTTGGCACGGTCTACATCAGGAATTTTAACCATTATCACCTGTATTAGCAGCAGGATATGAAGCTTTAAGCAAGTCGGACCGTATAATTTATTACTTTGACTAACTTTGACCTACTATTATTAATAATATCTAGATAAAGCTATTAATTTATTAAATTGTCTAGACAATTTAGTCATTTTATATAATAACCAGTCATTATGTATAATAGCTATTTAATCACTTTGACTGTAACATATACCATCTTCCGGGCACACACGTCTACACGTCCCAAAAATATTGCTCTAACACCGCTTCGGGACTTACATCGGCTGGTGATGAGAAGAAGGAAGAAAAAAAAGAGGAAATATGATTTTGTTATGAGCACAAGTTAAGAATAAGTATCGCAGTAAATAATTTCTGAAAAACCACCGCTTTACAGAATAACTATAATTGTTTTGTTTTTTTTTTCGATATTTGTACAGTGTCAATTTTGTGCGACATTTCTCCACTTTCGTAGCGATATAGTAGCATTATACTCGTAGTTGCTGCCACTGATCAAATAATACTACGTTGCTGCATGCATTATTAAAGTCATCTGATTTAAAACTGTTTTATCTTCCATCAACGACAGAATTGACGTTTTGTGATAGTACCTCTTTAGTTCATCTAAGCGACAAAGTCCTTTTGTTGTCGTTTGGGATTCGCTGATCCTCGTGTCCTCAGACAACTTGAGATTTTACAGATGAATCGCGAGGGAACTCCGCTCTCATTACTTGTTAATTTATACCAGAGTCGTTTGTATCTTTCACGCAGCACGTCCGTATGCATAAACCAGTATGATTAAGGTCTCATGCGTGTGCGCCGCTTATGAGCGTTTCAAACCGTTTTCTACACCAACTCACTTGATATTAATATATTATTTTCCTGTGAAAACGCTGTTGTAATTAAAAATTACAATTTCTTATCAAATATTTATTCAGTGATATAAATGCGTAAAATTAGGTCTTATAAATGTGCGTGTGTGCGCTGCGGCTTTTTTGATAGTAACTAACTTTTCGTTATAAAGGGTCATTCTGACATATTTAGGTCAATGACTGATAAAAAAATTGATGGAGATTGATAAGAGGTATATACTTATATCAATCCTCACATCACACACAATTAAGGTAATTGGTAAACATTTCTTGCTACTTCTCTAATTCTTTGTCATTTTATACTTCTTTTCTTGTGGTTGTAACTGCTGATAAGGCAAGGTAGGTATGGGCAGACAAGTGTGTGTTTTACAACTTTTGTCAAATACTTAATATAAAATCTACACAGCCTGTATTATTTATGTATACAACTCATGAACATAAGTTGCACACCGGTGCATTTCTTCGGCTAACGGCAATTATCACCACAACGCCACCACGGTATGCACCACGGTAATTCGCATCGCGAAGTCCGTACAATGTTTCTAATTACTTCATATGTCAAGGTGTGGCAACGTTATTGAGATCATTTAATTAATCATTTCGGTTATTATGTAAAAACTGTTTAAGCGAAACTTGGTATGCTCATAAACCTCTCAAAGTTGAGACTCGGTTATCGCATGCCTTATAATGAGTCATGATTGACATTTGAATTGATTGTAACGATATCCAATCGAAGTTTCAAACAATTAAGATACTGACTAGTTTGATCACAAAATTCATAAGCTTTATAAAGTCATTTAGGTTTATAAAACCATCTTATGTTACCACTCTTATGGCAAATAAATTCTATTCTATTCTAGGTAACTTTATTGTTTGCTTCACTAAAATTTAAAATTATTTAAATATTTTTGTGAATCTTTACAGATACCGATAAACTCAATGTTTTTTAAAGTCTCTTATTATTATAATGACAAATTACCTAAATATTTCAATGCGTTCGATTTATTTTGATACATGTGGGATTATTTTTAGAATTATATTTTCTTTAGTTACAGTATCGAATAACCATTAACAGTTTTGTTAATCTTAAATATTTACACAGTAATTATTATTATTACTACTTATTACCTTATTACTACAATACAATATGGGTATAATTCGGCGAATAGTTTTAGACGACAATGTAATAATCTTCGTAACTAAATTAAAACGTCAATTAAGTTATTCATACAAAACAGTATCTTTCTGCCATGCATGCTAATTACTTTTACCTACTTATTCACTCTAACCGGTTCATCAGTTATTGCTAATATTCAAACCCGTATTAGAAATGTAAGATAATACAGTTAACTTACCAGCTATTACGGGATATTTCACTGAACAGTTTCCAATAACTTTTATAAACGTCCAAAGTCACATTCACGTTTTTTCATTGACACAACGAGACAACCGGCATTTTCCGAGAGGCGAGCGCGGAACGGGCGTAGTTGCACACCGCAGCGGCAGAGTACATGTGAAATCAGCTGTGTCGTGGCCGCTCGCGCTCGCGAGGCAACGGTACCCCCTCCCACTTACCTAAACTAACCTGCCGCATTTTACAGATAACGCCATCAGACACCTTGTTTATTTACCAACCAAATTGCGCACGTGGGAAAATAAAGTTCACATTCGCTTTTGCAACTTTGCGAGTGCGTGACCAAATTGCGAAATTTCGATACGAAAAGAAAGGTACCTACGTTAACATCGATAACATATCTATTAAACCGATGCAAAGGAGTCATGCATCACGCAATCCGCTCGTAGATAATGCTTTTCTCTGATACCTTTCATAAAATGTAATTTGCTTGATTTCGATAACCGGTGGTTTTTATTTTCTAATGTGTATTCATATTCTAGGAACTTGTTACTTCGCTGTTTGTATTCGAAATGAATAACATCTTAACTACGCATTCTATTGGTTAATTAATAAATGAAATGTTATTATTTCCTTTACTAACTAGGAAGATATTTACAGTCTATACAATTAGAGGCCCGTCAATACGTTTTAGAATGCATGTAAGTGGTATTTTGATTCAGACAAGCAAGTACCTACTTGCCATTGCAATTAACTGCACTAGCAATTCTACTTATCATAGAATCTTTTTTATCACTGCAAAATGACGTAACCGTGTACTTGCATAATCCCACAACAAGAAATATACAATACAACCTTCTGAAAAAAACCCTATAAATAATTAAATACAGAAATAAAATACTATCCTTTTAAATACCTATACCCATATCACGTATGTTGTATGCCTCATCATAACCCTAAAAACATTAAATAAAATTATTAAACAATGTCAACCGGGTACCTAACCGAGAGCCGAGAGCAAGCGGTGAGCGGTGCGCTCTGTAGTAATTTTAATATTATTCAATTAATTCCTGAAATAAACTATATACATGTTCATTGTATAGGTAATACGCCCAGATTCAAACTAAAATCCCCATGTTATCCTTAGCAAACCGCTACATTAGGGTGATGGCAACTGGGGACATCAATTAATAGTTCAATCGTGTATTACGGGTTTTTTGGGAAAGCTCTCTTCTCTCTCTACATACCTCTTTTGTGAATTGATTTTAATTTTTTCGACGCTCTTTTGCCCAATTGTATTGAGCCATGATCTAAAGAAGCGATTGAAAACTTTTTATTTATATTGCAAAGATATTTTTACGACTTGATAAATTCAATCTTGTAGTAAGTAGTTGATTGATTTAAAAAAACTGTCCATGGGGCGATTGCAGCCGCCCGGTCCGAGGATAGTAGCGTGTCTCAGTTGTCTGTATTTTTGGGACTGGACTGCATACTATTGATGCAATCGCAAAAATTCCGATACCGCTGATTCTGATCTGCAAGTGTGGCTGTACTTAAGCCACTTTTACCATCAGTAAGACGTCTACGTTAAGAGAATTGTGTAGTGAGACGCGTCGCGATTAGGTATTTAAAAAAATCTATCTGTCTTATTCAGAGTGCATTTACTAGTCCAGACTAAGGTTAAACCACTGATTTTTGTACGTTAAAACAGTGGTTTAACTTTAGTCCCGGAATAGCTAATGCACTCTGAATAAGACAGCATGTGTTTCACACCGCCGCGCCGCGCTGTGTTTCCTTCCTACCTCCTGCGTTAGAGAGAGTTGCAAGTCCTAGAGGCGATTGCCAACCTTTTACTTCTAAAATATTTTTCGGGCGATAACGTTTCCCCCTAAACTTTTACGAAATGAGGCAATTTTGGTGTCTTCGATTCAGTACACCTTACATCTAGGGCTGTACGGTTTTCTCTTTTAGTAATTCGATTTAGTTTTAAATAAATTAAAACGCTTTTTATTAATTAAAATAATATTGAGATGCTAATTACCCTTTTTACCCGACTGCCAGACGAGGTTATGTTTTTCGAGCGTATGTATGTATGTTATGTCTATTTCTTTGGCACGCCCTACAGCCTTAACCGTTTACCGGATTTTAAAGTAAAATACATTCTGTCAAAAAAGTTTCGGGAATTGATGATTTGTTTATGGTTCCAAATTCAAAATTATATTTTTTTTGTTGTTGTTAGATTGGCACAACTGTTTTCCATTTTAGCTTGGAGTTTAAGTTACATCTGATAATTAGATTAAATACAGTATTTTTTTAGCTATACCATATCTAGTGTGTATTGCGAATTTCATAATGGACAAAAACATTGAACAAAGAGTTTGTCTTAAATTTTGATTCGCCAATGGGATTTCGTGTTCGGAGTCTCTGAAAATGTTACAGAAGGCTTACGGTGAATCGACTTTATCAAAAACACGTGTTTATAAGTGGTACAAACCGTTCAAATGCAGTCGAGATGTGATGGAAGATTTGCATCGCTCTGGTAGGCCATCAACGTCTGCTACTGAAAATAACATCGCAAAAGTAAATGAAATAGTGACTCAAATCTTCATTCAAGTTTGAGAGAGCTAGCCGTTGAACTTTCTGTGTCACAAGAGTCGATTCGTACCATTTTAAATAATTAATTGGGTATGAAACATGTTGCCGCTCGGCTAGTTCCAAAAGACCTGAATTTTCTCCAAAAACTCAATCGCAAAAGAGTTGCTGAGGACATGTTAGAACGAGTCAATTCCGACCCAACATTAATGAAACGCATTGTTATTAGTGATGAGACGTGGGTTTACGAGTTTGACATGCAAACTAGTCAACAAGCTTCGGAGTGGCGCCTTCCAACTGAACCGAAACCAAAGAAACCGCACCAAACTCGATCGAAAGTCAAAGTCATGTTGACTGTTTTCTTTGACTGTCGCGGTGCTGTGTACTCAGAATTCCCAGAAGGTCAAACGATAAAAAAAGAGTATTATATAAGCGTTATGCGGCGTTTAAGAGAGCAAATTAGACGAAAAAGGCCAGATTTGTGGAATGAAAATTCTTGGATTTTACACTACGATAATGCGCCTTCCTACAAGGCCATCATTGTGAACGAATTTTGGACCAAAAACTCAACAAACACCATCGAGCAGCCACCTTATTCACCAGATATGGCTCCAGCCGACTTCTTTCTTTTTCCTAAACTCAAATTACCACTTCGTGGCACCCGGTTTCATTCGGTAGAAGACATAAAGAAGAATTCGCGGCGAGAACTAAACTCGATTCTGGAAAAAGCGTTTAAAAAATGTTTTGATGATTGGATTATTCGTTGGCGTAAGTGTATCGCTTCTGAAGGAGCATACTTTGAAGGTAATAAAATAAATTTGGATGAATAACTAACATTTTGTGTATTATTAATCTTTTCACGTCGACACTGCCGCAGTGCCTGAAAAGCCGGGTGTTTAACCAATGCGTCCTACCAGTTTTAACCTACGGAGTCGAAACGTGGAACATAACAGTCAAGTTGGTCACACGTCACTCAGCGTGCTATGGAAAGGTCTATGTTGGGGATCTCATTAAGGGATAAGATCTGTAACGAGGTCATACGACATAAGACTAAGGTGACTGATATTGTCCAAAAATGTAGCAAGCTGAAGTGGCAGTGGGCTGGCCATGTCTGTTGCAGAACCGACGAGAGGTGGAGCAGTAAGGTTCTCGAATGGAGACCACGCTTAGGCAAACGTAGTGTAGGACGCGCCCCGGCTAGATGGACCGATGACCTGAAGAAGGCTGCTGGCAGCGACTGGATGCAAAGGGCGGGAGATCGTGCGCTGTGGCGCTCCTTGGGGGAGGCCTATGTCCAGCAGTGGACTGCAACAGGCTGATATGATGAATCTTTTCCCGGTACTTTCTTGACAGAGTAGTATATCAATAGATTCGTCCCAATTGTGGGAGTGACAAGGGGTATGTTATTTCCCGAAATTCCCGCGGGAAAAACGGATCTTCAATACTGATAAACCGATTTTGAAACTTTCTTTTATTAACTAAGGGTCACATATTTTCAGTGCATAGTATTCAATACTTTATTTTCCAAAATTCCTACGGGAACAGGTAAAAAAATAGGAAGGACAAACCGTTTAATGGATTTCAACATATGATATGTCATTACATTCGTCTCAGTTGTGGGAGTGACATAGGCTATGTTATTACCCGGAATTCCTATTGGTACATGAAATAAACGGGAAAAACCGATTTCAGATACTACTTACTCGAGTTAATACCTTTTTTTTCAATGAAATAAGGCCTTATAGTTCATTGAAAAGTAGGAGTAGAACAATACAAATTAAACAGACAAAAATAAAATTAATTAATTAAAATAAATCAAAAAACCCGACTGCGTAAAGTGAACTTAAAACATGTAAACGAGATTTAAATAATCAATTTGCACTCGAAGGCATCATATCCATTAACAGCATAATGATGATTGACTTGGTATGCACTGCGTTAGTACCTAATTAAGTAATTGAAATCAGTGTATAAAAAGTCGAATCAAGTAACATGGATTAGATGCCTCTGACTTTAAATTGATTTTTTAAATCTTGTTTTCATCTTTTAAGAACACTTTTAAGCAGTCGGGTTTTTTGTTTTTTTTAATTAATTATTTTTTTATTAGCAATATATCTTTAAAATAAAAACGTACGGCCGAACTTATCCTATCTAACAACAACATGTAAAAAATATATCTAAATTGGACTTTATCTAAGGGGTGAGGGGGGTGTTTACGGCTACACAATCCTCTTGTCAAAATAGAGTTGATCAGAGCTAGAGACGTCTACGAGAATAATAAATTACACGTTATTAGAATAACAGAATCTTAGGGCCTGCTTCACAATCGCTAAGTAAGTCTCCGTTAAATTAATCTGCCAGTTAATTCATACAAAATTGAATTTATTCGTTGAGTAGTGCTTACTTTTAGATTGTGAAACAGACCCTTAATCTCGTATCTTTTTAAATTGAATCGACGCCTAATTAAATCATTGTTACAGTTAGTAGGGTTCCTCCTTTACACTACAAGAAGTACACTTAAAGTAAGAATATACATATTTTTTACTTGGAACTAGCTTATAATTAAAACTATAAAGTAATTTAACTTTGACCATTGATTAGAAAATATGTAATAATAAAAAGTGTAAATAAATCATGCATAATAAATATGATTTTCCCGGTTATTTAATGCATTTATTAACTAACTATATCGTTGTATTTATAACTGGAATTAAATTGTAAATTTTTAATAACACTTAATAATTACCTATGTATGTACTAAAGAGAAAAATAAATACTACATGTATGTTATTTTGTTCTACATTTACCCGATCGGGGATCGAACCCGGAACCACAGAGATGGCGACGCCATATATTATTATAGTCCGGCGTTCTCACCTCTCGGCTATGGAGGTCATCGAAAAGTTGCTTACTATAAATAAGTAAAAAAAAAATAATTAATTGAGGTATGATGGTCTTCGGCCTGTATATTTAAGTTGAGGCCAACAGTAATTGGACGGTAAGTAGTGGCATAAAATAGAAA